>SWDC01000151.1:2142500-3342500 GCA_004919715.1 Linderniella brevidens
TATTTTAAACATAACTAAAATAAGTTTTAAAATTAAGAAAATAAAGATGACAATTAAAATTATAACGCTAGTTTAGCGTCGAGAGATAGTGTTCCGCTATAAAATAGAGTAACACTGTTCACTAACACAATAAGAACGTTAAAATAGAGTAACCGTTAGAGAAGAAATGTACTCTATTTGTGTTTTACACTAAAATAGTTAAGAGTATCCATTGCAGATGCTCTTAGCTTTCAAATGATTTCCATCTAACTTGCAAAAATATCACCAGCAGAAAATGTCGAAATCTTGAATATTGCAGGCAGAGTTCGAATGTTATGCAACATACGGGTAATAACATCTCTACCTACCTGAAGAGCATATCGTTCCCACGAGCAGTTAAATCCCGCCTTATCCATAGGACACTGTAAGATTTGCCATCCCAACAAATAGCAAGCCTTCGAGCTTATATTCGCGTCATCGCCATTCGCCCGAACGGTAATGTACCAAAGACCCGCTTTAGGAAACCGTATGACTAACGGTTCCTTGATTAAATCTCCCGAGAAATCGTGCGTTTCGTTAACATGCGGCATCGCGCCGTGTCTCGCATAGAGCATCAACGAGCTGTTGCTCCCTCTCTGACTGAACGTGACGTTCGAGGCTGTAATAACGATCTGTTCCACGATTCCATTGACGTCCAACGAGAATGTTTTGGGGGCAAAGTTTTCGTGGCAAGAAACCCCGTTCGCGTCCACGCATGTGGTCACGTGTTTTCCGGTTATGTTAGAAGCATCGTTACTACACGAAAGGGTATTCACGGTTAGGTTGCAGAACTGACCCAACATTGCAAAGGTTGTGCAGCCTTCGAGGGTAATGTTGCCACTGAAGGAGTATCCCGAGCCTCGATTTATCTGTGGATATTAGCAATTAGGTTGTGTTTGGTTTGTAGAAATTAGTAGGGAAAGGAAAGGAAAACTAGTTTGTGTCTTTAGTTTATTAAAGAAATTGATAAGGACAAGAAAAGAAAAGAAAAGAAAATCTAATTTAAGTTTCTACTTAAAACTAAGGAAAACTAATTTCTTCACCAAATGGTGACAGAAAATTAAAGAAAACATTAAAATCATTTTCTCTTCACTTTTCTTTTCCACACTACTTTCTTCAATCCAAACACAACCTTAATTGGACTTTTCGTAAGTTCTCACGATACACCAAATTGCTGAGAATCAATCGGAAGAAGAGATCCTACCATTTTAGACTGTGTCCTCACGGGGCCTATGCCGTTAAATAGCCCAAAGTACCATATCCCGGGAAAAATCTGCACAATAAATACTTAAAAAATTTCAAGCCATTCATCGCTCAACGCATCTCTCGAATCCCCCACCAAAAAAAATAAAAAATAATTCGTTGTGAAAACAAAACCTGCTCGTTCGTTACTTTCAACGATATGTTCTTCTGCATCGGGTAGCACTTCTCTACGTTCTGAAGATTTCGAACGTCGGTGAAGGAGTCGTTGGATATATAACCGCCCACTACAACAAATAGCCTTCGAACATTAGTGATAATTATTACCGTGACAATAATATTTTTTTCATGATAATTATTACCAAGACCGGTAAGAGAAGTGTTGTGAGCATCGGGTAGAGGAGGGCTCCCTTCTCTAAAGCATATCATGGGAAGCGAGGCTCCCGATGAATTATTTAAGCCCTTGAGCTCCTGCAGAAACAGATTTATCAGGCTGTGAAATTTTTAAAAATATTATTTCCAAGATTAACAGAGGTATACTTACGATATCCACATCGGATTCCAAGGATAAGGACATCGATGAGAACCATTGCGGCAACTCAACTGCAACAATTTAATAAATCAAATTAGTAATTTAAGTAATGTTAACAAGACCTCTGCTTTTGATGAGCCCTGTTCTTTTAACAGGCTAAGTTTTCAATTGAACTCTCAGTTATTACACAAAGTACTGAAGAAAACAAGGTTGTGGGGATGAAATAAGAGCAGTGGAGTGATAAATTGCCATTAAATAAGAACACCAAAGAGGTTTAATTAATATAATTGCACTGATCAACCATTATCATCATCATCAGAAACCCTGATTTTGCTTTTATTCGTCGAAATTCCAACGCGAAACGGAGCCTTAGCTATCCAGAGACACATGAATCGGACACAAAACCATCAATTTTCAGACAAAATAGGATAAACATAATCAGAGACAAATAAACCTCAGCTCAAAAACCCTCAAAAACAAAAAGAAATAAATAACCGGCGAATTAGCCAGAAACACTGGAAAGACAAATTGAAAAGGAGCCGAGTTTTCAAAATTGTAGATTTATTACCTCTAATGTAATGCCACTCGTAAGGTTTAAGGTGAGTCTTCCCATACGAGGAACTGGAAATAATGAAGCTGCCGATTTCCACTTGTTCTTGCGAATTACAGACAAAGACGTGAAGCAACCCAAACACGAAATAAAAATTTAAATAATAATAAACCCAATTCCGATTCTTCCTCATCTCTCTCTCTTTTTCCTTCTTTCTCAGTTGTTAACCAATGCAATTGATCAAGATTCATGAAGCGACGACAGCTTTTTTATATTTTTATAGTTTTATATTTTTTTTTTTTTGGTATCTTACACTATGGTCCGATTGAATAAAATAAAAATTCTCATTATTGGTTAGCGCTGTCGTAGATCCGTTGACTTTTATCTTATGGGGAAAATTCTTAATAAATTAGGGCATGCATATATGGATTGTAATATTACACTTTTATTTTAGAAATACGCAAATCTCGTGAATGACTTACTCTTTTAAAATGCTTTAATTTTCAGAGATTTGGCATTGTCTACCCTATTTTCAGATAATGATGATAAATATGTCATGTTGATGAATTTGACTTTCATAATTTTAATTTTGAAATTCATAATTTATTGTCTAGGAATTCTATATACCTACTAGCCTATCCCTTCAATTTGGCTTCTCACGCGCAAACAATTTTGTGTATGTATTCCCATTTATAACGTCGTAGCCCCGCAAATGTCTATAGCCCATATCCGGACTAAATTTAATTTAAAGAAAATTCGAATCTTATGACCAATTATGGGACAGACTCCCGATTTCCAGCTAAATATACCTTGTTAGGAAACTGTATTTTCAGCGACTAATTTTGGTCATATGAATATTTATTATTTGCGATATAGAAGATGTTGCATAATAAAAATTTGTATCGCTAATTACATAAATATCGGAAGGATGTTCAATGATTGGATAAATGGTTGAAAACCATTCTTTGCAATGAAAATAAATCGAAAATCCTAATTGGTTGCCACTGAATACCATCAAGTACGATGAGACAATGATAAAACTAAGCAACTTTTAAAAATTAACTTGCAAAAATAATTTAACTTTTTAAAACTATTGTAAAACTAAGTAACTTTTTAAATTTTAATTATTATTATTTTCATTTACATTACAAAACTCTTTAATATTATCATTTTTTGCTATCTTTATTTCAAATAAACCAGATATTACTTATAACTATGTTTTAACCCCGTTTGTTTTTAAATTGTTTACTGAGTACAATAACATTAATTAAAAATTTTCCAAAAAAGAAACTCGATCCTTGAAATAAAAATAAAAAAACTACTCAATTGCTTCACGAGAACAAACCTGAAAAAGGATAGAACGTCGTGAAGAGATGTTTATGGTGTGGCTTTCGTTTATTAAGTGTGTTCGTTGTAGAGAATTCTCTAATTTAGGGTTAATAGGTTTGATTATTCTTTTATTAATTAATTTGTTTAAATACGAAACTAATAATAATAAATATCTCATTACATTAACCTCTAATAAATAAGAAATATGTGATTAATTGATGTTATTGTGCTTAGTAAACAATTTACAAAAAAATGGGGTTAAGATATAGTTATAAGTAATATTTGGTTTATTTGAAATAAAGATAGTGGAAAATGACAATATTAAAAAGTTTTGTGGTGTAAATGAAAATAATAATAATTAAAATGTAAAAAGCTGCTTAGTTTTGCAATAATTTTAAAAAGTTAATTACTTTTTTGCAAGTTAATTTTTAAATGTTGCTTAGTTTTGTCATTCTCTCCAAGTACGATCTCTATTTTTTGATTCCGATATATCAAATTAGTGACATGTTTCACAATTATCAAATATAATAACCAAAAACAAAAACCAACATACTATTATGCAAGTTTCAAGGCAAAGTTATAAGATTACATCACTAAGTATACATGTTTTCGTTTTTGGCTCATTATGTTTGATAATTGCAAACGTAAGGCACTAACTTTGTATGTCAAAACAATTTTATGTCATATTATTCAATTTTAGGTCATTAAGTATATATTTTTCGATTTTAGATCACTAATAACTTCGTAAATATAATGACCCAAAATTGAAACATGTACTTAATGACTTAAAAATTGAAAACATGACCCAAATTTGTTTTGACATACAAAGTTAGTGACATACTTTTGCAATTATCAAACACAGTGACCCAAAAACAAAAACATGTATACTTAGTGACTTAATTTTATAATTTTCCCCAAGTTTCGAATTAGTTTCTAAGAGCAAATCTTAAGGTAGGGAGTGAGCACGAGACGAGAGATTACTACTGTATTGGCAACATTATCCAAAATTAGTAGAACGGATACATTATTTCGCGGTAGAGCTCTCTCAATAAGGGGAAGAAGCACAACAAATAGATGCAATTCTCCCTACTCAGCATTATCTAAATCTTTTTATTACAGCAGCAGAAACTCAAAACCAACGAACACAAACGATGTCAGCATACGTTTTCATAAGGATCGATCGGCTCATTCATTGGCAGCTGTACCCTCTGATGGGGCGCCATTTCCATCTATTTAAAAAATAGGAAAAAAGGAACCACAAAAAAAAAAAACATATCCAACTTATTTGGTGAAAAGGAACTACATTCGCTTTCGATTTTTATTTTATGCTACGGAGTTTGTGTGTACATACATACCTTCTCCCTCAGATGGAGCGTAGAGAGATTTGCGAATGCGTGTCTGCTGTTGCGTGGGCTAAAACAAGTGTGATAGAGAGGGAAAAATCAAATGTATGAAACAAAAGTAGCAGGTAATATATTTAATATTATTAAACTCATAAGTCCTCCATCATATCGTGATTGCAAGAAAGTAATTAATTACCTGTAGCTTTGGTCTGAGGGCCTCCAGTGGTCCTTTGGGCTTCTCCAAACCTTGCTGAAAGCCAAATAAAATTAATGAAAAAACTGCCACTGTGTAGCAACAGGCGTAGAAAATGTAGCCAACTGATAAGTTTCAGACAAGAAAATATGAATGTTAAAAAACCTTGTTCAGAGCCCAATCAGCAGAGTCAAAATAAGCTCGCTCGTGATCCTGATAAATCAGATGTTAACTTATAAAAGTGGGGCATCGTTAACATTTGAGTATGAGAGCAGCAAAGAGATCTATGATGGTACTTTGGAAATGAGTGGAGGTTTCTTGGGAGCCATTCCTCCGTATTTCTTCTTAGCAGCTTCCTCCTGCAATAAGCAAATATTAATGTTTTTGATGAATGGAGACGTAAATGTTGTTTTATCAATTGAAAAAGAAGAAGATATGAACACAAACTCCTTGTGTTGATGGCACGGGGTTGTCAGCACCCTCGGGAGCAATTTCTGCTGGATCCTTTACATCCTCAGTGCTAGACATGATTTCCCCCCAATAAGACACCACGAGAAGTTCCTGCATCGGACGATTCGTTGAATTTTTCAGGGGTTTCTCTTTCAAAAGTTTTCACTTTTTTGGTTCGAATATCAAAGGATAACACAGATATCGGTAGGATACTATTACACCTACATGTGCATGTAATATAAGGACACAATCATGTGAAAAAATACAACGCAATAACAAGGTCCGAGGGACGCATGAGTAAAGTTATGGATAGCAAATCTGGAGGATTGAGTTGACCTAGCCTTTTTTTGTCTCCTCAGGTTTTGATCATATCAATATTCAATAGCACACTAAGATTTAAGCTTATGATTTAGGATTTGCTAAGATACTATTTATCTTAATTGCTATCTGTACTAACTGGTGAGAGTGAGATAAGGAAGAAGATAATGCTGTGCAAAATTCATCGGGAACTGTATACAATCTTATCTCTTGTATGGCTATAGTTTTACAAATTTTGTAACATCTAAATTTCATACGCAACACACAGAGATACCTTTGCTAGAATATCGTCACAGAGTGATCAAACAATTATGTTTACATTACCCTTACAGTTACAATTAGGAGTAACAGACGATTAATTATGATTTTCCAATCAATATTTCTGAAACTAACACAAACAATGCCGTCAAGTAACTGGTTTGGATCCAGTCATTCATAGTCCAAATGCAAACAACATTCTTCAAAAATTGTATCATTTTCAAATACTCTAATTAATTGATGAGAATAGCAAAGTGCACGGGAAACACAAAATCGCCTAAAGAATTCAACAAGAAAAGACAGAACATACATCCATCAGGATTTTAAGGTGCAATCTAATCCATTACCTCTTACCCTTCTTTTAAATCCAGATAATTTTTTTCTAATCACAGTCTCGCTTTCAACTTAAATCATGAAGACATGACTCCTCGAATCAAGAAATAAAGCAAACATCACGATATAACACAATGGGATTCATTTATAGATGCATAACAAAGCAACAGTAACTTTCTAATGGGGATTCATCATCGCATTACCGATAGGAAAACAAGCAATTTGAGCATCCATCGACCTCAAGCGGTCACGATTTCGAACCGAAGAACCATGATAATACAATCATCTGGAAACATGACAACGCTACTTCGACAGCATAAATTAGAACGCGTGCATCATACGAATGCATAATCATCGCAAACAAATTAGCCAAATTTTTAGACAAAAGCACAAATTGTATCCTGACGTATAAGCACACAATTAAAACAACGACGGCGAGCACAGCTTCCAAATCGGCTCACTAAATTTCAAGCGGCGGAGCGATTGGAATTCACAAAAAAAAAAGATACTACGAATTAAACCGCAATTACCTCGGGAGATCTTATCCAAGCCGGATGATGCAGAAGATTGATCTGCGTGTGTGTATTTGTGATTCGGTGGGGGGCGAGCGAGTTGAATCGAGGGAGAGGAAACAGAAGAAAATTGTTTAGCTATGGCCTTGTGAAATTACTGCTACGGATAAATATAAAGATTTTGTTACCCAAGAAAAAAAGTTAAAATAAATAACAGAAAAAAACTTATTTTATGTGTTCTCCAATATATAAATATATATAATTTTTTAAAGTTCTCTTTCAATTAAAAATATAATTTAGTAAAATTATAATTTGAAATTTAGTTGTATTAATATATGCAATAATAAAAATTGACTTACGAGAATATACTTATAATAAATGAAAAATTGAAAGGTAAATGGTAAATTACTCAAATTAAATAAATAAAATAAAAACTAAAAAGATAAAATAGCAAATTTTTAATTGACATACCAAAAGCAGTTTTAATCCATTTTACCATTATAAAATTGAAATGTAAAAATATAAAATTTAACGTTTAAATAGTATCAAATTATAATTATAATAATTAAAAAATGAAAGGTAAAAAGGATAAATTACTCGAATCAAAATACATAAAATGTAAAATCAAAACAACAAAATACTGTTCTAAAAAAAATACTAAATGATAATTGGCAGATCAAAAAAACAATATATATCCACTTTAATAAATAAATAGTATAAATATCAAATTATAAAATTCATAAATATTACAAACATTTATTTAATCATAAAAAAATAAATATGGCTGCAAACATGGAGGCTTGGCCCCAACCCTACAATACAACCAAGAAAGAAAGAAAACATAGCACACCCAACACTTGCAAAGAACCCATGAAGTCCTCGCATTGGACACTTATGATGTGTTTTGTTAAAGGATTTCGATGCGAAAAAGAAAAGAAAAAGGGTAATGGTACGACATTTAAAGTGTAATGTGCCATTCTTCGATGCACTAGCTTAGTTTTCCTGCGTCTTTTCCACGCGTGAATTCCGCATACCAAACGCACCCTTAATTCCTCGCAATGACGAGAGGCGAAAGAGGAAGACGAGAGCCTGGAGACGACATCGCCCGAGGGGACGGAGAAGCATCAAAACAGATCCTCAAATCCCTCCGCCACCGATTTCCCGTCCCCTCCTTTGCTCCTCCGCCCCTCCCCACGAACTTCCGGATCCTTCCGAGGGCAACCTCCACCGTCCTGTCGTCCATGTTGGCGAAGCAAACCCTAAACCACCCGGGCTCGTGGCAGTGGAAAGACGCACCCGGCGAGATGTTAAGCTTCACGTCGCTTATCACGGCCTTCCAAAGCTCTAATTCGCCCTCGAACGTGGCCTCCTTCAACAAACCCCTCAAATCCATCCAACAAAATAGCCCCGCGTTGCCCTCCACGCACCCGATCCCCATTCCCGCTAGGCCCGCCGTGAACCCACGGTGCCTCTCCGTGAGCCTCCTCCTCCCCTCCGACGAGAACCTGTTAAAAAATTAATTTATTAATGGCTAGCGGTGGGCACGGTAGGTGCATTAATGAATACTACTCTATATTAATTGTATCTAATATGATGGTTATTGGAATATTAAAGATTAGAGTAGAAGGTTAAATATTCATTTTCTCTCTTCCTAACAAACTGTTAACAGATAAACCTTCTCGTTAAAAGACACACCCTTATGAAAAGACATGTCATCTCATTAAGGTTCAGTATCCTATAATATAATTAATATATAGTATTTATAATATATTTTTGATATAGTAGATGAGCTATTATAAACTAATTTAACCGAACCTCTCTACGAATTCCCCGTCGGAGAGCATCGAGGCCAAGAGGTGCTGACTTTGGGACGAGACGAGCCCGAAGCTCGACATTTTTCTCGCGCACTCGACGACCCTATCGTTGTAGGAATAAATTATCCCGACGCGAAATCCCGGGAGGCCCATGTCCTTGGAGAGGCTACACACAATGTGTATTAAATTGGGATCACATTCGATTTCCTCGAAGATCTCCGCGATGCTTACGAACTCGGGTCCCCGAAAGACCGTGGACGCGTATATCTCGTCGCACACGAGGTGGATCTTTTTCTCGTTGGTGAAGGTGGCTAGGGTTTTCAGGGTGGCTCTGTCCACGGTCGTGCCCAACGGGTTCGAAGGGTTCGTGATGATGAGGCCCCGCACGTTGATGTTGGCTTTAACGGCGTTTTCGTAGGCCTCTTTGAGGGCTTTTTCGGTAATTCGAAAATTGTCCGAGCTGTGGCATGTTACGGGAACTAGTTGAACTCCGGTTCTCCATCTCAAGTCCCTATCAAACCTGTCCAAAAAAAAAAAGAATTATGGTTTTAGATCTCTTATTCACAAACTAAGGCACGTTTGGCTTATCAGCAAATATCTTCTTTCATATCATTGGAGAGGACATGATTAGTGGCGGAGCAAAAATCAATGTGGAGTGGGGTCCAAATATAACTAATAACATTTTTTAGGGGTCCAAAGCTTAAGAAAAAAAATTCAGTAGAGCCATATTACTAGTTTTACAAAATCAGGGTGCGGTTTGCAAATTTATATTAACATGTAATAAAGAAAAAAAGTTCCAGTGGGGTCCAATGATCCACTGGATCAAAGGGGCTCCACCACTGGACATGACACCAATTGGTATGTCAATTTCATCATGTGAAATTACAATTTAGCCTTTCATTTTTTTTACATACTTCGAAACATTACATATTTAAACTTGAACTATATCATCATATATGAAAATATTTCAATTAAAAATAACTCTTCAAATATAAAATAAAGTTATATATATATATATATATATATATCATATATATATATACATTAGAGAACACGCATCAGATGTGCTTAAAATATTCGTATACATAAAATACTTACCCGGGATAATAAGGTGTCGGGATTAAAAATGCATCTCCGGGATTAGCCAAACAGAACATAAGTGTCTCATTAGCACCGGTTGCTCCGCCTGCCATTACTATGCGGTCCGGATCGAAGCCAACCTTCATGCTCCTTCTTGACTTTGTCATGAGTTTTGCTATTGCCTGTAATGAAAAAAATCATGTAAATATATATATATATATATTGTTGAGATTATTTGTTCTACATCGGGAAATTAACTTCACCCGACTGAATATATAAAAGAGGCATCTCTCTTACCACCAATTGGTTTTAGGAAACAATCCTCAATTTAACACTCACACACACACACACACATATATATATATATATATTATATATGTATATAATTGGAGCAATAATTCTATATATTCAATGTACGTACACTTCTAAACTCAGGCAAGCCATGGTAATCTTGATACAATGCGACGTCCTTGAACTTATGAACGCCTTCTTCGCTACAAATGGAAGCTCTGGGATTTTTCTTGATCCATTCTTTGATTAAGTCATCACCAAGCTGAAAATAGAGAAACATTAAGAATAAAAATCAAAGGAACTAACACATTAATGATCAATATGTACAATGAAATATATTTTAGAAAAAAAAAAAGAAAGACAAAAACCTGGTTTTCTGCGAGCCCCATTTGGATTACTCCATTAGGGTTTTTGGTGGGATGATAAGGATCATCATTATAAGCCTTCCATCCATCGAAGTATGAAGAGTTCTCACCATGTTCATCGTTGGTTGCTATCTTCGAAAGAAACTGCTGATTGCTCATGTTTTATTTCTTTGTTGATTTTGTGTCTCTTTGTTCCGTATTTGTATTTGTAATGACAGAAAGTGTTTGCTGCATGAAAGAATGTTTAGGAATATATATAGGCATCGAGAGAATAGATACTATAGATACTATCGAATCTTAATGACCAAAAGCACACGAGGAGAAAGTCGGTTTTCAACGTTCAAAAGTATGGAAGCTAAAATAAAAAAAGAATTAAGACCTTGGTTGAAAAGGGAAAAGTGGGCTCTTAAATTCATATAATTGGACAATTTTATTTCTTATTTGTTGGACGACTGTTTAAGAAAATAGAGTAATACGTAGTTCTACGTGTAACGAATACCTTTGGATAATTCTCGGAGACTCTAGTTTTCTAGATTGTTCCATTTATTATCGTTTTGCTATATTTGTAATTATTTTAATATAGTTTTGCGGCAACTAATTTAAAATTAAAAACATTTTCGAATTTTAAAAAATATAAGTTTTTCCATGATTGACATTGTCTTTTATAAGAATGTTTAATGAAGATATGCTCCATAGCTTAAATGTATGTTGAACATAGCTTATCTTTCTTTAGGAAAAATAAAATGGACATAAAAAATAATATACTACCACGTAGGCAATAATGTAAGATGTACCCAACTAGGTTTCGACAACATACTAACCAAAGAAAAGAGACCAAAGAAGGTAATCTACGTCGTCTCAATACCCATGAGTTGTTTATTGTGTTACATTTATCCTGATTAGTTATGTTGTCGAAAGTTCGTGGAAATAAAATTAATATAAATAGTGACACGTACAAATTAATATAATGTTGGTCTTTTGTAATGTTCTTGCCATTTATAGAGTAATATTACCGTATTGATCTTCTCTTGTAGCATTCATTCATATATATCAAGAACGCATAATTTTTTTTTATTTCCTTTTGTTTTTTTTTTTCGCAGTTAGTTTTGTCCGAAAAATTATTTATTCCATTACAATTCGTTTTCTTGTTGGAGCCATCATACGGATTTATAGGGCCATCACGAATCGGGTTTTGACCCATAAAAGTGATCAATTGTTTCGCAATAATTGTTTTTGAATGGATAAACGTGCGATAATGCAGAAGGGAAAACGCACTTTGGCATCGACGCTTTACTAGGGAGAGTCAAAGCGCTCAATGACACCGTGGTTGCTGTTGACTATTTTCAACTATAGGATTATAAATATATATAGTATTCGACGGCTGTAGAGTTTTTAATTTTTCAATTTTGTTTTAACACATGAAATAATAAACATAAGTGACATTAGAAAGTACGAGAGATAAAAAGACTCGAGCTTGCAAGAACGCACTCTATTTGCACTCCGAAGTATGTTGACCACTTACTTACATATCAATGAGCACTTGATATAATATTTGATACTTAGAACCATAGTGTGAACGCATAAACTAAATAAGTCAATGCACAAATTGACGAGGAAGAAAGATATCATCTTTTCTTGATTGTCTTTATAGTGCGGCTGCTGATGACCGTTATTTCTAACACGAGTAGTAATTACCATAAATATTTAAAATGACACCTGGTTCCAAATATTTTTAACAAATAAGAGATATTTTTTTAGGAACAAATAAAATATATATGAATAAAAATATGTCTCAAGGGATGTGATAGGTCAAGTAATCCAATAATGAATTTTTTTCATAAGGAGATCTTCGGTTTAAATTTACTCGGACTCATTGACTATTATAATTTTGTATACATTATGGTCAACGCTTAAGGTCAAATTTGGTAACCGCGATTTCAACGATAGGTTACGGTTTCATAAAAATGGAAACTGTTGCAGGCGGATTTGTACTATCAAGTTTTTTTTTATTATTACATTCATTTTTTACTAAAAATAATAACGAATAAGTTGGTTTGTTAAAAACAAAAACAGTTCAACCGCCATTTTTTGAATCGTAACCAAATTGTACCGTCGATTCAAAACACATATTTTGGTCTATTTCGAAACCGTAACTGACAGTTTTGAACTTTGAATCATATGAAACGTCTAGTCAATAATAAGGTTAAGATTCAAAGAATTCGGCTACAATTTGATCGATTTCAAAACCGCAGTTGACGGCTTTGAATCGTGGACCATATGAACACTTCTAGTCCAATAATAAAGTTAAATTCGCTTCATATTAAATTTAGTCGGAGTATATAAGAATGATGGCATTGTATCGATGATACTCTTGAAATGAAAAAAAATAAAATGAAAACTATATATATATATATATAATACAAACTACTCTTAACAGAAAAAAAGAAAACAAATAATGAAAAATAGACTCAAGCACAGATAATACACTATTACACACTCAAGTGAACCAAAAGCAAATCTACTACACCATTTTTAAAATTTTATCGCGCATCTCCCTAACGTTATTTACACTTTATTTTTGGAACAACATGATTTGATACGTGAGAGTATCGACATATGTCTTAATCTCTCACTTTTATGAAACAGTAATAGAAAAACACATTACTACAATTTGGCAAAACTTATAAAAATATCTGTAGTACGAGGGAGAGAGTGTAACTATACTACTTCTAATTAGAAAAAATTCAGTAGAGAATTAATTGTCCAGAAACCATGAGCTACAAACAAACACCATCGACATTACACATTTGCTGCCATTAATTAACGAACCTACAAACACCATCAAACTTCTCTTACAACACCGAATAGCAGCAGCAGCAGCACTCACCATACAACCTTCAGCTCTTCCGACACCATCAACATAAGTTCACCACCTTAGGAATCTGAAAAGAAAAATTATTAGAAGATAGTAAAAAAAAAAAAAACTCTCAATGGAAATGGTAGGTGAAAGCCGAACGATTATAGAGACATACATGAAAAAGAAGAAAATTATGGGTCATAAATACATACCACTGCTGAACTTTACGGAATTCGGTAAGCACGGGATATATGTTCTCGAACGCGGTATACGTCTCCTCTCTCACCTGAAATACATCAAGATGCCTGAGGTATTTGATTTAAGTCATTAAATAATAGGCTTAATTTTTTTTTAGTTCTGTATATTTAGGGAAGTGACATTTAAGAACACACTAAATTGGGGAGTGGTAATTTTAGGACAATAAGTTTCCAAATTGAAGACAAGTGGACGCTGGAAACCTAATTTCGACACAAAATTAACACCCGTGAGTCGCACATAACAATCAGATGGGGGTCCTATGTTTAGCACAGACATGCTGATTTGAACTGAATTTTCCTCATGCCATGCAAGATTTTTCTCAAAATTAATTGTCACGTGCAACTAACGTGTATTGATTCCGGGCCGAAATTAGGTTCCCGATGTTGATTGTCCTATAATTGCTTCAATTTGTCGAGTTCCAACGCTACATAAGATTTTCTCACAAATTAATTGCCGCATGTGGCTCAAGTGTGTTACTAAATTAGGTTTCCACCCGTAACTGTTCTCAATAGCTTCAATTCGTGACTTTTTATCATCCCTTAAGTTAGGTGTCCTTAAAATGTCACCCCTCCAAATATATATGACTAAAAAAATAATTAAACCCAACTAATAAACAATGTTATGTATCGGCTTTTACCTTAGCCCCGGTAAGAACGATCTTCCCCGAGACAAAAATAAGCAGCACAATCTTCGGCTGTTTCATTCGATAGATTAATCCCGGGAAGAGCTCTGGCTCATACTGCAAAGATTCATATTTTGATTAACCAATTTTGATGGCTGAGGCTGTTATGTTAAAAATTGCTTAAGGTGTGGCTTACACTTGAGAAAGCACCATGAGCATAAGCAAGGCCCTCGAGTCTAATTGGAAATTTTACATCGCAGGAACCGACTATGTTTTGAATTTTGAAATCCTGGAAGAAAAATGAGAAATTCCAATGTGTTCAACCAATAAACGAAAGAAAAGGAAGAAAAAGGAGCTTTTTTTATGAGAAGGGTTGTCGTAAAGAAGATATAGAAATAATAACTAACCTTAAATTTGGCTGGGAAACCAAGCTTTTGTATGATTCTGGCATACTGAACAGCAGTGGGATGAGTCAGAAAGAGAAAAATGTAAAAGTAAAGCACAATAATTTATGGTATTTTATCAGGCGGGAAAAGGTAGATAGTTTAATGCTTTTCTCAGCACATGTTATGTATGCATACCTTTCGCGCAGCCAATTTAGACTGCTGCTCACTTTTGGCTCCGGTGCAAACCTGAAGTGGCGATGGACAAAAGTTAAAGGTGTAACAAAAGCACGAGTGGAAGGAGGCATGAGGCGAACTTCAATGTGAAGGGCATTTAAGCATCGATGACTATAAAATAATATTTACATTAACAGCCAAAATGAAGATTCTTGCATAATTCCTCACTTACCATTTTCCCGGATGCAAAAATTAGTGCCGTTGTTTTTGGTTCCCTAATCCTCATAATCACAGCAGCAAAACGCTGAAAACCTCTCACAAAAGTGTAAGTATCCAGAACCCACCGAATAAAATAACAGTAACCAAATATATAAAACGCAAGAAGCTTATATAACCAACGATTGCTGAATTTCGAGGGGCAAAGAGACTCAGCAAATTCATATAGTAGAAGAATGCCGAATACATTTTTGTTTGCTTCAAAGGTCACAGAGATACATTTATTAAACCTATTGTTCATTCAAGAAGAATCTCAGACAAAAAAATGTCTGCCAGAAAATAGGATCTAGATTTATCTGGCAACTAATGACTGCTTAAGTTCCAATAACTGCTGAAAATACATATATAGTGCTGTCACATGTAACATGGTGGTTGAAAAAGACTAATACGGGTCTAATCTAGTTACTTTATTAGAGTTGAATGTAAAAGTGAGAAAGCACATAAAAGACAAAGTAAAGTCGGAGTCCGAAACTTGCAAGACGCAGGTTAAAAACATTAGCGAACCAAATAGTTCAAAAAATAAAACAAAATGTGAGAATCAGCAAGAGATAGATGTTTTATCAATTACATCACACATAATCGGTCGACCTTGGGATTGTACTCTGCATTGCGAGCTTGTAAGGCAATGTCCTTAAGAACCAATTTGCAGTCCAAATTGACCGTTGACACAATATTCCTGCATATCAGTCGGGCCAAAGACTTTTAATGCATCCAATCACAAACGATATAATGCAATGTCAACAACTCAATGCCCAATTAAATGGTGCTCAGATAAAATGACCAATTGAAAAAATTGGTGGTCAGATATAAATACACTACATTAAATCAGCATAATACATGAGTATGCATTTTTCGAGAATGAAAATTAATTTGTGTACATAAGGTAAGTAATGTTACATGGGAAGATTCATCATCGACATTGATCCAGTGCAAATAAGGTGAGGTTCCAAATAAGTATGAATCATATGGAAAGGTCCATTATCAAACACACACACAATAGCGTACGATTGAAGTTCCCCAAACAAACGTTCACACACAATCCGTAAGTCTCAATAATAATCGAGTCGAGTAAACATAACAGTTCGACTTAAGAAGGGCATATCTGCTTAAGATACTATAATTTTAACAAAATATGAAAGTAGATGAATAAATACGAAACGATGTTCTTACTGGAGAGTTGGAACAATCCCAGAAGGATGCTTAGACAAATCCACCGGTTGGCTTCCTTCTAAACCTTGTGGATCAGCCATAAAAATAATCTCGTCGAAATAATCCGAGCAGCTCTTATCAATATTTAGTATTCACTACCGTGCAGAGATGAATACTAAACCAAAGCCCTCTACATTGAATATACAACAAAAGGTTAATTTTTCTTAAACTTGACGAATCCAAATAATTCATTTTTATTCATACAGCGTAACATCCCCAACCATCAAACTCTTGAATCCATAAACCATTTTCCCAGAAAGTTAAAGAGATGAGTGTCCTAAGGCAATCGAAATAAATAACACGAAGAAAAAAGAGAAAAAAAAAATGAAGGGCTAAGCTGCGGACAAATATAGACAACACCCCTCGCCGGCTAAACAGCTCAATCAGCCACTAACTAATCTCATTTTCCAATTGAGTTGCATACGGAAGTCAACACGCAAAAATGAGGGGGAAAGGCAACTAAAAAGCAGATTCAGAGGGGCGCATGGCAAAAACAAGCATAAGAGGCACAATTTGAGGTCAACAAGAAACAAGAATCGGACAGATCTAGGGTTTCATCAAAGCAGTCGCATTCCATTCAACAAACGAAGAAAAAAAAAGAGGGAACAAAACCACGAGGAAGCTGAAAAAATTTTGAAAAACGGTTTCTTTTATACCAAGATACAAATTTGTAACCGCGTTCGTCGGAGCTTATATATTGGCTTTATGAGAAGATTGTTGGAGTCGGATATGAGAAGGTGAGATATGTGCGCAGCTGGTGAGATGAGGTTATGAGGAGACAACCCCCAACGCCGAATTACCGAAATTGGCCTTGACCTTTTGTGGCCACTTGGGGGTATTTTGGGTATTTCGAGTAAGGATCCCGTTAGGCCGTTTCTCTTTCTGACACCTGTCCTTTGACTTCAAGCCTTATCCTGCAGACCTCCGCAGAATAAAATCATCACTGTAAATTTCCTATTAATTACTTAACATTGGCGCACTTAAGGCGCCTCTGTTATTGCTAATGCCACTCCTCCACCTCCGCATCATCAGTCCACGTCAGCCTATCCTCCGACTTTTCTGTTCCCGGTCCTCAAGGAAACAAATCGCAGCCCAAATCGCGTCAATGGCCGTCGGCGGCGGGGATCACGTCTGCGGGGATTGGTTCTCGGTGCCTGACCTGCGCCTCCGTGACCACCGGTTCACGGTGCCTCTGGATTACTCGAGCGGCGGTTTGGCTTCTTCGAAGATCTCGATCTTCGCTCGGGAAGTCGTGTCTGGTAGGTTGAATTCGTTTGCTGTTTTTTGCAATTTTTGGTTGTCGTTTTTTAGCTAGACAACTGCAATGCGCTTATCATTTTACTTTACTGCATACGATTTAGGATTTTTGGTCCGTAAGGTTAGGTGATAAAATGCCTAACAATAATCTTTGGTGGCAGTGCTAATGAAAGTGCTAATGATTTGACTGGTGTAAGAACTACTAAGCTAATGATAATCAAAATTTGTGCGGTTCAATTTTCTTGACTTTGACTGGTGTATGAACTAATAGGTGTCATGCCGAGATGTACTTGTTAGGATCGGTTTGCGTGTTTAAGGGGGGTTTAATAAACACTCCGGTATTTTGTTCCCGTTTTTTGGGTCTGTATCGGTAACTTGTTCGGTTTGAACTAAATACGGCTTCCAATCGAGACTTAGTTGCGGAAGAAACTAGCTCTTAATTGTGAATTGACTTGTAAATGTGTGTGTGAGTCGGTTTGTATTTGTCACAAGATTTCTTATGGAAGTTCGAATGCTAACTTCTTCTACATCTCCAATTTCCTTCACTAGAAGACTTTAGCTGCAAACTGCGTTGTACAACCCACCTAGCTAGACTCTTCTAACTAGCCTCCTCAGAACTCACTCAGCTGCTTGTTAATATCAGTTGCTTCAACAGTTTGTTAAAGTCCATTGGAATCACGTGTACTTTAATATCACGTTGAACTTCTACTACTCTTAGTTCTACATAAACTTCTACCCTTAATGAGCTTCTAAGCGACTTCTGACTTTGTATTCTTGATTGATGTTCTTGAGGTTGTAAAAAATTATACTTTAGTGTAATTCCTCACGTATTTTTACATGAGGAATTGAAGATGACCATTGCTTGGATGAAGACAAAAGTCTTTAAGAGAGGTTTCTAAACACGAATAAAATGATGTTACTTAAGATGACTCTGTTGACTTCCTCGTGTCTGAGCTCCGGTTGTTGTTTTCTCTTTAACTGAATAAATCCCAAGCTGCAGCTTCTTGGTCGCCAACTTTATTTTGTGATAGTCTTTAACATTGGCAGTTTGACTTGTCTGGACTCGGATTCAAATTCTTATTGACTGGTTAGGCTTTGGACTCTTTGAATCCAATCTGTTGATTACCGGTTGTATCTGCAGATCAGTTACGTAGTCCAGTTAAACTTCGGTTTTTGGCCAAGTCCGAATGGATTGGTCCTGGACTTTTAACTTCGATATCAATCACTTAGTCGTCTTTAATCTAACTTCGGTATCAATCACTTAGTCGTCTTTAATCTTGATCAGCTTCGGTTTTGACATCGATCTTGATCATCCTCGGTCTTGAACAACTTCGTTCTTGACGTCATTCTTGATATTTTCTAAGTGTCCAACTTCGGTCTTGATCAGTCTAGTCTTGATCAACATGGGCCTTATCTTCGGTTTCGATAAGTTTCCATCTTGGCCTTCAATCTTCGGGTTGATTTAAGTTATGTTTAATCAATCACGAAAGTATTATTAATTAGAATTAGTTTTAATTCTTGATCTTTAACAGTTCTTAATCATAGATAGTCAATTGAAGGTGGATCATTCGTAAAAAGGAAATAAGTATATGTTTTCCCTGCAAATGTGTTACACAACGATATCAGTATACAGCATCTTTGGAGTGACCTCAACTCAACTGTATGGATATATCGGTGCACTCATGCGATTTTTTTATGTCAATTTTTGTAAATTCTCGATTGTGCTACCGTCTGTAAGTTGTATTTTTCGATGAAGAGCTATACTTAATCAACGACCTTGTTGACGCTATTTCATATTCGAATTTCATGGTTTATCACTTTCTTTGCTTTATGATTCATCCTCTCTGATGGTACTCACAAAATTTAACATTTATTCAGTGGGGAAAGAAGAACAGCACCTGCCATATATGCTTTATTTGCAGGGAGGTCCAGGTTATGAATGCATGCGACCAACTGAAGCTGGTGGATGGATAAGCAAAGCATGTGAAGAATTCCGTCTCATTCTCATGGACCAGGCATGTTGTTTTTAAACATCCCTTACTTTAATTTGTGCGTTCATCTTATTTTGTATCTTTTTTTTTTTTATTTTGCTGAGTTGTTTATGCGACAGCGAGGAACGGGCTTATCAACACCTTTGACAACATCCTCAATCTCACAATTTAAATCCGCTGATGAATTAGCCAATTATTTACGTCATTTCCGAGCTGACAACATAGTAAATGATGCTGAGTTTATTCGCAAAAAAATTGTTCCCGATGCAAGACCTTGGACAGTATTGGGACAGGTAATTTGGTTTATAAAGGGCCATGATTGATATTATATGCAGTCTGTTTCAAAATTAGTTTCTATTTTTGCGTTCTTCACTCACAGTTTATGACTGCATTGTGCTCGGTAATCAGTTATACGAATTCCCTTTTCTCTAGGCTTATCACTTCCCCGAGTCAGCATCGTTTTCAACTTCTTGTTCAAGAAGTCAACGATGATTTCGTATTTGATCTTTTTGAGAAGGTTGTATTTTTCCTGTTCTATACTCGCGAGCAATAACAACTTTGTACAAACTCCCGTTTCTTCGGGGTCATTGCTCATAAGGTCATTACTCATTGGTATATACTTTTAATGTACAAACATAAACGATAGTAAAATAACTCAAAAGCGAAAATATATTAGTGTCGTACAATTGATTTCATCGGAACTTTATATGAGATTTATGTTGGAATTGCTAGGGTTTTTTTCAGGTATGATTACATTTACAGTATTTATTTGTATTTGGGGATTCTATCGGATCATTATTTTTCTTGTAATTCTTTCTGCAGTTCCATATAAGAGAAAGAATGGTCAATACGCGTATTTGCTGCTTTTTTTTGTACCGATACAATTCAACACTTATGTGGACAATAAATTTGAACGAAATATTAGGCCCTTATTTTCCATGTTTGTTGTTTTCAAGCGTTGGCTGCAATATGAGGTCATTATTATTTCCACGCAGAGTTACGGGGGCTTTTGCGCAATTACTTATTTGAGCTTCGCTCCTCATGGATTAAACCAAGTCCTTTTAACTGGAGGAATTCCACCTCTAGGGAGTGGATGCACCGCAGATGCTGTTTACAAGGCTTGCTTTGAACAGGTCCTCATTCAGAACGAGAAGTATTACAAAAGATTTCCTCAAGATATTGAAATTGTTTGTGATTTGGTAAATCACCTGGCAGAGTCTGAAGGAGGCGGGGTGAGAAAACAAAACAAAATTCCTCAAACCATTCATTTCTTTAATTTCATTAATCTTATTTTCTCAGTGAGAGAACATATGACAATTTTTATCAAATTTTTATAATTTATATGCTGTATTATGACCGAAGGTGCCTCTTCCATCTGGTGGGATATTAACCCCACGAGGACTACAGCTTCTCGGTTTGTCTGGCTTAGGATCTAGCACGGGTTTTGAACGGTTACACTACTTGTAAGACCGTTTTAAACACCATCTCATTCAAAGTTTCATATATATATATATATATATATATATATATATCATGAACGTTAATTTATCGTTGCATGCTTCTCTATTTTTGTTGGTCGTAGATTTGAGAGAGTATGGGATCCTATATTAGTACCCCGAGCGCCAAAGACCATTAGCTACTACTTCCTGAGTTCGGTAGGTTTCTCATGACTGAAGTTTAGGCAGAAGGGAGTAATCTACATTTTGTCCTTTGTTAGTATTCGTAAAATAGTGTTGGAGGCAATTCGACTGAGTTTACTGACATGTGTTTGAAACAAATGCAGTATGAAAGGTGGTTGGGTTTTGACAGCAATCCTTTGTATGCTATAATGCACGAGTCCATATACTGTGAGGTAAATGTTTTTCGATCGTGACAGATTTTGGCCAGATTTTATTTTTAAATTTTCCCTTTTAACCTGTAATTTGATTCTTACATGTGTCTTTAAGGGTGCATCTTCAAGTTGGTCTGCTCACAGAGTAAGGGCTGAGAACGAGAGCAAGTTCGATGCGATAAAGGCCGTCAATGAAGGACGCCCTGTACCGTTCACTGGAGAGGTACGAAAGATTAATTTCTGTTTACGTCCTAAACTGAATTTGCAATCAGAATTTATGGGGATAACACATTTGCATTCACAAATACTGGACAAATTAAGCCCGAATCCACTGATTATAAATTAAATCCAATAACATCCTCGTTACAAATTCTTGAAAGCTAAGTCAGTCGATGCCATATTTGTCTTTCCTTAGCTAATAACATATTCTTGACAATCTCCAGTTTCTATTTACCTTTTTGAACATTTTCTCCTGTTGCTGACATGTTTATACATAATATTCACAGATGGTATTTCCATGGCTGTTCGATGAAATTCACGCTCTTAGACCTTTTAAAGATGCTGCCCAGTTGCTTGCAGAGAAAAAAGATTGGCCTCCATTATACAACGTTCCCCAACTAAAGAATAACAAGGTCTCTATATTTCCTTATCTTTTACATACTTTAACGCTATACACATATTGTCAAAGGAAGTGCGATACATAGGGTCAACTAATCGAATGATCAAATCTCAGTGGTTATATTGTAAAAATACTGAACAAATTGGTTTTATAGGTCTATATAAAATGACAAAATGATTGCAGGTCAAATCCTCGATAATCTATCTCGTATGAATCTGCTGCAGGTTCCGGTGGCTGCTGCTGTTTACTACGAGGACATGTACGTGAACTTCAAGCTTGTAATGGAATCGGCTTCTCAAATACAAGGTATGAGGTTGTGGATCACTAATGAATACATGCATTCCGGTTTGAGAGACGGCGGCGGACAAATCTTGGATCACTTGCTCGCCATGTTGAACGGGAAGAAACCCGTTTTTTAAACGGGATCTTACCGTTTTTATATTCGTTCGACGAGTTGATGCTCTCTTTAGCCCGATATGAACCCGTCTCAACCCGACCCGATATGTACCCATTCCAACCCGAGGCATATATATATATATATATATATATGACATCTTCTACTTCAAAAATAATGTGAATTAGATTATTGGCATGAACCAAGCATATGTTAGTGGGAAGTTTCGTGAAAAAGCAACCATGAGAAGATTATTCCATGCGACATCATCCGATAATGGATGTGAAACTTATTCTTGTTTCTTTTATAAGATCATGAAAAGTGGATGGTACTCTAGATATTTTTTTAAGCTGATGTATCTCCACGCAATGTTTCTGTAGTTCTCAAAATTCGATTAAATTCATTATGAAGAGAATTTAACCTCAACGTCGGTCATGAGACGACCGTTGCTTCCTGAAAGACTAATCCTCCTGATTTGTATGTATCGCCCCAACTCCGACTAAGTTCAATGGAACGAATTTCTGAACCTCAACGTTGACTATGAGATGATGCCATTCCAGCGAGACTGATCCTCCCGGTCAGTGTGTCTTTTGAACTCGTACTAAGTTCAGTCTGAAATGAATTCGAGCCTCAGTGGCGTCGGCTATAGGATAACTCCATATTCCAACGAGACTAATCCTTTTGGCATATTACACCATGTTAAGTCCACACAAACAATTAAAGTCAAGGCATTCAAGTGAGATCTTATTTCATGACCTCCATATAGATGCATCATGTGCGCGGTCACTTGAGTGACTACATCAAGATTAAAATACTAAGTCGAATTCAATTCGAATTGTTTTTTTTTTTCTTTTTGTCATAGTCTAACCACGTAGAGTAGCAAGTTCTTCAATACCATGCTTTAGAATCATATTCCCCTGATATTTAACATAAAATGTAAGAATATCCAACGAGGGCCCTCAATGTCTAAATTCTCCTAGAAGATTTTTACTCAACTGAGCTGTTTATAAGTGAGCTGGAAGTTAATATATATATATATATATATATATATATATATATATATATATTCTGTTGTGACTTCAAAGACAAGAACGATGAACTCCTCGAAGCATTTCTGTCTAAGATGACGCGTACGATTAAGGCAGTGCCCAACCTAATAAAGAGAAACAAGAACCAACCACAGCCGCCGCCGTCATCGGCTAACAAGCAGCAGCCCGAGGCAAATATTACATCCAGTCGATCTTAAAGACGTTAGCAGAGAAGGTGTAACTCTCTTGTCAAAGGTTTCCGTTCACAATCCGTACCCTCTCTCCGTACCTATCTGCGAGATCACCTTCTCTCTCAAAAGTCTAGGCAGGTAAGAAAATCATGCTAATTAGTTCTTTTTTTTTTCTTGAATTCCTAGTTAATATTAAATGATTACATCTTTAAATGAAGGGTTAATTCGGTTTCTGGCTCTTTTATTAGTTTCAAAATAATGGCCTAATAATGCCACACAAATTGTTCTAAGAATCTAATTCCCATAAAACTTAAACATAAGGAGCTAAACTTACAAAAGTGTTATACCAAGATTACAAAAGTGTTATACGAAGATGTATCAGACATCTGTTTTGTGTTACCAGCTTACAGTACATTTATTGCAGAATAACGAAATGTTAGTATAAAAATTGGGTTCTTAATTTTTTTTTTACAAGGTCTGAATACTAAATTAAAACTCTGACAGGGATCTGAAACAAAAATTTGGTAAATGTCAATGCAAATTATATATATATATATATATATGTATATATTGACTGAATTTATGTTGTTTAATAGAGAGATAGCTTCGGGTAAGAATCCAGATCCTGGTCCGTTGAAGGCTAATGGCAACACGTTGATGGACGTGCCTGTGAAGGTACCCTATTCCACGGTCATGAGTTTGGTCAACGACGTAAGTCAAGATTGGGACGTTGACTACGTGTTGGACTTAGATAAGTGTGAGCTATAATGTCATCAATAAAGTTATCTAGTGCGTGTAAGTGTTAAATTAATGATATCTCGAGAAAGGGTTTGCAGATCATAGTGTCTTTATTATTTTATGTATGAGATGTCACTCTCGAATCCCATAATTTAGGAGGTTGAAGTAGTTTCAAGACATCAGCTTTCATAACTTAAGGTCCATAATTGGTAATTGAAAGTCTCATCATCTCTTCTGAGGACATAGTTGCACATCCGGAAGCCAACTAGGGCACCGCCATAACTCATAAAAGACGATGAATCGTTGTTGGCACTTCATGCAAAAGTGGTGATGTACCATCCAATTGGACTGTCGCGTCATCATCAGAAGAGTCGACGTTGCCTCCAATTGGTGCTTGATGTCCTTAAGTTTTTTCGTTTTTATATGTTAATGTCCTAAAATTGAACCACTTAAGTTGTATGTCCTTAAAGTGACACCATTATATATATATATATGTGTGTGTGTGTGTATGCTCGCGCATAACTCTCAAAATTATACACTTTTTTATTCTCGTAACAAAATATGCATAATTCTCGGTATTATATTTTATTAATGTTCTAAAACGCGTATTGCACAATGCATCATGTTTTAGGTCCGATATTGTATAGCGTATATAGCGCAACATATTGTGCGAGCTTTTCGAGCAAGCCAATTTTAATGCCAAAAAAATAATATCTAACCACATAACCAAACACACCATTTGAAATGGTCCTCAATCATGAAAGTAGGCATTAAATCTAAAAGATAAGATTCATTATTAATTTTAATTGTCACAAACAAATCAAAGACATAAATATTCAAACCATATACTCAAAATCTAAAAATAATAGGTGCCATTAAATTGTATTTGACTGTCATCGGAAATACTATCAAAGTGTGTGAATTTTCACTATCAAAGATCCTTGTTTCCACATGTTACATGGATTAATTTTATCAAATAAAAAATTTATATACTTTTTTTTCTAAAATTTTTTTTTGCACTACATGAGCAATTTAGCGCGCTATTGAGGACAAAACACTATATTTAATGCGATTTAACACGTTTTTCACGTAAAATGCGCTATAGCGCTCTACAAAACGTGTTATGTTACGCTATCTAAAACATTGATTTTAATGGACAAATGGGTTTGCATATCATATTCTCGTAATATATAATGCTCCAAATTTTGGAGACCATCTAGCTATTCGATGCTATTTGGACTCTCGAGAATGTTTGATATTTCGAATGAGCAAATGCGTCTTTCTAATTTACATATAGGTCGAGATCATGATTAAGAGCATCTCCAATCGATTCTCAACTCAATCTCAAATATCAAATATTACTCCAACCGACACGCATATCTATACTCAAAATAGATTTGATGATTTTCTCTCTCCACTTGACCCAAATATGCGTATGAGTTTCCAGGAACTTAAAATTTTTTAACTCTTACAAATAGATCCATATTAAATTAATAATTTGCATTTATTACTAATTGAATTTTGTATAGAATTATATTATTTCTTTATATTTAAATACTACCTAAATATTGCTTATAATTGTAAATTAAATACTTTAAGTTATTTATAAATATTTTAATTTATCATTTAGTCCGATTTGTAAAGTTGTAAAATATGTGTTTATTATTTGAAATTTCTAAAAGTTGGTGTATGATTGAATATTTCAGGAATATTCTTTTGAGTTTGAGAATGCGTTTAATGGTTGGAAAAGAATTACTGCATTTTGAGTTTGAGAATGAGTTTTTCGGTTGGAGATGGTCTAAGAGCCATATCCGATCTTGTTTGTATTACCTTTCAACCCATCCGAATGCATATTTTGGTTTAAAAGGAAAGATATCAATCGATCTTTCGTAATAATTATAACCCTTTATTTCAACCAAACATATAATTGAAATTTATTCTATTTACTGTATTTTTCTTCCCCAATGATAGCAACGTATATAACTAACAATTATAGAAGCACGAGCATCTATACTTTCCAAACGATACGGGCGTGCAAACACCATTGCCGTTGTAACTCTGAAAGCACTGCTTCTGACAAGCTGGGAGATTGCAGTCGTTAGGGTTTAATATAACTCCGCACCTCTTTTGTCCATTCACCTCAACGCCACCCATAGCCAATAATGCAACTGCAGTTACAATTATTATTACAACGGATAAAATAATCAAAATAGTTAAATCTATATAATATATAGTTATATACATATATATAACATTTTTATGGTCACACTGTCTTACCAGATATGACGAGGAAAACAAACCACAAAGCCTTGGCCATTTTCGTTTGTACTGAAGATTTGTCGGAGGGATTGATATATTGTGACTGTGTGTGTTGAATTTGGATCGAATAATGTACTATGTGTTGAGTTATTTATACAACATCTTAGTCAACATTTATTACGCAATATTATTACGATCATTGAAATTATGATTTTTACTAAAGAAATGTGACTATTAGCTACCAAATATAAATATGAAATCTTATCGTGTGTTGGTCTTCTATGGTGGTGAGTGGTGACTCATTACTTTTATTTATTTTTTTCTTATAAATTAGCATGGGCCGGGCTGAAATTCGGAATTACCTTCGTTTTTCTTTAAAAAGAAGGCTATAGGTGGGCCGAGCCCATGGGCTGAAATTTGGCATAAATAAGCCCATAACGTTGGCCCGTCTTTAAAAGGAAGCTCTATAGAAATGAGACATTCGTTCAAATGGGTTTTAATAATATACTCCCCAATGTGTAGGACTACCATAAATAAGCCCATAACGCGATGTGGTTTATGTTAAACACGAAGCGTTTAAGGGCGGATTGATGGAGTATAAAACAACGATTACGTGTTCAAATCCTCACTATATCAATTTTTTTAACGGGTTATCACCGGTGTAATGTCACTCCACCTAGTTGAGTACTTGTTAGTAGGTAATATAACTATAACTCACTGTGACATTGTGGGGTTTGCTGTCACAATGAGTACTCAGAGATATAAGAGATAATGGGCATCCGTTTGCTTAGTACTTACTGTGACAATGTGAGTTCTCGGATTATAAAAGGACAAAAAAAAATACCCATAAAATTTAGGCAATGACTAAAAAGATCGATAAAAAAGTTTTGTCAAAAAAATTCCCACCATATTACGTGGGCCGGACGTAAAATTCTCTCCATTGGTAGAGTGGGGAGTGATATGAGAATCATACTCTGTCCATGCGACATCATGGAGATCTCTACTTAAATTACAATGTTTCTCATAGTTAACCCCAACCTAATCACCAATAGAATATATTAGTATTTCTTGCACACTCGATGCGTCTGCCCAAATATAAATATTTAATATTAATTTATATATTAAGTTATTATTAATTTATAATATTTAACAGATGAAATAATATTTTTCAAAGAATTATTTGTGAAGATGCGATTGTAATAAATAAAAGATTGACGTCTAAATACATATCAAAATAAATTATAAAAAAGAGGTCAAATTGGAATATATTTTACACACCAAATTGGACAGTATACCCACCTCTCACCATTAATATAATAAAATAGATAGGCTATAATGCACAACATGCACTTATTGTTATTCTCGGGGATATGCTTGATATTTGATTGCCACCGGAAAATAAAATAAAATAAAATGTTCTTCGAATGGTTTATACGAACATTGAGCAAGTGGTCATTGGTCCCTATTATTTATATATACATCTATACGATACCACCATTGTTAACTTAAAATATTATTCACTCGTAATACGGTGGACCAAGCATCAATGCTTCACAAAATCGAATAATAACTTCCTAGAAAAGAACAAAAAGAGAAAATGGCAAACATGCTATAGGGACCCTTGAAGCCCCAGAAAAAAAAAAATCACATAAAATGTCAAATATTCCAGATTATCTTGTAAGTTAAGGAGCAACACACTGATTTGTTTTCTTCCCAAGCCCTCCCAACATTGAATCCGACCTCAAGCACCTCCGAAATATTTAAAAACACACACATACACACACAAGCACAGTGAGGAGGTGTATGCAATCCACTTGCTTTAGTATGATTTAATATGCGCAGTTGACAACTTGAAATACCAATAAAAATAGGGATGAAATCCGAAAAAGCTACTGTAATGAAACGAGTTCGCAACGATGATTGTGGAATTAATAATATCTCTCATTTATGTATAATTATGAATCAATCTACAAGGTTCGCTCAGCAAGAACTATCTCTGAAATGGGAGCTTCGCATCCATGGAGATTCCCTTTCTCTGTAGCAATTATTTTTCTGAAAATTTTGAAGACAAAGAATAACAATTAACCAAAAGTTGAAACATACAACTAAAAAATTCACATGAAATCAAGCTTATATATGCATACCTATTGATCTCTTGCAGTAGAGAATCGCTTCATGAATCGAGCTCTGATCAACATCCGACCAAGATTTGTTATTACAAGAATAATAATGACACGGACTTATACGAGGTGAAGCTTGAGGCGACGAATAACTGCCCCAGCTCTTCATCTTCTTCAATCCATAATCCATATATGTTTTCTTGGAATTGTTGACTCCCGGCGATGGATGAAAGCTCCGAGCTTCCATAGCTTTGCCTTCGTGACCATCATCACTAATTACGCGGCCGCTGTTTCTCGTGAATCCAAAGGACTTCACGAATCTGAAACATTTCTGGAATATTCTTTTATACCCCGCAGAGGGTCTCCTCCATTTTTCCGCAGCATAGTCGTAATTGATTTCCGATGCATAATAAGGGACTGGAGACGAAGGAAGCGAAACGGAAACCCTACGAAACCCTGCGATTTCTTTCGATGGCAACGATGATCGGTGATGTAAGAACACGGCGGGCTTTATGTGCCCGTCTGAGAATATTTCGTCGGCATGAGAAAGATTTGGAGCTGGTGATGTCGAGAGAGGAATGCCAAAGTCGAAGTTGTAACTACTTTTATGTTCTTTGAGGTTGTTGGGATTATGGAAAGTTGAAGAGGAGGAGGAAGAAGAAGATGATGAATTATGGTTTTTGTCTGATAACCAGCTGTAAGAAAAGCTCTCTATGGCTAATTGCTGGGGAATTTCCATGGCAGAGAGAAAAATAGGAAGATTCAGGACTCTCTTGATGTCAAGGTATTGAAATTAATGTTACAGAGGCTTTATATATAATGATATATATGGTTTTATGTATGCTCACGTGAGATCGTTGACCTTTGACCTGAGCTATATATATGTATATATTATATTATATCACTATTATTATTGTATTATAATGAGAACCCTGGCCTTTGTGGTTGCTGTACAGGCAATGAGATATTGGGTATTATATGAATTTGTACGAAGAAAATATAAGGCAGCATAATGCATGTTTTTCTCCTTCGCGCAGCCGATTATGACCTTCCAGAAGCATTTAATAATGTTGTGTTACGATGATTTAAATATTGTGTGTGTCTGTGTTTAATGCCGAAAGAACATTTAATATCTCTTCATAAAGTGGTTATTAAAAAAATACTCGAAGCAATATGCCATGAACCATACCGTATAAAATGTGACGTTATCAGCGTTAAAAAAAAGATTTATATGCTTCCAAGAGTGAGCCGTAAATCCTTTCAAAGCTCCAACTATATCAACCATATGATATATTTTATAACATACAGTAACCAATCATACGTTCTTTTTATTGATATTGTTACCTATTTATTAACTTAAAAAAAGAAAGAAATTATTGCATATAGACAACCTTAACTAAAAGCTAATATTAAATTATCACTTCATCATATACTACTAATTTCTTTCTTATTTAACACTATCAATTTCTTTCTTATTTAGTGTTAGACATGGGTTTTTCTTTCACGAATGATCCTTAGTATTATAGTTATTGTATCGTACCCACGACCTATTAGACATGATCACTCCACACCTACAAGGATAAACAATCGACATCTTTCTTAATTAGCGTTTCGCGACGCGTATTTCTATATGATTGTGGTTAGAACTATATTTTGATTTTATATATTTTATTTTGAAAGACTGGACAATTTCAAAATTCATGTCAATCTGGATGAAAAATAGTCTTACCCGGATACATAAGAGAATATATACGTATAAATATAATATGGTAGAAACAAACATATCCCACACAAAACAAGCAGAATATTTTAAATAATTTACAACCATATGTTGAGATAACACAAGACAGATACATATCCCATTTAAAAAGAAGCCAAACTCGTTCTTGTGATAGACAAGCTTATTACATCCACCAAGAATTGATAATGATCTATGTTCTAAATCTTTCACGCACTTCCAAGTGTACTGAACGTCACGTTCCTTTCGTAATAAATGATTAACGACAAATATATCGAAATAATGTAATTAAGAAGTAGCAAGAAGTTAGCGGACAAGGTGTCCCTCGCTGTAGGGGAAAAATAGAACCGGAAAACGCAATATCGCAATATTTATAGGAATCAAGGAAATGATTTTGGTAAGGAGAGAGGGCTTGAGGTCCCCTTTATAGGCCACCAAGCTTATGCGTAGGCTTTGTCTGTTCGTCTCGTAGACATTATATCTCATGACGTGCGTGTGCTCGTTTAAGATTTCACTTGTGGTTTAAATCCTTTTTAATTAATTTTTCTAGCATAATTGTCGGAGAAAACATAGAAATGTTAATAATATTTTAAGGTTATAAAAAGAGATGCATTTATGACGAGAGCAAAAGCTAAGACAAGCAAAATAGATGCAATTATTCGTTATGATATCCAACCTCATATAAATAGAACGGTGGTTCGGTCATTTGCATCACCTGATCTACTTTAATCATCGACAAACCCTATGACATTGGAGAATTCCAAAAATCCAGTATCTTTCCTTTTCTCTCGCCTCAAAATGTATTTTTATTGCAAAACTCATGTCAGTCTTAAAAGCATCGAACATGGTCACGAAATTTCAAGTGCTGCATGCTGGTAGACGTTTGTCATTGTTGGGGACGGGCAACGGGTATCGGCTAGTACTGACTCGACCCGACCTGATCCGTCGGGTTTATCGGGTCGGATTCTAAAAAAATATCGATATCGGGTATTATGTACCTGATACCCGACATTTAAAAGTAGGGTCGGGTACAGGGTAACATTTTGCTACCCGACCCGACCGCGTACTCGATCATGAATTAAAAATTAAATTTTTTATGAAAAATAGTATAATCGAATTCTAATAGTAATAAAATAATTAAGAACGATATAAATTTAATAATTACTCATAATATTAAAAATTGTAAAAGAGAAAAAACATATAAGAATATCATAAATATCATAAATCTTACTAACAATTAATAAAATTTTAAATAGGGTACCCGATACCCCACCCGATGTATACGCAACAAAATCTGGTACCTGACATGCATCGGGTCGGTGTCGGGTAGCAAAATGCACTACCCGACCTAGTCAAGTACGCGACCCGTCAAAAACTCGGCCCGCCGCCACCCCTAGTCGTTGTATAGTGGAAAAATATTGTTGTATTCCATGGCGGAATACCGTTTTAAGGACATAGTTTTCAATGTTAGTCTCAACATTAAAATCAGCTGTTGAATACTGCTTATACGTTCGTTATATTATATTACATATAATTCTATAGACGTACACTAAAAAAATTATCAACTAAATTTCGGTTTAAAAAAATGCATTAATTGTAAGTACTATGTTATTGTGATGTAATGTATTGATCTTGGATAAGAACTGTAGTACATGCGTGAAGAATGAAGAAATCAAGGAAACATGACCAAGAAATCAGGAACTATAGACATGAGCTCAAGAATTTAAGGATGTTCTTTCACGTTGTTGTTGCCTTGTCTCATCGAGCTCGATCTTGAAGAAATCAAGCTCCTTTTAACGGGAGCAACAAGATTAGATATAATAAGGATAAAAGATGGCGAAAACAAGGACAAGAACATACGAATTTGGCTTTGATTGTTGAATTGTCGTTGTTGCCTTTCGGTCCTTCTTTACCATTGCATGATTGATTGTAGAAGGCACTACTTTCTAGCTAAGATCGATCTACAATATTCAATGAGATATTAAAAATCACCGTTTTTTTTTCACGAGTTTAAGGCTGAGTTTGGTATGCGAAACCCCTATGTTGATAAGATAATGTTAGTGTATCATGCAATGCCATGTTACGCTTCGAGTCTCACATTACATCTGTTCTTTCCTTTTTCACAAGGCAGCCTAAGGGTGCATTTGTTTGCGGACTTCGGTAAAAAAAAAGAAAAGGAAAGGTGCAGATGTACAATGGTCGAAGCGTGAAATACAATAGTTTGATGCGCTAACCTAATTGGCCGTCGTAATTTCCACACACGAATTCCGCATACCAAACGCAAATTTTAGCACTAGAAAAAATTATTGAAAAGGGTCACTACAAAAATTTTAGAAAAAATCGACAGTAATAAGGGGAGAATTCTTACCAAATCGCTTTTTCTGAGGGAATGACCTGTAAAAATTTACATCGTTAAGTTTCGAAATTTTAATCCTTGTTGAGAGAATATTTATCTTTATTTTTGAATGGGATTGCCATCACCATCGAAAATATTTTTGCATAAATAATTATGCCGATGAAAAAAAAAAATTAAAGCGACGGAAACTCTGTCGAATATAGTATTCGACGGGCTTCCATAAAAAGTTTTAGGACTTTCTCGGCTTAAAACTCCTGCGATGGAATTTCCGTCAAGAACTTTTATACAACGGCATTTTCCGTTGCGTATCCATCAAATGTTTTGCCGATGTTTTTTTAGTCTCAAGCCCCATCGACTATTTAACCTTGTTTTATTATACTTACTTACCCAAGTGAGTTATCTATCCACTCGGTTAGTTGGGTTCCAACCAGTGTTTTGAATATCGTAAAATAGCACGCTTCATCAAAGGCTATAGCGCATTTTACATGAAAAACACGTTAAAGCGCATTAATATAGCGTTTTGTCCTCATGCAACAGCAATATCGTAAATAGCGCACTGAATTGATCATATAGCTCAATTTTATTTTTTTTTGGCAAAAAAATTTACGAATTTTTAATCGTAAAAAGAGTCTACAACTAATTTTTAAATCTCATTTTTACGTAATGAATTAAAGGATTCCACCTACATTGATGATGATGTGGAGATGCAAAATTTAGTGAGATTGCTCCAAGGATCATTGATGGTGGAATCCACGCACTTTGATAGGATTGTCGATAATAGTTGATGAATTGGATGACACCGATTATTTTTAGATTTTGAGTCCATTGTTTGAGTGTTTATGTTTTTGAGTCTGTAACAACTGACATTTGCATGTTATTTTTTAGATTTAATATTCACTTTCATGATTGAAGACCATTCAAATTCAATTTTTGTTTCTGTGGTTATATAATATATTGTTTGGAATAAAAATGTCTTGTTTGAAAAGTCATGCAATACGTTACGCTATTTACGCTATGAAATATCTGAATTAAAACGCGATGCATTACGCAATACGCGTTATGAAACTTTGGTTCAGACCCAAATGTGTAAGAAAGAAAATGCCCATTTTTTATAGTGGGTTAAATGCATACAATTTCTTTTGACTTTTACAATCTGCATAGGTTGCACCTCATTCAAACATTTGAGCAAATCAACGACTTCAATACCTTAATTATATTCTCAATACCTTAGTAAATATATCGAAGTTAGTTGTCCGAAAAGGGCATCCCACGAAATCTCAGAAAAGAAAGGCACACTAAGTCTACTTCAGTCCAACGGTTCATATTGTCTCCGGCCTTCCAATAAATATAAAAGCTTATTCCTTTACAACTCACTTCGCACGACTCAACCTGACCTCCCTTTTTCTTATTTTATTTCAATAATACGTAAATACCTTGCTTAACTCCAAATCAAACCCCGACTTATTTAATAAAATTTCTAAATGCATATAGTTATTTACCGTCGAGATTGCTAACGTTCTATCTCATTTCCATGGGTATTTTAACGGTGCAGAAGCAGACCATGAAGTCGTTCGATGATCTGTCGATGGAGAGAAGCAAGAGTTTCGTTAATGCTCTGCAGGTATATTATATGTTTTTTTATTTTCCCCATCATTTTATGGGATGTTCTTGTCTGTGATCTGCAATCCTGTATATGTTAATCGATTAGATAGATTGCTCTTTACACGACATTAGTTATTTTATTACAATTCGAATAATCCTATGTAGGAACTCAAAAACCTCAGTCCTCAGATATGTTCTGCAGCCGGATACTGCGAAAAGTCTTATCTCCAAAGCGATCAGAAGCAAATGTAAGGCCCATCCAATTATGATTTTTTTCTTAAAAATAAAATACGATTGATTTTTGTTTGTGGGAATCTTATTAATTAAAAGGGTGCTGGAGAATTTGAAAGATTATGCCATGAGGGCTCTAGTCAATGCGATTGACCACATAGGGACCGTTGCTTGCAAGTTGAACGATGTCATCGAACAACATTCGTTGGACATCTCATCCATGGATCTCAAAGTAACATGTCTGAATCAGGTAACTAACTAAAATTATTTCTGTGTTTTATTAATATTGTATTATTGTAAGAACTCGTGCTTATAAGATTTATAGGGCTTTGTCCCTTTTTCTCTTCTGCGTTAGAAATTATCAACTTGTCGAACTTATACGGACAAAGAAGGCCTGAGGCAGCAGCAGTTGCTAGCTACTATCCCGAGGCATCACAAACATTACGTATTGCTGAGTAAGTTTAAATTTTTGTGTTACCCTCGATATTTTTTTGTTAAATTCGGATGATCTTCAAGTTTTAACTTCTTTATTTGTGTTTGCGAGTGTGTGCATGCAGATTCGATCAACAAGAAGGTGGCTATTAGCCTGCCCTTACGAAAGGATCATACGCAGCAGCCTGTACGAAGCAAACCTCGCCTTTATCCTTCGGGTGAGTACTAAAATGTAGTATTTTTATTATCATCATTATTATTGCAAGATTGTTCTTAATGGTGACAAATACTTCTAAATCTTGTAAATTTAATCTGTATAATACTTCAAACGAATCGCCTTATAGTTGCTTCAGCCGCAAAAACCCTCTCGTGGCATTTGGCCTCGGAAACAAAGTCGACCATGAAGGGTTCTCCCCGGGGTATCATGAGGTTTGTTTGCCAGCAAATTATTTATCGCTTTCCAATCAAGGAATCTTAATTTTCTTTTTTCAATCCTTTTAAATTTGCAGCTTCGAGGATTCGAAAACATATCGGAACATATCTGGTAGGTCAATGATATATTGGCTTCTCTTTGTTAGGGTATAAACCAATCTAACGTAGTTTTGGATAAGATTGTTAGGATCTGCTTATAAACTTTAGTAGTCAATTATGTCTATTGTCGATTGATTTTAGAATGAAACTCTAACTGGACTTATATGTAGGGATTCTGGGTCTGGGATAGGATAAAGGAAATTTTAAATCTCAATGCCATTAACCATACAGATCGGCGATAAAGGGGATGTTAAATCTCAACACTCTTACCATGCATATATATTGGTGATTTCTTGTTTTTTACGCATATTTAGAAGATATCACGAATTATTATTATGACTTTTTTCGTCCCGAGTGTAGAAACTAAAGGGAACAAGAGGCGTACAAAGACGACGCCAGCGACTCGGGTAGCCATGCAAACGTTAGGTATCACACGAAGGGTACGTAACGAGACGTAATCATTTTCGAACACAATCTATTACATCCTTTATATTGGTGTTTGTTAAATGATCACTTTACCTAAAAGTTTAATCTTAAATGAATATGTCGTATTTTAAATTTATATATTTTATTTTCATTACTGTTCAGAGAACGTGAGTGCACTCGCGCAGAAATATATTGAATAATCAAAAGCATCACTGGATCACATAACCAATGTTAGGGATGAAGAAGAAGCTCAGAACAATAAGAAGGGTAAAGGTGATTTCGTAACTCCTTACGAAGCAGCAGAAATTGAAGACTTGAAGCTTCACATCAAGAGAATAATCATCCTAATTAATTGTATTGTAAATCACAGCCTCCTTTTATTTAATTTAAATTATTATTATTCTATGTTACATTCTTGTGTAAGCTGATATATATCGAAATAAAGAAGAGAAATCAAATTAGCAATAACAATGACAGTAATGATTCGGCGGCTTGTGGTTAAACACCTTGCAGAAGCCTCCTTTGGAGCAACTGCTCTGTCGGCACAAATCGTCGCATCTCTTATTGTCGTGCGCAGGTTCGCAACTGTCAATGTGGTTGTCGAAACAACACTTCAGGTTTGCCTCCACAACACTATCTATTAAAATCAAATAAAAAATTGAATATAAATACATGTTCTTAATGAATAATTATATTCTTAAATATATAGTCGAAGGGGGACAAAGAATGTTAACCTGTGGAAAGCATGCAGAGGATAATAAGACCCCATGTCAAAATCTTAACAGTACTAGCAGCCATATTTGCTTATGTGATTATATATAACGAAGATGATAATACAACACTATAGTGGATTAGGAGGAGGCCTATGCTATATATATATATATTTATATATATTTATACTGTATATTCTACAATATGATTTGTTATAATTTCCTTACGATTTCAGATTGGTAACGAGTTATTATTTTTCTATTTATATTTAGTCAAGAATCAAAATAATTTAAATGAGTTACTTTCAAGGGATTTTTCTTTCGCAAATTATGGAATAATATTGATATTGAATTAAAGGGGGGCATATATGACGTAGATCTTATCTAATTGTTTTAATAATTGGATCGGAATTTGGAAGTAATACACCATTCGAGTCAGTGATCCCATTATAACAATATTTAGAAAACAATTGAGATCCTGAAAAGTTAATTACCAAACATGCAATAATAATTTTGTATTTGTTAATAATTTATAATAAAGTCTAGGAAAAAACAAAATATATCAATGTCAAAATAGTAATTTAATAATTGTCTACGTTAGACGAGCTGCAATTGAGCTCGAGCTCTCAAGCACGCGATATAATCGAGCTCGCTCATGAGCAATCGGTGCGACCTTTTTTTTAATTTTTTTCTTTTTTGATAAAAAGGTTGATCTCGCTATCCACCTAATTTAATCGAGCTCACGCTAAAATTTTAATGCGAGCCTAAAAGATGGCTCGACTCGTTTACAACATTACTATTGTTAGGTCCTAAATGTCCTAACAACCATACATCACAAATATCATCAAATTACAAACTGCATTTCAAAAAGAAAATTACATAGTGAAATGTAAAATCATTCCCGTCCGGTAAAATGTCATATTAATAAATGTAAATTAATATAGTCATGACTACCTTTACAGTATTTGAGCAGTAATTTTCCATATCATATTACAAGTATTGAATATAAGAACCCGGCAACACCAAACAAGATCCTCCGTCTCGCAAGTCGTCCCAATGCATGCACCAATATTGAAGATGTTGACATATGTTACATCAGATTGTTTATATTTATTTATTATTTTTAATTATATTTTTCATTAAATCATAAAATCATAAAATCTTCTTTATCGCATATGATTTATATGAAAAAACAAATAAAAACATCTGATTTATTCGTTTTTCATGACAATAAATTTGATATCCATTTCTTATATTTTTTTATATTTATAAGAATTTTTTTTTTATTTAACAATATTGATATATGTATTTGTGACACCATTCTTGGGACAATTCACGACAACGCATTTTGTTCATTATATGGTATTTGCTACGTGGAGAATGAATGCCTTATGAAAGCGGACCACTAATTGGCCCATACTTCTTATTTGACTGGTCCACTAAACGCGCTCTAAATTTTATCTCGTGCCAATTACATGTGGGCCCATTACGAATATATTCGAAATAAATCCCTTCACCACATTGCCATTGAGGGGATGACCCGCCGAAATTTACATCGTTAAGTTTCGAAATACGACACTTTTCCCGTAAAAAGCTTTCCGAAAAGTTTCGATCGTTAGTCAGTCAAAAACTTCCAACATGGTTTCGTTGATAGCTTCCGATGGGCTTTCTATCGAAATCATCGGTGGTGAATTCCATCGATGGTAGAAGACAATCAGATACTCGTGTCAAACTTGGGGTGAAGGTTCTGCTTTTTAGCCGACGGGATTTTGATGGGAATCCCGCTGAAAACTGCAAAGTGGGCAGACATTTGTGATAGAAATCCCTGTCGAGAGAATATGTATCTTTATTTTTAACGGCATTGCTATAAATATTTTGTATAAAATAATTAATAAGCTGACAGAAACATAAACAAAGCGACAGAAATTCTTTTGAATATAGTATTCAACTGACTTCCGTCAAAACTTGATGGAACTTCCGTCAAAAAGTTTATTCAACGGCATTTTCCAATGCGAATCCATCAAATTTTTCAGCGACGGTCTTTTAGTCTCAGGCCCCATCGACTATTTAACATTTTTTATTATACTTACTTACCCAAGTGGGTTATCAATCCAACTAATGTTAGTTGGGTTCCAACAAGTATTTGGAATAGCGTAAAATAGTGCATTTCTTAGCGTGCTATAGCGCGTTTTACCTGGAAAACGCATTAAAGCGCATTAAATATAGTATTTGTCCTCACGCGGGAATTTTGAGTAATAACGTAAATAGCACACTAAATTGGCCATACAGTGCAAATTTGTTTTTAAAAAAAAATGTATATGAATTATTTTCGGTAAAAAGAATCTACGACTAATTTTTAAATCTCATTTTTCTGTAACAGATGAAAGCAATGATTCCATCGACACTCATGATGATGTGGGGGTGAAAATTTAGTGAGATTGTTCCAAAGATCATTGACAGTGGAAATCCATACACTTTGATAGTATTGCCGATGATAGTCAAATAAATTGGATGACGCCGATTAGTTTTAAATTTTGAGTCCATGGTTTGAGTAGTTATGTCTTTGAGTTTGTGACAATTAACATCTGCATATTATTTCTTAAATTTAATGTCTATTATCAAAAGTAGTGAACTTTCCAACGTGGGACAACCAAAAGTTCATTTTATATATTAAATATATTTCATCTCTTTTGTTGGGCCAACTTCGAAAAGTAATTTCTTATTCACCCGACATCAGTTTTGAGTCAATTAATATTTGATAGATTCCCCTCGAAACGTATAATATGAATCTTTCATCAGCTTCTGATTTCGACGAACAACAGCTTCTCAATTTAACTAAAATCGGTTAAAGCTCGTTATTTATTGGGTTAAATATCCATTTGGGCCTAAAGCCCAAATTCCAACGGAACAATCCTTTGTAGGAACTCAAAAACCTCATTCCTCAGATGCGGCGGCAGCCGAATACTGCGAATAGTCTTATCTCCAAAGCGATCAGAAGCAAATGTAAGGCCCATTCGTTTCCAAAGTACGATTTTTTTATTTTTAAGACGAAAGACTATTGATTTTTGTTTGTGGGAATCTTATTAGTTAAAAGGATGCCGGAGAATTTGAAAGATTATGCTATGAGCGCTCTAGTCAACGCGATCGACCACATAGGAACTGTTGCTTGCAAGTTGAACGATGCCATCGAACAACATACGTCGGATATCTCATCCATGGATCTCAAAGTAACATGTCTCAATCAGGTAACCAGTTAATGTTCAATTATATCTGTGTTTATTAAGATTGTATTATTGTTAGAACAGATAGTTGGTGCTAAGATTTCTAGGGCTTTGTCCCTCTTTCCTCTTTCTGCACTAGAAAATAGTAACTTGTCGAACTTATATGGACAACGAAGGCCTGAGGGAGCAGCAGTTGCTGGCTACTATCCCGAGGCAGCACAAACATTATGTATTGCCGGGTATGATTAATTATATTTTGATCAGAGTTACCCTCATTTTAGTTTTCATTGAATGGTAATGTTTTTCAGACGATCTTATTGAGCATTTAAGTTCTTTCTCTGCGTGTATGTGAAGGTGCCCATTAGCCCGCCCTTACGAAAGGATCGTACGCAACCTGTGCAATGCAAATCCCGCCTTTATCCTTCGGGTAAAGAACTAAAAATTTATCCTTTTGTTTATTGCAGGATATATTGTTCTCAATGACGAAAAATAGTTCAACATTCTTGTGAAGTTAATTTTTATGTAGTTAATGTTAGAGTAGAATGCCCAGCGTTCCAACTTGGTTGGATATTTTCTACTTGTAAAGACAATTTATTGGAAATATATCTAATAAGAGGCATTATCTTTATTTTTTGTGCATGCATTAATTTAGTTATTTGCACTTATGATAAAGTCCTTATATCATTGTAAGCTGAGAGACATGGTTGCGCATATGATGGCGACTATGGAATATGTCTTAGGCTGTGATCTTAAATAAAGTTCCAAGTCGATGGGTATTTCAAGACAGGACATTGAATAACCCGGAAAGACTTGTGTATATGATGCATGCTTGTGAGACAAGAATGTTATGTTCCGTTAACGTTAGCATGTTGACGCAAATGCATATATGCAGATGCTTGTTAGGGAACAAGTTCATTGAATTTGACCCGCTGAAAATTCTTAACTGGAAACTTTTATGTCGAATAAGAATTTTCATGTTGCGATAGTACATGACTAATCCTATGACTTGAGGCACGATAGTAATCTTGTGCGCATTATGCTTTACTTTGATATATCTTTTGATTACTGGATAATGACAAAAGAGATGTGTTGGGTATTGTATAGGTGTGTATGGAGATGTATCTGTGGCAAACATAGAATTCAACACTTATATTAGAATAAGTGAATTTCCTATGCTTTTCATAGTTTATGATTCAAAGTCTTTGGTCAAGGCAGGATGAATATAAATTCATAAAGGAATCATTTTAAAATGGTGTCGATCCGTGTACTCGCTAGATGAACCGGCGGGGTTGCATTTATACGATAAAAATGTTTTATCGAATTAAATTTTCCGCTGCGCATTCCCCCGAGCGGCCTAGCGAACCCAACAGTTAATTCATATACTTCAAACGATAATCACCTTAGTTGCTTCAGATCCCACGTGTAGATAAAATAATTGGGGCTTCAATGTAGTCTAGCCCATATTGCTAATTGATTTTGGAGTGGAACTCTACATGGATTTATATGGTGGAATTATGCGTCTGGGGGTAAAGGGAAGTTTAAATCTCGACATCATTTACCATACATATATTGGTGATTTCTTGAGATGAAGGCGCTATTTATAACCAGGCATTGATTGGTTGGTATTATCTTGTTTTTTTCGTAAGCATATCTACATGATATCAGGAATTATATTTTTCGTCGCGAGAGCAGAAAATAAAGAGAACAACAGGCGTATGAAGCGTATGTTTATAAGAAGGTCAGTGGAAATGCAGTGGCATTTATCGTGCTCTATGTTGATGATATTCTACTCATCGGGAATGATGTAGGAATGTTGCAGTCAACACGGACTTGGTTATCTAAACAGTTCTCCATGAAAGACTTGGGAGAATCATCTTTTTTCTTAGGGATAAAGATCTATAGAGATAGATCACGAAAGATGATCGGACTTTCCCAGTCAATGTACATAGACAAGGTGCTAAAGAGGTTTAGCATGGAGGAATCCAAGCGTGGATACCTTCCCATGGGTCATGGTGTTTCACTTTCTAAGGCTATGTCTCCTAAGACGCCTGAAGAAAGGGAAAGAATGGCTCGGATACCTTATGCATCGGCTATTGGTAGCATTATGTATGCAATGCTATGTACTAGGCCTGACGTGGCTCATGCTCTGAGCGTCACGAGCAGATATCAATCTAATCCAGGGGATGAACACTGGAAAGCCGTTAAGACGATCCTGAAGTACTTGAGAAAGACTAAGGATGTCTTTTTGATATACGGTGGTGGAGAACTGAAACTAGAAGGATTTACCGACTCTAGTTTTCAGTCCGATAAAGATGACCCAAAATCTATGTCCGGATACATATTTACCTTGAATGGAGGTGCAGTTAGTTGGAAAAGTTCCAAACAAGAGACGACTGCAGACTCTACTTCCGAGGCTGAATATATTACAGCATCAGATGCGGCAAAAGAGGCTGTTTGGATGCGGAACTTCATCCAAGGGTTGGGTGTAGTCCCGTCAGTTGTTGATCCAATAATGATATATTGTGACAACAACAGAGCTATAGCGCAAGCAAAAGAGCCGAGATCTCATCAAAGATCCAAACACATCATGAGGTGATACCACCTGATTAGAGAGATCATTGGTAGAGGCGACGTCGTTGTGGATCGAGTCACTTCAGCAGAAAATGTAGTAGACCCCTTGACTAAGCCCTTATCACAAAAGGTCTTTGATGGACATCTCGGGAAGATGGGCCTGAGATATATGGGCAATTGGAACTAGGGCAAGTGGGAGATTGTTAGAGTAGAATGCCCAGCGTTCCAACTTGGTTGGATATTTTCTACTTGTAAAGACAATATACTGGAAATATATCTAATAAGAGGCATTATCTTTATCTTTTGTGCATGCATTAATTTAGTTATTTGCACTTATGATAAAGTCCTTAGATCATTGTAAGCGGAGAGACATGGTTGCGCATAAGATGGCGATTATGGAATATGTCTTAGGCTGTGATCTTAAATAAAGTTCCAAGTTGATGGGTATTTCAAGACAGGACATTGAATAACCCGGAAAGACTTGTGTATATGATGCATGCTTGTGAGACAAGAATGTTATGTTCCGTTAACGTTAGCATGTTGACGCAAATGCATATATGCAAATGCTTGTTAGGGAACAAGTTCATTGAACTTGACCCGCTGAAAATTCTTAACTGGAAACTTTTATGTCGAATAAGAATTTTCATATTGCGATAGTACATGACTAATCATATGACTTGAGACACGATAGTAGTCTTGTGCGCATTATGCTTTACTTTGATATATCTTTTGATTACTGGATAATCACAAAAGAGATATGTCGGGTATTGTATTAGTGTGTATGGAGATTTATCTGTGGCCAACATAGAATTCGGCACTTATATTAGAATAAGTGAATTTCCTATGCTTTTCATAGTTTATGATTCAAAGTCCTTGGCCAAGGCAGGATGAATAGAAATTCATAAAGGAATCATTTAAACTTGAAATGAAATCATAGTTATTAGACCAATTGGGTTTCGACTTATAATTCCATACTCATGGTCTGATCAGGAAATTAGACGTCGAAAGGATTTTACATGTATGCACTTGCAATTGAAAAGGTTTACTCGCTATTTCACTTAACACTAGGTGATCACGCTACTTGCTAGGTGTTCCCGTGATTTGTGGATACTTGATATTAAATAGTTCATTCGGTTTATTACAAGGAGTTGTAAATCCACTACTAGTATTAATCGTGAACCTATAAGGGTCACACAAAGTTTTGGAGAATGACAATACGAAATTGATATTTCCAATAGTTGGATTAAACTTTAATTCAATTGTTGAATTTAAATATATATGATTAAATAATTTGATTATTTATTTGAAGTAATATTATAATCAATTAGATTGATTATTTAGGCTTTTGATATTATTTAAAATAATAATAATAAGCCTAACACACGTTGATGACCAAAATGTGTTTTGGTTGACCAAGTAAACAAGAATTAATTTTCTTAAAGTCTTGGTATTATTATTATTTATTTTGAATTAAATGATAATAAAGAGGTGCCTTGAAATGGTATGTCATCATTTATTTTCAAGATATGCGATTGCCACAAATCACTCAAAATTGTAACGTTCCACTTAAATGCTAATTAAGAGGAATTATGAGGATTACCATATTATTGCTAAACGTTTGAAGAACAAATAATATATATGTGAATATATATCTTGTAAGTTGCAGAGGGAATAGAATGATACAAGAAAAGATGTCTAGATACACTTAACTCTCAAGCACCTCTTCGAAAGTGTGATTACAGAAGAAAAGTTCTTCACTATTCCTTAATATTCTAAAGTATCGATTTAAGATCCGGCTTAGTCTCTACTAGCGAAGAGATAATTCGGTGTCACAATCCAAACGGTGGACTCGATTAGAGGGGAGACATTTGGATCCCTACGGCGAGTGTACGAGACCGGTGATACCTATGATGAACGTACGGGGACGGTGGCAACTACATACCGGGAATTGATTCCCCCTCACTCATCGCTAAAGAAGCTAAGGAATAGGTATATTCCAAAAACCCTAACTATGTGAAATTCGTACAACGTACGTGATTTTAAAATGGTGCCGATCCGTGTACTCGCTAGATGAACCGGCGGGGTTGCATTTATACGATAAAAATGTTTTATCGAATTAAATTTTCCGCTGCGCATTCCCCCGAGCGGCCTAGCGAACGCAACAGTTAATTCATATACTTCAAATGATAATCACCTTAGTTGCTTCAGATCCCACGTGTAGATAAAATAATTGGGGCTTCAGTGTAGTCTAGCCCATATTGCTAATTGATTTTGGAGTGGAACTCTACATGGATTTATATGGTGGAATTATGCGTCTGGGGGTAAAGGGAAGTTTAAATCTCGACATCATTTACCATACGTATATTGGTGATTTCTTGAGATGAAGGCGCTATTTATAACCAGGCAATGATTGGTTGGTTTTATCTTGTTTTTTTTCGTAAGCATATCTACATGATATCAGGAATTATACTTTTCGTCGCGAGAGCAGAAAATAAAGAGAACAACAAGCGTATGAAGCCGACGCCGGCAACTCGGGTGGCCATGCAGAAGTTAGGCGTCACACGAAGAGTAGGTAACGGCATAATCATTTCTCGAACACAATCTATTACATCATTTGTATTGAAGTTTGTTGAACGACCACTTCACGGAAAGGCTTAAGCGCAAATGGAGTTGATCATATTTAAATTTATAAATTTATTTCCAACTCGTCTCCTCATGTCTAGGCGTGGAATTTATAAAATTTATTTCCAAATGAAGTTTCTTTTTTATCGATTGTCTTAGACGTGGAATTTTTCTTAACTGATGTCCGTAATGTTTCGTAGTCGTGACGACCTCTTGGTTGGGGTTCTAATATGATATTGAATGATCACTTCACTTAAAAGTTTAAACTTAAAGGAAGTATATTATATTTTAATTTTATATATTTTATTTCCATTATTGTTCAAAGAATGTGTGCGCGCTCGCGCTGAAATACGTTGAGGGATCAAAAGCCGTACCAATCGATCACATAATAACTAATGTTAAGGAGGAAGAAGCTCACTGGTCGTAAGGTGATTTCGTATCTCCTTGCAAAGCAGAAGAAGCTGAAGACTTGGAGCTTCCCATGAAGTAATCATCCTAACCATTGTGTTGTAAATCATCGCGCCTTTTTATTTAATTTAACTTATTATTATTCTTCTAATTTACATCCTTGTGTAACTTATATATATTTGAATAAAAAGAGAAATCAGCAATAGCATTGACAATAGTGGTTCGGCGGCTTGTGCTTGAACACCTTGCAAAAGCCTCCTTTAGAGCAACTGCTCTGTCGGCACATTTCGTCACATCTCTTACCGTCGCGCAAAGGTTCGCAGCTGCCGATGTTGTTGTCGAAATAACACTTCAACTTTGTCTCCACAAGACAATCTATTGAAATAAAATTAAAAAAAAAATGAATAGAAATATATATATTTCATATGAATAATATTAAATTATGAAATATATAGTCGAAGGAGGATAAAGAATGTTAACCTGTGGAAAGGATGCAAAGCACAATGAGGCCCCATGTCAAAATCTTAACAATAGCAGTCATGTTTGCTTATATAAATATATGTAGAGAAGATGCTGATACAAAGCTATAGTGGTAATTCAACAATATGATTTTTGGTATAATTTCCTTACGATTTCAGAGTGGTAACGAGTTATTAATTTTCTATTTATATTTGGTCAAGAATCAAAATGATTTAAATGAGTTACTTTCATGGGATTTTTCTTTTGCAAATTATGGAAATATATTGATACTATTAAATGGAGGCATATAATATAACGCAGATCTTATCTAATTGTTTTAATAATTGGATTGGAACCACCATTCGAGTCAGTGATCCCATTATAGCAATATTTTGAAAACAATTGAGATCCTGAAAATTAATTACCAAAACATGCAATTAACCGTAATAAATTTTATATTTGTTAATAATATATATTAAAATCTTGGCAAAACAAAATATATCATTGTCAAAATAGTAATTTAATGATTGTCTATGATAGATGAGCTGAGCAATCGAGCTCGAGCTCTCAAGCATGCGATATAATCGAGCTCGAGTCATTGTTGTCGAGCTCGCTCGTGAGTGCTAGGCGCGATTTTTTTTTTCATTTTTAATAGAAAGGTTGAGCTCGATATCCACTTAATCTAATCGAGCTCGGGCTAAAATTCTAGCTCGACCTAAAAGATGAGCGGAGTTCGACTCATTTATAACATTATTATACATCACAAATATCATCACATCACAAATACCATCAAATCACAAACTGCATTTAAAAAATTACAAAGTGAAATATAAAATCAATCCGGTACGGTAAAAATGTCATATTAATAAATGTAAATTAATGCAATCATGATTACCTTTAGGGGTGTTTGTTTTGGGGTGATCATCCAAAACATCACGGTGATCCTGCGATCACTTCCTCATCACCGCGTTTGTTTAGCGGGGGTGATGAGCCATCACCGTGATGGAGGATCACCTAGGTGATCAAAACGGGGTGATATTCCAGTTTTTGGATCACCCCTAAAAAGCAGGGTGATCCTCCATCACCGTCGTGATGGGGTGATGTCTCCCATTTTATTCTGGACAAAATTACCCCTTATATCTTAAGATTAATCATTATATAATTCATATTTTTAATTTCATAACTAACATATTTAAAATTAAAAATATATATTTAATGCTTAAAAAATAAAGAATTTTTCTGAAAAATTAATATAATATACTTATAAATTATAATTGATAATTGATTTAAATATATATACATTTAATTATTAAAAAATGAAAGAAAATTATATTCAAGAATTATATCAAATACTTATAATTAAAGGTTAAAAGGATAATACTTAATATTGAAAACATTAGTCGTTATCCCGTAAAATATCACATCAAAATGAACATATTAACCCAGTTTAACTACATAATATACATAGGGTTAAATATGACATTTACGCAATATCACCCCACACATCACTGTGACAACAAACAAAATATTCCGATATCACCTTGATATGCAAAATGAAATATCACCCCAAAACAAACACGGTGATACATAGGGTTAAAAATGTTCGATCACCGCAATAGGGGGTGTTTGTTTACCGTGATGCAAAATATCACCGTGATCCGCCATCATAGTTCTCATCACGGCATTTGTTTAGCCAGCGTAATGAGGTATCACCGTAATATAGGATTATGTACGTGATGAAAACGGCGTGAAATTTTGAGTCTCCGATCACGCCAAAAAAGCACTGTGATCCTCCATCACGGTGATGGCGTGATATGTTTATCTTATTTAGGGACAAAATTTCCCGTATATAAATTATATTATATCATATTTTAAATAATAATATTTACAATAAATTTATTTTAATGTTATAATATTTATATTTATAATATTTCAAATAAAGTATTTTAATATTTGTACTATTATAATATTAAAATATACTTTATTTTAAATATTAACATTTAAATATTATTTATAACTTGCAGAATATTATACTTAAAAAATATATTTTCCTATTATAATAGTATAATTAATTAGAAGTATTATAATATTATAGTTAAATTATATTATATTTAAAAAAATTATATTGAAACATTATGATATATATTATATAATATTTTTAAACATAATTTATACTTTTATATAAATAATGGATAATTTAAAATATTATATGTTATTATATATAATATTTATCTCTATCACTCGGGGTTAATTATATCATATACACAGCTATACATCACGTTGATTAAACAAACACAATATTCCAATAACACATTGATTCACAAAATAAAATAGCATTCCAAAACAAATATATTCACTTTAATTCACATTACTCACATCACCGTGATGTGAATATCACCGTAATGTTTGATTACATCAAACAAACTTTGAGCAGTAATTTTCCATATCAATATTATATTACAAGGATTGAATATTAGAATCCGACAACACAATTTGTTCATTACTGGTAGTTGCTGACGTGGAGAATGAATGTCTTATTAAATTGGACCACATGGCCCGTACTTCTGATTGAGCTCGTCCACTTAATGCGCTCTAAATTTGTTTCATGGCAGTTGTGTGGGCCCATTAAGAACATATCATAAATAAAATCACTTCACCACACTGCATGAGGGGATGACCCGTCAAAATTTACAACGTTAAGTTTCGAAATACGACACTTTTCCTGTCGAGACAGTCCATCGAAAGTATCGATGGCTAGTCAGTCAGAAACTTCCGACATAGTTTCGTTGATAGCTTCCGACGGGTTTTCAGTCGATAACATCGGTGGTGAATCCCGTCGATGACCGAAGGCAATCAGACACTCGTGTCAAACTTGGGGCGGAACTTTGCTTTTCCGCCAACGCGATTTCGATGGGAATCCCGCCGAAAACTACAAAGTGGGCAGACATTTGTGACAGAAATCGTTGTTGAGAGAATATGTATCTTTATTTATAACAGCACTGCCATAAATATTTTGTATAAAATAATTATGCCGACGGGAAAATAAATAAAGCAAGGGAAATTCTTTCGAAAAATATAGTCAACTGACTTCCATAGAAAATTGTAGGACATTCTCGGCGTAAAACTTATGCGATGGAATTTCCGTCAAAAAATTTATTCGACACCAATTTCCATTGTGAATCCATCATATTTTTCACCGATGATGTTTTAGTCTCAAGCCTCATCGACTATTTAACATATTTTATTATACTTACTTACCCAAGTGGGTTATCAATCCAATTCTGTTAGTTGGGTTCCAACAAGTGTTTTGAATAGCGTAAAATAGTGCGTTTCGCAGCGCGTTATAGCGCGTTTTACCTGGAAAACTCGTTAAAGCGTATTAAATATAGTATATGTCATCACACAAGTATTTTGAGCAATAACGCAAATAGCCCACTAAATTACTTATATATCACAATTTTTTTTTTTTTTAAAATGTATGAATTTTTTATTCGCTAAAAAGAATCTACGACTAATTTTTAAATCTCAATTTTATGTAACGGATAGAAACATGGACCCCTAGGACCCCGCAAGGGGGCGCAGCCCCCTTGCCCCCACTTGGTTTTGGATTCCAAAATAAAACGTTTTCCGAGCGTGCACTCCGCACCTCCTAACTCGTATACGCTTTATTCGCAATTACACTAAAATATATAACAAAGGGAGTGGAACATGTTTTAAGTTTATATACAATCAATCACATCATGTTTAGGTCGAATTCTTTCATATCTAGCCTTAACAATTAAATTTCTTAAATGGGTGGCTATAAAGATTCGTAAGTTGTGTGGGATCTAATATCATGTTGAATGATCACTCTTTAACAGGTGTATCATTTTTCAAATTTATATATTTATTCATTATTGAATGTGTGAGCGCGATCGCTTAGAATCATGTAGATGGATCAAAAGTCGTACCATTGGATCACATAACTAGTTAGGGAAGAAGAGGCTCATAACAATAAGAAGGGTAAAGGTGATTTCGTATCCCCTTGCGAAGCGAAGAAGTTGAAGAGTTGAGCTTCACATGAGAATAATCATTCAAACCATTGTGTCGTAAATCATCGCCTTTTATTCAATTTGAAATTATTATTATTATTATTCTATTTTACATTCTTGTATAAACTTATATATGTATATAATTTTAAATAAGGAAGAGAAATAAAATTAACAATAGCAATGGCAGTAGTGATTCGGCGGCTTGTGGTTGAACACCTTGCAGTGGAGCAACTGCTCTGTCGGCACATATCGTCGCATCTCTTATCGTCGTGCGAAGGTTCGCAGCTGCCTATGTGGTTGTCGAAACAACACTTCAGTTGTGCCTCCACAAGACAATCTATTCAAATAAAATAAAAAATGTATAGAAATATATATATTTATGAATAATTATATTATTAAATATATAGTCGAAGGAAGATAAAGAATGTTAACCTGTGGAAAGCATGCAAAAGACAATGAGGCCCCATGTCAAAATCTTAACAGTACTAACAGCCATATTTGCTTTAGTTATATATAACGAGGATGACAATACAAAACTATAGTGGATTTGGAGGGCCAATGCTATATATATATATATATATATATATATATATATATACACACACTGTATATTCTATAATAATTTCGTTACGATTTCAGGGTGGTAACGAGTTATTAATTTTCTATTTATATTTAGTCAAGAATCAAAATGATTTAAATGAGTTACTTTCAAGGTTTTTTTCTTTCGCAAATTATGGAAATATATTGATATTGTAATTAAATGGAGACATATATAATATAAACCGTAGATCTTATCTAATTGTTTTAATAATTGGATTGGATTGGAAGTAATACACAATTCGACTCAGTGATCCCATTATAACAATTTTTAGAAAATAATTGAAATCTTGAAAGATTAATTACCAAAACATGCAATTGTCTATAATAATTTTATATTTCTTTTATAATATATATTACAGTCTTGGCAAAACAAAATATATCAATGTCAAATTAGTAATTTAATGATTGTCTACGTTAGATGAGCTGTGCAATCGAGTTCGAGCTCTTAAACATGCGTTAATCGAGCTCGCGTTCATTGTTGTCGAGCTTTTTTTATTTTATTATACTTTCTTTTATAATTAAAAGGTTGAGCTCGATATCCACTTAATCTAGTTAAGCGCGGGCTAACATTCTCGCGTGAGCCTAAAAGATGAGCGGAGCTCGGCTCATTTACAACATTACTATATATACATCACCAATTTCATCAAATCACAAACTGCATTTCAAAAACAAATTACAAAGTGAATATAATTATTGAATATACCGACAACACATTTTGTTCAGTACTGGTAGTTGCTGACGTGGGGAATGAATGTCTTATTAGACTGGACCACTAATGGGCCCATACTTCTGATTGAGCTCGTCCACTAAATGCGCTCCAAATTTTGTCTCATGCCAGTTGCGTGTGGGCCCATTAAGAACATATAAGAAATAAAATAACTTCACCACATCACCATTGAGGGGGAAGACCCGTCAAAATTTACATCGTTAAGTTTCAAAATTTTGCTCGGCAGTCCATCGACGAATTTCAATGGTTGGTCAATCAGAGAAATCCGTCAGGTTTTCTATCGAAAGCATCGGTGGTGAGTCTCGTCGATGGCCGAAGGCGATCAGACACTCGTGTCAAACTTGGGGCGGAATTTTTGCCTTTCCCACCGAAAATTGCAGGTGGTCAGAAATTTGTGACATAAACCCTAGTTGAGAGAATATCTATCGTTATTTTTAACGGCATTGCCATAAATATTTTGTATAAAATAATTATGCCGATGGAAAATAAATGAAGCGATGAAAATTCTTTCGTATATAGTATTCAACTGACTTCCATAGAAAATTGTAAACTTTCTCGGCTTAAAACTTCTGCAATGGAATTTCCGTCAAAAAGTTTTTTCAACGGCATTTTCCATTGCGAATCACCGACAGTCTTTTAGTCTCAAGCCCCATCAACTATTTAACGCTTTTTACTATACTTCCTTACCCAATTGGGTTATCAATCCAACTCTGTTAGTTGGGTTCCAACAAGTATTTTGAATAGCATAAAATGGTGTGTTTCGTAGCGCATTTTACCTCATAAAGCGCATTAAATATATCGTTTGTCTTCACGCAGGTATTTTGAGCAATAATGTAAATAGCGCACTAAATTACTCAGATAGCGCAAATATTTTCTTCGAAAAAAATGAATACGAATTTTTTGTTCGGTAAAAAAAATCTACGACTAATTTGTAAATCTCATTTTTATGTAACCGATGGAAACAAGGATTTCACCGACATTCATGATGGTGTGGAGATGCAAAAATTCAGTGAGATTGATCCAATGATCATTGATAGTGGAAATCCATACACTTTAATACTATTGCCGATTATAGTCAAATAAATTGGATGACGTCGAGTATTTTAGATTTTGAGTCCATGGATTGAGTATTTATGTTTTGAGTTTGTGACAATTAACATATGCCCGTTATTTCTAAGATTTAATGTCTACTTACATGATTGAAGACCATTTCAAATTAGTATGTTTGCTCTTGTGGTTATATGTTATATTTTATGGCAAGAAAGTATCTTGCTGGAAAAGCTCACCTCGATACGCTACATTATTTACGCTACGCAATATCGGAAATAAAATGCGATGAATTACGCAATGCGCGTTTTAAAACATTAGTTCCAACCCAATTGGTTAAGTAATAAAATGCCCATTTTTTATAGTGGGTTAAATGCATACAATTTCTTTTGACTTTTACGGTCTGCAGAGGTTGTACCTTATTCAGAGGAAATCAACGACTTCAATACCTTAAATATTCTCAATTAGAAAATCTATCGAAGTTAATTGTCCGAAAACGACATCCCTCGAAACCATAGAAAGGAAAGGCACACTAAGTCCATTTCAGTCCAACGGTTCATATTGTCTCCAGCGTTCCAATAATATAAAAGCTTATTCCTTTACAACTCACTTCCCATGCCTCGCTTTTTCTTATTTTATTTCCATAGTATGTAAATACCTTGCTTAGCTCCAAATCAAACCCAACTTATTTAATAAAATTTGTAAATTTATATGGTTATATCTTCGAGGTCGCTCTAGTTTTATCTCAGTTATAACGGTACTGCAGGAGCAGACCATGAAGTCCTTCGATGATCTGTCGATGGAGAGAAGCAAGAGTTTCGTTAATGCTCTGCAGGTATATTATAGGTTTTTCTATTTTCCCCATAATTTTATGGATTGCTTAGACTTCATATTATCTGTGGGAGTAGCTAAGTTCGAAGCTTTTTGGATTTTTGTTGGACTTAAATGGGACGTGCTTGTCTATGATCTGCAATCATAAATATGTTAATCGATTAGATTGCTCGTAACACGACATTAGTTATTTTATTACAAGTCGAATAATCCTTTGTAGGAACTCAAAAGCCTCAGTCCTCAGATGTGTTCAGCAGCCGAGTACTGCGAAAAGTCTTATCTCCAAAGCGATCAGAAGCAAATGTAAGGCCTATTCGATCGAGTATGATTATTTAAAAACAAAAAAGAAGACAATTGAGTTCTGTTTATGTGAATCTTAATTAAGGGTGCTGGAGAACTTGAAAGATTATGTTATCAAGGCTCTAGTCAACGCGATCGACCACATAGGGACCGCTGCTTGCAAGTTGAACGAAGTTATCAAACAACCTACATTGGATATCTCATCCATGGATCTCAAAGTAAAATGTCTGAATCAGGTAAGTGATTATTAACTATTATATCTATGTTTTAGATTGTATATATTATTGTTAGAACACATAGTTGGTGCTAAGAATAGGGTTTTGTCCCTCTTTCTTCCTCTGCGTTAGAAACTATTAACTTGTCGAACTTACACGGACAAAGAAGGCCTGAGGCAGCAGCAGTTGCTAGCTACTATCCCGAGGCATCACAAACATTACGTATTGCCGAGTAAGATTATATTTTGATCAGAGTTACCTCCTATTAGTTTTCATTGAATGATAATGTTTTTTTTGTTAAATTCAGATGATCCTATTGATGATTTATAAGTTCTTTCTTTTCTTTGTGTTTGTGTCTGTGTAGATTCAATCACCAAGAAGGTACCCATTAACCCGCCCTTACGAAAGGATCCTACACAGCCTGTGAAGAACGAATCCCGCCTTTATCCTTCGGGTAGGTACTAAAATGTAGGTTTTTATTTATTGCAAAATTGTTGTTTGTGGTGCAAAAAAGTAATTTCTTGTAAAGTTAATCTGTATACTTCAAAAGATCATCGCCTTATTAGTTGCTTCAGCTGCAAAAACTCTCTCTTGGCATTTGGCCTCGGAAACTAAGTCGACCATGAAGGGCTCTCCCCGCGGGATCATGAGGTTTTTGTTTGCAAAGCCAATTTATCGCAGCTGAATAAAATTTTCCGAGCAAAGGGATTGTTAATTTCATTTTTCGATCGCTTTAAATTTGCAGCGTCCAGGACTCGAAAGCAGATCGAATCATATCTGGTTAGTTAATGATATATGGTTCCAATTTTTTTCCCGGAAACAATAGCTATTTTTCATTGACACCATAAAACATTTACACGGCGAAATTATTTTTTCGCAACCATATCTACAAAATTTTACGAATTATTTTTATCTCCGGCCGAGTGTAGATTCTAAAGAGAACAACAAGCGTATGAAGTCGACGCCAGCGACTCGGGTGGCCATGCAGACTTTAGGCATCACACGAAGGGTATGTAACCACGTAATCATTCTCGAACACAATCTAACTACATCATTTGTATTGATGTTTGCTAATTTAATGACTAGATTATTAAAAGCTTACGATTGATTAAAGGGAGTGCATCATATTTTAAATTTATAAATTTTCTTGTCTAGATCGATATATGTCTTATATAGCTTTAGACATGAAGTGTTTTCTTAAATATTTGGCCGTTTATATCCATACACCTAAGAGCGTATCATATTTTGAATTTATATATTTTATTTCCAACATTGTTCAAAGAATACGTGTGCGCAGAAATATGTAGAGGGATCAAAAGTTGTACCATTGGATCACATAACTAATTTAAAGGAAGAAGCTCAGAACAATAAGACTGGTCATAAGGTGCTTTGGTATCTCCTTGCGAAGCGAAGAAGTTGAAGACTTGAGCTTCACATGAGAAAAATCATTGTAACGATTGTGTTGTAAATCATCGCCTTTTATTCAATTTGAATAATTATTATTATTATTATTATTATTATTCTCATTTACATTCTTATTGTGTAAACTTCTATATATTTGAATAAAAAGAGAAATCAGCAATAGCAGTGACAGTAGTGGTTGGGCGGCTTGTGCTTGAACACCTTGCAAAAGCATCCTTTAGAGGAACTGCTCTGTCGGCACATGTCATCGCATTTCTTACCGTCGTGCGAAGGTTCGCAGCTGCCGATGTTGTTGTCGAAACAACACTTCAACTTTGCCTCCACAAGACAATCTATTGAAATAAAATTAAAAAAAAAATGAATAGAAATATATATATTTCATATGAATGATATTATATTATGAAATATATAGTCGAAGGAGGATAAAGAACGTTAACCTGTTGGAAAGCATGCAAAGCACAATGAGGCCCCATGTCAAAATCTTAACAATAGCAGTCATGTTTGTTTATATAAATATATGTAAAGAAGATGATGATACAAAGCTATAGTGGATTAGGAGGCCTATGCTCTATATATATACGGTATATTCAACAATATGATTTTTGGTATAATTTCCTTACGATTTCAGAGGGTAACGAGTTATTAATTTTCTATTTATATTTAGTCAAGAATCAAAATGATTTAAATGAGTTACTTTCAAGGGATTTTTCTTTTGCAAATTATGGAAATATATTGATATTGTAATTAAATGGAGGCATATAATATAACGCAGATTAATTGTTTTAATAATTGGATTGGAAGTAATACACAATTCGAGTCAGCGATCCCATACAATCTGTAGAAAACAATTGAGATCTTGAAAGATTAATTACCAAAACATGCAATTGTCTATAATAAATTTAGATTTGTTACTAATATATATTTAAGTCTTGGACAAACAAAATATATCAAAGTTGAAATAGTAATTTAATGATTATCTACGTTAGAGAGCTCTCAAGCATGTGATAATCGAGCTCGGGTTGATTGTTCGAGCTCGCTCATGAGTGTTCGGCGCCAATTTTTTTCTAATATTTATTCTTTTTTAATAAAAAGGTTGAGCTCGATATCCATTTAATCTCGGGCTAAAATTCTAGCGCGAGCCTAAAAGATGAGCGGAGCTCGGCTCATTTACAACATTATTATCCTTTTCAAGTCAAAAACTGCATTTCAAAAAAAATTATAAAGTGAAATATAAAATCAATGGGGTCCAGTAAAAATGTCATATTAATAAATATAAATTAATACAATCATGATTACAGTATTTGAGGGGATGCCATTGAGGGGATGACCCGCCAAAATTTACATCGTTAAGTTTCAAAATACGACACTTTTTCCGTGGGAGAACAACATTTTGGTCTCCAATGTTTGAGCCATGTGCATTTTTTGTCCCTCATGTTCCGATCGAGGGGACACTTTTAGTCCCAAATGTCAGCGATTTTGGACAAGTTTTGGTCCCTCAACTAATTTAATCGTAAGTTCCTAAAAAAAAAAAACTTAATCGTAATTTGGGTAGAAGTTACCACGCGATGCACACCGAATTTTATTTTAGTCGAAATTCGGTGTATCGCGTACGGGTGAAAATGAGCTAAGCTGCTCGCGAGTCGCTCGCAAACAGCTCGGTCAAAGCTTGATTCAAGTTCGGTCAAAATCGAGTTCGAGTCAAGCTCGAGCTAGCTTGTTAATAATCGAGTCGAGCTTCGAGCCTATCATATATAGGCTCGTCGCTCGTCGAGCTCTTATCCAGCCTCCACTTTTATCTTTAAATATATTAAAATAAGTATTTTTTTAGGCAAAATTATTAAATTGGGTCACTAAGTATCCAAGTTTTCGTTTTTGGGTCGCTATGTTTGATAATTGCAAAAGTAAGTCACTAACTTTGTATGTCAAAATAATTTTTGGTCATGTTTTCAATTTTAGGTCACTAAGTATATATTTTTTCGATTTTGAGTCACTAAGTATACACGTTTCATTTTTAGGTCATTATGTTTACAAAGTTAATTACCAAATGAGTGACTCGAAATTGAAAAAATGTATATACTTAGTGACCCAAAATCGAAAAATATAAACTTAGTGACCTAAAATTGAAAATATGGCCCAAAATTGTTTTGACATTTAAAGTTAGTGACCTACATTTGCAATTATCAAACATAGTGACCCAAAAACGAAAAGTTGGATACTTAGTGACCTAATTTTATAATTTTTCCTTTGTTTTATTTCATTTAATAATATATACCGAACTCGAGCTCGAATTCGAGCTCAAATATCTCGAATTATACTAACATTATCGAGTTTATCGAGCCGAGCCGAGCTTTATTAGTTTTAACTGAGCCGAGCTCGAGCTCAAGTTTATCAAGCTCGATCGAGTTCGAGCCGAGCTCGAGCCCAATTACACTTAATCAAGCCGAACTCGAGCTGTGCCATGTTGGGCTCACCTCGGCACGTTATCGCGTGGTAAATTCTACTTCAGTCCAACTCTAAAGTCTACTTCAGTCCAACGTTTCATATTGTCTCCGGCCTTTTAATAAGATAAAAGCTTGTTCCTTTACAACTCACTTCCCACGCTTCACCTCATCTCGTTTTTATTATTTTATTTCAATAATACAAATACCTTTTGCTCAACTCCAAACCCCCAACTTATTTAATAAAATTTCTAAATGCATATAGTTATTTATCGTCGAGATTGTAACGTTCTATCTCATTTCCATAGGTATTTTAACGGTGCAGAAGCAGACCATGAAGTCGTTCGATGATCCGTCGATGGAGAGAAGCCTTTGATTTAATTTCAATTATTATTATTATTCAATTTGGCATTTTTGTGTTAACTATATATATATATATATATATATATATATTCTATTATATTAATGGTGAGAGTGAGCTATAAACTGCCTTGTAAAATATATTACAATTTGACCCATTTTTATATAATATATTTTAGATGTAATTATCATTTACACCTTATTATAATCGCATCATCACAAATAATTTTGTAATATTATTTCATCTGTATATTATAAATTAAAAATAACTTAAAATATAAAATAATATTAAGTATTATATTTTGTGCACCCGCATTGAGTATGCAAGAATACTAGTTTAAATAAAGAGAAGTCAATCAGCAATAGCAATGACAATAATGGTTCGGCGGCTTGTGCTTGAACACCTTGCAAAAACCGCCTTTAGAGCAATTGCTCTGTCGGCACATGTCGTCGCATCTTTTGGCGTCGCGTGAAGGCTCACAGCTTCCGATGTGATTGTCGAAACAACACTTCAATTTTGCCTCCACAACACTATCTATTCAAATCAAACGAAAAAAAAAATAATATAAATATATGTATATTCTTCATAAATAATTATATTCTTAAATATATAGTTGAAGGAGGATAAAGAATGTTATTAACCTGTGGAAAGCATGCAGAGCACAATGAGGCCCCATGTCAACATCTTAACGCTAGCAGCCATGTTTTTTCTTATATAATTCTATATAACGAAGATGATAATACAAAATTATAGTGTATTAGGAGGCCTATGCTCTATATGTAATATACGGCATATTCAACAAATGTGATTTTTGGTATTATTTCCTTATGATTTCAGAGTGGTAAAGAGTTATTATTTTTCTTGTTATGTTTAGTCAAGAATCAAAAGGATTTAAATGAGTTACTTTTTCACGGGATTTTTCTTTTGCAAATTATGGAATATGTATCAATATTGTAATTAAATGGAGACATATATTACATAGATCTTATCTAATTGTTTTAATAATTGGAAGTAATTACACAATTCGAGTCAGTGGTACCATTATATTTTTTTTCTTAAAAAATTAGAGATATTGCGAGATTAATTACGAAAAAATGCCATTGGCTATAATAATTTTAGATTCTGTTAATAATCTATACTCTTTTATTAATTGTGATGCTAAATTAAAAAATATCATTTGGCGTATCACTATTAATCAATCATAATTTATCTTCAATTAATAAATATTAAAAAATAAATAATCACTAACTTACACGTTACTAGCTTATGAAAATCACCATGGCTCTACTATTTAAATATTAAATTATTTATATTATGGCAAGCATGTGCAATAATACTATAATATACTAAAGTATTGGTCAACAAAATATATCAAAGTCAAAAAAGTAATTTAATGATTATCTACACTAGATGAGCCGAATTGGCTACGCAGTCCAAGCACGTGACAATTATCCATCTGAGCTCGGGCTCAAATTTTAGCCCCGAGTCCAAAAGATGAGAGGAGCTCGGCTCATTTACAGGATTCCTATAAATAAAAAGTATCATCAAATCACATATTGCATAAAAAAACAAATCATTGGTGTGTTTGGTTTGCATAATTTGATAATAAAAAGATAACAAGTGATATTGTATAAGTACACCGGCCCAAACGTGAAGTACAACTGTTTGATGCATAACATACCAAACACGAACTCCACGTACCAAACATACACCAAGTGAAATTTAAAATAAATCCGGTCATGTAATTAATAGAGTCATGATTACTTTTACGTTAGTATTTGTCCAGTAACTTTCCATATCAATATTATATTACAAGGATAGAGTATAAGAACCCAACAACACATGTTGTTCATTACTTGCTGATGTGGGGAATGTCTTATTAAACTGGACCACCAATTGGTCCATTCTTCTGATTGGGCTGGTCCATTTTGGCAGTTGCGTGTGGGCCCATTAAGAACATAAATCGGAAATAAAATCACTTCCCTAGATTACCTCTCATTGTCGCTCATTGCTTATTTAACTTTGGCATAAATCATAAATAAATTGACTTCGAGCTGAAAAAAAATAGTTCTTCAACCAAACTATTACTCAAGTTGGTCTCGAACTTTTACACACTATTTAAGAATTCTAATGATTTTTTCTCTGATTAGAAAAAGAAATTGATTTCTCCAAAGTGGTTAATATATATATATATATATATATATATATATATATATATATATATTAGTGCTTTTTGTGACAACATCGTATGAGATCTAAAAGGGCACCATATAAATATTGAGAGATGAGGATGAATGATTTTGAGCACACCACGTCTACACGTTTAGACCGACCCATGCATGGACCACAAAGGGCTCTTCAAAATTTCACCAAGATTTGATTCTTTTTTTGCATAAAATAGATTATTATTATTAGCATCGTTTCATGGAGACATTTCCAAATTACTTCCGCAGACAGGAGATAAATAACTCCACTATTTATAAAACGAGTTAGGCTTTACTATAAAAAAAACAAAATGCTTGTATTTTTTCATCTTTTAATTTTCTTCGTTTTGTGAATTTTGTAGGTAATAAACTAGTTGGTGTGATTCAGAGTCAACGGACCACCGCTTTCTGCCACGTGTCACCCGCCAAATAAATATTATATTTTATTATGGTTATTATAAATTTTCTATCTTCCCCAAAAATTACGTTCCATGATTAGAATCCACTTTATTCCTCGGCTCGTAGGCATCTCTTTTGAGGCGTCATCGGTTCACTTCACGCAGTAAAAAGGGTTAGGGCTTCGCGTGAAAAGCCGTGTAAAGTCAAATTTCACACACATAGTGGTGAAGGCGAGAGAGAGAGAGAGAGAGATGATGAATTGAAGCGATAAATAGAGCAGGAACAGTGAGGTTAATCGGTCCTTGTCGGATTCTCTCTGTGTAGCGTAATAAAGGTGAAGGTTTGAATTTTGAAAATTATGGAGAGGGAAGAGACAAAAGCGAAAGGAGAAAGTAAAAGTGTCGGAGAATTAATAATTTTGGGTGAAAAGTTGAAACTCGGGGATTTGGTTTTGGGCAAAAGGGAGGGAAAATCGACTCCTCCGCCTCCGTGGAAAGTAGGGCTTGTTCAAGCCGACGGTACCCTTGTTGAGGATTTTGATTATTCTTCTTATCCCAGGAGGAATTCGTCTGCTAGAAAATTAGGTGCTAATTTGTGGGAAAACGAGCCTCTTTTTGACACGATGAGTCACCATCGTCGTCCTCGTAGGCAAGAAGCTGAATCGAATGATCCCACTCAGCAGGTAAGAAGTCGAGAATCTTGAATCCCTTTGAAGATTCTGCTAGCTTTTTAACTTTATATTAGTCCGGTGATCTTCTTGTTTCACTCATTTTTCAGTCAATGAAGTTCGTTGTTTACCAGTTTTGGCGACTATGTCTCTCCTTAAACTGAACCTTCAGTGTCTTAGTGTGTGTGTAAGAAGATTTAGATCATAGGACTTGGGACTTGATTTCCCTTTCTTGCCTGGTTCAATTTTTTGCTGAAGCATTGTTACGGAGAATTTCTCAAAGATTTCTAAGCCATTTGTTGCATAGATTTCATGCCATATACTTTGGCTGTTATGTCTTCTTACCCTTCGAAAGGGAACATTCTATATTCTGTGCTCAGATAATTCGTGTTAGAAAAGACAATCATGTTGTTGGGAAATCTATATTACCATCAATATCTACTTTTGTAAGCTAGTTTGTAGTAAGATATGGTCACCTAAAGAATCTGGTAAGCCAATTATACTGTTGATTGGTCAAAAAGTGTGTTTGTTGTCAGTGGCCTTTATTCTTGAAAATACTAATCTTCACCTTGTAATAATTTCGCAGCCAACGACAACTAGCAATAATGTCCGAAAGCAACATGGAAAGGTTAAGCAAGCTCAAGAACTTCCTCATCAGTCTCCGGCACCGGCACCAAGTAACTGTAGCTCATCTGAGGTAGTTCTAATATTTTTCAGACATAATGAACAAAGTTGAAAGACTTTTCTTTATTATCTCTCCTTTTTTTGACTCCTTCGTTAGATGGCTCATCATATTCATAGACGTGCCATGACTCCAAATGGTTCGTTGGACTCGAAGGCTAAGTTCATCGAATCGAGCCACGGGCTCAAAACGTCGACCGAGCTACTCAAATTATTGAACAGAATTTGGAGCCTCGAGGAGAGGAACGCAATAAACACGTCCCTCGTAAGAACTCTGAAGAAGGAACTGAACAAATCCCAAGAAAAGGTTAAAGAACTAGTGTCAGAGAAGAGAAGTGATGAGAAAGAACTCAAAAGTTTAGTGAATCAACTGACCGAGCTCAAGGTTGCAAGAAGTGAGGAACAAGAGCGTGTCAGAGATGCACTTAAGCTAATGGAAGTGAAGCTCAACGAAGAATCAAAGACTAGAAAAAGCTTGGAGAAGCATTGCAAAAAGCTAAATCAGGAGATTTCAGAGATGAAAAGCTTGTTCGAAGGAGAAGTGCAAGCACGAACTGTGTTGGAAGATCTGTGTGATGAGTTTGCAAAGGGAATCAAAGACTACGAGAGAGAACTACGTTTCTTGAGGCAAAAGTTTCGTATAAGAGAAAGCAGCGATCGTGTGATACTTCACGTGTCTGAAGCTTGGTTAGATGAGAGGGCCCATACGAAGAAGAAGCAAAGAGGGGTCCCCAATCATGAAAATGGTACTTCAGAGAAAAAGAAATCAACGGTGGAGAATTTGTATCCCGAGATCGAAGCCCTTTTGAGATCAAAACGTAATGATGGTGGTGAGATTCCTTTGCAGTCTATGGAGTCACTTAACGTGAACGAACCCCCGAGTGCTCCTTGGAAAGGGAACGAAGAAGAGGAAGAGAGCAATAGCAACTATAACACAAACGGTAATAATAATCACTGTCTGCAGTTATGTAGTGGGTACAAACTTCAAGACGAAACACCGCAGCAGAACAGGAAGAACGAGAATGTTCTAGAAGGTTCTTTCGACCCGTTGGCCTTTACGGGTCCCGCTAGCCCCGTGGAGAAATGGACGTCTCTTGGAACGGGCGAGGAAGCTTCTCTAAAGAGGCATCATAGTTTGAAATCCAACACTTTGAGGGAGAAGCTGATCGAAGCGAGATTGGAGAGCCAACGTTCACGTGCTAGGAGTTCTAACACTCTGTTGCAGATGTAAGAATGGCTTTTGAAAATTTAGAATTTGGGAGCTTAGGTTGTTAAATATGTTGGATATTAGGCACAGATTTAAATGTAGACTGTAACTGGTAGTGTAAATGTAATTCTGTGTCAAAATGAAAAAAAAAAAGTTATTAAATTTTGATCTTGGGACATTCGGGTTATTGTCACGGGTAGAATATCCGGCGAAACTGATGAGCAAATGATTGAAATGTCGATGCGTGCTCCGTCGGGAAAAATTTGCCTCCTCGGGAATTTGCACGAGGAGTTCTTGCTCAAGAAAACGACCCCTTTGCTTGAAAAATAGGTAAAATTCCGGAGCGGGGAAATCCCGAGGAACCACGACGAAGGACACCTTATACTTGAAAAACATTTTCAAAAGGTTGGTCGGGAAATTACCCGATGAGAACGTGAGGCTTGAGGCGGCCCCAAACGAAAAAATCGCGTCATGTGCTGTATTTTCAGAAGGCGGTAAACGGAAGAGGAAAGTTGAGATTGACGCGGATAATACAGAGCGGAAATTTCAGCATGGTAATTTATTATCTCATTTCCTTCACTATAAATCAGTGTTTTAAATAGCGCAATTTTAGAGATATAGCGCATTTTTTGAAAACGCGCTAAAGCGTATTGAATATATCGTTTGAATCCAGGCGTATATGATGTGGCATACTTTTTGCGCAATGCTTTTCGCGGTATTCGAGTTATTTCTTAAAATACTCGCACTATTTGTGACACCGAAACTGTTAATTTCAAATAATAAACTTCTTTCATTGGCTTGCAATTCGGAGACGTATATAATACCATTTGAAAGCCAGAGGAGTCTAGTTTTCAACAAAAATAACGGCATTGAAGTATTAATTGTGAGTAACGTTATGATTATTTGAGCAGAGAATGGCAGAACGAATTACGGGGCGGGAATTCAGAAAGTTCATCAAACTTAGGTCTTTTGCATCAAAATGCGTAGCTAATTAGTCTATAGAAATTCCTAAATTAACCCAACGGATTTTCATGTTTTTTAGTTTCTAATTCGTCAATAAAAGACCTCATTGTAATGAGGAAAAGAGATTTAAAAATATATTGCTTTTTGAGCTTTAAGCTTGTTTCTTATCAAATTTTATCTACTAGTCGCGCTTAGAACTCTCGGTGGATTCCTAGAGTGGATTTTTACCTTCTTTCGCAATTGGAGAGCATTTCAAATTTGTTTATTTGCTTATATGTGTTATATAATATTTTTTGGCATTACAAGTGACTTGCTTTAAAGATCACTCAATATGCTATGCTGTTTATGCTACGAAATATTAGAACTGAAGTATTAAGATTGAGTAATATGTACGAAACGTCGGAGTTCCATTGGATTTTTTCTTGACGCATCAGTAATATGTATTAAGATTGAGTCTTAGTGGTTGGTTCGAAACATTTCTTGCAGAAGGTTAGGTTTCAATCCATTATGGAACATGACTATTAATGTTGATGAAAATTGGGACGTTGACACCTTTATAGCCATAGATAATTAAGTGGGTAATTTTCGGGATAGAATATACATATATATATATATAGTGTAATAGACCGATATGAGATTTTTTATTTTTTCCACCAAAGTTTGCTGCCATTCTAAAGAATAGACCGATGTGAGATTAAAATGATAGATTTTCGTAAATGACGAAACCAATTTTACAAATTTAAATTTATAGACATAAATATATACATATGTATTATATTATATATGGTATAAAAAGAAAACCCTATTTTTCTTTGACGGTCCGTTGTAATATAATAGCTTTGACAGCGTCAAGAATAGAAGCGGCAGGTGAACAAAGAACAAGAAACAACAAACGACGTCGCCTTGTTTACATGTAAAATTAGATCGGAAATCCAAACTTCTTTCAATCTCCTTCAGTTCTCTCTTAAATGTTTCTGGGTTTGTGTAATTCTATTTTTCTTGTTCTTATCTGAACAGATCTGATCTTCTGCGTTGTTCGATCGATGGCTTCTAAGCGGATCTTGAAGGAGCTTAAGGATTTGCAGAAAGACCCTCCGACTTCTTGCAGCGCGGGTATTTTTAAAATTCACACCATATTTTGGCGTCTTTTTTTTCCTGATTTTGGTGGGTGTGGATTTGTTAATTAAATTGGGTGTTCTTAATTCTGTTCGTTTTGCTGTAGATTAACATTGTTAGGAATCCGATTGAGTGGTTTCTCTGCGTTGCTTAAGTCCGTTTCTGTTATCCTTTCCATATTTCAATTCAATGTTCATCGTGTGATTGTTTGGAATAAATAAGGAGGAGCATCTATTGCAAGGCTCGATTCCGTTCGACGGAGGAGCAATTAAAAAAATTCAAATTGTCTAGAGCTGCTCTCCTTCAAAATCAAAAAATTTCACTGTGCTTTTTATGTACATTGTGAATATCTTTATAATTTGATCAACCTTTTCGGAGCTAAGCCATATAAACGCTTATGATTCTTTAGTTAATCGCGTGCCAGTAATCAAATTAGTTCCGATTTTTAAGCTTGGGCAACATGTTTGCTTTAAGTCGTTTCCGTTTTCAACCGTTTTGGACTGGTTAATATTGGGGAAAAAACTAGAAGAATAGTAAAGACGATTATGCTTTTACTGTGATCATATCATTCTTAATGGTCTTACTGAGATAAAGATGTTATTACAACACCGTTTGATTACAGGACCCGTTGGTGAGGACACTTTTCACTGGCAAGCAACAATTATGGGTCCGCAAGACAGCCCTTATGCAGGGGGCGTGTTCTTAGCCACCATCCATTTCCCCCCGGATTACCCATTCAAGCCACCAAAGGTAAAGAATCTAAGCTAATCATAATTGGTCTTATATTTTGGTGCTTGCTTATCGTATTAACTTTCTTTAATCATTAAATTTCTTATATTTTGGTGTTTGGTGCATTTTGGGTTGGTCTCGGGAGATATTCTTCGTTCCATTTTGGATCGATTAATTTCTCGATGTTGTTTTTCTCCCATGTGGGAGTTTTGTCTCCTTTTTAGGGGTTTCTTTTCCCCTGTGTCTTTCCCTACTGGTAATTGCGATGTGACCAGAGAGCTCTGTGAGCTATTAGTCCGTTTGTTCTGTTTTTTTTTATTTTATGACAAGCTATCGTTTTGAAATATGAAAGGAAAATCATAACCGGTAACTCAAAATATAAGCAGGAAATAAGACTGCGTGCAGCAGATTTCAACCGAAAATATAGCTTAAAATTGAATTTCTAATAGTCTATTTCGAATCTTCACGTCTCTCGTGTTTTTTGAATCTTTGTTCTCAGGTAGCTTTCAGGACGAAAGTGTTCCACCCGAATATCAACAGCAACGGGAGCATTTGTCTCGACATACTGAAGGAACAGTGGAGCCCCGCCTTGACAATTTCCAAGGTTGCTTCGCCTTTTCTTCGTGTTTGTTTTCTCTCCTTAATTAACCCTATTCGTTTACAACATAGAGACGCATTTGATCACCGGAAATTGCTCGAATTTGTAATTTTTATTATTTAATTTGTTATATCTGGCAGGTTTTGCTCTCGATCTGCTCGCTGCTAACGGACCCGAATCCCGATGACCCGTTGGTGCCCGAGATTGCACACATGTACAAGACGGACCGAGCCAAGTACGAGCAGACGGCTCGGAGCTGGACTCAGAAGTATGCCATGGGTTGAATTTGAGTTTGTTTCATTGTGAAGAAAATGCTTGCTACTGTTATGCTATCTATTTAAGAAAAACTATTTAGTGTGTGGTGTATTAATTGACTTTTCTCAGTGGCCTTGTGGGGAAATGGGAAGAATAATCTATCCTTTTCAACTTTCAAAATAAAACAGTACTGGTTAATTTCCATCTCTTTATCTATATTATTGACAACCTTATATGTTGAGGTGCTCGAAGCCTTTGAAGGGACAGGTTACATATTTGATCTCTCTTGCTACAAAATACTTTGAGTAAGAATGTTTGGTGCAGTGCTACTATATCAGGCCCGGGATTTTCTTGATCCAAAGACTAGCGTTTACTTTGGTTAAACAAAAAATAATAATAAGATGAAGATTGTCACAAATACTAAATTAAGCTGCGAAACAAATATTTGATATTGCAATAATTTACTGTTCATAATTGTAAAAAATCACAGTCGAACACAGATACAAATATCACAGAACATCAACTACGAAATGTTACAGATCCAGTCTCAATCTACTATGAATATATCGAAATATCAAAGAAGAAGAGCAAGCAAACTTATCTTTGAGGTGTTGCTTTGAATGTAACTTCGAGTTGCTACAGCCGTAAACCCGGGACGATTCGAAATAAAGGTGAGGCTAGCGGCGAGTTAGTGTATAACAAAGCAGGATGTTCAAATATCAGAGGCACAGGAATATTCTGTGCTTAGAAGCTTGAAAGATTGATGCTAAGAGACCTAAACCACAGAGAGACGAAAATTGCCGTCGAGAGAAAAAAAGGGGCTAGGGTTTTTAGAGAGAGAGAGCTGCGATTCGAATGAGTTAGGGTTTGGATAAAAAATAGGTTATTATATTTGGTTGAGAAAAAGTTTCAGATATTTCAAATCAGTCCCGGGAATATTACTACGATATCCAGAACTCTAGCATTGTTTGATTTCGCCCCAAGGATTTATAATCCAAACAGATTTGATCACAATTATTATATTAATCGGACCAAATTGTTTAATGGGCCAACCCACACAAATTACCTCGGATCCAAAATCGTGTAGGTCCAGCTAATCCCAATTTTTACAGCCTCCCTCACGATGAAGGTCCGAAGATGTTCACCATCAGTAGCCTTTCTCTAAGTCTGCTGTGGCTTTCCTTTCCAAGTGCCTTGGTAAGAATGTCAGCCACCTGGTCTTGCGATTTGACAAAGTTGGTTTCAATAATACGCTTAGTTATATATTCGCGTATAAAATGACAGTCTAATTCTATATGTTTAGTCCGTTCGTGAAACACCGGATTATTCGCTATTTGCATAGCAACACTGTTGTCACAGAAGAGTTTTGCTGGACCTGAAAGATTAATTTTCAGGTCTTGAAGCAATCTGGTTATCCAGATTATTTCACAAGTGGCAAGTGCCATTGATCGATATTCGGCTTCCGCCGAAGATCGTGACACGGTTTTCTGTTTTTTGCTTTTCCATGACACTAGTGTATCTCCAAAGAATACACAGTAACCTGAAACAGATTTACGAGTAATGGCGCATGATGCCCAATCAGAGTCACAAAACACAGTTAAGCTGTGATTTGGACTGTTTGAAATCAAAATACCATAGCCAGGTGCTGCTTTTAGATATCTAAGAATTCGAAAAGCAGCTACAAGATGTGATCTATTCGGACAGTGCATAGATTGACTAAGTGTTTGCACAACATAAGATATATCATGTCTAGTGTTGCAAAGATATATTAATCTTCCCATCAGACGCTGAAAAAAATGTATATCAATTACATCAGATTTGTTGTCATGAACAAGTTTCAAATTCAGCTGCATTGGTGTTTCTTTAGGTTTACTACCTAAAACACCAAACTCACTCAATAAATCCAGTGTATACTTTCTCTTATTTAGCACTAGACCATTATCACATTTCACTACTTCAATCCCTAAAAAGTACTTTAATTCTCCTAAATCTTTGATACCAAATAAGTCATTAAGTACACAGTTGATATTACTAATTTCCTGCATATCATTTCTAGATATTAAGATATCATCTACATATACTAGCAGATAAACATGCAGTCCATCTTTCGATTTCAGAAACAGAGAGTAATCATTCAGGCTTTGAATAAAGTCATTGTCTTTCAACACTTCAGTTAGTTTTTCATTCCATTTCTTCGAGGTGCTTGCTTCAAACCATAAAGAGACTTATTTAGTTTACAGACTTTGTTACTATGATCAAGATATCCTTCAGGTAAGCACATGTATACATCTTCTTCAAGTTCACCATGTAAGAAAGCATTGTCTATATCAAGTTGAAAAACAGTCCAATCATTAATCACAGAAACAGCAAGTATTAGTCTAATTGTAACCATTTTAACAACTGGGGCAAATATCTCATTGAAATCTACACATTCCCTTTGACTATACCCCTTCGCTACCAGTCTGGCCTTAAACCTTTCTACTTCCCCACTACTTTTATATTTTACCTTAAAAATCCACTTACTGCCTATGGACTTTCTGTTTGGAGGTAGCTCAACTAAATCCCAAGTCCTATTTTCTAATAGAGCTTTCATTTCAGAATCCATAGCCTCTCTCCACTCATAAATCTCTAAGGCTTCTCTAACAGTTTTAGGTATAAACCTTGTCTATATTACAGCAGTAAAGTCTATCATGCTCATCAAGCTTTGAACAATCTAGTACACTAGATAACGGATACAAAGCATTCATTTTTGCACTATTGGTTGTACATTCATAATCATTCAAATAACCAGGTTTTCTAGTTCTACGATTTGGCCTATTCAAGTTTTCATCACAGGGGACATCCAAGTTTTTATCACAGGAAACATCATTATTTTCAATAATGTGATCACTGTTAACAATTTCATGCATCTCTCCAAAGTTAGGTAAACCAGCATTGTTTTCCACATCAGCATCATCAGAGTGAACATCATTGATCATCAAGTCAGAGGCATGTACATCAAGAATATCTAAGTTGTGTTTATTTTCTTCATAAACAGGTTCATTGGGTTTTAGGAAATCATCAGTTAGAGTATGTGTACCTTCAGTTTTGATATTTTTATCAAAAACTTGTTTTTGAAAGGAAAAATAGTCTCATAAAATTTTACATCCCTTGCAGCAAATATGGTATTGTTTTCTAGATCTAATAGTTTGTATGCTTTTTTGTTTTCATAATATCCTAACATAATGCATTGTTTAGCACGAACATCAAACTTTGAACTAATATTAGTCACACTAGCATAGCACAAGCACCCAAACACCTTTAAAACATCATACTTCACTTTTCTTTCAAATAAAGTCTCATAAGGTGATTTTCCTTTGAGAACAGAAGATGGTGTCCTATTGATTAAATAGGCTGCTGTGAAGACACATTCAGTCCAGTAAATCAAAGGAACACCAGATTGAAAAAATAAAGATCTAGCAACATTTAATAAATGCCTGTGTTTTCTTTCTGCTATTCCATTTTGCTGTGGAGTGTTAACTACACTAGTTTGATGTAAAATTCCCTCTGTTCTAACAAATTCTGAGAACTGATTATTCACAAACTCTGTTCCATTATCACTTCTAATTATCTTTAATCTTTTGTTGAACTGAGTTCTAACCATGTTAACAAAATACTTGAAACACTGAAATACTTCAGATTTATTTCCAAGTAAGAAAAGCTAAGTAGTTCTAGAAAATTCATCAACTAGTGTGAGGAAAAACCTACAATTATTGTGACTAACAGTCTTAAAAGGTCCCCACACATCAAAATGTAAAAGCTCAAACACAGAAGTTGATTTATGATCACTTAAAGGAAAAGGTTCTCTTGTCTGCTTTGCCTTGTGACATACATTACACGGCTCATCAGACATTATTTCTTTGTAATTTAGAACGGGTTTCAGTACATCTAAGACAACAGGAGAAGGATGACCTAGTCTCATATGCCACATATTGTTAGAAACTACATTCAGAACATTAGCCGCTTTACTATCATTACCAATCAAATCATTGTTGAAGTAGTACAGTCCGTCTTTCAACTCACCAATCCCCATTATAATCAGGGACTGTGGCTCCTGAAAGATGCATGTATTTTTTTTGAACTTTATATCACACTGTTTTGTATTAACTAGTTTAGCAACTGATATTAGATTACACTTAAAAGATGGAACAAACAGACCATCTCTAAGAACTATTCTATCATTTAATACATAGTCACCTATTATTTCAACATAGACATATGAACCATTTGGCAATTTTATAAGAATATTATTACTTTTGACATGTTTCATGTTCAAAAGATTTTCAAAAGATGATATAACATGGTCAGTGGCTCCAGAATCTATGATCCAACCTTTATTAAAATCAGATGATAAGGAATTAGCTATAGCACCTGCCATGAGATCTGGTTTAATTTCTTCCTGATTCTCTTTTTCCAGCAGCTTAATAAGCTTGCTGTATTGGAGAACTGAAAGATTTGGAGTAACAGTCTCAACATTATGCTGATAGGATTCAGTCACATTGGCAGTTTTGTTAGAATTCCAAGTGTTATTCTTTTTATAATTTCTGTTTGGTTTGCCAAACAGTTTGTAACACTTTTCAATTGTATGTCCTTTAATCCCACAATGTTTACAGATCATTGAAGGATTATTAAAGTTTGAAGAATAGCTACTGTTGTTATTATTATTGGGATTACCCATAAGTTTGTAACATCTTGCTATTGTATGGCCTTTTATACCACAAAACTTACATATCAAAGAATTATGGTTTGAAGAATTAGAAATAGTTCTGTTAAAAGATTTATTCATAAAAATAGAAGTATTATTTTCTGTAGTATGAATCACTTCCCTGTGAGATTCTTCCCTGCTTACTAAGTTGTAAGCATGAAGAACACATGGGAGAGGTTGATACATTAAAATATTACTTCTTATAAAGTTGTAACTCTCATTAAGACCCATTAAAAATTGCATTAACTTTTGTTCTTCATATAGACTGTTTTGATTATTACTAGCATGACAGATGCAAACAGGTCCTGTGGTTAAGGCATCAAGCTCATCCCACAGGTGTTGCGGTTTAGAGAAATAAGTTGAGACACTATCATTCCCTTGTTTCAGGTTATACAAGGACTATTGTAGGCTAAATTTCTTTGAGCCATCAACATGCTTGAATGTTTTTGTAAGTGACTCCCACACTTTTGATGCAAACTTGGCATGTGTGTATCTTATTCTAAATTCATTGCTTGAGGAATTTAGCAGCCAAGATAAGACAATGGCATTGCATCTTTTCCAATCACTGGCCAGTTCAGGTTGTGGAGGTATCTCCACAGTTCCATGAACAAATCCAGCCTTATTTTTTGCAGTAAGAGATAGGAGTATAGAATTACTCCAAAAAGAGTAATTCTCAGAACCTGTCAGCGCTACATTTGTAATGTTAGTGACTGACAGATCTGCTTGGGAGATATACAGAGGGTTTCTGGGATTGATAACTAGTTCTGCATTGTTTAATATAATATTATTATTATTTTCAAAATTTTCTTGATTGTCATTATCAGTATTTTCTAAATCCATGATGTCTTAAAAGTTTAGGTTAGCACACAGTGCACACACAAAGAGATAACAGCAGCAACTTATCACAAATATAGCAAGGATTAAGCACAGTAACAACAGATAGCAAGTAGCAAATTATCACAGATATAGTAATGACTAAGCACAGTAACAATAAGCAGCAAGAAAGCAAGTGTAAAAGGAATGAGTTCACCGTAAATCCTTAGATAGACTTTTGTGATAGTAGTTTCTTGTCTTATTCAGAACTTCAGGAAGCTGTGAATAAATTCCAAGATCTGCAATGCGGTTACAGCATATAAGTGCAAAATTTATGTTGTTGACTAAGACTTTGTAATACTAGCAATAATAGAAATTCGAAGATCTGATACACACACATATGTCAACAGATCGTTACGGCTTTTAAACAACGGATCGTTTCAGAAGAGAGCACCAGTATGCTCTGATACCATGTAAAAAATCACAGTCGAACACAGATACAAATATCACATAACATCAACCACGAAATGTTACAGATCCAGTCTCAATCTACTATGAATATATCGAAATATCAATGAAGAAGAGCAAGCAAACTTATCTTTGAGATGTTGCTTTGAATGTAGCTTCGAGTTGCTGCAGCCGTAAACCCGGGACAATTCGAAATAAAGGTGAGGCTAGCGGCGAGTTAGTGTATAACGAAGCAGGATGTTCAAATATCAGAGGCACAGGAATATTATGTGCTTAGAAGCTTGAAAGATTGATGCTAAGAGACCTAAACCACAAAGAGACGAAAATCGCCGTCGAGAGAAAAAAGGGGCTAGGGTTTTTAGAGAGAGAGCTTCGATTCGAATGAGTTAGGGTTTGGATAGAAAATAGGTTATTATATTTGGTTGAGAAAAAGTTTCGGATATTTCAAATCAGTCCCGGGAATTTACTACGGTATCCAGAACTCTAGCATTGTTTGATTTCGCCCCAAGGATTTATAATCCAAACAGATTTGTTCCAATTATTATATGGACCAAATTGTTTAATGGGAACCCACACAAATTACCTCGGATCCAAAATCGTGTAGGTCCAGCTAATCCCAATTTTAACAATAATAAATCAAGATTTTACGTTACTTTTATGAACTGTATATCCAACCGTTGGTTATTATGAACTACATGTATTTAACCTTGTGATATTTACCATTTTTCGCATCTTAGAGCATCTATGACCGAAAATTTCATTCTGAAACTCCAAATTATGTAATTACCACATTAAATTGTAATTCTTATCCAACTATTAAACTCATCATAGTAATTATTATCCAACTATTAAACTCATCATTATCAAACTCAAAGGATATTCTTGGAATATTCTCTTTCACACCAACCTTTCATTACTATCCACATATTTTATAACTTTACTATTCGAATTGACCCCAATATCATTTTAAATTTGATTGAGAAATTTTTTTATATTTTTATTTATTATTACTGTTTCATCTGTGTGTTTTAATGATTCAAAAGAACAAAAGGACATGTATTGCAATTTTCAAACCTTAAACCAATTTTAGGTCCAAAGGCAATTTGGGTTTCAAGCATTACTTGTGTCTTGGTTGTAGAAGCCTATTCGAACTTCATGTAACAATACGAACAGAAAGGAGCAAACAAAGCTCAACATTCATAAAATTATTACAACAAAAACATAGAGTTACCCTCCAAGCAACATAACCTAGAGAGAGAGAAGCTCAAAGCTCCTTACATAAATCATTATTATCATCATTGCATCATGCAATTTATTCCTAGCTATTTCCGAACCAGGAAAAGAGAGCAAATAAGCATCTAAAAGAGCAGAGATTATAACATCAATAACGTTCATCTTCTCTGCTCGAAAAGCAAACAACGCAGAAGAGCACAATACTTCGATTTCAGTCCGATATTCTAATCTCTACTCCGAGCAGCTCCTTCACTTGCTCGTACGTCACGAAAGCAATAGCAATCGACGGCACCACCTGCACGAAACCCACTCGATGAATCGCATCATCGAACCCAAAAAAAAAAAACGTTTTTTTTTTTTCACGGGCAACTGTGATTCAACCAAGGACATTTAAGTAGGCTTGCAAACGAATCGAATTTTTTTGGCTCGATTCGATATTCGAATTCGAATAGAGATAATTTTTCTGATTCGAATGATATTTTAATATGAAATAGAAATATGACGATATTCGATTTGAATAATTCAATATTTATATAAATATAATATATTATAATTCAATGTATATTTAACTTAAAAATAATTCAATAATTATTTAAATATAGTAATAATTCAATATATATAAAAATATATTTCAATCTTAAGTATAATATATTATGATTCAATTTATATTTAAATATGATATTATTTATATTGCTTTATTAATAGATACTAGGGGGAAATAGAAAAAATAAAATAATATTTGAATAGATTTAGGATTCGAAGTAAAATTGAATACGAACACGAATATTCGATTCGATAACCGAATACGATAGAATATGGTGGTATTCGATTAGATTCGAGAGAAGAAGAAGAGACAAAGACTCACCTTCACGGAGTTGGGCACGAGGCCCTTGTACAGCGCCCTAAAGCCCTCGTGCCTAACGGTTTTCCTGAAAGTGTCGACCATGCCGTTGTATTCGACGGAGGCTTTGCTCCTCCCGTCCCCGGTGACGATGGAGGAAGCGTGGCTCCACCCGACCATTTGCATCCTCCTGCGGACCACGTCGAGGGGGTAAGCCACGGTCTGCCCCACCGTGCCCGCGGCTGCACCGCACGCGAGCCTCGTGACGATCCCGAGCTCATTGTCCTCCACGAGGCCGAAGGCTTTGGATTTGATCAGCCAGTCTTTGAGGGACTCGTAGACTGCAAAGTTTAGGCCCACGTATGGAACCTGATGAAAAGAAAAGGATGAAGAGAATTCGCAGTTATTATCGGAAATTAGATCCTTCGCTCATAATCGGTCCCTCTTGTCATCGTCTACGAAAGCTGTTGAATCGGTCCCTCTGAAACGTTTTTGTTCCCCCCTTGTTAAATTAAGGGTTTCATCCTAAAATCAACTGGTGATAGGAGGATGCATCTTTCATTTATACAACGCGCAGATCAAACCTGCTCTGATACCGTCTTAAATTGAGGGTTGCATCCTAAAACCAATTTGTCATAGGAATATATGCCTCTTTGATTTATATATTGAGTGGAGTGGAGTTAGTTTTCCGATGTGGGACAAATAATTTGAAAACGACCCTTCGTCTAAGCATGATTCAAAGCTTATCACATGGGCATATCAGACCGATGGTGGTGATTCAAACAAGCGTGATAACACACAATTCGTACCCGATCAAATATCGTGTTAAATTGAGGGTTTCATCCTAAAACAAATTGGTGATAGGAGGATAGGTCTGTTTGATTTATATACTGAGTCGGGTGAAGCTAGTTTCCCAATGTGGGACAAACAATCTCAGCACCCCTCGTGGTGAAAATTAGGGAAAAAGAATAAGTTCTGCATAGCGTGAGGGAGGGACTATATACGCATTTTCGTGATATCAAGAACGCAAGGGACGGGATAAAACTCCAGCGTGAACGTGTGGGGAAAAACATGTAAATCACCAAAAAAACATTTTATTTCAGAAAATGCAAATTTGATTGTGTATGATTTTCGGGCAACTTACTACTCCGATAACAGATGGAAGCCAACCCTTGTAGAGAGCTCGAAAGCCTTCCTCTCGGAGAACGGTTGATAATGCATGAAACATTCCTCTGTATTGATAAAGGGACTTTTCCGTCTGTGATGTGAATGAGGGGACGGTGAGATATTTATTACCTAGAGAAGTATATGATGATGACGATGCAAGGAGCTTTGTTGTAATACCTGTACCGTAAGCCTACCACGAACCATGTCCATTGGGTACGTTGCTGACATGGCGATTATTCCCGCACATGCACCCGCTCCCAGACGTAACAAAGGAGTTAGCTCAGCATCCTCTGTTGAAAGAAAATGATGGATATATTATACAGCGTATGAAATGGCTTTTTAAGTTTGTAATAGTTTTTTTCTTTCTCGAAATGATATTTTCACTAATCAACAAGGGGCTAAAGAGCCCAGAGGAGATTCCTCTGGTAACATGGATCATCCAGAGTGGATAAAACTCTCGTCAAGAGAGAAATAACCAACACACCCGAGAAAAGAAGAAGAAAAAGCCAAAAGAAAACAAAATTTAGAGTCTAGACTAAAAGAACTAAAGAACATACTACATATTAACCTAACACTCCATAAGTTTGTATGGAAGTCCACATGAACAAAATTAGAACAACAGAAAAAATTAACGCTAATGCGATCATTGGGATGGGGGTGATTTTCATGCTTGTCAATGCATGAAAAAGAAAAGAATTTGAATGAATGGTTGATAAAGAAGACGTACCATTGCCAGTTTGCTGCTGGTACAAGTATAATATGCCCCTATAGCAAAAAAATAAAAATATCTAATAAGATGTACAACTATTCTTGCAAAAAGCTCTAATCACGAGAATTCAATTATTATCCCATGGGTAGCCAATTTTCTGCCCTTTTAAGATAACTCTCAAACTTGAGCAAGACTGAGCAAACAGGTAACTGTACTAATAGCTTTCTACACTAGGCAGAGGGTCATCGGTTTATTATTAATATTTTAAATAAAGATCATGAATATTTAATTTTGCAGGAACATACTTGGATGCTTGTTCATAGCTGAAGAATTTCACAGCTGAATTAGGAACAATACGGGCACAATTAGTGCCGTTCCCTTTAAACAATCCCCTTAAGCCCTCTGTCTTCCAGATATACTTCAGGCCTTGAACGGTGCCACAATATTTGATATTGTGTGGATTTTGAACCTAAAATAAAAAGAAAAGTTCAAACAGTAAATCCTCAGGAAGAGTTAAATACACAGGACAACATCGCATATGACCAAATATTTCATCTAATATACATCTCGTATAGAAGATTCGTCAACACGATTCAGGAGTTTCTAGAAACTTTACTCTACACACACACGGAATTTAGGTGGAATGGTGTAATAGAATCCCGTTTAACTCGACGTCACTCACCTGCAATAAAATCTTTAACCGCTCCAAAGGAGCTACAGCAGTCCTTGACCTGTAAATTTTTTAACCAAAACACTTTAAATCATCCATTATAAATACAGCCAATGTATGCAGCCTATATATTGGCATGTCTTCTTGACAAGAGCAATATCAAGAAATATAAGAAAATGTTATGCCCTTCTCATTTGTTCAAAAAAACTAACACTGGCAAAGATATACTTCTGATAAAGATTCCAATTTTCATAGTAATTTCAGTTCCAATAAATCGCAGGAGTTAAAACCAAGGAAAAAAATAAGTATCAAGACATGATAATAATAGAAAAAAAAAAACTCACACTCCTCCGGCAACACCACCAGCGAAGAGCGATTTGCAAATGCTGTAAACCTGATACTTGGAGGGTTTGATCTCTTCTTTCGCTAGCTTCGCCTCCTCCGCCAAATTCACGATCTTCGACAGCTCGGTCGCCTTCACATCTTCGGATGCCATCAAAAATTGACCACGGACGATAATAATCGACTAGAAAAAGGAACAAAAACTGACAACTTCTAAAATGGAAAAAGAAAACGCGAGTCCAGGATCGGATCGGATCGAGGATCTCAACTTTATCTCCGTCGTGGACTTTTCGCCGTCGATTGTGGAGACGCAGTTGGTGGTTTGTGAGCGTGTGCGAGTGTGGCGGCGTTTTTAAGAAGTCTCAGTAGCTGAAAGAGGTAGAAAGAGAGTATTGTAAGAAACGAAGGGTGTTATTGCACCCGCTTCTTTACGTGCTTGTACCTCGTGACGTGTAATTTATTTATGTGCTTGTACAGTTGTACCTCAATCATTTATGAAGGAAGGCCAAGTAGATTTGGACTAGTCATTCATTATTTCTTTTTTATTTTATTATTATTATTGTTAACATTCTAAATAATTTGATATTTTTTAATTTATGAAGAATAATATGTATTCTGTCATTTATTATACGTAATTTATATGAATTATTTCCTTGTAATAAATCTAACTCACTTGAGAAAATAAACAAATGGCTCTTGGGACAGTAGAAAAGACAATGTAACAACCTACGAAGTCATATATCTGCTTCAAAGGCGAGAGCATAAAAATAAAGCTACAGCGCAACTACTTTTGTTGAGCTTGTCTCTATCCGATAATAATATATTGATTGTGGTCCAAAATGTAAATATTGAAATGTTTTATGTGGTCAGCAGGTGGAATAATTAAGTAGTTTTAGTTCATATGAGTTACTATTTAACATATAATTATTTGATATCACTTATATGTATGGTGATTTTGATAGGAGATTGAACTCAAAATGTCCAAATTCGCCTCGAAGTTGATCCGTAGCTACATCTAAATAAAAAAAAAAATCACTAGAGTAAATGATACATATTTATACTAAGAGAGAAATTCTAGCTTTGTTTGAACAAATAAACAAGAGAAGATGCTTCAACTTCTGATTTTTGTGAGAGGGGTCAGGTGTTTTTTATTCCGGTTATATATTTATTATTGAAGTTTTAGTTACAATACACTCCGATCGAAAAATGTTGGACCCCCTAATTGTCGATCTAAATATAAGAAACTTTATGAAGTTTTTACTTTCCCGAATTCGTAAGTTGTCAGTTTGTCTACTTATTACGATATTTTTAACTTAGCTAACGTTCTCTTACAAATATTTGACCGCGTCAAAAGATATTTATTTTATCCATTATTTTTTACATCAATTGATTCAACATACACGGAGAAAGATATTTGAAAGTATCATCTTGCCTTGTAAATATTTTCTTGATACATATATATCACTAGTAGTAGTATATGTGCACACCCACAAAGAAAATTGAAAAAGAAGATAATTTAAAATGAATATAATTAATGGAAAAAGTAAACGTGTGTGAGAGATTATTTGAATAATCACAAGTGTTTATGTTTGTAATAATTTTTTAATATTTATTTAACAAAATAGAAAAAAATGGGGTTAATTACATTATTTTTTCTTAATTACTAATTACAAATAAATTCTGATTGGTTAATTGCTACATCAATCAGCATTTTTAAAAGGTGCACACCATTAATAAAAAGTATAGATAATAAATAAACGAGTTCTCATACGACAATACACAAACGAGTTCAACACCTTTAGATATTCGCCAACTGCTGACTTTAAATTGAATACAGACACTAAATTTTTATTCGAACCCAACTTTAAATTGAACTCACCTTCTAAAGTTTGGACCTTCTCTAATATCCAAATATTAAAACACCTTTGTTTAGCTTAATTTATAATTAATCTTGTCCTGTTAGGCCTAACCCACTCGAACAAATACAAAATAGCGAAAAATCTCTAAATCCAAAAATAAATTTGCATTTATGTCATATAACCATCAACTTGTTTTAGTAACGTGTAATTAATGATTGATGCCGAAACTATTCATTTAAATTTAATAAAGACGAGTTTCCCTCACGGAAACATTATACTACAGCCCACCCATTTCATTAATTATCTTGGTCACAAAACACAATTTTCAATAACAAATATATTAGTACGTCCCAATAATTCGAAATGAGAGAATCTCAGTTAGTATACATACAATCATCATCGATAAATACATATATTACATGGGTATCCTACCTGTCAACAAATATTCAAAACCCCAGTCCTACAATTACCCCAACAAATCATTTTTATTTTGTCTTAACAAAATTAAAATGAAGAAAAACCTCCGAGATGAAGGCTACTGAACAATCCAAGGAGGAGAAAAGCTTGAATATATGGGACTGTGGGAGCCCTTTATACGATGCACACGAGTTGGTCTCCCTCAGCTACGCGATAGAGAAGCACTTCATGGTCTTACCGAATCTCAGCGGATCAAGAAAACCGATGGGTAATGGATTTCAATCGCCGCCTTTGTCTCCTTCGTTGTCGGGTAGGTTATTGCAGGCTAAGGGGAACAATAATGGAGGTAAGAAGAAGTTTTCTGTGCTCGGTTTCTTCTTCGATGGGTTGTTGATGAAGAGGAATTGTAACGGGAAGAGGAGAGAGAAAGTGAAGAAGCGGAGAACTGGTTTCAAGAGGATCTTCAGCTTGTGATGCAACGGCGGAGAGGGTGGTGGTGGTTTTTTGGTGGTACGGTGATGTAATGAATGTTCCCATTGAGGAATTAGTGAGAAGATTCATAGGAAGTCTATTTATTTTTTTATAGAATTTTGACGTTTTTGGACGTTTATTTTGTTGTTAGATATTTTGAATGAAATAATCTAGGACATATATTTGAAATGGTACATTTTCAAAAAGTACCATTAGAATAGTATTTTTTCTTGAAGAGATATATTTTTTTGTACTTGAGACCCTTGAGTTTCTATAAATAAAGTTTTCCACAACATTGGGAAAGATAGAACAATGTTGCATTCATCGCATATTAGAAATCACGTCCTAAGATCATAGTGCAAGAAATAACCGACTCTCGTAGTAAGATTCGCCGAAAAACTTCGTTGAGTCGAAAGTGTTGCAATTTCGAAGTTAGAAGTCGTTGTATCTTGGGAACGCTCGCCATTAAACCGATTGAGCACGTATATCGGGGCGATACGTCTTACGGACAGCGTAGTAGTACGTGCCTCGACCTACCCCGTTTGAGTCTGCATAAATTAGCCACCGACAAATACACCGACACTACCGTGATACCAACATATTTTGCGCGAAAGACATAATCCGACAAAATTGTTGATCTATATGCTACATGATTCGGTAAGAACTTTTTGCGATTGAAATGACATGATTATAAATTTGTATCACTACTTATACAGCTTTTTATTTTTATCATTATATCTGATGATTGCAAAAAGGAAAGAAAAAAATCGCTAACTAAATTCATCAGTGGTAATAAATTTGTGTCTCCGTCATTCTTTCGGTAAGATAAGTTGAAAATCATATTTAAGTTATTTCTCCATCATTGTTCAGGTAAGGTAAGTTTGAAAATCATACTTGATTGCTAACGTGATACTTCCTACTCACATTACTACCTAGGTAGAACACTCGAGGCTAACATAATTCAATTATTAAGGTTTTTTCCCAACTTCATGGATGGAATTTAACTTTTGATTTTTATAGAGTGATTTAACTTATTTTTGTGTTATTTGAAAAAAAAAAAACAGACGAAAAAGGCTTTAGGATTGTTTATATCATGTAAACGGTGTTGAGCATTAGGATTTAGGATTGCTTATGGGATGAAAATTCCAACGAACCTTCCGACAAAATTCTAACTCGTTTCTCGTTCAACCATATATTTTGCATAATATTTGTTTTTTTTTCACAAAACATAATCCAACTGGTTTCTCTAGTTCACATAGTTTGCAAAATAGTGCACCTTGAATTTACTTGTATCCAAAGGCCAGAGTTATCGGGTTATCCCAAAAAACATAATCCGACAAAAATGTTGATCTAATGTGCTAGTATGATTTAATAAGAACGATATGTATTTAATGCTGTGTTTGGTATAAAAATTCTCATGTAAAAAATTAAAAGTAATATGGTACAACATTTAGCACATGACATTGCCGGCTACACTAACATTATATCATTCTTTTTCAGATCATAAAAGTACATAGTATTGGTACAAATTTGGGTAGCTAGGCATATCAATTTATGTATTTCGGATCACTATATGTGATATTTGTAAAAAAAAAATATCATTTACTTCGAATGTCGCTATAAATTTGACCAACCGTCACTTTTCCAACAAAATAAGTCGATAATCATCCTTACCTGCCAAAGGACATATTAAGTGCCCCTTAGGACGCTGACGTAAAATACTTGAAAGTTAAATGACTGAATTTTACGTAAAATTCATCAATCACAGCAAAATAAAATAAAATAAAATAAAAATTTGTTGGAGCAAACATCACCACCTTGTTTGCTCTTACCAGCTCTTGCTTCTGTGCATCTTTCTTGATAAGCCAATCCTTCATCAAATCACAGAATTCGACTCATTTCAGATCCAATCAATCAGATCGAGCAATGAATATTTCGTCAGTGGCATGATGTGTCTCTTTGATTTATATACTGAGTCTATTGAGTCGGGTGAAATTAGTTTCCCGATGCGGGACAAATAATCTCAACAAGCCCCCACACGTGTGGCACGATCCAAAGCCTAACATGTGGACATATAAAATCGAGGGCTGGTATGGTGAGTCAAACAAGTATGATAAGACGCATGTTAAACCTGCTCTGGTATCAAGTTAAATTGAGGGTTTCATCATAAACCAATTGGTAAGAGTAGTATATGTCTTTTTTTATTTATATATTGAGTCGTGTGAAGTTAGTTTCTCGATGTGGGACAAATAGTCTCAAGAAACCAGACCACAATCACTATATTATATTCTAACTTCCTTCACGCGTAGCGATTTTGCTTTGTCAAGATCATTAGAAGATTAACCTAAACGAGGAACAATGGTGGCTTTCCCTTTAAAATCTCAAGAAAATGTCGAAGTGCTTCTATTCTACAAAGTCCTATGTTTCTTTTACAGGCTCAAGTTAACACCCTTTCACTTCCTAACTCAACAAAATAGTAAGGTTCATAGAACTTCAGAAGATCGAGAAAATGCTTGATTTCATTCACGAATTAAGTGGTTTAGGAATTCCACAGAATCAATTAGTCAGGCACTATTTTACAGGTACTTCGATCAAATCACGGAAACACAGAAACAAATCACGCAACTACGCGAGCAGATTCATCTGATTTCTGCCTCTCCCGCCCAAAATTCGAACAGAAAAAAGCATCCCCAAACAACATAACAATCCCCAAAAAGATCGATTGAAATGAACGGTCAGAGTTATAGGCAACGGATATTTTACGTTTTCGACGAAGAGGAGATCGGCGGCGACGACAGTCCCGACTATTCCGGCGAGCATTACGGCCGGACCCGTCAGCAGACTCCATTTTCTGTATATCATCATCTTTAACGCTCCGTATTGTTCTCTAGATCTATTAGCTATTCGATTTTAGTGCGCGGAACGTTTTCAGTGGGTGTGGGACTTTATACTTTCGGATATCGTACGTTTACAGTTTACGATTACCTCTTTCGCTTATTGGGCGATGATACATATTATTGGGCCCAAAGTAGCCCCCTGCCAACTCTATAATGTCCCTCTGCATGACTACTCCGGTAACAATCCACATCCGATAGAGACAAAAGCTCTCGTTAAGAGAGAATCGAACCGAGATTTACCAATAAAAACAAGAAAAACAACCCTGAAAGAAAAATAAAATTCAAAGTTAGGACACAAAGAACTAAAGTCCTATTACATATCACCTTAAAACTCCATAGAAAGCTATTAAGAACAGATCTAACGTACTACTCACTTTCTTCCCTATTAAACTCGAATCTTGTCTTCATCAGGGGTTTGCTATGTATAATATTGTTGTTGTTATTATTTCGAAGACTATTATCAAAATTCGATATATTTCGCTTAAGACTACAATTTAAATATTTTATAGGGAATTTTTTTTTTCTTTCGAAACGATACTTTGATATATGAGTACAAAGACGCATGAATTAACTAGCCCAACAAAACCCTCTTGGATAAAATCTCGGTCTAACAGGACGAAATCTCTAGCGAGTGAGAAACATCCCAAAGCTAAATAAAAATCCCAAAGCCTTTGATTGACTTTACTATGAACACAAAGCTTATAATTAGGATTATAAAAGAAAAATAAATACATCACCAGTTAAGAAATTGAAAAAAAAAAAAAAAAAAAAAAACACGCCCACCCACATACATATTTATATCACCAATAAGAATCTATAACATGTGGATCTAAATCGCCAAACACGAAGTCCCCAACCCGGGTTGGACTAGAAAACATCTCATCAAAATCCGACTCCGAAATCCGACCCATCGAGAAATCGTCGACCAGGTAACGCGAAGCAGAAAGATACCCATCATCTTCCCGGAAAAAAGATTCGATTTTGAGATCTTCTCCGGCCTCCTCCTTTGCTGCGGCGGCCTCCTCAGCCTCGTAAATCATCGACGTCTCTTTGGGGCTTTCTTCGAATAAGCTGTTCTTTATATTTTCTTGAGCACAAGTGTGCTTCCCTACGTAGACGACTTGGAAGATCGAGGGGTCATCGTCCGCTCTCTGGACCTGTTTTGTGGCCAAGCAGCTTTGTGTGTGTCGATGTGTGCATCGATAGTAAGCCCTATATATACATATATTTAATATAAACTATGTATTATTGCACATTCATACGTATATGTATGTGCCATAATATAAATGATATATTATTTAAATACTAGTTATGGTGGTTTTCAAACTAGGAACGTGTAAGTTATGAAGTAGATATTTATTTTTTAATAATTATTATTTGAAGATAAATTATGATTGGTTAATAGTATATATTAAGTGACAGTTTTTAAGTTAGCCTCACAATTAATAAAAGAGTATAGATATTTCAAAATTTTAAACCATGTAATGATATGAATTAAATTAGGAAATATTATAAGATTGGATCACCAACTATACCCGTTTTTGCTTTTGGGTCACTATACACTAATTTTATTTATATCTTAACAAAATTGGGTCACCGGTGAATTTCTCGGCAAAAGTCACCGAAAATCCGACGTGGCTAATTCCCGACAATATTTATCGGGAATTTGACAAGTGTTAAATTGAGTGTTCCTTCCTAAAACCAATTGGTGATAGGAGGATGAACCTCTTTATATCGAGTTGGTGAAGTTAATTGATATTAAGACATACAAAGTTAGTTACTTATTTTATCATTATCACACAAAATGAAAACATTTAATAGGGATTCAATCTTATAATTTTGCCAATTAAATTATTTACCTCGGATGATTAGCGTTTAGAATGACTTTCTGTCCGTATTTCCTCCAATTATGGCCATCGTTCATTAGGCCTTCGAATCCTTTCTCAGAACGCACACGCACTTGTTCTCTCCTTTCTCTCTTTCTGAAACATTGAACACTTATTAAATAAATAATTAAAATATATGTATATATATATATGTATAGATAACGGAATAATCAATTTTTATTACCTTTTTGTGGAAACACGGAGTTTACGATTCTTGAAGCTATTCTTCGTCTCTCCTCTCCTCTTAGGAAAATCTTCATCTGAGTTTGATGAGTTGTTATTGCAAGAATCGCCGCTAATTAATGCTAATGCATTGTCATAAGAATTAATTAGCGTCTCTATCAAGACGATGCAAGCCTCTCTTGAGATGGGATTAAGCTGTCGTTTGAGCTCGTCTGCGTGTGCTTTGCCTTCACTTAGCACAATCTTCACGCTTCCCAAGTCACAATTTGAATGTTTTTTCATTTTTTTTTTGGCTGAATTATACTTTTTTTTTGTATGGAAATAAAGGTTGGATTTTGATTGTTGGCGGAGAAGAAGAGGCTTTAAGTTGGGTTCTCTGTGTTGTGTGGAAAGGGGAGAGAGTGGTGGTGGGTGATTGTCTTAGAATGTATGAGAATTATATATATAGTGAGAGCTAAAGAGTAGCAAAAATGAGTTCTCAGTTCACACTCAATTTTCAACAATTATATCTATATATATATATATATATATATATATATATATATTATATTGGGATTTTTACAACTTTAGTCCTCAATGTTTAGCCTATGAGCGTATATGGTCTCTTTCTTTGTCCCTCAAAATTCGAGTTGGCCCGGTCTGACCCGTAAATTTGACTGACTCGGCCCGTATTTCCGTCCAATTTAACGGTTAAGTTAACCGGTGGACCAAAAACACCCAAAATCAGGGAGTGGAACTGTAACTTATGAAAATAGAGGATCAGATATGCCCATGAGCCAAACATTGATGACCAAAAATGTAAATATCCATATATATATTTATATATGAAAATTTATTTCACTTAAAGATTAGTTTCGAGGATGACCCAATGGTCGAAGAGTGTATTTATTACCCCTTGGTCATGAGTACAAAGCTCATTGCGTTGTTGTGTAGAATTGAGACATTTTAATATGGCTGGCTATTGGGATGATCCATTCTCGTCCCCAATTCATAGCCAATTTAGTGGTGGATCTAAGATTTTTTTAATATGGCTATTGGATGATCCATTCTCGTTCACAATTGAAACTTTGTATATGAAAATCTCATAATAAAAATACTTCTTGTATGAAAGGCAAGTATAATAAAAAATGAATAAATTATATTATACTACCATATGGTTATATTGAAATACACGTAATTATTCTATTTTTTTTTATTGCACGAAACTCCCATGTGCTGTCAAAAACTTAGAATTGTACTCCCGTGTTGTCTGAACCTAACACTGTATCCCGTCTTATCTAAAACTTATTAGTATACCTCCCCAATCAGGAGTGAAAATGATAAGGAACGCGTGTTAAATAAACTACGATGGTGTTTAACACTATTTTCGAAGCATAGGTACTTTAATGCTTATTTTTTAAATCACATATTGATTGTATGCTATTTATCCTTAAAAAAAAATATTTTGGAGTGGGTTCTAACCCACAACCTAAGATAAAATACGCAATATCTATCATTAAACTATATATGATTACTGTAATGTAATAAATACAAAAATTTCCGTGGGGCCGTTCAATAAAGTGGATAACTTTAAGGAAGTTACCTTCATGCTTCGTTGTTTGTAGCCTTCCCTGTTATAGTGGACAAAAAAAGACAAATTTACTGCATGCCATTTTTTTTTATATTTTTTTTTCTCGCATCCCATTGTTTCATATATTAGTATGAATATAGGGAAATCAGTATTCGATTATCTATACTATTCGGTATGTTAACTTATTTGCAATTTTATCCTTTATTTATAATTTATTTTACACCTCCACTTTTTCTTTATCATAATAATATCTTTACAAATTATTTATTTATATATTTAAAAATAATATTTCTCATCTATTAATATTACAAAAAAGATATAATATCTATTTATAGTTTAGGCACATCGGATGTGAAAAAATACTAGTATTTCTTAAGCTCTAACAATATCGACATATCATATTTACATGTGTGCTCATATTAGTTTTTTTAGTTTATAATAGATAAACTTCTTTTAAATAAAATCCTCAATACACATCTTTATCACGAATTTTAGAATATGTATATTTATATGACGGAAAAATTATAAGATTGGGTCACTAAGTATACATGTTTTCGTTTTTGCGTCGCTATTTTGATAATTGCAAAAGTAGGTCACTAACTTTGTATGTCAAAACAACTTAGGGTCATGTTTTCAATTTTAGGTGACTAAGTTTTCGATGTTGGGTCACTAAGTATATATTTTTCAATTTTGAATTACTCATTTGGTAACTAACTTTGTAAACATAGTGACCCAAAATTGAAACTATACTTAGTGACCTAAAATCGAACAATATATACTTAGTGACTTAAAATTGAAACATGACCCAAAATTGCTTTGACATACAAAGTCAGTGACCTATTTTTACAATTATCAAGTGACCAAAAAACGAAAATATATATACGTAATGACCTAATTTATAATTTTGACTTTATACGACTCTAGATACGTATATGTAATTTAAGAAAAACTATATATGTGTTTTTTTAAATTAGAATTATTTATGATGACCATCTATATTATGATGTAAAAAGTATGACGTCGACGAATGACGCCAGCTATCCGCCATCCACGTTTGACCATCAAAGATGTGCAGCCGTACGACCAAAGATGTGAAGCCGACGATCGAGCACCATCCACCACCATCTATCTTTAAAAAGTAAATACAGAATTAATTACGAAAAGAAAATATTTCGTTGTTAGTAAAAGATACGTCATATATTGAAAATTCTATGTACTAGAAAACCACATAAAATTTAGGATAGGCTACAATTAAATACCTTTTTGTATAAAAAAATTACAATTCCGTACCATGTCAGAAAAAATTATTTATAGGTACCCGTGTGGCTGTGTGTACCATTTTATCATCCTGGACGTACCTTTTTATATTCATATTACATACCACGTCAAGCGTTTATATGGTACATATATACGTTTCTTTATGTCACCTAAATTTATTATATGTTGTACCTTTTCTCATAGTATTATGTACCATAATACGTTTCTATATGGTATCTAAAATCACTTATATGATGTACATGCGGTGCAAACGAGTACTTATGTGTAAAAATTTTATTCTACTATGTAACTTATATGTAAAAATATGCTGAGATATGACTGAATTGACAATTTATATATAAAAAGGTATTTAAATGTAAGTTTGTCAAATTTAGTTAATACAAAACAAATAGATAGATGATATCCAAAACGCAGAGGTATGGAAAAAGGTGTCAATCATACATATTTACTTTTCGTCAAATAATAATACATTATACCATTAATACAAAAAAACATTAGAAAAAAACAACAAAAAAATACATATTATATCTTTTTTTTTTCTGATACTCGCCAAATATTCTGATTGCATCGACTAAGCACTCGCCACGCGTCAAACCCTTGTCATTGGTGGGTGAGGCTACAACGGTTGCTGCATAACTTGTGAATTGGTTTAGGATGTGTTTGGTTCTGACTTTGAATTGAATCCCGTGATTTGAAATTACGAATTTTGAAATATGAATTTCAAATCCAAATCCATTATTTGGCAAATAATGGGAATTGGAATTCGGATTTCAAAACGGAGCTCGAGCTCGACAATAATGAACTCGAGCCGAGCTTTGCCGAGCCGGCTCGATTCATCGTTCGTCGAGCCCGAGCCGAGCTTATGTCGAGTCGGTTCACCAAGCTCACGAGCCAACTTGATTCATCGTTCGTCGTGCTCGAACCAAGCTTTTGTTGAGCCGGCTTGACTTGTCGTTCGTCGAGCTCAAGCCGCCACATCGAGCTCGCTAGCCGGCTCAAGTCATCGTCCACTCATACTATTATTATTATTATTATTATTATTATTTATGAAAATCATTATGGCGGGATTTGGATTTCGAAAATGGACCACTTGAGGTCGAATTTCAAAATCATCAAACAACAAGCGTTTGAATTCTCCTCGAATTTGGATGAAATCGAAATCTAAATCCGAGCGGTTGTCAAACGGATGATTTGGATGAATTTTAAATTTCAAATCGAAATCCGCCAATCCAAACGGACAATTAACGATTTTGATATTTGCGATTTATTGTTACGCTCAATAATTTATGTCTGAATTGGTTCCTTCATTCCGCGGGTCCGGTGTGGGTACGTGTTCACACTTTCAATAATATTTTTGTATATTTAGAAAATAAAATAATTACAAATGCCATCCGCTATATTAATTTTTGCTATTTTATGTGCGAAAAAAGATTGTCATTAGCAGAAAGTTTCATGCGAATTCGGAAAAGTGAGATGCACAGGTCATTTCAATTCTAGAAGATGTGGGGCACCTCGTAAGGTTCATACTTTAGAGCGTAACCACTTTTATAATATATATTTATTCCCATTAATAATTGTGGCCTAAATCACAAAGAGATGTTTTTTAACGTCTTCTTCGTCGTCAGATCACTCCATCCCAATCTCGCCTATTAACCTAAATTAAACATTGATGTTGAGCTGAATGTTGAGTTTCTTATTTATACTTTTGCATTTACTGATTAGTTAGTTAAATAGCTTGTAGAGTTAGTTACCACAGTATAAATACAATATGAATATTTATTGAACTGATTCTGAACAACACAGTTACAGTTTCTATCTCAAATTATTTCTTTTCAATTGAAATAAACAAACGCGTGATTATTAATATATATATATATATAATAAAAATACGCGCTTCTGGTCACTCGAAAAACTCCCACAAAACAAGAAAGAATTTATGGTGATGAAAATAGAATATATAAATTTTATACATTACTTTAAAAAACTTTTAATTGAAGTGTCCATATTACAAGTATCATAGCTTATATCAGATAAGTCATGAGTACAAATGTCATATCTACCATTTTAAGAAAACCATACGACTAATGTTAAATTAAAAAGAAAATCAGTCTAGTAGTGACAAAATCTGTTGAAAATAAATTATTTTAAAAATTAAAGTATGATGCATCGCTCGGTGAAGTGATTATTTAACAATGTGTGAAACCACGTTGAGGAATGTCTATATGTAACAGGCTAGCAAAAAAATGATGGCAAAAAAATCAATTGGATCATGACCTCGAGTTCCTTAACTGGACCACTGAGCATAGATTTTGAGCTCAATTACTTTATAAAAAATTACGGAGCTATCATAGATGATAGAACTATCAAAATAGATAAATAAAATGAAACATAACAATCACTCACCAACACGTTATCTAGAGGATTAAAGGCTATAAAAATAATATTTCAATCGAAAAAAGAGAACGCGTTGAGAACTTCAGCAAAAACGCGTTTCGGTAGACTTTTTTGGTACCATCCAAACGAAGTTCATTCGATCTCATTAATACCTAATCAAAAAGGGGAAAAGGAAATAAAACAAAAAGATCTTCAAGGGAAACACTCCCTAAATAAAAATAAAATCAAATCAAAATTTTCAATCAACTATAGTACTACATGTATCAATACAGCAGACCAAAATCAAGAATCAGGCCTATGTTGGCCATTATCTCATTCGACTCCAAACGAATCCAAAAGATAATGGCAACAACTAAATCTTATTGTTTTCTGCATTTCGCTCGTATGTTCTTGCTTAAGCTGAAAAATGTCCCAGAACCCACGAACTATATATTATATGAAATTAGTATTTTCAACGAAAAAAATATTTGTGCGTATTTCTGGAGGTTACTCAGCCGAAATCGCCGAGTTTGAAGTTTTAAAAAGACGTATGACTCGAAAAAAAACCGCAAAAAAAATTAATCACCAAGTCCCGAGTCTTCTTTGATTATGAAGGGCCAATGCATCGTTCACACATCAACATCGTATTTGAATAGCTTCCGCTGACGTCATCTTCGGGGAAAAATCAAGAAAGTTGGGTTTCTTGTTGCACAGCGTTTTTAATGTGACGGCGAATGCGAATGCATCAAGTTTGAGATCGAATAAAAGAAAATGCGCATTGAATGTAAACATCTCCGCACATTGCAATGCAATACATTCGCAAGCAATTTTATTACTCGGACAATGCAAGAAAATTCTTAAGAGAGGAAAAATTTCTACTTTTCGACGACAAATCGCTACAGTGATACGCTTCCAATTTTCTAATTAACGGAGGACGCTTAACATTCGCATGATCGTGCCTTTCATAACTCGGAGTTCTTTCGCGTTTGCAAACGTAATCTTCCACGTAAAAAAAATATATTTTTTTGGGCGAAGGGTCACTTGCTATTTCTTGAAGCAATTGAAAATAAAATGAGCAGTTCAAACATATGTTAACTTTATTATCAACTACAACGCTCACGAGAAGAAAGAGTATGCGCTTTTTATTCAATTTCATAAGATACACAACTTCCACAAAAGCGCTTCACGCAATTTTCTCCCTGCTTTCAAATTCTGCCAACGACGCGCTAATCGCTTTCATCGAGTCTGCAATGTTAAGTGCAGCAAAAAAAAAAAAAAAACATCAGGTAATAAACAAGACAGAGACCCAAAAAATTAGATCTAAGCTCATTTCAGACAAAAATGTCTGCAATAAGAAATGTAAATGTAATGTGAAGAAAATCAATATCATACCCCCAAATCCAATCTGATATGAACACTGAATAAGGAAGGATAGGAAAATGATCGACCACCGGCGTTACCGACCAGATGTCTAGAAACTTCTGAGCCAAGGGACCCTGTACACTGGTAATGAAATTATATAAAAAAAAAAAAACTTGTTAATGATTTATCTTTACAGAAAAAATTAAGATAACATAAAAAAAGCCCCGTAAAAAAACAATCCGGATATTGATTGCGCTCGTATTTCGTCGAAGGCACTAACCTCTTCGCGAGCGTTCTCAGTTCAACCGCATTGGTCGCAACAAAGGACCGCGAAGAACATTGAATGATGTAGCACATCGCGGCCGACTTCTGCTTAGTTTGCGAATGGGTTACATGCGATTCTATTACCGCAAGCTCCGAGCTTCCTATGCCTGGAAAAAATGAAAACAAAACGAAAAAAATATGTATCGGCCCTTTAAACCCGAGATTTGAATTAAAAATTGGGTTAATTATGCTAGATACCCACATGTGGTTATAATGAAATGCACGTAAATACTCGATATTTTTTTTTATTGCACGAAACTCCCTTGTGCTGACTATAACTTAGCACTGTACCCCCGGTGCTATCTAATACTTAGCACCATACCTCCGCTGTTGCCCAAAACTTAGCATTGTACCCCCCATTCAGGGGGTGAAAATAACAACGAGCGCATAATTAAATAAACCACCAGGGTGTTTTACGATATTCGAACCATATTCGTTTTGATGCTTATTTTTCAAACCATAGGTATGTTATATGCTATTTACCCTTAAAATTTAACCAATAAAACGACCCCATTTGCATACCAGTCGCCTCCTTCACGGCATCGAACGCTACCTTGAGGAGCTCTTCATCCTCCACGTTCGGTTCCTCGGGACCGTCCCTTTTCCTTTTGTTTCCGGCTTTCTCTAAGCCGGTGGAATCAACAACGTCTTTCTCAATGAGGGACCACATGCCTTCAAGGTACACGCAGTACTGAAGGAAACACGTTTCCTTCTTCGAATCGACCAATAGAACCGCAACTTTCGAGATCGCACATCCTTCAATTACCGGTTCGTCTTCGGACGGATCCAAAGACATCGAGAGATCGCAAGCAGCTTTAACGTATTTCTCGGTCAGCGAGAGCCGATGATTCTCTCCTCCGATCGGCTCCGTTCGTCTCGTGATGTTCATGCATGAGGTGAGAGCGGGCCGGACTTTCACGGCCAGCTGGCAGAAGGAGACGGAGTCGAGAAACTTCACGGAGGGGCTCCGCTTTCGGTGGTGGTAGTTGTAGAGCAAAGCAACTGCGTGCATCTGTTTTTTTTTTTTTTTCGATACAACATATGATTACAAGGCAATGTAGCTGTTATTAAACTGAGGGTTCCTTCCTAAAACCAATTGGTGTTAGGAGTAGGGGTCTCTCTTTGATTTATATATTGAGTCGGGTGAAGTTAATTTTCCGATGTGGATAAATAATCTCAACGGTAACAAACAAAAAAATAAAGAGGACCTGTTTTGCGATGACCAACTGCACGTTCGGCGGCGGCGTGCGGTGCGCGGAGACTCCGAACCTGATCAGGAGCGGCTCGATGAGAGTCTCTATGATGGCTTCGATTACCTCCTCGGTGGGTCCCACGGCGGTTGGGGGATGCATTGCTTGGCTCTATGGGATGATTCTGAAAATGGGACGAAGAAAAAGCTGTAATAAGATAAAACTAGTGAATGGCAAGAAATCATTAAATAGAATAAAGTATCGATTTCTGATGACAAGAATCAGGAAAATAGAGTAGTTTTGCAAATAATTTGTTTACACTTTTCGTCAACTTAGAAACGAAATAGCAAGATATCCCCCTAATTTCCGAAGCAAGACAGCAATCAGAAAAAAATGCAAGAACGGCATTGAAATACCAAAAAAAAAAAAAAAAGAAAGGCCAAGATTAATTAAACCCTGGATCTTGGGTTGAAACAACGAAGACGACGTGAAATCCCAAGAAAAGAATAAGAAAATCATAAAAAAATAATAAGGATAAAAACCGAGGCTGAAAATCGCAAAAGAGAGGGACTTACATGATAAAACCTTGGGAGTATTTTTGGTGTGAAGAGAATAAGGAGACTAACACAGTCGCCTACTTAAAAAAGATGAAACGCCACAAAAGATCGAAACGGAAGGTGAAATACAAACAAACAGAGACACAATTAAATGCCCTTTTTCCTCTATTGGGTACGCAAGTGCATGACTAAAGGTGGCGGATTTTGGTAAATCGGGACAACAAGTGTCTGTTTCTTACAGTTCGCTGCCAACAACATAGGTGAGAGAACACCAGGTAAATGTACTGGAATTATTTTTTTTTTTTTGATAAAAAAAGGTACTGGAAGAAATTGACTACATTTCGATTGGTAAAATCCGATTACATATTAATTATTAGGATACTAGTAATAAAGAAGTCAAATTTTGAATGAATAATGTGAAAGTTATTGATTAGAACGTGGGAGTTATGATTAGAATTGTATTTATTTGTATCGTGAAGGTTATTGGTTATAATTGTACTTATTTTTATTATATATATTAGAACGTATTGTAATTGAAATACCAATTTGGTAGTTTTTTTCTGGTCTCACAAATTATAAAATAGAATTCACATTTAAGTAAAGATTGATTTCAACAGGAAATTTAAACATTAACAAAATATTATTAAAAAAATCTGAATTTGCTTTCAATTTTCATTATTCTTTTTGACTTTATTAGTCCCAATCTTCATAAACAACATGGGCAATTTTCATATTGGACTTTGACTAAATAAACACAGTCCAAACAGTTTAGCCCAATCATCTCACTGACTAATTAAGCCCAATAACGAATTAGCCCAATTCAAAACTTGTTCAAGGTATAGATCAGATAATACAAGCCCAATTCACAAACTTGCTAAGGGAAAGGGATAGATTAAATATACAAAAGGAATTCATGATTTTGATTCCACTTATCTCTTTGATATTGTTGTGTATGTGAATTTGAGACATTATACGCGAGCCAACTATTATTTTCATTTGAGGTCAGGATCGTTTTATAGCTGATAATGAGGTTTATATTCAATTCCAACTGAATTTTGTCTGAGAATCTGAGGTACTATTATCCATATATTAAAAATATGTAACCCTTTGGATCATAACCCACAAAATAAAAATAAAATCTTTGTTAAATTTCGCTTTTTACACTGTTTCATAACCTTAACTATTTTATTCGGACACGTTAAAAATGGCTTAGGACCACCGGCAAGCCATACTTTCTTCTAAAGTAATTAATAATTAAATAATTTCAAGAAAATCCATGTTAAAACCGCCCATTGGAAACTAAACTTTCTACATTATGTTCATCCCCCCTTTACCCTTATAATGCTGCAAATCTAATAAACCTAAATCTGTGGCAGATAACATCGAACCTAGACTTCCTATATCGATATCATTACCATCTTGTAAAGATTGAACATGCAATAAAAATCCCAGTCGCAGTTTTAAAATACATATTCAAACTTTTATATATTATAGATTCAAATATGACTCGCATGCCCAGAGCAGCTTGCATTGACTCTTGAGTACTTAAAATAATTCTTTCTCCGAAAGAAAATAATCACATGAGAAGGAAGTAATAAACAACAGGGATCAATCATATCACTCAGCAAGAATCAAGCAGATATATACGCTGTAGGCAAAAAAATTGATCTTTTCAACAGTCAAATAGTTTACCGAAAGAAAAACGGTTAAGTGATTTAGTAAGCAATCATTTTGTTGCTACCAATGCACCTAATAATTACTTGTCCTTACAGTAAGCTTTGGTTCAACTGTAACTGCCATTTCTTTTGTAGTCCCTATTCGCCTATAAATATGGAACAGAGTTAGTTATTACTTCCCATAACTTGCACACAAAAATTTGCCAAGAAAGAAAGAAATATGGAAATCCCTGTGATTGACTTCACCAAGCTTCAGGGCGAAAAGAGAAGCGAAACTATGTCGCTTCTCCACGAAGCGTGTGAGAAATGGGGCTTCTTTATGGTAATAAATTGTGATGTTGAATGAACTTTTTCACCAACTCTTTTTCTGTCTTACTCTCACAAAAAAAAAATTAAAAAAAATCTGTTTGTATTACCTCAGATTGAGAACCACGAAATCGACACGGAGCTCATGGAGAAGGTGAAGTTCTTGATAAACAGGCATTACGACGAGCACATCAAAGACAAGTTCTACGCCTCAGAGACGGCAAAAAGATTGGAAACTAATAACGGTTTCGTCTCCGGGAAAGATTGGGAAACCGCCTTCTTCGTGTGGCACCGCCCCGATTCCAACGTCGATGACTTCACCGGGTTCTCCGAAGACCTAAGGTAAACATATATCTCGTATTATCGATGGCACCCCGGATTCAAATACCGTTAAAAGTTGTCAATGCCATTACATAAACACTAAATTCGTTAAAAAATAAGAAGGTTCAATTATTTTTGATCCTATAGAACAGGGGTGGTGTCATTACAAGGACACCTAAGTTAACGGGTTGCATAATATTAGGACAATAAGTTTCAAAATTGAAGAAATATAAGGACACCAAATGTTGCAATTAACGCAAGAATTTTGAAACTCACTGTCCTCTAATTGCATGGTTTTTGAAACTTGATATCCTCAAAGTGGTTCAATTTTGAAACTTGCTGTCCTAAAATTGCAACGTTCAATTTACGCATCCCCAATTTTCCTTCAATTTCGAAACTTACTGTCCTAAAATTGTCGCCCCTAATTCAGCTGTCCTTAGATTGCCACTTCCCCAAACATACAGAATCAAAAAATTCAAATAAGCCAAATAAGAAAAAAATCCCATTCATACGCAGGAAAACAATGGACGCATACATCGATCAGCTGATAAATCTTGCCGAGAAGCTCTCGGAGATGATGTGCGAGAACCTGGGAATCGAGAAGAACCGAATAATCAAGGCCTTCTCGGGATCCAAAGGCCCCTCCGTCGGCACGAAAGTGGCAATATACCCAAAATGCCCCCACCCCGAGCTCATCAGGGGCCTCCGCGAGCACACCGACGCGGGCGGAATCGTCCTCCTCCTCCAAGACGATGAAATCCCGGGCCTCGAATTCTTCAGGGACGGGAAATGGGTGAAAATCCCGCCCTCGAAGAACGGCAGGATCTTCGTCAATACCGGGGATCAGGTGGAGATTTTGAGCAACGGAGCGTACAAGAGCGCTCTGCACAGGGTCGTGGCTAAGGAGGACGGGAAGAGGCTCTCGATTGCGACGTTCTACAACCCCTCCGGCGACGCGGTGATATCTCCGGCGCCGGAGCTCTTGCCTCCCAGCAACGTCCAGTTCGGTGACTACCTGAGGTTCTACGGTGAAACCAAGTTCGGGGACAAAGGCGAGAGGTTCAAGTCGCTGAAGAAGATGGTCAACGGGAACGGAGGCGTCGTTGAATCCGAGAGCTGATGATGTGTATGACGGCGAACTTCGCCTAGTGTGTGTGTGTGTGTGTGATCCTTTTTTCACTTTCTCCTTCTGAGCACGAGTTCGAGAGAAGCTGCTGCATAAGCTTCCTTAGCTTTGCTCGCTAATAAACTGTGTGTTTGGATACGTAGAAGAAGCTCGAAGTTCGAACTGTTTCGTCGTCGATCGTGTATTGTGTCTACCTTTGTTGTTCGTGGTTGAACATGGCGTTGTAACATCAATTAGGGTTTCTAATTTGGGGCTTTTATTTCTTAGCTTCTCGTTGAGCCTTCATTACTATCTCAAATTCATGATCTCTCAAATTGATTTAAACATAAATTGACTATTTCTTTTACATACTTAAAAACAACACACACACAATTAACATTAAAATTCTAATTTTATTTATTAAACAGTTAATTAAAATTTACTCCATAAAAGATAAAACACGCGAGTATACTTGAAATACTAGTTCGTATTATGTGTGTAGAAGAGTGGACTCTTTGACTTGTTTTTCAGTTGACTCGACCTTAATGAGTTTTTTTTTTCAAACCGTTTATTAGATTGCATAACGAACTCAAACTCAGGCTTGAAGCTCGAATTATTATATTCATGGGTAAAAAAATAAAAATAGAAATAATATAAAATATTCAAGAGGTGACTCTGAGCTTCGGTCAGTAATGACCAATCACGAGTTCGAGACCGAAAATCGTGAGCTTGACTTGACCCAACAGCCATGATCTTGAGTTCGAGTGAGCTTCCGTCGACATGGCTCATTCGACTCGTGAACCGATTTGACGGAGCCTTAATCTCTAAATGCAGGTATGTGAAACCTCGCTTGTGAGAGCTCGTGTCTCCCAGTTCCGGAACTGAGAGCTTTGTCTCCCTTGTTGGAGCTTTCTTCTCCCTCAGTGGAGCGTCCTCTGACGAATATGAGATCCTCGAAGTCGAAGCCCGAAGAAAATGAAGACTATTGTAGGTTTGACTTAATAACCATTTTTGTGATATGTTCTTTAGTTTTTTGGGTCCAAGGTCATTGCTCTTGTTTTATGTCGGCTTTTTTTTCTTTTTCTTTTTTTGTTGTTGTCCTTGCTCATCTACGAGCCTTTGTTCTCAACCGGAATATGATGTTACCGAAGAGATCTCATCGGACTATTTAGGTCATATATGTTTGTGTTTATGAAATTTTAGCTATTATTTCGAGAAAAAAAAAAAGATAAACCTTGTTTATGGGGAGAGAACGACGCGTAAGTATAATTATTGAAATTCTCCAATAAATGACGCCAATAAGGAATGAGCAAATAGCTCAGCCCAGTAATTTCCTCTACCATTTCTTTCTAAAGACGTGAATCGTGTTGGAAGATTGAAGGTATTACACATCAACGTACTCAACTTCAATTAAGTCAACAAATCATCATATTAGCTTACAACAATACATGTCTAACCACGTAACTAAAAATTCAATCATCACGTTAATAGTATATCGCACTTGATCATTTGAGATTACAAAAACGTAACAAAAAGTGCCTTACGCCCTCGTCTATAGATCAAGAGCCACGTGAAGTCACGAATTCGATCTCATTGTTTCCGTGACATTGGCCAATGTGAACTTGAGATGGTAGATAAAAACAATGATAATTAGTCTCACTGGATACCGAGTACTTTCATAGCTACCGTTGAGATTCAAGTTGGTTTCGTCATATCCACACTTGCCAGAATAATTTGTGTAGCTAAAAGCCGATTTCTTCTCGTAGTCGTTTGGCTCAGAATTACTTTAGATGTCAAGTGCTAGAGCATATGCTTTTTCCCATGGCTTTATTTGTACTAATATTTTAAGCACACGCGATGCATGTGCACAAAATATAAATATAATATTTTTTATTATTAATATTTTAAAATGTTTTATATATAAAATTATAATTATTTCTATTATTTTTAAGTATAAAAAGGAAATAAATATTTTTGTGAGGAAATTATTGGAATAAATAAAAAACGATAGGTAAAATGATAAACTAAACGACATACCAAATCAAAGTAGTAGGGTGCTCACAATTATATAAAGTATAGATGTGTGAATTTTGGATGACGTCATAATTTTCTCATCTTTTTGTCCTGAGATGGAGTTTGACACTCAACGGTAACGAATAGTCCATGCTGCAAGAAGGATTAGTATGGTTATTTTATAACCGCGGATAAATTTCATATTCCATTTAGACTGAATTTGATCAAATGACTTCCTCTAAACAAAGAAAAAAAAAGTCAATGAGGTCTTGGTCTAGTGTTCAAGGATGAAAGCCTTAAAGACTTTATGGGTTATAGGTCGTGGGATCGAATTTCCCCATGAACTTTATGCCCCATAAATATCGTTCTCAAATGAGGACGTATTCATCTAACCTCGGAAATTAATCTCACCTCTAGACGGGAGAATATTTAGGGGCTAACCTAGCCAGAGATACATCTATGTGTAAAAAACAAAAAGAAAAAAAAAGGACGAGGTAACAAATAGTAATAAATACTAAAACATAAAACCCAACGTCATTTCCTACGTCGCCTAATTGTTTCCAGCGCTTTCTTCCCTCCTTTACCACTTTCACACACACTACCTACAATATTCTATCTAAGCTCTCCTTACACTCAAATATCTAAAAACAACAAAAAGAGGAAAGCATAAAAATAAATTCGAATCCCTCCCACGATGGCCGTCAGCAACAACTTGACAGCGATCCTCAACTTCATAGCCTTCATGTGCTCGATACCCGTCATCTCCACCGGCATATGGATCGCCTCGAAGCCCGACAACGAGTGCGTCCGGTGGCTCCGGTGGCCGCTCGTCTTCCTCGGCCTGGCCCTCCTGATCGTGTCCCTCACGGGCTTCGCCGGCGCGTACTGGAAGAGGGAGGGTCTTCTGGGGGTCTACCTCGTGTGTATGTTCATACTCATCGTGCTGCTTTTGGTGCTCCTTGTGCTCGCCTTCGTCGTCACGCGCCCCAGCGGCGCGTACGCTGTCCCCGGCGTGGGCTTCGACGAGTACAGGCTCGAGGGGTACTCGGGGTGGCTCAGGGACCACGTCGTGGGGAGCGATAATTGGGGGAAGATTAGGGCGTGCGTGATTGATACTGGGATCTGTCCGAAGATGGCTCAGAGGTTTATCTCCGCCGCCGATTTCTTTCAGGCCCATCTCTCTCCGATTGAGGTTAGTAGTAAACGAAAAAATTGGAGGAGTTTTATATTTTTGATCCTCGATGTTTGACTCATTGCATTTTCGGTCCCCAATGTTACCGATTTCGTTTTTGTCCCCGGTTAACTTTATCGTAGGTTTGACAGAATTTAACACGTTATCCGCACCTGATTTCATTCCATGTTGAATTAGATGATTTCTGAGCATTTAAGTCAATTAAAATGAAATCAAGCACGTGTAACGTTAAATTCCTTTCAAACATACGATTAAGTTAACCGATGATAAAAAACGCCCAAAATTGATAACATTGGGGATTGAAAATGTAACTCGAAAAAATGAATGATAAAAAACGCCCATAGGTCGATGAACATCGAGACAAAAAATGTAAAAATTCCAAAAAAAATGGCGTCGAAAATAATAAAATATTGCAATATTCGATGATTGCCGTCTTCTTGTGTAGTCTTTATCTTCAAATTGTTGCATGACAAAGCTAGCTTAGTCTGGGTTTCTACCTGATTTTACTGCGTTAGAGAAAAATAACATATTTAGGGTTTCCTCTGTTCTGGTTCGATTATTGGCTTGACTTTTTCCTGACACGCAGATGAGTTCTTCTCTATCCCTGTTAAGACAACGACACATACTCTTTCTCGGACTATTGAATTATTGCGATCAATTAGGTGAATCGACCCCATTGAAAAAAGAAAATAGCCTCCAAAAATGACAATTTTACCCTTACTATTGGGCCGCTCATATAAACAGATATGTTAATTGCGGAGCGGTTAAGGGCGGGCTGGTGTGTCGTCCCGTGATTGAGTAGTCAGTCCCTGATTAATAGGGTTCGAGTAAAATTCCTTATTAGAACACATTCTTTTTAGTAGAGGTCCCGAGCTAGAGGACCCCATATATAGCACGGGACCTCCAAATGCGCCTGTAGCAGGGGACACGTGCTATATAAGGGTCTTCAGGGACCTGTTTTTATATATAACAGGGACCTAAGCTATACAAGGGTCTCCTGAAAGGGGACACCCCTTATATTGATGAGAGTGTCATGGAGAATGACGAAAATATCCTTAAAATTAGAGGTCATTGAGTTAAATAAGTGGTTAACAAAGGCTAATTTTTCAAAGTTGACTGGGTCAAAGGCCATTTTCTAAAACAACCCGAATTATGCGGAGTCAATTGTAAAAATTGATGGGGTGAACAACCAAGATAGTCTTCTTTTCGGTATTTTTTTTAAAAGATAGCCTTCGACCAAAAAGGTTTTTAAAAAACAGCTCTGATCTTTCTAGTCAAATGGCCTTAATTTTAAGGGTTTTTTTGTCATTTTATAGTCTAAGAACCCACTGCTTATTAAGAGATACTCAACTAGGATTTGAACTCCGCCCGTGACCTATTACTTGGATGACTGACCACACAATCGCTGTTCCACGCCCCACCCGTCTGCCCTTGCGCGTCGCGTTTAACATAACCACATCTCGTCACATGGACTCGGTTAGTAAGGGTAGAATAGTCTTTCCAATTTGAAGGCTACTTTTTTAAAAACCATTTGGAATGATGCCATTTCCCTAATAATTCTCTATTTTGTTTGGACCACAAATTGCATGTGACAGGTTCACATTCCACCGGCAGGCATTAATCTTTTTTTTTTTTCATTCGTCTGTTTACTTCATTTTATGTCGGAATTTTAAAATCCCTGAAATTTTCGTCGTTTTAATTTACGAGGGGTCCTTAAAAATCCCAACTTTATTTTGTTTTAATCTCAAGATTTACCACGTTCTCTCTCTTAAAAACCAACAACACTACTACTTTGTTAATTACAGTCTGGTTGCTGTAAGCCGCCGATGGTATGCGGGTTCCAGTACTCGGGCCCGACAACGTGGACCGGGCCGGCTAACCCGGGCTCGTATGCAGACTGCGGGATATGGAACAACGACCCGAGCCAGCTGTGCTATTACTGCGATTCTTGCAAGGCGGGCCTGCTCGGGAACTTGAGGCACGAGTGGAGGAAAGCCAACATCATAGTCATAATATCGGTTGTTGTCTTAATATGGGTCTATGTCATAGCTTGCAGTGCTTATAGGAATGCTCAGACCGAAGAGCTCTTCCGCAGATACAAGCAAGGTTGGGCGTGAAAATGGGTATGCCTTATCTGTTTATTATAAGTTTTGTTTGTGTAATAGCTAATGGTTGTGGACTTTTTCTTTTTCTAAGGTTCTTGCTTTTTGTGTGTTGTATGAGTTCCCTTTTTTTTTGCCTTTTTTTTTTTTCCTTTTTTTTTTTTTTGCTTTTCTTACCTTTGTGTAGATTCTGTCTAGTTTGTATTTTGTTTATGTAACTTTTTTGATATGGGTTTGTGTTAGAAAGGGAAAGAGGGCCTCAACTACCTTCACGTGTTTATATTCGAATTCCTTGTCATAAAGAATATTACAGTCCATGAGCTTTTAGAGATTCCTCAATATTAGTTTTTACTTCCTCTAAAGTACAAGTAATGAAATAAAATTGTGTACAAATTGAAAATGTAATAAATTATATCGTTGAATTCGAGGCTACGCAATGGGGCGCGGATTTTTGGTTTCTAGTTGGTATCCGCCGCATTCTCCTAACAAATCTAAAGAACATAAAACACTCGTTTAATCTGGTTCGGATTGAATTTCAATCCTACATCCACAACCAATCAACCTTGATCTATATTGATGATGAAGAATTACAACGAGAGGGAAGATCCACGCTCTCAAAAGAATTACAAGACTCGAGAAACCCTAAAAGAGATCATAACACAACTTGAGCTATTTTCACACGCATGGATGAAAACAGAGAGGGCGAGAGATTATATATGAATCTCATGTGCTTTGCAGTTACAAATAATTCCCTCTTTTTATATAAAAACACCGCTAGCTACAACGTCTTTATAAGTAGGCTTATCGTGTTGAATAAAGCGACCACGCTCCTCCTTTACCGCATACACGCTTTCTTCATTGCCCCTTGCATCACCATGAGCTTCGTGGCTTTTCTGCCTTGAATTTGCGTGATCTTCAGTGTCCTCTTGAGCTGTTAATTTCAACATCCCTCCACAAGATGGAAGGAATAAATTTCTTACTGACATCTTGAGTAACAGTTGTTGGAGCAAAGGTCCTGTGAGAGGCTTCGTAAACAAGTCACCAAGCTGATATGCAGACCTTATTGGTAATAACTTAACCGTTCCAATTGAGACATGATGCCTTATAAAATGGCAATCTATCTCAATATGCTTGGATCTTTCATGATATTTTTGGGATTGGAAGATAGTCTTAAGGCTGATTGATTGTCACAATAAATAACTGGCTTCGGATCAATTTGAACATTTAGCTCTTCTAACAAATGTTTGACCCATAAAACCTCTGCTAGAGCTGATCCCAATGCTCTGTATTCAGCATCCGTGGAAGATCTTGATAATGTTGTTTGTTTCTTGGCCTTTCATGTGATCAAGGATCCTCCCAAAAATGTGCAGAAACCTGTGACTGATTTCCTTGTATCCTTACATGCTCCCCAATCCGCATATGAAAAAGCCCTCAAGCTGAAATCATTATCTGCTGCCATGAATATTCCTTGCCCGGGTGATCCCTTTAAATACTTAAGAAAATGGTGAGCTGCTGCCAAATGTCCCATTCTTGGTGCTGCCATGTACTGGCTAAGCTTGTGAACTGCAAAAGAAATGTCTGGCCTAGTGAAAGTCAAATACAACATTCTCCCAACAAGACTTCTATACTGGAAAGGATCAGAAAGCAGCTCCCCATCTGTTGCTGTTAACTTGTTGCTCGGGTTCATTGGTGTAGTTAAAGGCTTTGTATTGGTGTAACCAGTGTCTTCTAGCAACTGCAAAATGTACTACCTTTGGGAGATAAATTCCTGCTTCATTCCTAGCTACTTCCACACCCAAGAAAAACTTAAGCTCACCAAGATCTTTAACCTTGAAACACATGCTCAAGAATAGTCTAGCTTCTTGTAACATTTCATTAGAAGGTCCTGCCAAAATTATGTCATCAACATACACGAGCAAGATTAGCAATTGATCTCCCTTTCCTTTGATAAACAAAGTATGATCACTTGCTCAAACCCAAATTTTTTCACAGCTTGAGTAAACTTCTTATTCCATTGCCTCGAAGATTGCTTCAAGCCATAAATTGATTTGTGCAATTTACATACAACCCTGCTTACTCCTGCTTCATTATAGCCTCCATTAAGTCCTTGAGGTAGATCCATGTACACCTCTTCTGCTAAATCCCCGTTCAAAAAGGCATTGTTTACATCCATTTGAACCATGTCCACCTCAGCTTTGCAGCTAAAGACAATATAATCTTTATGGTATTTGGGTTAGCTATCGGAGCAAAAGTGTCAATGAAATCAATTCATTCTCTTTGGTAATATCCCTTTGCAACTAACCGGGCCTTATATTTTTCAATCTCCCCATCTGAATTGAACTTTAGTTTGTAAACCCAGCGGCAACCAATTGGCTTCTACCAAAAACCCAGCGGCAACCAATTGACTTCTTCCCTTTTGGTAATGAAACAATTGACCAAGTTTCATTTTCTTCCAATGCCTTAATCTCTTCATTCATGGCTTATAACTCTACCTTTCAGACTTCATTGCTTGAGCAAAGCACTTAGGCTCGGTTGCTTATGCAACATTGTTCAGGCACATTTGATGATGACAAGAGAAATTCTGATATGTAAGTTGCTGGGATATATGATATAACACATTTCTTCCAGATGAGCTGTTGCAGTAATAATTCCTTAAATAAGTTGGCTTCTAGGACTCTCTTCTGACCCTAGGATGTATTTCTTGAGGTCCTGATGATCATGTTCTTCCCCTGATTGTTGAAGTTGAATATCAGCATCAACATTCGTTGGTTCAAGTGTCTCAATATGATTATGTTGCAATGATTGATCCAGCTCTTCCAATTCTGTATCTTGAACCATTTGAGGTCTTGGAAGAACTTGAGATTGGAAAGGATTGATAAAATCTGCTACGTTCAACTTCTTCAAGGGAAAATCATCCTCTTTGAACTTGATGTCTCTAGAGATAAAAATCCCCCTAGTCATTAGGTCCATCACTTTGTAGCCTTTTATTCCATTTGGATAACCTATGAACACACACTCTCTTTCTCTAGGATCAAACTTCTTTCTTCCTGCTGCAAGAGTAGAAAAAAAACACAAGCAACCAAAAGCTCGAAGCACATTATAATTAACATGCTTATTATAAAACAGCTCAAAGGGGCTTTTATTGTTCAAGACCAATGTAGGTGTTCGGTTGATCAAATATGTTGCAGTCAAGACACACTCTGACCAGTAGTCAATGGGTATGCCCGATTGGAAATATAGGGATCGTGCCACACTTAGAAGATGCTGATGCTTTCTTTCCACTACAGAATTCTGCTGTGGTGTTTGCACGCATGATAAATGATGAATTATTCCTTTTCTCTTAAACAACTCAGACATGTTAAACTCCCTAGCATTGTCTGACCTTACTATTTTACCTTCTAATTAAACTGAGTTTCAACCATGGCCAAGAAAAATGAAATCACATTAGGAACTTTAGATTTATGCTTAATCATAAAGTGCCAGGTAAATCGTGAGAAATCATCTACAATGGTTACAAAATATTGATGACCCGAATGTGATGGAACATGAAAAGGCCCCCATGTGTCACAATGAATGAGATCAAAAGCTGAACATACAGTTTTGTTATCATTTGGGAAGACATTTCTTCTTTGTTTAGCTAAAGGGCAAATCTTACAGCAAGATTCTTCTATATCAGTACTATGTTTGAGTTTACCCTTTAATAAGCTCAAAACCTTACTTGAAGGATGAACCAACCTATTATGCCAAAGGTCTCCTGACAACTTATTTAAGAAGACATGTTTACTTTCAATAACAGGATAATCTGCAGCTGATTTTGCTTGACTAACATACAATCACGCAACTTGTCTACCCTTGCCAATTACTTGCATTGAATTGTCCTGAATCTGAAATTTGTCAACCTCAAAAACAAATTTATAAGCATGATGGTTAGCAAGATAACTCACAGATATGAGGTTGAAGCAAAATTGAAGCACAAAAAGTATATCAGTTAAGGTGGTGAACTTATTGAGCCTAAAACTTCCTGCCTTATTCACCTTAATTACTTTATTGTCAGGCAAAATGACTTTTGACTCTTCTATTTCATGGAGATCATGCAATAAACTATGATCACCACATACATGTCTAGTAGCTCCCGATTCTATTAACCATGAGCCTGAACTTGCAAAAGCAGAAAGATTGAATGAAAAGACACATACCTGCTCCCTTTTCACCATGGGGAATCCTTTCTGCACCTTCAGATGTCATGCCAATATTTGGTTGATTCAGCAGAGTCCTAAGATTCTGTAATTGAAAGGAAGTCAGCTGCAGTTGGACTAATGCATCCCCTGGTGAAGAAGAAACTTGCCCTGTCTGATTATTCTGTTGTCCTGCCTTTGCATTAGATTCAATGGTCATGGCCTTGATTGACTCTTGCCCCCTTGAAGCGTGAGATCTGTCTGTAACCTGGTGGATAGCCATGTAACTGGTAGCAAGTGTCTACAGTGTGACCCCTTATGTTACAATGGGTACACACATGTTTAACTTGATCCTTCCTTTGGTTGTAAGTTCCTCTCTTGACAGATTCATAATCATTTCTAGCTGCAAACATCGCCATGTTGTTTACCTGGTCATCATTCACCCGAGCAGGCCCTGACACCATAGATCTCTGTTTTTCTTCTTGGATCAATAGGGAGAATACTTTCTTTATGTTAGGCAGGGGATCCATGAGGAGGATTTGTCCCCAAATTTGCGAATATGTATCATTTAAGCCCATCAAGAAAGTGAGCACATACTCTTCATCCGTGAAAGCCTTCATCACATTAATTCCACCATAAGTACACTGACAAGCTGGTCGATAGACTGCAAGTTCATCCCATAATGTCTTGAGCCTTGTGAAATAAACTGCAATACTATTCGTACCTTGAGCCAAATTGATCAACTCCTTCTTTATTGAAAGATTCACGGTTTATTTGTATGCCAATACCTCTCTTGCAGATCAATCCATACATCTCTAGCCGTTGCACTGTATAAAATGCTGGCAGATATCTCCTTCGAAACCGAGTTAAGAATCCAAAAATGACGATGTTATTATTTCTTTTCCACGCATTGACCTTATTCTGATCCTTTGGTGCTGGTGGAACAAGATATCCATTCACAAAGCTTTCCTTATTCCTTCCGATTAGAGCAATCATTATCGCTCGACTCCATGTCACGTAATTATCTCCATTCAGCTGTTCGTGCACTAGAAGTTGTCCCGAAGTATCGTTGTTGCTCAAGATATAAGGATCATTCGTCAAAGCTCCCGATGAATTCTAATTGGGTTAATTCTGATTCTGGTTAGGAGGATCTACATCTGCCCTCGCAATGTACGGCCTTCTATATCAAGCCAAAAACAATTTATAAATCAAATCGCACAGCTTAGAGAGCTTGCTCTGATACCATAACAAATCTAAAAGAACAGAAAACACTCGTTTAATGTGGTTTGGATTGAATTTCAATCCTACATCCACAACCAATCAACCTTGATCGTTATTGATGATGAAGACTTACAACGAGAAGGAAGATACACGCTCTCAAAAGAATTACAACAAGCCTCGAGAAAAGGCAGGAACATGGGAAATTTGCGTGAATTCAAAATCTCCTTTTGCATGATCTTCAGTGTCCTCTTGAGCTATTAATTTCAACATCTCCTTTTTTCTTTCCCATGGGGCAGGAACATGGGAAATTTTATTTCTGTAGGCGGGTCATCGGGAAAAGGCAGGGATCATAATTTTTTGCCTCTGGTTTCCCGTCCTCTTTTCCATGGAAATTCGATACATTGAATTACTTAATTTTCAAACATGCTATTGATGCTTAATGTAAATATTATACATGATGCTTTATGTATGTTTACGGTAGTTTTCTTGAATCCATTTCATTTTCATTCGAAAGAAAAAAAGTATAGAAAAGACATGGAGTGGAATTTTCCACGGAGACAGGGACCCGATAGATCCTTGCGCGACGAAAATAGGGAGATATTTTTCCCCATGTCCTTATTTAGGACGGTAGGGGATGGAGATCAGGCTCACCTCCACTTCAGCCAGTTGCCAATCCCCTAAACATTGACAAAAGAAAGAAATTTTGGATTGACAACATAGAAAATTACTCTTCAACCTCACCTCTCCTTAGTTATAGGGAGTGTTGTCTGTTCCCAAGAAAGAAAACACAAGGACACAGAGCAAGGAGGACGTGCCTATTTAAGCAATAGGCACTATTATTTCCAAATACAAAGAAATAAAATAATAAAAAACAGTGGTAAGACAAAAAGCAAGGATCCTACATTATGTTCGGTACGCGGAACTTCTCCGTAAAAATACAAAGAAAGACAATTGTTAGTGCATTAAACAAAGACAAGCTACACTTCGAATGTCGTATTATGACAACTTTCATTTTCTTTTCCACACATAAATCTCTATAGCAAACGTAGGCTTAACGCGCAGTAGGAAGAAGAACCCCATTAGCAAATGACATGGAACCATTATTAGGATCTCCTCGCAGGGCAAAGATCGTAGCGACCAAGGTGAACACCTCAACATTCTCAGACGAAGGCACGTTGGCGGACACCTCAACACCTCAACATTCTCGTTAAATTGCTTCATTTTCGAAACGTATGTCCTAAAATAGTCCTTAATTTAGACGTCCTTAAAACATCAATGTCATAAATATACAAGACTATAGCAAAATATATTGGTAAAAATATGCTTTACTCTCACGTGGTTATACTGAAATGCATACTGTTATCCTATGTTTTTTTATTACACATAACTCCCTTGTGGTGTAGTAAACTTAGCACCAAGCCCTCGATGGTGTCTGAAACCCAGCATGATACCCCCTAATTACGGGGTGAAAATGACAATGAACGCTTAATTAAATAAACACGTGAGTTTTCTATGCAATTTACAAATAATAGGGGTTTTGGTGCATCTTGGCTAAAGCATGGAGAGATTTTATGCATTTTAGCCAAATGTATATATATATATATATATATATATATATATATATATATATATATATATAACACATTTTAGTTACATCCCTGTAGTATTCCTTATTTTCATTTTACACCGCAATTTCTTTTCTATTACTCTCTGGTTTCCTGGTCTTACCTTCATAACATTCAACTGCGGCAAATTATTAGTGTCTTATGAAATAAAAGATGTCAGGGTACCTGAGCATGGGCGAAGCGCAACGGCGAATCGTAGAGTACCTAAACCGGTTCTCCGACGCCGTTACTTACCAAGACGGCGAATCCCTCGGCCGAATTCTCTCCATCTCCGCCGACTCGGCGCAGCTCAGCTCTCTCGCCGACGCGCTTAACACCTTCCAGGTTACGATCTCGCTGTCTTAAACTGATTACAAATCCTAGTTTTCGTGTCTTCTTAGTTGCATTCGGTGTTGTGTTGTAACTATTTTGTTGATTGTAGTTCGCGTAGTCGCCAATTTGAGAATTTAGGGTGTAAGTAGCCTTTCCCAATAAGCAGACAAGTGGAACTTCCCCTTAACCCGTCCCCGCGGGGATTTGTAGGGGTACAGTCCCAAATGAGATCCCCATCCCGCGTCTTTTTTTGATGTATTTTAGTTTTCTGATACACTTAACTTAAACAATAACAAAAATAAAACTCATTCGATTCGATAAAATTACCATAAAACATAAATGAAATCATACGTATAATATTCAGATTAAGCCTTCGTAATCAGTTCAATCCTAAAGTCATTTATGACCATCGAAATTAAAACATTAAATGTGAGAAAGTACATCAAAATACGTAGATTATGTACATCTTCGTCTATATTCTCAATCGATTTAGTTTATAGTATCCCTGTGGAAAACGGAGCGGGGAGAAAATCCCAGCCAATGAGGAGAAAAGTCCCCCAAATATCAATTAGTATTTGATTAACTGGAAGTGTGCTACATTTCATCGTTTACCGACCGTTATTTTCCTTTTTTTTAGCTTTGACTTTTTTATGGTCATGAACTTCTTTAATTGTGCCTATAATTCATTTATATAAGATGATGAGTTTTTAGGTGAACTCTCTGCTATTTGTACAACAGGATTATAGCAGAATAATCAAGCAAACAGAGAAGTACTCGCAGTACGCAGAGATCGTGCTTCCTTTATTCCGTGCCTTGCAGAGTTACCGGCTAAAACATTTGGCTGAGTGCTACGTGGCGTTCGAAAAATCGGCAAAGTGCGTGCCTTTACATTATTTCATTTCATCTGTTCAAATTTCCCGCAAGATTGTGCGTCTCTTAACATCCGAGATACCGTAGTGCTTTTATTCAGGAATTCCGAACCTGGGAATCTGCTTGGGGATTGGAAACCTTGTACGTGGTTGCGTATGAAATTAGGATTCTTGCTGAGAGGGTACGTATTCACGTGGTTTTTACTCTTACGTCCTTGTGAAAAAAAAAAAACTATTTTCTTAAATACTAAGGTTGTGTTTGGCACGAAGATAGTAGTGTGGAAAAGGAAACCGGAAAGAAAATGATTTTCATAAGATTTTCTTCCATTTTCCTCACCATCTGGTGAAGGAATGAGTTCTCCTTAGTCATAAGTATAAACTTAACCGTACTTTCTCTTCTTTTCTTTTCCTTGTATATTTCTTCAACCAACCAAACACAAAAACTAATTTTCCTTTTTTCGTTTCATTTTCCTTTCCCTACTAATTTCCACAAACCAAACACAGACCAAGTCATCTTTATTTTTCCCTTTGAAGGCCGACGTAGAGTTAGCATCGCTAGGGAAATCCCCGGAGAAGCTGAAAGCTGCGGGCTCGTTCCTTATGAAGGTGTTTGGGGTTCTTGCGGGAAAGGGCCCGAAGCGCGTGGGGGCTCTATACGTGACGTGTCAGCTATTTAAAATCTATTTTAAATTGGGAACCGTTCATCTATGTCGGAGCGTGATAAGGAGTATCGAGACTGCTAAGATTTTCGATTTCGAGGAGTTTCCTGCGAGAGATAGGGTCACTTACATGTACTACACGGGTCGGTTGGAGGTGTACAACGAAAACTTTTTAGCTGCTGATAATAAACTATCATATGCTTTGATGCATTGCACTGCTAAGAAGCAAGAAAACATAAGGTATGGATAATAATTAATAATACAGTGCGATTTGCTTTTGATTATTGAATATTGGGGTATAGTTCTTTCTATTTAACTGTTACTGTTTGCTGTTGTGAAAGCTTGTTCATTATTTATCAGCCCTTGTGTTTTTAAGCACAAAAAATAGTGCTGATGTGGCATTTTTTTGTTCCATTTTAATTGAAAAATGTTATATGGTATTCTACTATGTCGATTGAGTTATAATGTATTATAGACCGTGATTTTATCCGAAGCTGATTCTCTATCCTCGCATTCTTCTCCGATAGGATGATATTGAAGTACCTGATACCTGTAAAGCTCTCCATAGGCATCTTACCTGGGAAATTGCTTCTTGAGAAGTTCAATCTCAACGAGGTAATGATTTATTTGTGTGAATTATATCATCATTTCCATACTTATTGGATTTTGAAAGAATTTTTAAAAATCATTCAAACAATGTTAATTATGTAAGACGACACCGTCTTTTTTGTATTATATGCCATATCGATATTTTCTAATTGCTAGCATATTACTTCATTTGACTTGCTAGCCAATAAGGGAATTTATGCGTGGAAAAGACGAAGGAAAACAATAATGTTAGTGTAGCAAACAGTGATACGTTACACTTCGAGTGCTTATTTACACATTTCCTTTTCTTTTCCACATCAGTATCTTTATACTTAAAACAAAACCTTATACTCCTTGAAATTCTGTTTTTTTTTACAGTATAGCAACATCGTTCTTTCTCTTAGAAGAGGCGATCTTCGACTTTTAAGACATGCCCTTCAGGAGCACGAAGACAGGTACATTGCTATTTATTATACCTGTTATGTTTTTCGAAAATCTCACTCTCATTAGGTTTCATAATTCGATCTCCCATTATTAACATCCTCAGATTCTTGAAATCGGGCGTATACCTCGTTCTCGAGAAATTAGAACTCCAAGTTTACCAACGACTCGTTAAGAAAATGTAAGTGTGTGGTTGTGAAATTTACCTCAGAATCATCATACAGTAGTAGTAGACCCTTTACGTTTTATTTTGCAGCTACATCATTCAAAAGCAGAAGGATCCAAACAAAGCCCACCAAATCAAATTGGACGTCATTGTTAAAGCACTCAAATGGCTCGAGATAGACATCGATGTCGACGAGGTAAATTTTCCTTCAAAAATATCTCCCCATTTAAATGAAATATCTTCTCCCTATGTGTGTGTGTGTGTTTGTGTTTTAGTTGTCTGATTGTCACTAACCTTTTGAGCATTCTTATTTTGTGCAGGTGGAGTGTATAATGTCAATACTAATCTACAAAAATCTCGTGAAGGGCTATTTTGCACACAAGAGTAAGGTGGCGGTTCTAAGCAAGCAAGACCCTTTCCCAAGATTAAACGGAAAACCCGTCGGCAGCTCGTAAAGATAAAAAAACTACGTTATTCAAAATGCGTCCTCTTATTTTTCATATCAATGAACGATTGTTCCTAAGACATTATGTTCAAATCAGCATAATATAGCAAAAAAAAAAAAACAACAAATTCTAGTCTAACTTAACTTACGTGAAACGCATCATAAAAAATTCGGGATTGAATCTGAGCAAATGAATTGTTTGAGAATAGCTTTCTCCTCGTCGATGCGTTGCTTCTCTTCCTTGCTCCGTGGCTTGAGCTTCCTCTTCTCTTCCAAGATCCATTTGAAGATCTCGCGCTGTTGGGCCTCGGGAATTGGGTCTCGAACAACCACGGCTATCGTGGGTGGCGGTGGTGGAGGGGGGAGCAGAGGTGGTTCTGGTAGAGGAGGGGCCACGGGTGGTGGTGGTGGTGGTGGTGGTGGTGGAGGGGGAGTATCCTCGGTGTCATCATCAGGTATTCTCTTGCTGCTGTTCCTTTCGGGTCTTTCCCTCCGTGGCTTTGAGAAGAGGTATGCTGTAAGAACAAAGGAATACAAGGAGTTATGCTTCTGCAACTCATATTTATTCCCTCGGAGACACGTATTCGTCTGATTTAGTATTAACAGTCGAAGATCAAGAACTTATAATGCTTTCTATGCTATGCAAAATCAAGAATTATAATCCTTCCTACCAACAACTTTAATGCTTTCTATACTACTATGCAAAATCAAGAACTTAATGCTATGCAAAATCAAGAAGTTATAATTATAATGCTTTCTAATTGAGCTTCAATTACGTTCCCTCATGATCCTTACGGTCCTATTGAGCTTCAATTGACGAAACAGATATATCCCGAAGAACATTGCAAAATAAGTCGACACAAATAAGGACGGGTAACATCTCCAGTGTTGGTGAATCAACGGGAACTATAATCTCAGCTTTGGAAAATGCACGATGAAGGAGATGGAAAGTTTTATCTTATTCCAATTACCGAATCTCCTAACAAATTCCAGAGACCAAACGCAATTTCTTACGATTAGCCTCCTCAATCGTCGTCAATCCAATAAGAAATTTAGGGCATGAAACGGCTACATAACGGAGAAATCGAAATTAAAACCGACGGAAACTGCTAAAAGCATCAGATGAGCCTACGCGTAATCGTATCACTAAAGCGAATCACCTGCTAATGCGAAGTCGGCGATGAGGAAAACACGCCACAGGAATTTCAAACGCCTGACCGAAGATTCACTCGGCATCTGCGGTAGCTTTTCCTCCATTCTTCGCTTCCAAGCTTCGCCTGCTACAATCGAGAGCGTCTGTGAAAATCGTAAAAGTGAAATCGGAGTTGAATGTTCGTTATATATGCGGCCGCTCTTTGCTGGATGATTTAACAAGAATAATGAAAGTGGGAAATATACCAATTTAATTTAATTTTTTCCTGTTTTTTTGGGTTTTAAATTGCATCAAGTGTCGCCGTTTTTTTGAACTGCCGTAAGCGTAGATTTCGCCGGTCACTGTATAAAAAATTCATTGAGGAAGTTTCAATTTCATTGAATAAAAAATTCATTCAGTTATAACCGAACCGAAAAGAATTGTTGCTTAGTCGAAATTTCGATTTAGAAAATTTTAAAACCAAATAACGAATCGAGATTTTTCGTTTTGATTTATACCGAAATTTTTTAGTTAGGTTCGGTTAACCGACCTGAAAACCTTAATTTTTTAAAAGATAATTCTAAAATTAATATTATTATATTATTATATTATTATGTAATTAATAATAAAAACCAATAAAAAATGAGTAAAACAATTAATATTAAACCGATATACATAACTTAAAAATAATAAAAAATATATTAGTCATACACATATAGATATATAAAATAATATAGACATTATTATATAAAGTAGAAACTCGAAAAAATAGTAATAGATTATCTAATAAACTCTCTAAGATAATAGTTTTTCCTCGGTCCCGAATCGAGGATAATGTGTTACATTAATAAACTTGCTAAAATTATTAGATAATATATATTTTTTTATAATTTCTATATGTCTCATATGAAATATAAATCACAATTCCTTATATATTACACAATATTTTTAGGAAAATCTTGTTTGGTAACTCTGTATTTAAGGCCTTTACAGTTGGTACTCAAACTGATTTTCAGTCGAAGTAGTACCCATGTGTTTATGATTTTTCCAATTGGTGCCCAAACTATTTTTCAATTTCGGTAGTTATCCATGTGTTTAAGGCATTTTCAGTCAGTGTCCAAGTAAATTGAAAATTATTATGTGATGTTCATGATTTATATAGTGATCGACAATGTCAATGAAGACCTTTGTATTACAATCTATACTATATATATATATATATATATATATATATATATATATATATAAAGCGCGAACACCACATAATAACTACTCAATTTATTTGGACACCAAACGGAAAAGATTTAAATATCAGGGTAACTATCGGAATTGAGAAATAGTTGGGCACTAATTGGAAAAGCCTTAAACGCATGAGTACTAACTAAAACTGAGAATAATTTGACATCATTTGAAAAAGCCCTAGAGGCAGGGCTATCTCCCTAAAATTCCCATATTTTTATTATAGTTTCTTAAAAAAAAAAATCAATTGTCTTTATTTTTTGTTTAAGTGAATTTAACTTTAAACTACATTTCTAATATAGTAGGAGATTGAATGATTTTGTCAAATTGACCATTTCATTTGATCTATTCGCATAGTATGGTAAGTAAAGTGGAAGTTTGAAATTTGTTTGAAAATTAAACATTTCATTGTAAACTAATAAAATATTAATTAATATATAAATTAATAATTATTAATTAATTGATTAATTAGTAACTCTTTTAATTAATAGATATTAGTGGTTTCAATGTATTAATTTAGAAATTTTCTATTGTAACTATTAATGAGAATACTTGAATGAGAACCGAAATTCATCCCTCATTATTTTAAAATAATGTATATGTTGCAAATCTGGTACTTAGAAATTTTTTTCGAATTAAAAAGCCCTGCATGCTTCACAACCGGCTCGTGTCTAACTCGTTCCTGCTCGCCCGATTCCCGAGTCACCCGCGATAAGCCTCTCGCCCGACCCTGCTTTGTATATGCAGAAACGTAAAACAAAGACACGGTCAATTCGGAGACAACCAGGTTCACCTACCCGGCTTGTCGTAATCTTTATTCACGCAAAGTTTACAACGAAGGAGAACACTCAAATCCGTGACACCGAACACGTCTCGGCCGCACGCGTCTACTCTACGACACGACACGGTTATCTCATAACGTCCCCCTTTTCGGGATCTTAATCGCTTGCTCTCTCTCGCTCGCGAAACCCTCCCGGGATCCTCCCAAGCTCGGCGTCCCGAGCTCGGATCCGCTCGAAGTGCCGCGCCTTCGAACTCTCTTTCGGATGTGTGTGTGGAATTCTCGTCTAAGGTGGTTGATGATTGTTGAATGACTTGATTTCGGCGGCCTCCTTTAAATAGGATTTGGCTCGGAGAGATCTCTTCAACAACCTTATTTGAATTCGAATTAGGCTGTTGCAAGAATTTCTCCTCGAAATTTTCTCTCGTTTGACTTGGTTCCCCAAATCATCTCAACAGCCCCAAGACTTGGTCATCCTGCGCGCGGATCGGAGACTTAGTCTCGATCCTGCCCAACCGTTCCCGAGATCATCGCAGGATCTGATCAACCTGCGCGCGCCACCCCCACACGTTGCCTGGCCGAGCCGCTGCTTGGCCTGGCTCTCTTTTCCGACACCACCGCCGTCGCCGCCGTCCGTCGGAGCCACCTCCGGACCGTCGCCTGCGCCGCCGCGCACCACCGTGCTTGGCTTGTTGTACGCCGAGCCACCGCTCGTCGTTGTCTTGGACCTCAACGTCCAAGTCGTCCCGCACGAGCTCGCCCACCGTCGCCCGCTTGGCCTTGGCCCGCCTGGCCTGGACTGCGTCGTGCCGCTTGTGCGTATCTCCAAGTACTTCTCGAGCCATGTGCCTTGGTGGTTTTGCACAATATTGTTTCCCGTATTGCAATGTTTAAAACTTGCTGACGTGACACTCGTAAAGGTATAACAATATATATGTCTATTATATTTAAATATATAAAAATGAAGTTCGGCTCGAACCAAAATTTTTGGGTTCTTCAAAATGACAAATTTCGGTTCGTTTTTGCAATCGGTAACCAACTTTTGAACACTCCTACGTATATGTGAGATACGTGAGGTACCTATATCGACGACATGCTACGATTGTACAAAGCGTATCATATCTACCGTGCTATGTGCCATATACAATTTATTGCCTCTTCTTTTTTTCTTTTTTTTTTCCAACGAAAACTTACTTTTTCATTTCATAAACACGATGTACAAAGGCTAAACAGCCCAAACGGTTTTCTCCAATAACAACAAAAGTCCGGTAGAAACAAAGGCTCACATTGGAGCAAACACAACAAACCAACAAAGCGGAAAGAAAAATAAGGAACAGAATCTGAACACAAAGAACTAAAGAATCTACCATAAATCAGCCTAAAACTCCATGAAAATAGCTATTAAGCCTAGATCCGCAGTAGTCTTCACTTTCAACTGTCTTTATCTTCAAGTACCTTATCTTCTCCGGACAAAACACACCCACAAAAGGAGACGAAATACTCCACAAGGGAGACTAAACTCCTCCATGAGAAGAGACAAACTCCCCAATCGGGAGACTCAAGACCAAAACAGAAAATAAAAAAGACAAACACGAAACGAAACAAACAAAGAAAAAAACAAGAGATGAAGAGTTCCCCCAACCTCCATTAATGGAGGAGGGGGAGAGAATTTTTTTGTTTTGTTTGGGGTTCGGCGGCTAGAGAGAAGGGAGAGAGATTAGGGTATAAAGAGAGAGAAGGGAGAGAAGAAGGTTCAATGCATTTGTTTCCGGGTCTAATTTATTGCCTCTTCTCGTGTACCCAAATTATGTATACATTACCGATTCTCATTACTATAGTATATATATATCCTCCTCCGCAATATCTTCTGGGTTCCTTCTTACATTCTCCGTCCACTGTTTCTTTCTTTCTATGTGCAATATACTAAGGCAGCATAATATATATATATATATATATAGCATTTTATCTCACCGGATCCATTTCCTGTTATTAAATAATTTTGATAGATATTATAAATATTAATATTTCTCAATTACTAAATGATAAAGGAAAGAAAATTACCGTGGGGTCATGCACCCCACTGACTCAAGTGTGGCTCCGCCACTGATCATGTGGTGACCTATCCTCGAGCCAAAGATTCCACAACATCCAGATTCCATACCCTCCTTGCACGAATTTGCATTTGATGTTGTATATGATCTCTTAACTTAAGCTTTGCTTTCATTCCCGTGGTATCGATTTTGTCATTTCGAGCGGCCAAATAAATTTGTGTTCTGCCCGTGTAAAATACAACTATTTCACTCAGATGGACTGTAAGATACAATTTATTTTTTTATATTATCCAATCAAATTATTTGAATCACCAATACCCACAGAGATGTCTATTTCTCAGACCGACCTATTTTGTAAGACCATTATAAACTCTTATTCAAGAGAAAACTCTCATACAAGAGAAAATAAACCCTTCTCATACGAGAGATTACACAAAGTATAAAATATAAAATAAAATAAAACTGAGAAAGAGAATGAAATAAATGATGTGTTCCAACCCAATCCCCCACCGACCAAGGTGACAGTAGTAATGTGGTCGCTTGCGGAGAAAAAAATAAATTAGGATTTCGATGTATTTTTGATACATGAAATCATTAAATTTTAAGATTTTCAATTATATATATTATAATGGGAGTCATAAACACAGATAAAATTCTATTACAATGGGAGTCATTTACTCAAAGCAGCACATAAAGAATCAAGATCTTTGTTGTCTTCAAACACAACCCCACCAAAATGTCTCCACCTAACAACTCTTTCATGAAGATCTCTTAGCATCAAGCTACCCTCTTCTCCATCAAGATCAAAACTGATTAGCCTTTTGATACAGCTAATCAGATAATATCCGATCTTTGTTTTGATCCCGCACACGAAATCAAACCCGTCCCCATCGGTTTCAAACATCGTAGCAGATATTATACTCAGCTCACGAGCCATGTCTGTAAACTCATAAGAAATCTTGCAACCTGCAATTTGCTTCTGTAACTGTGTAATCTTCGGTCCAGGTAAAATCGCACTTCAGTCCCTTACGTCCCTACCCGAATTTTGTTCTTGTCAGAAAATTTCCGAGTACTCCCATTAGCAGCGTAATGCAAAAGCAGTGAACACGATGCTGCATTTAGTCCACTGCCATTTATATTCCAGGAAAATCTGTTTTCTTTTTACAGTAAGACATGCTCTTCAGGAGCATGAAGAAAGGTACATTGCTATTTATTATACCTGTTATGTCTCTGAAAATCTCACTCTCATTAGGTTTCATAATTCGATCTCCCATTACTAACAGCCTCAGGTTCTTGAAATCGGGCGTATACCTCGTTCTCGAGAAATTAGAACTCCAAGTTTACCAACGATTCGTTAAGAAAATGTAAGTATGGTTAAAAAAACCACTATATCTATTTTTTGGATCGAGACCGCATGATGCAGACCCTTTACGTTTCTTTTGCAGCCACATCATTCAGAAGCAAAAGGATCCGAACAAACCTTTAAATTCAAATTGGATGTCATTGTTAAAGCACTCAAATTGGATGTCATTCCTTTCAAAACTTCTGCCCATTTAAGTGAAATTTCCCTCCCCCTCTCACCCTCTCTGTGTGTTCGTGTGTGTGTTTTGTTATCTGATTGTGATTAACCTTTTGAGCATTCTTAGTTTGGGCAGGAATCTCGTGAAGGGCTATTTTGCACACAAGAGTAAGGTGGCGGTTCTAAGCAAGCAAGACCCTTTCCCAAGATTAAACGGAAAACCCGTCGTAGGCTCGTAAAGACACAAAAACTATGTTATTCAAAATGCGTCCTCTCATTTTTCATATCAATGAACGATTGTTCCTAAGATTTTATGTTCAAATCAGCATAATAGAGCAAAAAGAAGCAACAAATTTCTAGTCGAACGAACTTACATGAAATGCATCATCAAAAATTCGGGTTTGAATCCGAGCCAATGAACTGTTTGAGAATAGCCTTCTCCTCGTCGATGCGATCCTTCTCCTCCTTGCTCTGTGGCTTGAGCTTCCTCTTCTCTTCCAAGATCCATTTGAAGATCTCGCGCTGTTGGGCCTCGGGAATTGGGTTTTGAACGACCACGGCTATCGTGGGTGGTGGTGGTGGAGGGGGGAGCAGGGGTATTTCTGGTAGAGGAGGGGCCATGGGTGGTGGTGGTGGTGGTGGGGGAGTATCGTCAGTATCATCATCAGATTTTCTGTTGCTGCTTTTCCTTCCGGGTCTTTCCTTCCTTGGCTTTGAGAAGAGGTATGCTGTAATAACAAGGAACACAAGGAGTTATGCTTATGCAACTCATATTTATTCCCTCGGAGACACCTAATCGTCTGATTTAGTATTAACACTCGAAGATCAAGAACTTACAATGCTATGTACCCTATGCAAAGTCAAGAACTTATAATCCTTTCTATACTACGGAAAATCAAGAATTATAGTCTTTCTTACCAAGACCTTATAATGCTTTCTATACTACTCTGCAAAATCAAGAACTTATATTGCTTTCTAATTCTAGCTATGCAAAATCAAGAACTTGATGCTATGCTAAATCAAGAACTTGATGCTATGCAAAATCAAGAAGTTATAATTATAATGCTTTCTATACTACTATGCAAAAAATCAAGAACTATAATACTTTCTGTACTATGCTAAAATCAAGGACTCCCTTGCAACTCATTTACGTTCTCCACGATCCTATTGAGCTGCAATTGACGAAACAGATATACCTCGAAGAACATTGCAAAATAAGTCAGTCAACCATGAGAGAACGACATGGCATTCAAAACAAATAATCTCAGCTTTGGAAAATGCACGATGAAAGAGATCGAAAGTTTATCTTATTCCAATTACCAAATCTCTTTAAAAATTCCAGTGACCAAACGCAATTTTTCACAAGCATTTATATAGGAGTGAACGGCGAACATCTACATACGCATACGATTAGCCTCCGCAATCGTCGACAATCCACTAAAAACTTCAGGGCAGAAACGGCGACGGAATAGAGAAATCGAATTAATAACGACGGAAACTGCTAAAAGCATCAGATGATCCTACGCGTATCGTATCACTAAAGCAATCAATCACCTGCTAAAGCTAAGTCGGCGAAGAAGAAAAAACGCCAAATCAATTTGAGACGTCTGACCGAAGATTCACTCGGCATCTGCGGTCGCTTTTCCTCCATTCTTCGCAGTTCCTCCATTCTTCGCTTTTCGTCCATTCTTCCAAGCACTGCTACAATCGAGAGCGTTTGTGAAAATCGTAGAAGTGAAATCGACTGGGATTTGCCTCACAGTTGAATGCTCGTTATATATGCGGCTGCTTGCTGATGATTTAACGAGAAAAATGAGAGAGGGAAATATACCAATTTAATTTTAATTTGTTTCCTTTTTTTTTTGGGTTTTAAATTGCATAACTAAATTGTCGCCGTTGTTTGAACCACCGTAACCGTAGGTATATTTCGCCGGATATTTTTTTTTGACAATTTCTTTTTGGGGACGTTTCAACTTTCAATTTCATTGAATAATAAAAAATATCATTCAGTATAACCGAACCCAATAGAAAAGAATTTTTGGGTAATCGAAATTTCTGTTCGGGAAAATTAAAACAGAATACGGAACTTAAATTTTTCGGTTCGGTTTCGGTGTTACCAAAAAAATTCTGGTTCGGTTCGGCTAACCGATCGAAAACCGTATTGTTTTTTAAAAATAATTCTTATTATTATCTATATTACTAAATGATAAATATTATTATTATCTATATTACTAAATGATAAAGGAAAAGAAAATTACACTGGGTCCACGCACCACACTGGCTGTGGCTCCACCACTGATCATGTGGACCTACCATCGATCGAAGATCCCACCACATCCAGATAGATTGTATATGATCTCTTAACTTGAAGATATGCTTCTATCCCGTGGTATCGATTTTGCCATTTCAAGCTGTCAAATAGATTTGTTTTCCTGCCGTGTAAGATACAACCATTCCACCCAAATGGACTGTGAATTTATTTTTACTTTTTTATATTATCCAATCAAATTTCATAGCTCAACTGTTTGAATCAACAATACCGACACGATGTCCATGTCCCAGACCGACCTATTTTACAAGACCATTGCAAACTCTTATTCAAGAGAAGAACTCGTATACAAGAGAAAATAAACTCTCATACGAGATATTAAACAAAATAAAAAATAAAATAAAAATATGTGCTCCAACCCAGTCCGTCAACGACTATGGTGATAGTAGATATGATGTCGTCGACGGAGAAGAAAAAAAAATTAGTATTTTTTTTCTGTAGAGATATATTTTTTATATTTGTAGCCATTAAATTATAAGATTACTATTTAAGAATTTCGTTTGGTTAAAATATATATATATATATATATATGGCTGGTAACAAACGTATGTATCTATTAGTTTTTTTTTGGGATAATTACAAATTTGGTCCCTCAGTTATAGGCATATATCACTTTTAGTCCATCGAAAACACACTTCATCAATATAGGTTCCTCAGTTTTTAGCCGTTAATTAATTTTAGTCCTTTCCGTCAAATTTGACGGAGTTGACCTTCAAGACTAACGGAATTGATTGTTAGTGGCTTTAAATGTTAAACAAAAAATTGCTTAAATATTAAAATAAAATAAAAAACGAAATTAAAATTTAAAAAAAATTAAAAATATTATTAAAAAATGAAATTAAAAATAAATTAAAAAAAAAAAAAATAGTTTCTTCCACGATCAGTCCTCTCTCTCCGAAAAAAAATTCTCAATAGTCCTCTGCTTTGCGGAGTGATCAACGACTATTTTCTTGGACGTGTTCCTGACCATGCTTCCTTTCTTGGGCAGAGAAATCAACGACTCCTCCTCCGCCTCCTCTAACATCGCTGTCAGAACTTCGCGAGGCATCAATGAAGTAGAGCAATTGATGTCAACCGTGGTAGAGAAACCTGTGAAGTGATGTTCGTGAGATGACCGTGACGACGACGGATTTGGAGAAGCGTAAGAGTGACGAAATGGTGTTCTTAATCACTTCGCAGAGGAGATGGCTGTTGGGGAATTTTTTTAGAGAGAGAGAATTGATCGTGGGAGAAGCTTAATTTTTTTTTTAATTAGTTTTTAGTTTTGTTTTAATTTTTTAATTTAGTTTTGTTTTTAAATTATATTTTTATTTTTAATATTTATTTTTTTCATTTGAAATATATTTTTAATTTTTTAAATTTTAATTTCGTTTTTTATTTTTATTTTAATATTTGAGCAATTTTTTTTAAATATTTAAAGCCACTAACAATCAACTCCATTAATTTCGATGGTCAACTCCGTCAAAGCTGACAGAAAGGACTAAAATTGATTAACGACTAAAAAATGAGGGACCTATATTGATGATGTGTATTTTTTATGGACTAAAAGTGGTACATGCCTATAACTGAGGGACCAAATTAGCAATTATCCCTTTTTTTTCTTCTAAGATAGTTTAATATATGAATAAACATAAATAACTAAATAGTTTATTATAAATAGTTTCTCAAGTCCTTTGGATACAATCGAACTCTCGGCATGGACAAAATCTCTACCAGAAAACATTTGTAACCCGCTTTTTTTAAACAAGGAATCTGACCCGACCGACCATTTGTAATGTAACCAGAATCGTGAACCGTGAATCATTTGCCCACGCCCAAAAAAATTCCTATTTTTAGTCAAATAAAACTTAAAAATTACAACGAAAACTAATTGGAACCATAAACAAAGATAAAATTCTATTACAAAAGAGAGTCATTTACTCAAAGCAGCACATAAAGAATCAAAATCTTTGCTGTTTTCAAACACAACCCCACCAGAATCTCTCCATCTCACAACTCTTTCTTGAAGATCCCTTCGCATCACGCTACCGTCTTCTCCATCAAGATCGAAATCGAGAAGCCGTTTGATACAGCTAAGCAAATAATGTCCGATTTTCGCTTTAATCCCGAACACGAAATCAAACCCATCCCCATAAATTTCAGACATGGAAGCAGATATTACACTCAGCTCGTGAGCCGTGTCTGTAAAGTCAAAAACAATCTTGCAACCTGCAATTGCTTCAGAAGAGGTGTAATCTTCGGTCCACGTGAAATCACTCTTGAGTCTCTTGCGATGGCTCTGCCCGAATTTTTTCTTGTCCGAAAATTTTTGAGTGCTTCCATTAGCAGCGTAGTGCAAAAGCAGTGAACATGATGCTGCATTTATACGGTTAACATATGCAAGTAAAATGCCCAAAGGGATTCTTCTCAACATGAAAGGGTCATTGGAAGATGAAAACCCGAGCTTTGTCACCACGAGCTTACTGTACAGTTCTTGAAATTTCTTGAGCCAAACGGAGACTGTTGTAGTATTCAGCTCGAGGGCATCATCTCTGTTATTACATTTTGTTGCCCATAATTCTGAAGCTTTCATTAGACAATCAACCGTACAGTTCCGGTAAGATTGAGATATTGGATTCAGAATCCACGCGATGAACTTTGCAGCCGAAGTGGGACTGTTTCCACTGAAAAGCAGCATCGATGCATAAGAGAACCAACCGGTGAAGCTCATCACCGTAGCCCTATGTACACAAATTAAGTCCCACGATATAAAAGAAATGAAGATCAGCTCACAAACATTACGTGCTTGTATTGCTGAAAACATTAAAATGTTACCATGTGGACGTGTGACCTATTACGTTAATCTTGCTTGCACTTTTGCTTGTAGATGGAGGCAAGTTACCGCCAGCAGGAGGAACCGAGTTGCTTACTTTATCAAACAACTGCTGAAAAGACTCGTGGGAAATAGGTCCAATGAGAGTCATCAACAAACTGTGCTCGCAGGGAAAATATGCATGCGAAAAAGGGAGCTTTGATCCAATTTCAGCAGATATTCCCCACTGCATTGGCCTGGAGATTATGTCTAGCAGTAGCCCAACAAGTTGTGCCTGAAATTCCATTACTGATACCAAACCCCTGTTATATAAAAGCCAATCCCATATATCAATCGAGCAAAACAATAGTATGATTTACAAGTAGAATCATGAATGAATGACTAAGATAAGTTTCTGTCATTTGAATGATTGAATGGTCCGAGAGTTAATAATTAAAGCTGGTTTTCTTCACATAATGGCATGTCTTGGGGCAACGTTAGTTCACCCGTGTATGAAACAAGATCATGTAATGAAAACCAAGAAAGTTAAAGAGCGTTCACTTCCTTCCCTTACGTTGATATAAACCAACTGTGCAGTAAGGCTCTGGTCTCAATAAACATGGACGGTGAAACCGTAAGGCAGATTATCTTGGATCTCCACTCCATCCTGTTATTAATTTCTGTACTCAAAGTAATAAATGGTCTTCTCGAGTATTCTTGCAACATTTGTGATAGATCTTGCCTCCAAATCATTGGATCTAAATGCCACAGCATTAACCTGCAAACCAACTATAAGAAAATCTGTTAAGCAGACACAAATTTTGTTAATTTTTTCAGCTGACAACGATGTAACTTTTTAATGACGCACTGCACCTAAAAGGGATTTCGCCGTCCTTAATTACGATATCATTCACAAAATGACCCGACAGTTTTTCAATAGCAGAAGCTACAGACTCTCCATACTTCATTTCATAGCGAGGACAAGTTCTTGCTATAGCCCATGGAAAGTTCACTGCAAGAGCTGCCACTTTGAGTGCAGCGTAACAAAGCAAACCACAAAGCTTCTCTGCATAAGAAAGGACACTCACAATATGAATCACAGTTTACAATAAGCAAATTACAGAGCACAGTCCTTCAATAAACTACAGGTTTAGGAATTGAAGTCATGAGAAACAATGTGAGAGACGACTTTATTACCATTTTGCCCTTTCATTCTCCCCAAAATCTCAGCGCACAGTTCCAAAACATCCTCACAATCACCCGCGCTAATCGATCCACCGACTCTCAGGACCTGCTCGTTGCTTCCTCTCAACAGCTTACACTCAATAGAAGACGATAAAACTGCAACCATCGCCTTCAATGTGTGCTCGTTCACCGAATCACAAAGCTGCGAAAAATGCAGAAATTTTCGCAATCCAAAGCAACCGACACGAATAGAAACAAGAGGAAATCGCCTGCGACATAAACCCGAACAGCACCTGTGGAGCGGTGAAGCCCATAAGAGTCAGGGCAGTGTCGAGGACGCCGAGTCCTGGGGATTCCGTCAGGTTGAGCAAGCGGTTCAATCGCGAGATCGAGAGGTCTACTTCGGCGATAGCCGCTGTATCTAGGGCTGACGCAAGCGTCGCAAAGAGAGATTTTATCTCTGTAAACATCGACATTTCTTCTTCTTGGTGCGGCTTCTTGTCTTCCCGCCACAACTCTGCTGAACTGAAAGAGAATATGAGGACAACCCATTTCGCGGGTCGGTTTGTCCATGCCCGTTTTGGTCGCCCGGGCACTTCTAGCTATACTAGTAATTGCCCACCACACTCGATGCGAATCACTCCATGTGTCCCACTTTATTAAATTTACGAAAAAAATAGTTCTTATGTATATTGAAAAATATAATATATGAGTATTATTTTGATCCGCATGAAACAAAGAATAAATTAGATATGTTTATTTGTTTTTATTATATAAATCATATGAACTAACATTTTATGATTCGATGAAATATGAAATTATAAAATAATTATAAAATAAAAAGAAAATTACGAGCCACATGATTTAAAATTTAATGATCAGGATCAGTGAGACACGTAATGGGACACATGGAGTGGGACATGAGATTTCATTCGCTCAAAATGTATGTTCGACCTTGGATCTTTGTTTAAATTTGAAAAATAAAAAATAAACCAACAAATAACATTAAAGGGGTGTTTGTTTGAGGTGATCCAACATCACGGTGATACTCACATTACGGAGATGTGTGTATTACCATGATGTGGATCAAGGTGATATATCATCACCGTGTTTGTTTTGGGGTGATACTTCTTTTTACATATCAATGTGATATTCAAATATTGTGTTTGTTTGTCAAGGTGATACGTGAGGTGATGTATAAATGTCATATTTAACCCTATGTATATTATGTAGGTAAAAGGGTTAAGATGTTCATTTTGAGGTGATATTTTACGTGATAATGATTAATATTTCAATATTAAGTATTGTTATTTTTAAACATTATTTATACGTATTTTATACATTTCGTCAATATAATTCTTTTATTTTTTAAGCTTTAAACATATATTTTAAAATTACGTATTAATTGTAAATTAATTATAAGTTTATTATATATAATTTTTAATATAATTATTTTATTTATTTAAGCATAAATATATCTTTTTATTTAAATGTTAGTTGTGTAATTACAAAAATAAATAAGGGCATATAAGGAATAAAACAATATATTTTATTGGCATATATATATATATATATCTGTGTGTGTAGTGTATATATATACAAGCTCGTCCGATCCTTTATTTGGTGATTGACCCACTTCTTTCTGATACGGACGAGAAAATGAAATTATAATTATGTGGGCAAAATTATAAGATTGAGTCATTAAGTATACATGTTTTCGTTTTTGGGTTACTATGTATGATAATTGCAAAAGTAGGTCACTAACTTTATATGTCAAAACAATTTTGGGTTATATTTCAATTTTAGGTCACTAAATATAGATTTTTCGATTTTGAATCACTAAGTATACGTGTTTTAATTTTGGATCATTATGTTTACAAAGTTATTTACCAAATGAGTGACCCAAAATCGAAAAATTGTATACTTAGCGACCCAAAATCGAAAAATATATACTTAATGACCTAAAATTGAAACATGATCCAAAATTGTTTTGACATACAAAGTTAGTGACCTAATTTTACAATTATCATACATAGTGACCCAAAAACGAAAACATGTATCTAATTTTATAATTTTCCCTAATTGTGAGCATGTTTATAGTTACAGTTACACATAACAATCACCATCGTACTTTTTACCCGATCCATCAAAGTCCGACGAACTCAATCCGTCGTGTACGGTTTGGTGGCCGGAGTAACGTAAAACTCATCACAAGTAGGTCGCAATTTTCGAGCTGAACTGAAATCTTGAATAAAAGTTACGTAGATGTCGCGTACAACAATAACCAAATAATTTATGCAGTTCGGGGGTGTAAAAAAATTCGTAATATAATGAAATATATTACCGCACAGTTTTGAACAAAATATAACAATTGAAGTATTTCCCCTCTCTCAAGTCTCAGCTCGCCTCCATCTCTAGATAAAAACCCTAAAATTTAGATGATATTAGTTTTACTTGAGCTTAAATAACAGGTTATGAATTTTTTGAGGTGTTTGATGGTTTAAATAATGTCTTATAAGTTTGGTAGATGAGTTTTAGATTATATTATATTTAATTAAGTATAATTACAAATTTTCCCTTATTTTTGAATTTAAAAGATTATAAATCATGGTCTAGCTAGGGTTTTTGAGCCGTCGTATGCACAATTCGACCTGCAACTAAGAGGTTGACGGGATTCGACCTGCACAATTCGACCTGCAAGTATAGAAATAAATCTGTTAAAATTACATAAGATTATATTAAGGTAGGGGGAAATACCGATTTATTTAAACCTTATTGCGGTATTAACTTCAGCATTAAATAAATATTCCGACCAAACACAAAACTATAACTAATATGGCCCCTCTAATCCCCAACCAAACACACTCTAAATAAAAAAAAAAAAAAAAAACTTCTTCTCGCTCTTCCTCCTGAGATTGGAGAGCTCAACTCATCATTTTTTTCATCTCTATGTTATTTTGTATTGTTTGTAGATTTTATTTCCTTATGAGAGTTTCTGTCTCCCATTTCTGGAAGTTTGTCTACCCATGCTTATGGGTTGAAGCCGGACACGATAGAGTTTCGGCGTGAGATGATTGCATTTTATTAAAAAAAATACGGCTTCAACAAAACTATGATTTCAACAAAAGTAAGATTTCTCGGCATATGTTCAATGCCCAAAAGTCGCGCCACCGATATTGAACTTCCTCTTTCTCCTATCTATCTCCTCAACCTTCATAGTGTTCGACACCACAGAAGTCGAAGGAAAGAAGATAATTTTTAGTGGTTTCTCTAGCATTCTTGTGGCATCAGCCTTTGTACTATATAACCCTTTCGATGGCTCTCGCTCGATCATAAAATGCTACCGCCAAGGATTTACCCGTCGCTGGGTGGAGACTTGTGTTGTGGGACTAACATTAGTTGCCAGTGGAGAGAGACACCTATCCAATTTCCGGAATATATGGCTTTGATTGTGTCTAACAACCGCCGCCTATATTATATCTATAGGCGTCATGCTGTTTTAGTTAACGACGCTTATATTCCGGTAATAGAATAGACGACGGCTGTAGCATAAAAAACTTTAATAACCCAATGTATCAAGGGGTGAGTTTTTGAGTAATCGGTGCATATAGTGCTGAAGGTCTAAGACCATCATTTCCAACCGAAAAATTCATTCTCAAACTCAAAATGCAGTAATTCTTCTCTAACCATCAAACTCATTCTCAAACTCAAAATAATATTCCTAAAATACTCTTCACACCAACTTTTATAAACTTTCATCACAACCCACATATTTTTACAACTTTACAAATTTGACTATATTATTTTTCTAAATATAAATTAGGAAGAAACAAAAATTCGACTCTTCATTATTATGTGGCTTTTGGCCCAACAATGGGAAATATTGGAGCTTGCCTCTTATTAAAAACCCTACGAATTACATTAAATAAATTATTGCAGCCATTTATCATTGGACGAACCATTATCAGCAGCCCTCATTACTAAAATCAGCGAGACAACCTTAGCACTTGGGAAGAAGGCGAAGAAATTCAGTTTCAGAGGTTCTTGGGAAGCAACGATCAGAATCATATATGCACGTTAATTTTTTCATGGAGAAAAATCTTCATCCAGGTCACACTACCCTAATACGTCCCCTTTTCTTGGTCAAAAATAATTATTGATTTTAAGGGGTCGATTCATATGATATAAAAAATATGCGTTTATGAACAGTAAAAACGCAAAAATGCGTTAGTAGGTGAGGCAAATAGATATGAAACCTATTTTGGGTATGCATGTTGGTGTTGGTTGGAGGTATTTTTGGTATTTGTGTTGGAAAATGGGTGTCCATTGGAGATGGTCTAAGTCCTATGACTTAATCTATACCAGTGGCAAGCTCATCCATAGGTGAATCTATTCATACCAAAGTCACGTATTCATGGTTTCAATGCTGGTGTTGTTATGGTCGGCAAAGTGGCGAAGCATAAACAATCTTTTCTATCATCTAAACAGGGAAAAGGGTAATTTCAAACTTTTATTTTTTATTATTACAACGTTAATATCTTTTGCTCGTGTGGCTAACAAAAGATTGATGAATGGCACTGTGCTTGTATTAAAGGTGGGATCATCGAGTCTCTCCTGTTGTGCCAGATGAAGAAATATTCGACGCTCTAGGGCTTTTACATTTTTTTAGGGTTGATGAAAGTGAGGATTTTGGTATATAAAATAATCAGATATAATAGACTTCTGAGCAGCGCCTGGTGTTCATAGCAAAGAGTATCTCCCTTACAACAAATCCATGGAAGACTGGATGAGCATTTTGGTAATAAATGGAAGACATTTCAGGAAAGAAAGCCAGAAGATCTTTAATTACAATCATGATAGTAATGGCATCGTACATTCAGCCGTGTGATCACTTGTAATAATGTAATTATTGTATTTGTAGAAAACAACATGTGATTGATTTATCGTACGATGAATCACTGCCCTTTGCTGCAATCAGTTGGCAAGAAGCTCAGCTGCATCTTTTTCAGATCGAACCCCACGTGATAGTTCATCTGATGCAGATTACCGAATATGTTGATTTCATCCGAACCGTACAAGGTGAAACAAGCTATACCGTCTTCAAGCAACTCAACGAATATACCATCTTCGGGCAAAACCACATCAGCCCCATCGAAGTTGGCAACAATCTTCGGCGGCTTAATATCTCCAGAGGGATCGTAGCACAGGTCGAACAACCCTTTCGGGTCGTTCACCCGTTTCCCCGTCGTCTCGTTCGCGACAGCTGATTCAACGGATTGGTACAAACTCTGAGGAATTATAGTTACGGTGGTCCCAGAATCGACGATCATGTTCCCTTTCTGAACATCATTTGTTGCCCTTTTATTACCGTCGACTGAGAACTTCTGATCTCCGACGGTAATGCCTAGCAACGTGACGTAGTAAAAAGTAATAGGATCTCCTTTCACCAGCGGGGTTGAAACAACGTTAGGCCCAGACACAACAGCGTTAGTACCTGTTGGAAATAAAATATATAAATTTAAAATATGATACGTTCCTTCCAAAGTTTAAGGATGTGTTTGGTTTAAGGCAATTAGTGTGTAAAAGAAAATTGGAGAGAAAATGGTTTTCATAAGTTTTTCTTTCGTTTCCTCACTATTAGGTGAAGATATTAGTTTTCCTTAGTTTTAAGTGTAAACTTAAGTTAGATTTTTTTTTTTTTTCCTTATATGAACCAAACATAAAAACTAATTTTCCTTTTCCATTTCACTTTTCTTTCCCTACTAATTTCCACAAACCAAACACATCCTAAGCTTTTAGGTGAAGTGGTCCTTCCACATGTTTTCATCATGCCCAAGAGGTCATGGGACGAATCCTCACGACCACCCGAAAAAACCACGTCTAAGGATAGATGAGAAATAAATCAGCCTGGAGCCTAGATGTGAGAGGGCGTGTTGGAAATAAAATATATAAATTTTCCTTTCAAGCTTCATTCAACATTACCGAAGCTTATCTTGCTCGAAGCAGTCGAATTGTAAGAGGTAAGGCAATAAGAGAATCTCCCGTTGACGTAGCTATCGAGTTGCCTTATGATCGAGACGTTGCTCCCGCCGAGGCCCACGATCCCTGAAGTTGTATTCGGGAAAGTCCCGTTATCGTTCCTTCCGCAGCCAAACACGACCTTAGGAATCGTGAGGCTCTCCGACCCGTTGCTGTTCGAATCGAAAGAAAAGGTTTCTGAGGCCAAGTCTCCGTTGCTGTACGAACCGTCCCCATAACCGATGCTGTATAAGCACTGGTTTGCGTTAGAACAAGAACCATCGAAACCCTCATCACTGCAAAGAGATGCAGTGCACGAGACTTGTGTGTAGCTCGAGGTTTTGTTCGGGTCGAACAAGGGTTGGTTCTGACCGAAGCAGTCATTGCAGGGTAAGCACTGCGTCCACGTTAGGTCGCTGCCGGTGTCGGCAATGGCCGTGATTTCGACAGGTGGCGTACCGATCTTGACTTTCATGAGATACTCTCCACCGCCCGAGGTTAAGGTGGCATCGAAGCTATTAGGGTTTGATGACGAAGATGATGATTGGCCTCGAGAGGAATATATTAAGCTGCTGAGAGATTTCTGCCTTGCAAATGAACGGTGGATGGAGTTTCTGAGGTTCGATATGCGGTGGTTACGGTTGGTGTTGGCATCGAATGTGTTAACGGAGTCTCGGTGGATGAGATCGAGAGTGATTCCGCCGTTCTTGAAGGAGTAGGCTCGGGAAATAATGAAGAGAATGGCGGTGAAGGTTATGAGACTTCTGGGGTATATAGCCATTGTTAGCTAAAGCTTGGAAATGATTGAAGAAAGACTGAGGTGATTACGGCAGCGTTTTATAGGGCAAGCGATGTTGATTTCTCCCGGTGCATATAAAATCGGAGAAGGATGTGCTTTATTAACTGCAGGCACCGTATTTTTCAAAATAGGTCACTAAGTATATATGTTTTCGTTTTTGATTCGCTATGTTTACATGGATGCTGACCCATTTTTGCATTCAATAAACATAATGATCCAAAATTGAAAAATGTATAATTAGTGACCCAAAAATTGAATGGGTGACTCAAATTTGTTTTGATATGCAAAGTAAATGACTTATTTTTGCAATTATCGAACATAGTGACCCAAAACGAAAACATGTATACTTAGTGATCTAAAATTATATTTTTCCCACCCTATTTTATAGCGAAAAGTTTTTCCGATATACATTGTGTTGTGTTATACAAGGCTATGCATGATTTTTGTCTTGGCTTCATTGTTTTCTCAGTTGATATATTGGAAGTATCGACTATGTTACAATGTAGTGATAGACGTATCTTTGTAAAAATCACCATTGAAGGGCACATAGAAGTTTCTTAAACTGTATTTGATAGTAACTGTAACAATAAGGACATGCTTTAAAATATTAAATTGCTTCCTGATTTTTTACAGGCACATTAATTCAAACATAACTCTCCTCACCACCGCCCTTTGCTGCAATCGGTTGGCAAGAAATTCATCGAGTTGTTCCTCAGATCAAACCCTACATGGTGGAGTTCATCACGAATATGTTGGGGGTAATCACGAAAGCCAAACAACGTATTCCCAACGCGCCGTGCGTGCGGCCGTGTCACTTGCTTGCCGGCTCTCGCCAGGTCCCTCTTTATCTTGCCGTACTCCGTACTTTGGGTCAAATTGCTCCAATTAGTGTTTATTTCCTTTAACTCAGTTCACCTTGGGATCGTACATCATTGCTCCGGTTCGCTCGTCAATGATCGACCCGTTTACGTGGGACACCTGCCTATCGCTGAAATGGTCGAATGTTGAATCCCAACATTTTTTTGCAGCTATTATTACTCTTATTATTAAATTTATTCCTTTTTATATATTCTTAATCTCTACGTGTTGGAAATAAAATATATAAATTTAACATATGATACAATCACTTCGACCTTAAGAATTCACCATGTTTACAAAGTTAATTACCAAACGAGTCACCCGAAATTGAAAAATGTATATATTTAGTGACCCAAAATCGAAAAATATATACTTAGTGACCCAAAATTGAAAAGATGACCAAAAATTGTTTTGACGTACGAAGTTATTGACCTACTTTTGCAATTATTAAACATAGTGACAAAACCGAAAATATGTATACGTAGCGACCTAATTTTATAATTTTTCCCTATATATTATTATCTGTATGTTTTGTGCGAGGACTTTTGTGTTGAAAATTTACAGCGCATCAGTAGTTTAAATTTATTATGCATGTTTGTTCTTTCCTCCATAAAGGCGTTTTTATTTCAATATTGAAGAGCTCTCTAAAGATTATTTCTATATATCTATAAAGATTATCAAGAACATTATTAAAATTTCTATTGAAATATAGAAAATAAAAATACCGAAATACATTTTTTATAAACTCTATAGAAATATTGAAATAATCTTTAGCGAGCTCTTCAATATAGAAACTTCAGGGAGGAATGAAAACGTTGGCGTAATAAATTTAAACGGCTGATGTGCCATAGTTTTCAACGCAAAAATTGTTGCGCAAACATACAAACTAAATTATCTCTAACGACCACAAATAACAGTTAATGGTCCGCCAAAAAACTAAGTGTACATCAAGAAATTTATTTTAAAAATAAAAATTTGAAGAAATATTCATACCAAAGTCAAAAAGTCACGATTTTTAATGATATAATTTTGGTCAACCCGATTCCAAGCTTATATGAATCTTTTGTTTCATCCTTTTATATCCAATGAACAGAAACAAGTTACACTAGGTAGGACATATTCTACACTCTTGGATTAGAACATGGATCGAAGGGCGCAAAGAGATTAAGGTTCCCGAAAAACTGAATCATTGAATGTTGAGTATAATAGTAAGGAGGCAGACATCAAAGTGAAGCAGTACTTAGCAGTACTTACACTACGACAAGACAGTGGCCGATTGGTTCAACCACTTTGGTTCCAAATGGGACACAATTCAAAAGAGGATATCGATGTTCGATACGAAGCATACCTTAGCCGCATGGCCAAAGAATAATGTTCAATTGATTAGTTGGGGAGAAAATAGTTTTAATAAGTTTTTCTGTCACATCACCATTTGACAATGAAACTCTTTCCTTATTTAAAAGTATAAATTTAAGATAGATTTTTTTATATTTTCTTTTCCTTATCAAATTCTTCATTAATCAAACACAAAATGTACCTATTACATGGCGGTTAGTTAAATAAAATTTTAACTTTTACTTCATCGAATCGCGTAGAAATATTAGTTATTCATATAGCTGGTCGGGAATGTGTTTGCTTGAGATCGATAAATTAAGCAAATATAGAAGATAATGTGATATGTATATTGACCAATTAAAAGATGATATATTAAAGGTGAGAGAACAAATCATATTTCGCCGAAATTTTTCTATACACACGATCTGGAGAAAATTTGTGATATTGATTTACAACAAGTGCGATCAAGCGAAAATTTTGCGGATTTATTTACAAACGCACTTTCCCTTATATCTTTTTTAATAAGTAGTATATGTAACTAGAGTTCGAAGACTTCGAGATTTAGAGAGATGTTGTAATCATGAAGACTAAATATGTATGTACTCTTTTTTCCCTTACGTAGTTTTTCAATTTAACTTTTCTTGGTAAGGTTTCTAATTGACAATAAAAACATATTTAATGAAATATGTAATCTTTTTCCTTTATTCTATTTTTATCCCTTTTTGGATTTTTCCTAGTAAGGTACTAACGAAACATATTGAAATATACATCGAATGGGGAGTATCATGAAATATTAATTTAAATATGCGAATGTTTATTATTTCGAATGATGGCTATAAAAAAGATTTATAGTTAAGTTGAGAAAGTTTGATGTAAACATTTTATTATTAAGAATGACGATATGATATATTAATTACTTCAAAAGTTTTCGAAAAATGCTATATAATTTAAACACAATGCGTTAAGAATATGTGTGGCCAATTCAATTTAAACAAGTCTAACCCCAATTTGTCTCGTCGGTTCTAATTATTTATTTATAGTTAAAAATATGTGGCCAATTCAATTAAAACAAGTCTAACCCCAATTTGTCTCATCGGTTCTAATTATATAAATATCTATATTAATACGGGGAGCACCTTACATCATCTTTCAATTAATTTGATATGGCACTTGTAATTTCCAATTATATCATTCATTTTTATTTATTTATTCCTACTATATCACCACAAATCAGTTATATATATATATATTTTATAAATGATATACATTTACAATTAAAATTAAAATTTCATCAATTATAAGGCTTTTTTAACTAAATAAATAAAAAAAAACATTTAATTTTTAAAATAGGGTTTTTTTTGAACATATTAATAAAATAGAGTTAATTGCGGGTATTACCCGCGACGTCGCGCCTAATGGCCGCGACGTCGCGGGCAATGGACGCGACGATAATGTTGGCCTGTTTAATCGCTTAAACGGGCCAATATCGTATTGGGCCCGTCGTCGCGTTTAATAGACGCGACGACGCGTCCATTGAGCGCGATGATGGGACATGTTCACGCGTTGTCTGTTAAAATTAAAATTATTGGAGAATTGATGTGGACGTAACGTTCACGAGTGTTGCAGAAGAATCGTTGCGTCCAATAGATGCGACGTCGCGTCCATTAAATGCGACGATTTTTCCTATATAAAGTACTATAATTCCATATACGTTGATATGTAAAAAAAAACAACTTGAAGTATTTAAATTCCTCCTCAAATTATGACATCCCGTAAAATTCAAGTCTCTATCTACTACGGTGGCGAAATCATTACCGAATCAAACTCCATTCGTTACAGCATCCCACCCATTTCACTTAGACGAATTCGTCGCGACACTAGCTTTGCTCAATTTCTGGGCATGCTACATGAGGTTATTCGCCTCGACAACAATTTTTCCTCCTTAACCGTTCATGTCAAGAATGAATACTATCAGCATTCTCGACTCTATCAGAGGCTCTTTCAAATTTCAAACGACGCGGAACTATCGTACTTCTTGGATGCTGATGCGGAACTATCGTACTTCTTTGAGCAGCAAGTCCTCCTCCCCACAATTGATGGTTTGATTGGGTTCAACATATTGCGTCACGTAGGTATCGTTTGGACGTTCACTCGTGACATTTCCTGATGTTTAAAGTGAAAAGAAATAAAAAGACGTCAAAACAAATATTACCAAAGCGCAATGGTCTAGCAAGTGATAATCTGCATTAAAGAAAAGTACATGCAAGCATGTAAAGTTCGCAAAAGAAACAACATAAAATAAAATGAAACTAGAATTCAGGCTCCGGCGATGAATCGTGGGAATCATCGTCGTTGGAAGATGATTCATCTCCTTGGTCAACGAGCTTACGGGACTCCGCGAGCAACTTCAAGGCGTCTTGCACCTTCTTCATCGCCTTCTCCTGTCGGTCTTGCCTCTTTTGGAGCTTGATATCAACTTTTTATGTTGGTTGCTTCATCGCGGACTGCTCTCGCTCCTGCAATTCCTTCCCACTCCTTAAGGTGACGGCCTTGCAATGTTCCCTTGGATTCGTTTCAGTATAGCTCGGGAGCGAACCTTGAGGTCGTTCCGCCAATTGTTTAGCTATTTGGCCCACTTGTTGCTCCAATTTCCGTACTGAAGCATCCGTGTTTTGAGCTCGTAAATCGATGGTTTGGAAATGTTCTTCCATCTTCGTTAATCGGCTCTCATGGGCTTGAGTGGTCTTGTTGAAGTTCGAGAGGAGAATCTCCATCATACCTTTCATCTCCTTCATGTCATTAGATCCCGACCCTTGAGCTGTATTTTGATAATGATTGCTCGATCCTCCAGATTGAAATCCCGGTGGTGGCCCTTGCTGGAATCCGGACTGCCTCTGCATCTGATGGCCTTGATTACCGTATGACATGTTAGGGTGTGCTCGAGGTTGAAAACTCCTCTGACCTTGGTAATTGCCCATGTAGTCAACATGCTCTAAGGGTGGTGTGGCTTGACATTCCGAAGTCTCGTGAGCTGCACCACAATTACCGCAGTGAGGTATGTATGGTATTTGTTGAGGTGGTGCTGCGGCCATCGGGGTTATCACAGCGTTGACGGCTTGCGGTTGAGCAGCCTTTGGTATGAGAGCATTTAACACCGTCTGAAGTTGAGTTTGCGTCGTGGCCATTTGCTGTTGAAGAGCATCAAACTTAGCATTCATCGCTGTATCGTTGCTCACTTCGAACATTCCAGGCGCCTTCATTCTTGTGTTGCCTCGCATGAAGCTATTTCTCGTATATTCTTCGATTAAATTCCATGCTTCAGTGGCACTAAGCTTCACAAGTCCTCCGTTTGCGGCACCGTCTAGCATATGAGCCGTTTGATCGTTGAATGCCTCGTGGAATCTATTGATGATTGCTGCATTCGTCATTCCATGCTGCGGGCATTTCTTCAACAACGCTTTGTACCTCTCCCATACTTCGTAAAGATTCTCCGTGTCTTTCTGATGAAAGAGTGAAATTTCAGTCTTTAACCTGAGAACCTTCGATTGCGGGAAAAAGTAGCCAAGAAAAGCCCCGCGCAGCTCGTCCCAAGTAGTGATAGATTTTGGTGGTAATAGCTCCAACCACTCCTTTGCCTTATCTTTGAGAGAGAATGGAAACAACATAAGCTTGATTGCATCATTCGACACCCCATTGATTTTGATGATGTCCGTAATCGCCAAGAATGCTTTGATGTGTTTGTACGGATCATCTTCAGAGTTGCCCTCAAATTGAGCCGTTTGAAATATCATTTGAAGCCATGAGTTCTTCAGCTCAAAATTGTTGATTGCTATCGGTGGTATGACAATTGCCGACTCCGTACCACCGAGTGTATCGTTCTTGAGCAAATCTTGCAGTGATTGCTCCTCGTTATTAGTTTCTTGATCCGCCATCTCCTTCGGTGTTCCCGAACTATCGACTGACGTCTCTGGGGGAGAGGTGCTTGCGGTGTCCTGAGAGTAATCAACTAGCTGAATTGATTCGTCGGACGAATGACTTTCGGAAGTTTCTTGTCTCAGACTTCGTCGCAATGTACGCTCAAAATTAGGAGATCCTTCAACAAGTGGATACGATGGATGGCTTCTGGTCATTCACCGTATAAGTGTACCTGAAAAAGTCAACGAACCACGGTAGCTAGATAACGAAACACAAACCAAAAGACAGTTGCAGATAAGAAACGTTGATTAACTAGAATTAATAACAAATAAGTAAATGGCTAAATTACCGAACTCGGGTTTTCCTAATATCAATCTAATTCCCCGGCAACGGCGCCAAAAACTTGATCGCGATGGCGTATGCTCTTAAATATGATATAGAGGTTCGTGCATATACATCAAGTTATAATTAAAACGAATAATGTTAAAGTAGCACCACGCGCAATAGGCAGTGTACCTATCGTTTGTAGAATAGCTTAGTGAGTATCCGAGTATCGAACACGAGGAATAACATTGATTACTAGTAATTACCTATCAATTCGATATTTAGCCTAACAAATAGTTTGTGATTTTTGTATGTTTGAACTAGATCACGACAAGTCAAACTAACACGATGAAACAACTTAAGACACGTCTGAGATTTAAAAGTAACTTTTCAAGTGGAGAAGAATGTGCTCGGGATTTCGAATCCCGTTAGGTATTGTCGACTAGGCCGTAAACCACCGTATCCACGCGGATAATGACTAAATCGCAGTAATTTCTTTTCACTCCCGAATTTGCTGTCGCCCTAAACGGTCGCGAGGATTTATATTGGTTTACCTATAGCGAGGGTCGACTATTTGCTTTCGCCCTATAGTCGACTCCTAACGTTTACGAAAAGACTAACCGTTCTTTAGCTTTCGCCCTCAACGGTATACCAAACGTCACACCAATACATAGACATATCAATGTGACCTTCAAAACAACACATAGACATATTGAATCGAAGAAACAATGTCGTAAACGATAAATAAACAATATCACGTGTTCACAAGTGTTATAACGCCCAAACGACAACTCTACCCAACGTTCATCTCATCCCGAGCACAAAAGAAGCTTAGCTACTCATGCTTAAGAGAGATCTACGAATTGTATACAAAATAAAGCACAAAGAATACATAGATCTTTCCTATTTTACGAGCCCAAGCAGATCCGGCGTCCTTTGTGCTAGATCTTGGATAAATTGAGCTTTGGATCTTCACTTTAGCACCTAGGAATCGTTTTGATTGATTCCTATGGGTCTTGAGACGTCCCTTAGGTGTATTTTATGTTTTGGAAGTGAGTTATGTCGATCTCGATCCAGATCTGGGTTGAGAAGTGCGGCTTATATAGAAAGTAACAAACAACACGGCTTATCCAACCTACCACACGGCCGTGTTTGAGGCCTGAGGCCCGCGTCTGCGATGCTTCGTCAACAACACGGCCGTGTATACCAAAGAACCAAACCGTGTTAACATGCCGAGGCTTCCTCTCTCATTGATGAACCACACACGGCCGTGTATCGTGTCCCTCTAGGCCGTGTGAAGTTGCCGAGGCTTTATATCATTTTCCTTCAAAGAAGCACGGCCGTGTTGGTTCTTGCCGTGGCCGTGTTTCCTATGAACACGGCCGTGTTGGTTGCTGGTTGGAGCCGTGTTGATTCGCCGAGGCTTAAAATCATGTCTTCAAGTAAACACGGCTGTGTTGATACACAGTGAGGCCGTGTTTATGGTAAACTTGGTCATTTTTGCCCCATATTCTCTCGTTTGGTCCTGATTTGTTATCTTATGCTCCTTCAATATCAAAACATAGGTATAATCTTTAATATAAGTACAAGATAACTCAAATAAACCAAGTTACGACCTAAATATGATAGAGATAAACGTATAAAAATACGTTTATCAGCATGCAACAAGTTATTTGACTTGCTGCACAAAATCACTTCTTGTGGTCGTTTCATTTCGTCACTAGATAATTATCATTTCCGCTGTGTGTTTCTAAGTGAGTGTGAATGTTAGCCCAACATCACGTCCAACATCAGTCTACAACTTAGTGTGTTTACATCCATTTGTACCGAGACCCCCCCTTTAAAGTGGTATCAGAGCCTACGCTTGACGTTACTAAGCGCTGAAAATCCTCTACAATGGATGTTACGAGTACAAATTACATCGGTAAAGTTCCTGTGTTAGACGGCACCAATTATGCATATTGGAAGGTTCGTGTTCGGCAGTGTATCAAGTCCATCGATGTGCAAGCGTGGGAAACAGTACTCCACGGCTATACCCCACCTCGAACAGCCCCTGACGCTGATGGAGAAGTCTTTGACAAGCCAGTTGAAGAGTGGACAGTCCCTGAACGAAGCGCTGCTGAGTTCAACGACAAGGCACTCAACGCCATCTTCTCATCCGTGGACATCTTCATGTTCAAGATACGGCTACTTCTAAATCAGTTCGAGAATATAAGGATGAAGGAAGATGAAGACATCACCACGTATTTCGGGAAGCTCTTGACAATATCTAGCGAGTGTGCCAGCTTAGGAGATCCGATCGCCAATAAGGTATTAAATTCTAAAGCTATTCGTACACTAACTGAAAAATTCAATGTGAAGGTAGCGGCGGTCGAAGAAGCACACAACTTGGCTAGTATGGAGTTCAACACATTGATGAACATTATGAAGAACTACGAGACTAATCTCGAAGTACAAAAGAGGGCTTCGCGCGGTAAAAGTCTTGCTCTAGTCAGCCAGCCAACCGAGGAGCCAACTGAGATTGACCCCAGCAACGAGGATGACATGGCCATGCTCGTGAAGAGATTTACAAAGTTCATTAGGAAAAAGAATGTTGTGCAAAATATTGGCCCAACATTCAGAAAAGGACAGAATGCCAAAGCTGAACCCTCCTCTGCTCCACCGTTCTTTAAACGCAAGCCAGATGGGAAGCCAGACGGGAAAAAGAAGAACTTCAATTATGAGTCTGTGAGATTTTATGAGTGTCAAGGTTGGGGCCATTTTGCCAACGAGTGTGCAAACACTCTTCGCAAGCACGAAAAGGCTATGTGGATCGATCTGTCTGACGATGAAGATGAAGAATTGTGCCAAATAGAGACCAAGCAATCCTCAGTGACTATTCAGTCCTTCTCAGACGGCGAAGACGATGAGGATCATCAAATTGGCTTCACGGCGGTAACTGATGTTGAGCCAACATCTGACTCAACATCTGAAAAACATATCATTTTTTATTATGATGATTCAAACTGTTTAGATATTTTTTTGAGTTCTGATAACACAGAAACAGATTGCAGCGAAAAAGTTCAGATGAATAAAGCCTTCAAGCTACTGTACTCACAATATGAAATTGAGAAGGCGAAAAATTTGCAACTAAAAGCCGCAGTGAAAATGCTGTCCGAGGAGAATGAGAAGAATGAAAAGTTGATTGAAAGCTTGGTGAAAGGAATGAACAAGATGGAAGCCGTACTGACACGAAAGGACAAGGAGATCGACAAGCTCCAAAAACGAGTCGACGAAGCCGATGAGATCTTCACGAAGTTGAACAAGGGTAAATCTACTCTTGATGAGGTATTGTCTCTAGGTATTTTTGAGAAGCAAGGTCTAGGATTTAATTCTCAGCCTGCTTGTGATGTCCCAAAACCCGTGACCCATGTTCAACCTAAGATAGTGTTTGTTAAAGCTCAAGCCACGAGTGATGAGAGTGAAACTGTGAAACTTAAGAATAGTTCCGAGCACGCTGCCACTAAAAGTAAGGATAGCTCATATATTTGCCATCATTGTAAGCAAACAGGTCACTTAAAACCATTTTGCTGGAAATTGAAGAGGGAGATTTCTGGAAAGAAATCGATGTCGGCTAAAATGTCATCCAACATCCCGCTCAACATTGAGAAATCAGTGTTGAATGGAATGACTGGAGAAAGCTCAGCTGGCTCATCTTCAAGTTCTAGTAAACAGGATGTTGTTTTGTCGTCTAAGAAAGTTTGGGTCGAGAAATCTGTTCATAAATGCCATGTTGTTTATACCTCTTTGCGAGCTAACGTGACAGGTTCATGGTACTTCGATAGCGGGTGTTCCCGACATATGACAGGTACCAAGGAGTATCTCAGTGATTATATGCCTTTAAGGAGTGGATCTGTGACGTTCGGAGGAGGTGCTAAAGGGCGGATTCTCGGCCGAGGCAGATTGAACGTGCCCGACTTTCCCAAGCTAAGCAACGTGCTTCATGTTGACGGGCTCGTAACAAACCTGATCAGCATAAGCCAACTCTGTGACGACAATCTTGAGGTAAGGTTTAATAAGGAGTGTTGTGAAGTTTTTAACAGCAATTCTGTGCGAGTGATGGCAGGAAAAAGATCGAGAGACAACTGCTACCTAGTCGGTGAAAAATCCAGGGTTAAGGACGTGTGCCAACTTTCTAAGGCCAAAGATGATGTAATGAGTCATGTCAACTACCGGACCTTGGAGCAACTTATCAAACATGATGCAATTAGAGGCATCCCTAAGCTTAAGGAGTTTGGTAAGGTTGTTTGTGAGTCATGCTTGAAGGGTAAGCAAATGCATGTTAGCCATAATGTTGATCAACAAGCTTCCCAACATTTTAAAACTGCTCACTGTTTTCAGTTAATTCATATGGATTTGATGGGTCCGATGGAAGTAGATAGCATAGGAGGTAGGAAATATGCTTATGTGCTCGTAGATGATTACTCTAGATATGCATGGATATTCTTTCTTAGGGAAAAATCTGAATCGTTTGATTTCTTTAAGAATTTTTGTGCCATGATTAAGAACAATTTCAGAGCATCTATCTTTCGCATTAGGTCTGATCATGGTAGAGAATTTGAGAATCAATACTTTGATAAATTTTGTGATAAGAAAGGTATTGTGCATGAGTATTCATCTCCTAAGACGCCCCAACAAAATGGGGTGGCCGAAAGGAAGAATAGGACACTTCAAGAAATGGCTCGTGTGATGTTGCAATCTAGGAATATTTCTAAGCGTTTTTGGGCTGAAGCTTTGCATACAGCTTGTCACATATCGAATCGTGTGTTCTTTAGGCATGGTACTAAGAAAACGTCTTATGAGTTGTTGAATGGGAAAAAGCCTACTGTGAAGTACTTTCATGTTTTTGGGTGCTATTGTTACATGTTAATTGATCGTGAGTACTTGACCAAGTTTGATTCGAAAAGTGACAAATGTATTGTTCTTGGATACTCGTCTAATAGCCGCGCATATCGTGTGTATAACTTGCGTTTGAAGTCTGTTCAGGAGTCTATCAATATCGTGTTTGATGATGCTACTGACCCAAGCAGAAATACTTCTCAAGTTGATGTTTCAGATATTGTCCCACCAGTTGTGGAAACAGATGCTGAAGCTGAGAAAATGTTGAGCCAACATCTGACTCAACATCAGCACCTGAACAGAACAATGACGAGGACCAAGTGAAGAACGAAGGGATCCCCCAGCGAAGATTCAGAAAGATCATCCCACTGATCTCATCATTGGAGACGTGAACGAAGGGAGGAAGACCAGAGACAAACCGCGCAAAGATTATAAGTCTATGGTAAGAAACGTATGCATGAACACGATATACGCTGAGGTACGTTTCAATTGCTTTGTCTCTGAGATAGAACCTAAGAATGTCCTTGAAGCTCTCAAGGACAGTTTCTGGATAAACGCGATGCAAGAGGAACTCTTGCAATTCGAGAAAAACCAAGTGTGGACCTTGGTTCCTCGGCCGAAAGACATAAATGTCATAGGCACCAAGTGGATCTTTAAGAACAAATCTGATGAACTTGGTAGAGTTGTTAGAAACAAAGCACGTTTAGTAGCTCAGGGTTATACGCAAGTAGAAGGCATAGACTTTGATGAGACGTTTGCTCCTGTTGCTAGGTTAGAATCGATTCGGCTTTTGTTAGCTATAGCATGTTGGCTTAACATCACTTTACATCAAATGGATGTTAAGGGTGCTTTTTTAAATGGGTACATTGATAAGGAAATCTATGTCAACAGCTAAGGGGTTTGAAGACCCTCATTATCCTAACCATGTCTTTAAGTTGCATAAAGCGCTGTATGGGTTGAAGCAAGCTCCTCGAGCTTGGTACGCACGGTTAGCTACGTTTTTACTTGAATTTGGATTCACTCGAGGTGAGGCAGACCGTACGCTTTTTGTGAAAAGAGTCGGTTTGATCTTTTAATTGCTCAAGTTTACGTAGATGATATTGTTTTTGGCTCAAGCTCACAGTCTATGTTAGATCTGTTCGTGCAAGCGATGAACACCACTTTCGAAATGAGCATGATTGGAGAGCTAACTTATTTTTTAGGTTTGCAGATTAAGCAGAGCAGCGACGGGATCTTTATGTCCCAGGAGAAGTACGCAAAGAACACTGTCAAAAAGTTCGGGTTGGACACGGCTAAGGTAATGAAAACTCCCATGGGGTCTACGCAAAAGGTAAGTAAAGACGATGTTGGGCAGAATGTTGACCCAACATTGTATCGATCTATGATTGGCAGTTTATTGTATCTATCTACTAGTAGACCAGACATAATGTATAGTGTATGCGTATGTGCTAGATATCAGTCTGAACCTAAAGTCACTCATCTTAATGCTGTTAAACGTATTCTTCGTTACGTGAGTGGATCGTGTAGCCTAGGATTATGGTTCTCCAAAGATACTAATTTGAGTCTTGTAGGCTACAGCGATGCTGATTGGGCAGGTGACGAGGATGATCGCAAGAGCACAAGTGGCGGCTGTTTCTTCCTTGGTAATAATTTGGTTGCGTGGTATAGTAAGAAACAGAACCGTGTGTCTTTATCTACTGCTGAGTCTGAGTATGTTGCGGCGGGTAGTTGCTGTACGCAATTATTGTGGTTGAATAGCATGTTGTGTGACTATGGGTTAGAGTGCGAATCTGTTCTTATGTTGTGATAACCTTAGTGCCATCAACATCTCTAGGAATCCCATCCAACATTCACGTACGAAGCATATAGATATTAGGCATCATTTTCTAAGAGATATGGTAGAAAAAGAGTTAGTGTGCATTGAGCATATAGACACTAAACATCAGTTAGCGGACATATTCACGAAAGCATTGGATTCTGAAAGGTTTTCGGACCTGAAGAAATCCATAGGTTTATACATGTCAGTCTGAATGTTGGTCCAACATTTGGATCAACATAGCATATGTCAAATTTGATGGTTACTGCTTTAATGTTTGATGAAATATTCTGTTCTGTTTCCCTGTGAAATGACTTGATTCTTCTTGACTGGTCCCTGACTTGATTCTGATTCAGTTTGTTAATGCTACATTTTTGTGCTTTCGTTTATTTGCATTTGTTTTTCAGTCTGCATTTGTTAGTATATTGTGTCTAGAATTGATATCTCTCAGAATTGCATTAGAACTCTCGAAGGACAGCTTGTTACATTTGTCTCAAGTGGTCATCAACGTCGCTCAAACGGTTAGTATCACTCGATTCTACCTTGATTTTTGACTTGGTAGTTTTTGGTCGAATCATGATCTGACGTGCTCCTAAATTCGCTCTTGACCACTTCTTCAATTTACTATATTTAGCTCCATGTTTATTTAGGCAATTTTTGAATTTACTTCGACTTTATCTTCCAATGTGCCTAAATTACTTTAAGCTCCCAACGGTTATTTTTATGAACCACTTACTCTACTATATGCGAGAATTACTGAGTGGACAGGTTTGCTTGTAAACGTTGAAATTCAAGTGTTTTAAAGAGTGTTTGATCAAGTTTTACTTCACATAAACCCTAGCTCCTAAGTCGATTTCATCTCTCTAGAAATTCTCTCTGCATCTTCATCCAAATTTCTTTGATTTTATCTCTCGAAATGTCGAACTCACCTAATCATGTAGAAACCCAGAATGTTGACCCAACATTCGGTTATACTATGTACGACATCCAACCTCTACAGGCGATTCCGGCTCAGATCAAAGACTTGGATGATGTTCCTTTCAGCTCTCTGTATCAGACCCCTGAAAGACGACGACCGGTCCAGACCAGAGTGGTGGGCGGATCGATAAACACGACGAACCCAGTGGAAAACCTTACGAGAATGGGAGAAACCCCTGTTTCTGACAGGATCGAGCCGGAAGTTCCACCTACAAACCCAACTCCAACCCTCAAATCCACAGAGAAAACCCCAAGAAGCCAAAGAAAAAGAAGAGCACCTCCAAGAAGTCTCGATCCCAACCGGCTATTGAAGTTAGCGCCCCTGTTCCAAAGCAACGTCGAAGCAACATAATGCGGCAGTCCCAGGCTACGAAGGGGCCAACATCAACTGCAGATAAGCCCATTAACCTCTCGAGTTCCTCATCAGAGACTGCAACGAAAACCTCGGAGGACGAGCCCACTCAGATTACCGCTGAAGCCCCAGTTTAGGGGGAGACAAGTGCTGCTGCCACCTCACATGTTCCAGAGTCAAACCCAGCCCCATCATCATCTCCGTCAAAGGCTTCAACAAACGAGGTTATTGACACCACCACCTATGACCAGCTGGATGATGAGGCAGTAGGTCCAGGGGGAGACACACCATCTACTGAGTCCAACTCACCTACCTATGAGAGCGAAGGCAGTGATGACTTTGGTTCAGCTGAAACCCTAGCCGCGTGGAGGAACAAATTGCTGAAGAAAGCGGGAAAAAGGCCAATAAGTTCAGAGGACAAACCTTCCAAGAGACCTCGACCAGCTGAGTCCTCACAACCAGCAGCCAGCAGTCATGCTCTGCCGCCTATTCCCAGTCACAGTGACGATGTTGAGGAGGATGTTGACCTAACATCCGAGTCAGACTGGGAGACTCCGTTGCCAAGGGGGAGGTTCTACGCCTCATTTAATGAGGAGCTGTGGCCGCACTTCAGCCAAAGGGTATTGCGAGTTGAGAGGACTGCAGATGTGGTGAGCTTTCGCCGATATGGAGTTATGCAGTTCTTAGAGTCCAGACAATTTGACAAGACCGTAACTTTGTTTGGGACCTACTGTGATACAGTGGTCCGTGAGGTATTTTCTAACCTTTCCCCTAGCTTAAATGATCCTAGTTCTAGGAAGTATGAAAAACTTTTCTTGAGGGGGAGGTTATATGAGTTTTCGGCGGGGGCTATTAATGAGTTTTTGGGCACTCCAAATGTTGACATGAATGAGACCTTTGATAATAATGAGGTGGTGCGTTTTCTGACCGGGGGTAGAGTGAGGGAGTGGGATGGAAATTTTTCAGTGAGCTTTTTAACCTCGCTATATTCTGTGCTCTTTAAAATTGGCATCTTTAATTGGTGGCCAACGGCAAATGAGCCCCGTGTGGCTGAGAATATGGCGCATATTCTGTACGCCCTTGGGAAGAATCTGCCTTTAAATCTGGGTGAATTAGTGCTGGACCAGCTTGCCAAAGAGGCCAAAAAAAAGTCACCTGGAATCCTGCCTTTCCCTTCCTTGATCTATGGGATGTTAGTTCGTGGAGGATTCAAGCCATCACGCAGAGACCAGGTGGTGACTATCAAAGTGCCGTACGCTGTCTCCCATATGCACTTGGCAGGGCCAAACAAAGTTGTGGATCTGCCGTGGCGAGCTCCTACTGAAGATGTTGAGCAACATGTTGCCTCAACATCTACTCCTCAGCCCAGCTTAGATCAACAAATTAAGTGTCTCGAGGACACCATCACCTTTCTGACGTCTCAGCTATCAATTATGAAGGATTTGCGTTCTTCCCAAAAAGGGGGAGAAGAGGCAGAAGTTGAAGAGCAAGAAGAGGCTGGGACGAGTGGACACGGTGGGGTTCAGACCAAGCAGCAAGGTGGGGATGGTCAAGGAGCTGAAGCAGTACAGACAGGGGGAGATTGTGAGGAAGAGGCAGAGGACTCGATCGAGAGTCTGAATATTTAGGCAGGGGTCTGAATATTCTTTGCATGCGGTTGTGTGCCTTTATTGCATTTTGTTTTTGCATGCTTGCCTGCTGTCTAGCGTATGTTTCTGTTATATCTATGGACCATTTCTTTTTGTTTTGCAGATGTTTCACTTTCAGACCCTTAATGGCGTGTACTATCTAAGTAGTACTTTGAATAGTTTTCGTTCTATTCTGGCTGTGTGTTTACTCTAACCATTTTGTTAATGTTTTGTGGTTGAGTAGATGTGGTTTTCATTACGACTAACTTCTGCTTTGGTTTTGGGAAGAAAGATAAAAAGGGGGAGATTGTTAATGTTGAGCTTTCAACATTGGCAATGTTGGGGTAACATTCTAGTCAACATTTGTTGGCCGAGAATGTTCCCTATCTCAGTTTTATCTTTCATGCCCAAAACTTATTTTAGTGAAGACGTGGCATTTTTTTAGTGTTGTACAGGATATGGATAAGTGCTGGAATGGATCAAACCGTGTGGAAAGAGTATGGATAAGCTGGAGCAAAAATAGGAGTGAAGCATGCTAAAAATAGGAAGATTGGAGCTCAAGTCAAGACCAAGTCATTTGGAGCTGATTCAAATCAACTCTCAACAGTCACAACTATCTTAGTGGACGTAGTGGATGTGACCAAGTCTGTGGTCAAGAAGTCACGAAGTCGAAGACTATAAAAAGGGGACTTCACTTCACCATTGAAAAGTGAACGAGCGAGAAAGAGATTTTAAGAGAGAGTTCGAGCGAGTATCATCTCTTAAGAGAGTTTTTCTTTTTAGCCTAGTTTTTCAAAGGTCGAAAGACTTTGTAGTTTGCAGAATCGTTTGGTTCGTAGGTTTTGCTAGGCTTAGTTTTGACTATCCTTTTTGATAGTTTGTAATCCATCTTTATAATGGAGTTTTGCGCCTTGAGGCATGCAGCAAGTTATTTGACTTGCTGCACAAAATCACTTCTTGTGGTCGTTTCATTTCGTCACTAGATAATTATCATTTCCGCTGTGTGTTTCTAAGTGAGTGTGAATGTTAGCCCAACATCACGTCCAACATCAGTCTACAACTTAGTGTGTTTACATCCATTTGTACCGGGACCCCCCCTTCAATATACATCTTGCATTTTTCTTCCAACAGGGTGTTGTAATGAATTCAAGGCTAATTTTATCGAAGGTCGTTTCTTGCACCACACTATCTATGTCTTATTTTGTGTTGTTTCTTTGTCAGATCCGGATCATCACTGGTGGATCTCTTTCTATGGGAAAGCTGATAGCAAGAGCATTGAATCGGAAATGAGGGAATAATACTATTATGCTATGCGAGGACTAGGATTGATTTTTGAAAAGGTTGCTATGTTTGTCTATCCTAATACTTTTTACATTTGATGGGACGAATTTTTATCTTGTCAAGTATGTACTGAAATATGCTATACTATTTCCGGGTTGCAATTTTCTCACGGCTGCACAACGTGCGGCAAACGGTTACTAGTATATATAAATATATAAGAGCACACGTTAGCTTAAATAATAGTTATATAAATTGGATGGCATAATACAGATTTCTCAAAACTTTATAATCTCAACATAAAAAGTCGCTGGTAACCTGCAATTCGTAACAACTCATTCGTTTCGAATAACACTTAAACACTCCCTGGTAACACTTAATCTCTTACTAGTACCGTTTTATGTATTTTAAGAGAATTTCTAAGATTCCGCCAAATATCAACTCGAAATCAATATTCCTGCCACACCACAAATACATCTCAAATCCCAAATACTCAAATTTAAAAATCACGAATAACATATATTATGTTTGCCAACAAATGACCATGTGCTTACATGACTAATAACTTCAAAATTCGACTAATAACATTAACATTAGAAGATTGTGTCTTTTAAAGAAATATGACGGTTTAACATCATCAAATCTTATATTTCCATGAATGACAATCGTATATATCCGAAAAAAGCACATTTGCGAACGAAATTAATAGAATTATTGTTGTACTACTGGAAACCTATTATGCGGTACAAGAATTTACATAATCGTTAAAATCATTAGTTGATATTGCTATTTACAATCAGACATGTGGTATTATTTGTTGTAATGAGGTAATATTCCATGTTAATCCAGAACCTTCTAGAATGTTCTTAATGAAGTGTTTCTTGCGTGTACATGTGTTATATTTATTATCGAAAGTGTTACTCATTTCGAAAATGTTCAAGACTCATCATATTTGTCAATATTCTCGTTGATTTTTAAGGCTCGTGATAAATTTGAGTTGATTTAACATTATCCAGTCAGTAATTTCGAGTTTCCCCCTTTTTTTTCAACGAGATTTTAGATTTGAGATTAATGCAATATTCTATTATAAACTCCATTAATCTTCCTTGATTATCAAGACCCAAATTGAGGTCGATTTCTCCTAATTTGGTCACTAAAGTAAAAGATGTCAGCAGTTTCAACATTTATTTGGTGTTATCGGCGGTTTTCGATCTATTCCTCTGGCTCACATACGTTTTACCCATGAAGTGTTACACTGACTATAAGAATTGTTATCCAGAATGCAAGAAGTGCTACCCAACAAGCGTGTTAATTCACTTTTTTCCGAATAATTTCGAAATCTCGTTCAAACTCCAGTCAAATTAAGGAATTCCGCCAAAATCCCCAAACTCCAAATTATACCAAATAAATGATAATGAATAATACTTAAACCATTTCTGGTACCTTTTAAAAAATATAGGTTTCGATATTTCACATGGATTACCTCTAATATATTTTGCGATGACAAATACTTATAAATTCATACCACTTTAACGAACAGTGATTTATGCAAAAAATTTATGTTGATTTCATTTTCAATTCCGTTACCCTGAACGACGAGCGACGAAGCCAACATTGTCTTGATAACAAGCAAGAGACTAAGAGGAATAGATGAAAAACAACCGACGACACCCAAAAATCAATGAAACCGTTGGGATCTCCGTATTTAGTGAACGAATAAAGTTAAATCGACCTCTTCATTATCGACGAAAATTTTTAAATTTGATAATGAAATAATACTTCAAACCAATTCGAAAATCTCGGGGGTGAAACCTCAACTTTAATGGTCGAAAATCGTGAAACTCAATTTGATCACAAGTCTTAATAATGTAAGGAAATTATTGATGTTAATCATGGAATAATGCAAAAACTAGTTTTCCCCAAAATTGAAATGTTTTCGAGCGTAATAACACTTTATGCACTGGTTATAACACATACATATTAAAAGAAAACGCTTCAGTAAGAACGTTCTAGAAGTATCTATATTGTCAGAGAATATTAACAGGATAATGATTGATATTACCACATTGCATTCAAATAATAACACGTGTCTGATAATAAATAACAATATGAACCCAGTTTATAACACAATTGTAGATATTAGTACTCCATAATATCTTCTCAGTACCAAATTACTAATTCGATTAATTTTGTTCATAAATGCACTTTTTTTTTCGGATGTATAAGATTGACATTCATGGAAATAAATGATATGATGAAGCTAAACCACCAAATTCTTTTACAGGTCACGTTATGCGAATGTTGATGTAGAAAGTACAATGGTGAAGTCATTAGTCATGTAAACATATACTCTTTCATTCCAAAACATAGACTATATGTATCTCAACGAACATAATTTTACGAATTACATCGAAAACTTGTTCAAAGTTAAACATTAAATCATGATTAACATTTTATAGACCATATTCCCTAAATCCTAAGCTCTGAACCCTAAATCCTAAACCCGAAACCCTAAAAAAATTTATTGTTGCATTCTATAAATTACAACTAACCCCGACACCCTAAACCCCTAAACGCAAAAACAAAACTTTAGAAACACTGGCACGTAAACTGCAATTCGTAACAGATCATTCGTAATAACACTTAAACACTCACTGGTAACACTTAATCCCTTACTAGTATCGTTTTTATGTATTTTAAGAGATTTCTAAGATTCCGTCAAATATCAACTCGAAATCAATATTCCTGCCACACCACGTATACATCTCAAACCCCAAATACTCAAATTAGAAAACACGAATAAAATATATTATGATGCAAAAGAGATAGTAACTTATGTTTGCCAATAAAGGACCATATGTGTACATGACTAATAACTTCAAAATTCAACTAATAACATTAACTTTCGAAGATTGTGTCTTTTAAAGAAATATGATGGTTTAACATCATCAAATCATATATTTCCATGATTGACAATCGTATACATGCGAAAAAAGCACATTTGTGAACGAAATTAATAGAATTATTGTTGTGGTACTGGAAACCTATTATGCGGTAAAAAAATTTACATAATCGTTAAAAACTGAGTTGGTATTGCTATTTACAATCAGACATGTGATATTATTCGTATGTAATGAGGTATTATTCCATGTTAATCCAGAACCTTTTAATGTTCTTAATAAAGTGTTTTTCTTGTGTGTACATGTGTTATATGTATTGCTGAAAGTGTTACTCATTTCGAAAATGTTCAAGACTCATCATATTTATCAATAATTCTCGTTGATTTTTAAGGCTCGTGATAAATTTGAGTTGATTTAACATTATCTAGTCAGTAATCTCGAGTTTCCCCGCGTTTTTTCAACGAGATTTTAGAATTGAGATTAATGCAATATTCCATTATAAACTCCATTAACCTTCTTTGATTATCAAGACCCAGATTGAGGTCGATTTCGAAGTGTTACCCAACAAGCGTGCTAATTCACTTTTTTCCGAATAATTTTGAAATCTCGTTCAAACTCCAGTCAAATTCAGGAATTTCGCCAAAATCCCAAACTCGAAATTATACCAAATAAATGACAATGAATACCACTTAAACCATTTCTGGTACCTTTTAAAAAATATAGGTTTTGATATTTCACATGGAATACCTCTAATATATTTTGCGATGACAAATACTTATAAATTCATACCACTTTAACGAACAGTGACTTATGCAAAAAAAATTTGTCGATTTCATTTTCAATTCCGTTACCCTGAACGACGAGCGACGAAGACAACACGGTGGCACAACGTAATATTCAAGCTATGTGTCACTCGCTTTTATACATAATAGCTGCAATTTTGGCTGAAAATATTATTCAATTCACAATTATTTTTCCTTATTCGCGTTAAGAATTTCAAAAAATTAGCATCCCAAATATTACCTTCGATGATGTTAAGATCAGAAAAAACTGTCGATGGCACATCGAATTTGATTTGTTGCAGGGATGATGCTCATGCGAATGAATATGAAATATACGAAAAATTTCAATTGTCGAAAGTCAATTTTAGTATATTGATACCACTTGTTAACTATACAAGAACGCAATATTGACATATGGTACTACTTCATATATATATATATATGTGTGTGTGTGTGTGTGTGTGATAACAAAATACCGTAAGATAATAACATAAAAGTGGCTTTCGATACCTCTTCTTATAAATTATTTTGTAAGGGTATTTTGGTCAGTTCGAAGTTTGGGTCCTTTATCCTAAATTTTCAGCGAAATGGGTCTTTGAAAATCAGTTTTTCACTGACAGGGCCTGAACTCTTTTTTGAAACTATAAGGGGTCTTGAATCGAAATTGTTCCTTGAATGAATTATGTAACCTTTTCCTTCTTTCCATTTTTATCCCTTTTGGGTTTTTCCTAATAAGGTACTAACCGCGCATATTTTCCAAATATACATTACATGGGGAGTATCATGAAATATTATTTTAAATGTGTGGAAGTATATTATTTCGAATGATGGCTATAAAAAAGATTTATAGTTAAGTTGAGAAAGTTTGATGTAAATATTTTATTATGAAAGCAGATATGATATTATATTAATTACCAATTATTCAAAAAAATCGAAAATACTATATAATTTATGTGGCCAATTCAATTAAAACAAGTCTAACCCCAATTTGTCTCGTCGGTTTTAATTATTTATTACAGTTCAAAATATATTTGCCAATTCAATTAAAACAAGTCTAACCCCAGTTTTTCTCATCGGTTCTAATTATATAATTTATATCGATATTAATACGGGGAGCACCTTACATCAACTATCTTTCAATTAATTTGATATGGCACTTGTAATTTCCAATTCATTTTTTTTATTCCAACTACATGACCACAAAATCAGTTTTTTTGTATATATACTATAAATGATACATTTACACTTAAAATTAAAATTTCATCAATTATAAGCCTGTAATTAAAATTAACTATTAAAATATAAAACGATATATATATATATATGTATATATAAATATATAAGAGCACACGTTAGCTTAAATAATAGTTATATAAATTGGATGGCATGATACAAATTTCTCAAATCATAATAATCTCAACAGAAAAAGTAGCTGGTCAACAGAAAAAGATTATACATTACAAAATCAAAATCAAAATCTTAGCCAAGTCAACGATCTCCGTGATCCAGGTTTTCTAAATCACTTATATTACAATAAAACACATTACTGTACTATATTACATAAATCATAGAAACATGGCTGTAGTATATATAACAAGGCAATCCCTAACCATCTCATCTCATTGAGGTATAAGCATCATCATCATCATCTTATCTTAGCTATCATCATCAGCATAATATGAAAATGAGCCTTCATTATTCCTTTTCACTCTTCACGATCATAATAATCCCTTTGATCCACTCTACATTTCTCAATGGCATATCAGTTGGCATGATATCATCACCATCACTAGACATCTCCGAGATGCTCCGTAACGACTCAATCGCCATAAAAACAGCTTCTTCGGATTACGGAAACCTTGTTCACGAAAAACCCCGAGCGGTTCTCTATCCCACAAGCAGTCACGACATCATTAAACTCATAAAATCCTCGTACCTAAGTAAGGCTCCCTTCACCATCTCCGTAAGAGGGCACGGCCACTCCACACATGGACAAGCAATGGCACGCGACGGGATTGTGATAGACATGAGTTCGTGGAACAAAAGCAGTGGAGGATCGGGTGAAAATAGAAGGATTAGGATCGGTGGGAATCAGGAATCGGGGTTTTACGCTGATGTCGGCGGCGATCAGCTATGGGCCGATGTGTTGATGGAGACTTACAAAAGGGGTCTTATGCCTGTTTCTTGGACCGATTATCTTTATTTATCGGTCGGTGGGACACTGTCTAATGCGGGAATAAGCGGGCAGACGTTTCTGCATGGCCCGCAGATTAGCAACGTTCTCGAACTCGACGTTATTACAGGTGACGGCTAATCATATATTTTTATTACACTGAGTATGTATCTTTTTGCCCTAATCATCACTATATATGTCTTTCCATTGTACGTAGGTAGAGGAGAGTTTGTGACGTGCTCGGAAAAAAACAGGCCCGATTTATTTTTCGCGGTTTTGGGAGGTTTGGGACAGTTTGGAGTCATAACAAGAGCGAGAATAATCTTACATAAAGCACCGACTAGAGTACGTGAACACTCACACACTACAGACAAAAATACATGTATGTATATATAATTTTGTCTCGATTTTATTATCCACCGTTCTTTTTTCCTTGCACAGGCGAAATGGGTGAGATTGGTTTACAGTGATTTCTCCATCTTCTCGAGAGATCAAGAGCATCTGATCTCAAGGAACTCATCGGATTATGTGGAAGGCTTCGTTGTAATAAAAAGTAGCACGATAAACAGCTGGAGGTCTTCGTTCTCATCGCCTTCGAACCAATCGGCGATCGCCGCCTTGTTAAAGAAGAAAGGTCTTCTTTACGCTATTGAACTTGTCAAGTACTACGGTGCCGACCAAGCTAATAGTATTGATCAGGTGGGCTATATAATCCCAATAGAATAATACAAATTAAATTAAAAAGTAAAAACGTTTTTAAAGATTTTTATTCTCTTCGATCGGCAGGAATTTAAGAATCTTCTCAATGAGTTGAACTACAGCAGGGGGCGCATCTTCAGTACGGACACGACCATCGTTGAGTTTCTGAGTAGGGTCGGAAAGTTGGAATTTCCCGGCCAGACGATGTCTCATCCGTGGCTCAACTTATTCATACCAAAGTCGAGAATCAATGATTTTAATGATAGGGTTTTGGTCAAAATGATTCCGAGATTATTTAATGAAACTTTCGGATTCATCCTCTTCTATCCAATGAACAAAAACAAGTTTGTCGTCATATCCCCACTCTCCATCAAATTTACTTATTTAATCTCTGTTTTATTTCTTTCTTCTTTTTTTTTTTTGCACAGATGGGATGCGCGCACGTCGGCAGTTATACCGGATGAGGACATCTTCTACACTATTGGATTGGAACATGGGTCGATGGGGCGTAAAGAGATTAAGGTTAGCGAGAAACTTAATCATCGGATATTGAAGTACTGTAAGGAGGCAGACATCGACGTGAAACAGTACTTACCGTATGATAAGTCAGCCGTTGATTGGGCCAACCACTTTGGTTTCAAATGGGACGCTATTCGAAAGAAGAAGGCAATGTTCGATCCAAAGCATATCTTGACGCCCGGCCAAAGAAATATGTTTAGTTGATTAACTATTCGACGACGAGTAGAGCGAGCGCATGTTAATATTGTGAAACAAAGGGGAAAAATAAAATTATTTTCTTGATAATTTCTATATATTGACACATGTATTCAATATTCTTTTATTAAGCGTGATTGTCCTTAAAAACCATCTATTTGGTGTAGCACAATTAACCAATCACATTTTAGCTCCAATTAATGATTGAGAAAATAAAATTAATTAATACACGTTAGAAAACTAAGTGTGCCATTTGATTTGGTCTTTTATTCATTTTTATTTCAATAATTAAATAATAAAAAAGTAATTACAAGCATAATCACCCACTAATGGAGGGAGAAATAAGAATGAGTCAAATAAGTCCAACCATACCTTTAATATTCGATCATTTTTTTTCAATTAAACATCCGAAACTTTTAAATGCATTAATTTTGTTTGCACACACACTAAGTGTGCACATATACAAGTAGAAATAAACTACTTCGAGTGATATTTATGGAGGAAAGAAAACCTTGGTGTAAAAAATTTACATGCGCTTAAACTTTTAACAGACACCGTGGGTGACGTCGACGATTATTCCGTAATAGCAACGACTCGTAATTCATAGTTACTCTCGATTTGCTCTCTAATTCTGTATTATCGTTCTCTCTCTCTCTCTCTGGAATTCTGAATAAATAAAAGCACTAGCCATAATATAGTCAGAATATTATGTTAAGGAAACCTTGTTCATCAAGCGCCAGGAGTGCGCTCGGGAAATGATGAATAGAATTGTTGTGAAGATCATGGAATAATGCCTGGGGTATATGGCCTTTCTTAGCTAAGCTTAGAAGCGTATATCAGTGTGCTTGGAAATGGTGAAGAAGAATAGGCGAATTAGGGAAGCAATTTATAGGCCAAGGGGTCGATTACTCCGACACATACACATATAATCATCGGAAGGCTGTGCATGATTAACTGCAGGACCTTTATTTTATATGAAATATCTTTCTGAAATCAATATATAGTATGTTATACAAGGCTACTAATATGCATGATTCTTGTCTTGACGTGGCTGTTTGGGAAAATTATAAGATTAAGTCACTAAGTATACATGTTTTCGATTTTGAGTCACTATATTTGATAATAACAAAAGTAGGTCACTAACTTTGTATATCAAAACTATTTTCGGTCATATTTTCAATTTTGGGTCACTAAATATATATTTTCCGATTTTTGGTCACTACGTATATACATTTTTCAATTTCGGATCACTCATTTTTGGTAATTAACTTTGTAAACATAGTGACCAAAAAATGAAACATGTATACTTAGTGACCAAAAATCGAAAAAATATATACTTAGCGACCTAAAATTGAAAACATGACCCAAAATCTAGTGACATGCTTTTGCAATTATCAAATATAGCGACCAAAAACAAAAACTTGTATACTTAGTGACCTAATTATATAATTTTGCATCGATGTTTTCTCAATTTGAAGCATCGACTATGTTACCATGTAGTGATGGAAGTAAGTAATCTTTGTAAAGATCGCCATTATTGAAGGGCACACACAATTTTCTTATTTGTATTTGAACAGTGAAATACATGTAATGGGGACATCTTTAAAATCAAGAACAGATTCATTCATAGACATAATATATACTCATCACCACTGCTCTTGGCTGCAATCAGTTGGCAAGAAACTCACCGTCTTGTTATTCAGATCAAACCCTACATGGTAGTTCCTCTGCAGATTATTCCCGAATATGTAGGGGGTGACGTCGCTGGCCACCAAAGCCAAACAACGTATTCCCTGGTCCACCTCGGGGAAAATCCCGTCCTCGGGCAAAGCCACGTCAGCACCCGTAAAATGCGCAACGATCTTCGGGAGATTAACGCCTCCCCAAGAATCAAAGCACAGATTAAGCACCCCATCAGGAAAATAAACAAGGGCCGTCCCATTAATAGCCTCGAGCACAGCTGATTCCACCATTTTGTAGAGAGGCTGAGGAATATACGTCAAATAAGTGCCCGAATCAATGATTATGTTAACTGCATTATTATCATTATCTGCCCGAATAGGATCATCATCATTATTATTTTTATCGAATGGAATTAGCACGAATTTCTCGTCTCCTACGCTTATACCTTCAAGGGTGAGGTAGTAAAAAGTGGGGTACGTTGTCGTGTCTAAAGCTGTTGAGACAACGTTAGGACCCGATACAACTGCGTTGCTACCAAAGCTTATCTTGCCCAAAGCATTGGATTTGGGTAATGTGAGGCAATAAGAGAAACGCCCATTGATGTAACTATCGAGTTGTCTTATGATTGACACATCACCACCACCAAGCCCTACAATTCCGGTGGCTCCAACACCACCAAACGAGCCTCCTCCCCCCTTGTGTCCACAGCCAAACACAACCTTAGGAATGGTGAGGCTTTGGCCATTACCATCGTTATTGTTGTTGTCTGAATCGAAGGTGAACGTTTCTGATGCTAAGTCTCCTCCGCTGAATTCGCCGCTTCCATAATACACCAAGTAAAAGCAATCACCGTCGCATGTGAATGAGCATAAATACGATGTGCATGAAACTCGGCTGTAACTCGAGGTTTGGTTCGTGTCTAATAAGGGAGCCGATTGATAGAAACAATTTTCGCATGGTGCACACTGTGTCCACGTTAGGTCACTGCCCGTGTCTGCAAATGCTAAGATTTCGACAGGTGGCGTGCCAATTTTAACTTTCATGAGATAATCTCCGCCACCGTAGGTTAATGTGGAGTTGAAAATTAGGGTTTCATATGAAGAAGATGATGATGATGGCAGCGAACCGTGATAGGCTACGCTAAGGGCTTGTTGACGTGCATTCGAACGGTGAAAAGCTTGTCTGAGGTATGAGAAGTGATTATTGGTATCGTTGTTGTTGTTGTAATAAGGGTCGATTGAGTCTCGGTGGATGAGATTCAGAGTCATTCCTCCATTTTTATTGAAGGAATAGACGCGGGAAAGAAGAATGAGAATCACCGCTATGAGGAGAAAGATACCTTTGGAGTAAGTAGCCATGGCGCTGTAGAGCTTTGGTAATGAAAATGAATTTATTATTACACACCAATTTATAGACCCAACGAGCAGTTGCTTGCTGTAGAAATTCATTGCAAGGCCTTACTATCTATCGTTTGTGTGGCTTCATTAGGTTTATGGCAGTTATCAAGGAAAGTGTAGACTAGTTGACCTTGTTTGGCTGGTCGGTATCGGAAAAGGAAAAGAGAGAAAACCATTGAAAATAAAATTTCAATGCCTACTTAGATTTTTCCAAAACCTAGGAAATATCAGATACTATATGTAATGAAATATTCCTTATATAACCTTTGTAGGCCATCTTTGGAAACAGTTAGGGTTTCTACAGTTAGTTTTTCTGCCGTCTGTATTAGAATCTAGAAACAGAAAAGGATTAAATAACATAATCATTTTATTTTTTTTGGAAAACGATAATTCCATTCCATTATATCAATTGGACAAAATTTTACAATGGAACAATAAGCAAATTTGCTGAAGAATATGAAGGAACAACAAAAAGATAGAAATCATTCATTGCAATCCATTCGTCAAGCACTTTTGACAGTATCTCCATTGCGTGAATCATCAATGATGGCGCGATGTCCATTCCGAGAAATACTCTCATACGAGAGAAGAAAACTCTCATACGATATGAGAAACTCTCATACGAGAGAAGAAAGCTCTCATACAAGAGAAGAAATATCGCAAAATAAAATATAAAAAGCGAAACAAGGAAATTGAAAAGGATATTGAAAAAAATGATGGGTGCTCCAACCCGATCCGTCGGCGACCTTGGTGGTTGTAGATCTGTGGCCGCCGGCGGAGAAGAAAAATAAATTAGGGTTTTTTCTTGAGAGGTTTTGGAGAGAGAATGACCAATTTTTAAGTCCGATGGTTTTTAATTAAAATTAAATAACATAAATTAGATAACGAAGATCTACCTTTGGAGGATATATAATCATATTAAATTACTGAAAAGTTATATCAATTCAATGGGAAAGTAACTTATAAAATCAGGCCAATTAATTATTGATTGATTGATCAATTTATAAGGAAAGTGCTGAAGTCCCATGTTACAAAAGCAACCCACGATTTCATTATATTATATTTGTCCACCGTGCTATCTGGGATGGCAAGAGATGGTTAGATGAGTGGGTATTCGTTGGAGAGGTAGGCATCTGGTGATGTGGGATTCGAACCTCTGAGACCTTATGTTTGATAATCCTCAAGTCCAATCACTAGATCACTGGAAACCCTTTGGATTATTTTTAAGAAAATAATTGTGACTAATATTGAGCTTCCAAATATTTATTGCCAAACATTCGACATTTTCCGAAAAATAGTATAGAACGTAATAACCATACATTGTACATATAAAAAAAATAATAATAATAACCATACATTGTAAAATACATAAGTAGCCCAAATAACTAAAACAAGCCCAACCTCTATTTGTCTCGCCGGTTCCATCTATTTATACTATGGCTGAGCAAAAATATTCGGATTCCGAAATCCGATCCGGTAACCAGTTTATAAAATTCGGAAAACCGGATCGGATATCCGAATCCGAATATTTTAACATAAACCGGATCGGATACGGATACGCTCAGTACTAAAATTCGGATATCCGATATCCGGTTTATTATTTAAAATAAATAAATTAATTAAATAATAGCCCAAAAACAAAAGGAAATAGGCCCAAAAAGAGAAAAAGAAAGAAAAATAACTCAATATCCTAATTTGACCCAAATAATATATATCGGATTGAATTTATATCACTCGTGAAAATAAATGGAGAGTTAAAAACAAAATCGAATACGCTACAATCAATTTTTTTTTAAAAAAAAAAATTAATCGAAATAAAAAATCGGATTTCGGATATCCGAAATTCGGATATTCGATTAAAACTGGATCGGATACGATTTTATGTTTTAGATATCCGAATTCGGATATCCATATTTGCTCACCCCTAATTTATACTATAATAATTACTATGAATAATTACACCAACACCCCCTATGGGATCGCTCAATTACACATACACCCCTTCTGACTATAGTAATTACGCTTTACACCCCCTTTAGTTTAATCAAACATTACACTAACACCCATTCATCCTATTTTGCGCATGAATTTAAAAATCCGAGCATCAAAATTTATCCTTAGTGGCTATATTTCGTAAAATAAACATGTTTAAGCGAGTTTATATATAATACATGAATATTTAAGGGGTCTAAAAGATGATTTGTATCAACGAAAAATGAAAATTTACATGATATATCAATATATTGATTTAATAAAATATTCTAAAATATACATTTCGTCCACTTAATGATTAATGCATTCCTTATAAACCTGCTTAAACATGTTTATATTATGAAATATAGCCACTAACGGTAAATTTGGATGCCCGGATTATTAAATTGATGTCCAAAGTTTGATGAAGGAGTGTTAGTGTAAAGATTGATTAAACTAAAGGGGTAAGTGTAATTACTATAATCTGAGGGGTGTATGTGTAATTGAGTTATACCACAAGGGGTGTTGGTGTAATTATCTCTAATTACTATTTAGCATTTGTGTGCAACAAAATATAAGTATATATAATATTATTTTATATTTTAATAATTATTATTAATTTAAAATGTTTAATAGATGATACTTTAATTTTAATTATGTATTATTTGTGTGTATATAAAAGAAAAATTGTTTATTATAAAATTTATAATAATATACATATAATATTATTTTTAGAGTTATTACTAATTTAAAATATAGATAATTATTCCAATTTAATTATGTATTAAGTATTTAAACGAAATTGATTGTTGTGATATAATTGGAATAAATAAAAAAATTGAATGTTAAAATTGTAGTTATACTTTTACATACCAATTACTTAAGGAGCAGTTACTCCGTGCTCCCCGTTTATCTATAGTATATATATTATATAAATATAGGATGTAAATTGGATCATAATATTATATATAAATATATATAAAAATTTGGTTGCATAATAAAAGTTCTCAAATCTTTACGATCTCAACACGCCTAAAAAAATCATATATAATTAATGGTCAATCATCACCTTATATGTAAGTAATCGTCGCCTCAGATTTCATGTGTACTAAATTGAAACCCGAATCTGCCGGTAAAGGAAAAGAAATTAAATTATATAAATTAAAATCAATATCCTACCATGTCAACGATCATCAAGATCTATTTTCCAATAACTTAATACGATAACACACGTTTCTGCAATAAAATATTACATTCGCACATGCATAATACATTACAAGCTCAGGCAACAACCAACCCTTAACCATATGAATCCATCCATCAACATGAGAAACCCTCATTTCGTTGCACTCTTCACCATCATAATAATACCTTTGATCCATCTTATTACATGCCTCAACGGTACATCGGCCATAGGCATCTCCGAGAAGCTCCTTAACGACTCGAACTCCATAAAAACAGCTTCCTCGGATTATGGAAACCTCGTCCACGAAAACCCGAGGGGCGTTCTCTACCCCACTCGCACCCAAGACTTCATCGAACTCGTCAAAACCTCGTACGAGAGCAATAAGGCCCCGTTCACCATCTCCGTGAGAGGGCACGGGCACTCCACACACGGGCAAGCAATGACACGGGACGGGATTGTCATCGACATGAGCTCGTGGAGGAACTTGTCTTCGAGGATTAGGATTGGTGGGACCCGGGAATCGGGGTTTTATGCAGATGTGGGCGGCGATCAGCTGTGGGTGGACGTGTTGAGGGAGACTTACAAAAGGGGTCTTTTGCCCGTTTCTTGGACCGATTATCTGTATTTAACGGTCGGGGGGACGCTTTCCAACGCGGGAATCAGCGGGCAGACGTTCTTGCATGGCCCGCAGATTAGCAACGTCCTCGAGCTCGATGTTATTACGGGTGATTAAAATTTAGATACTTTTATTGCAAGAATACGTTATTTTTTCTTGCCCTAATCATTGTGTCTTCCGTTTTAGGTCGAGGAGATTTCGTCACCTGCTCAAAGCAAACGAGGCCCGATTTATTCTTCGCCGTTTTGGGAGGCTTGGGACAGTTTGGAATCATAACGAGAGCCAGAATCGTCTTGCACAAAGCACCCACTAGAGTACGAAAAGCACACACACATGAATATATATATATATATATATACATATATATATAGTCTCGTCTATATATAGAGTATTTTCCTCTTACGGTTCTTGCACCGCAGGTGAAATGGGTGAGATTGCTTTACAGCGATTTCTCCGTCTTCTCGAGGGATCAAGAACATCTGATATCGAGGAACTCCTCGGATTACGTGGAGGGCTTCGTTGTAATAAACAGCACCACGATAAACAACTGGAGGGCTTTCTTCTCTTCGCCTTCGAACCAATCGGAGATAGCCGCTTTGTTGAAGGAGAAAGGTCTTCTCTACGCCATTGAACTGGTCAAGTACTACGACGCCATTAATCAGGTATGTATTAAATAATACAAATTAATACATACGCTATTATTATCTGATTTCATTAAAGATTTATTGTTTTCTTCTTCTTCTTCTTACCAGGAGCTTGAGAATATTCTCAATGAGCTGAACTACTCAAGACAGTTCATTTTCAGCACGGACACGACCATCGTCGGGTTTCTGAATAGGGTCGGAAATTTGGACACGCCCGATGTGTCCACCGTGGCTCATCCGTGGCTCAATCTGTTCATACCGAAGTCAAGAATTCGTGATTTTAACGAGAGGGTTTTGGTCCAAATGATTCCAAGATCATTTAATGAAACCTTTGGGCTCATTATCTTCTATCCAATGAACAAGAACAAGTTCGTAGTCTGTCATTTTCCACATCTCCATCACGTTTTACTTATTTAATCTATTTGACTTTTATTTGTTTACTTATTTATTTATTAATTTAATTGTTGCTTAGATGGGATAATCGCGCATCAGCAGTTACGCCGAATGAGGACATATTTTATACACTTGGATTACTGCATGCGTCGACTGGGGTCGAGGAGATTAGGGCTAGTGAAGAGCTGAATAATCGAATCTTGGAGTATTGTAAGAAGGCGGGCATCGGAGTGAAGCAGTACTTGGGATACCATTCGACAACGGCCGATTGGGCGGACCACTTTGGTTCAAAATGGAACGTAATTCAAGAAAGGAAAGCAATGTTTGATCCGAAGCATATCTTATCTCCAGGGCAAAAGATGTTCAATTGATTATTTTCGAAGAAAGATTAAAATTTTTCTAGATTATCTTTATGTAGATGGCTCTTCTATATTGAAATATAATTGTCTTTTTACAAGAGGACAACGATTCTGTAATATATTTATATCGGATGCTTCTTAGAAGTGTTAACAAAAGGTTTTGATTATCTACCCATTTGTGTTATACTCACTCATGTCCTATTAAAACTTGACACTTGGTCCACCCAGGTAGTAAAACACCACATACATTACACATGAATTAGTATTGAGACCTAACGAAAATAGGAGGTGTTGGACATAGGTCACACGTAATTTCGCAATCCTCTCTCATTTTCTCCTCTAATAAACCATAAGGATGTGTTTGGAACGAAGAAAGTAGTGTGGAAAACAAAATCGGAGAGAAAATGATTTTCATAAGTTTTTCTCTCATTTTCCTCATGGTTTGGTGAAGAAATGAATTTTCCTTAGTTTTAACTATAAGTTTTTACTAGATTTTCTTTTCTTTTCCTTTCCTTATCTATTTTCTTCAACCAACCAAATATAAAAACTAGTTTTCTTTTTCCATTTCATTTTCCTTTCCTTAATAATTTCCACAAACCAAACACAGCCTAAGTCTGTGTTTGGATTGAAGAAAGTAGTGTGGAAAAATCAATTGGAGAGAGTAGTTTCAATAAGTTTTTTTTCCTTTTCCTCACTTTTTGGTGAAAAAATTAGTTTTCCTTAGGTTTAATTGTAAATTTACGCTAGGTTTTCTTTTTCTTTTCCTTATTTATTTCTTCAATCAACAAAACATAAAAAATATTTTTCTTTTCCGTACTAATTTTCTTAATTATCTTTGATTACAATCATCTTCTAGCTTTGTTTGACCATATTTTATGCCAATGACCTCAAAATTTAAGAGTATTTTTCTCATTTACCAAATAGCCCCGTGTGTATAGCATATGACCCTTGTTATATAAGGAAGGGGACTCCTTATCCAAGGGACCCCTTATACATCATTGCGGGGGTCTTCATACCCCTTACATATAGCACAAGATACCTATTAGAAAAAAAATGTTGCAATCAGTAATTGAACCCATGATACATTTGTTTTTTTTTTGCATAAAAAGGTAGTTTCTTGAATGAAAGAAAAAGTTGCAACCAGCGTGGATCATGTTTTTGCTTTCTTGCACAGATATTTGGATTCGGGGGACGATTCGAACAGAACAGAAGTGCACATTTCAAAAGAGATGGGGTTTCATCTGCCATGCTGAGGATCCCCATAAATTTTTCTCGAATTACCTCGCCGTGCTGGGAACAACCCCGGAACCGAGTCAAGAAGCTAGAAACCTCGCGATTGATAGGGTACTTTTTTTCTTGCCCCGACACTTCATTACGATGATATGATCCCGTCGGGCCTGAGAACTTACAAAATTGTTATTACCGTTGCTATGTGGGCCCATTTGGTTTGTAAAATAAGCCCATATAAGATAAATAATAAGGGATTTTCTTGTGTTTGGTTCACTTTTACCCAACCCGATTTTATTAGAAAACCCATAATTGTATATACAAGCCCGATATTATTAGTCTCTTTTCAAAAGGTAAGATAAGTAGAAATGGGCTATTCCATAATAGTTTATATCGGGCCATTTATCATGGGATTACAACCATACGGGCCAAAAAATGGCGTATAAACTATATTCATCTCGATTAGATTCATCCAAATACAAAACACTCAAGGGGATTTTGTATTAGAAGGTTAACTATTTGCTAAATCTTTTGGAGATGTGAAGAGAGGAAAAGCCTATGATGTACATTACTCAAAAGGTATTGATGAAAGGTGTCAGTAAAGCAACGTCAACTGTAACAACATATTCCAATTTTTTTACAACTTATCTCGCTGTAGCTTTTCGATTCATCAAGTCATGGTAGTATAGTAGCACGCACATAGGCTGCCCAAGGATGCTGAAGAAGCACCAAAACATCATATTTCCCACCTGCCCCAAAATTATTATTATTTCACACTTTAAATAATCATCCTTTCGGATTTAAATATAGATTCAGCATGTAGAGCTTATTATTACCATCGAATTCTTGAACTTGTTCTGCAAATAATTCGTCACAACCACGAGAGGAATCTGCGCGCAAAAGGAAACTTGTTCGAATTTTGTCGCACGAGCTTCTCCTCTCTTGGATTGTGATTTTACGTCGTAATAGTACATGCAAAAATACAAAGAGCTTTCATACCTGAAGCATGATACCACTGAATGCCCAAAACTTGAAGATTTTGCAAGGGATCGCAACGCACAGCTGTTGAAATTAAAATGCAAAGAATCGTGCACACATGGAGCTGCTTTAGACGGGAAAGAAAACCCAAAAGATTCACATCGGGAAGAAAAGAAAGCACAACCTCATACCTCATGGAAAGCAGCAGAGACAAGGAAGGCGACCAAAATTGCAAATCCCTGCACCAGAGATTAAGGGTGTGTTTGGTTTGTGGAAATTAGTAGGAAAAGGAAAATGAAATGGAAAAGGAAAATGAAATGGAAAAGGAAAACTTGTTTTTATGTTAGGTTGATTGAAGAAATAGATAAGGAAAAGAAAAGAAGAAAGAAAATCTAGCTTAAGTTTACACTTAAAACTAAGGAAAACTAGTTTCTTCACCAAATGGTGAGGAAAACGAAAGAAAAACTTACGAAAACCATTTTCTCTCCAATTTTCTTTTCCACACTAATTTCCTTAAACCAAACACAGCCTAAGGGACCTTAAGAAACCCATTAACTTGCTAAAAAGTAAAGAGACCGGTCAGGTCAGAAGTTGCTTATTCGTCGATGAATTGTAGTGCAGGGGAAATATGTTGCAGTATTTGGCATACATATTAAGATTCTCAATGTTTTTCATTGAAGGGCTGTAACACCTGAACTAACTTAGGTATTTATTTAATTATAGGGTTGCTGTATGCATAAACAAAACAATCATCTTCTTGCAAAAAGAGTACAAAATTAAATGCGCGTTTAAGATGATGATTCGAGTACGGGAATTCCAGAAACTCTCAAGTAATGATCAGATATGAAAGAAAATACTATGTGGAGCACCATTTCAGTCTAAGGAAGGTCCTAATCTAATAGTTGAAGCCTCAGCTATGAAGGTAAAGTATGTACCTTGGGTATCCCATTCCGTAAGCATGGAAAGTAGATGTGACGTACCATCCACTTATGAACAGGCTGCAATAAAACAGATCAAATAAATGCAACGTGGAATATGGAAACAAAAGATAAATAAAGGAAACCTGGACAAGCTGTAGTAAAAATAAATAAAGAAAACCTGGGCAATCTATAATATAATAACCAAATATCATCTACCAAATTATGATAATTAAGTACCAATTAGGTTCGTGTTGCAAAGAGCTTGAGCATGAATTGGGCTAGTTAAATTTTTAGTAAGGCATCACGGGCATGAGATCTCGCATTGGATGGAGATGGGAACAAATCAACCTTAAAAGGTGGGCACAAATTATTGTACTGAACTAACAAGATGTGTAAAAGCAGGATATGCTCACATGAAGATGATAATGCAATCTCCAATCGTTTTCTATATACGTAAATATTGAGGAAAACAAATGGAGGCGATGCTTCCAAGAACCCTCTTGAATGAAAAACAGAACAGTAAGGAGTTACATACACCGATAAAATGAAGTCAAGCAGTGCAATAAGGTCGATGATAATGTGAAACTATATTTTGATGAATTTGTAGACACATCCCATATTAAAGATGTTGGCTACAGACAGAAGCTAAGGGAACTGTTTATGACAATATGAACCAGGTTGTAACGGAAGGATATTGGACCAGGAAAACATATAAAAAGACAGAAAGTCGGAGACTAAGAAAAGCCACAAAGGACATTTCAGCTGCGTTGTTCTCTAGTAACCAAACCCACAATAGCTTTACTTACCATATTCCACATTCTCCAATACTAACATTTCAGAAGCAACAGCGGTTGAATAAATGCATAAGACAGAAGCAAAATCAATAAGTTAGTAAATACATTCCGCAACAAAAACAAGAGGAAAAGTTTCTGTGAATGTGGAAATTATAAGTCTACCTCCTCAGCCGTCCTTGCATTCCACCAATCCTTATAGAACTCACGGTCACCAAACCTTAGCAGTTCAGCAAGTATATTTAGCCTGCATCCAAGCATGGTACATAGGGAGACTAGAAATGCAATTTTAGGATCAAAACAATCAAGTGAGAAACTGAATTTTGTTCTTCAAAAGAACAATTCTAAGAAGCGTGTCCTCCGTCATGCATCTGTAACAAAAAGAACAGATACAAAGAAAGGACATGAAAATAAAATGCAATACAGGGCTTAATTGTTTAATTTCAGCAAAGCTGTAAAACAATCGTAATGTTTCTACCGACAGCATTAATCCAAGGTGCAAAGTTGTCTTCCACCGAATTATGACATAGATCAATTATTTCCTTCAGATTTTCCTCATTTCCTTACTACTTTGGAATATAATGGAAAAGGCTATACCCAAGAACATTGCAGAGCTGTACATGCATTTCTTGAGAACCTAAAACAAGGCTGAAGAAGCCTAACCTAACAGCATGCATATGTCATCTAATGAGTTCGAGGAAGAAGGAACATACCAGAGGTGGAAAAAACAATAAAACATGCAGAGCCACACATATAAATTGGGAACGGAAAGCTTCAGCACCCTCTCAACCGCATATAGGAAGTTCCCTTTCAGAGGATGTTGGGAATTTTTCACAATCGGGTTAATATACTGCAGAATAAAAAACATGGTAAGACAAAGTTCAAAGTAAAGTTGAATAAAAAAAATAACAAAGAAGAAATGGATGAAAACCTGCTCTACTATAAATCCCATGAATCCTGTAAATATGATCAGCTTAATGAGTTGACGCATCACACAACCCTTCCGAACATGTGGTGTGCGAGGATAGCTTGGCTACATGTAAATAGCAAATTATTTAGTCGAGGGACAAGTATTTACAAGACATTAATGAACCGAAGATACACTCTAAAAGTAACTTCATTTTTGAAATGTTATGCCAGGAAAGATGGCCAAACGACATTTTCTCGAATAATACAAATAATAACTTTGTACGCCTATAAATTGGCCAAATTTATATATATCTCACAAGAACTCCTATTTTCTATCATAACTGCGAATGCTGATAGATATTCTTTGTCCATCTTGATGTCACTGAAAATGCAATTTATGCAATACAGATCTGAAGATCCATACAATGTATTCAACATCAATACACACTTATAGCATATTTACAAAATCCAAATATAAGTAATTTACTATGACTCATTTCTATGCTGACACTCGAGAAGAGGTGTATACCTGGTAACACAGAGTAGGAGCAACCATGAAGTACACCAGACTCTTAAAACTAACATCATAAGAGAAATCCATGTTCCAATAATTGGTTAAAGCTTCCACCTGCCATCAGTGAACCGGTGCAATGAAATATTGAAAAATAGTTTGCTCTACTACATATCAGTTTTAGATTTTTCCATTGAGCTCCAAAAGGATTTGTGATGTATGTGCAATATATTAAGAGAATGTAAGAGATTTTCATAGCTTCAGCATAAGCATGTTGTTTTAGTTCATAATAATAAATATATAACAGTGGTGTAACTGATCATTGAAAATTGGAACACCGAACAGTAAGCACAGTGTCGCTGAAACATTTCCTATAAAAGCCAGAAGCACGCTATGGCCAAACACCCACAAACACCAGGCTCACTCTATTTGGTAAAACAATCACGTCTAGATGAAGGGACCAAATAATAGCAAGATGAAGAAAAAAATAATCTTATTACCTTATCGTGTGATTTTGCAAGTACTCGCAAATCATAATTTGTATGCGCATAGGACACCAACTTCAACCACACAATACAAGTGAGAAGCATTAATGCGACACCGGACAAGACAGCAGCATCGCATCTGTTAGATTTTGGAGCCAAGAAAAAAAAAACATCAGGTTGGTAGACAGGAATATATACAATAAAGAAGAATTCATCATTGTTTCAGATCGCACACTTCGTGATTAGGGAGAGAAGATCGTTCCAAAACCATGTCGCTAATTCCACTTTTTTGGTCAAAGTAGAAGTGGTTACTAACCCAAATAGTTTATTTTTATTAAAAGACATCAGAAAGCAATTATTTTGGAAAAGATCCATAATGCATCCTCGTTATGAATTTTTACCGAATTTGTTGTTCTCATTAATCAAGGTAATGTTCCATGGGAAGTGGAAAATTGTGAGCAGTACACTGAGAGCATTCAAGAAACAACATCCAACAGGAAGAGCAAGGCATGAACACAAGAACATACCGAAGGATTACAATAACCGGATACACGATGACCGTTGATGTTATTATCACGTGAAGAAAAACGGCAACCTGTAAACAGAGTTGAAATAACAATAAACCACGTGCAGATTAATTACAAGTTGAGATTCAGAATCTCGCATTAGCTGGAAAGAATAACTCTGAATAGAACTCTCAAAAGTTCTCATGATGTTCAAAAGAGTTATAAGGGTTTTTTAACTGATAACCCAACTTGATATGTCCACATGATTGTCATACATAAGGGGTGTTGAAAATCCCACAATGGTTTGGGTATAATAAACTAGCTCATTTTATAAATAATAGGGCTGCTCCAATTGTCAATTTAACCTTCAACTTATCAGGCTGCTCACATTTGCATGTAGTAGTTATTTGATCTAAACATCTGATAACAGAGGAAGGATGCCTGTATACAATCATCTTCTGAAAAGCATACTGAGAACATTAGACAGAGGAAAAAGGAAACCTCTTGCTTACCAATTCAGGTATATAATTTTGTTGCACCAACCGTTCAACAAGGAAAGACGCCAGCGGAAAAAGAAGGAGACTCAAGCTGAAAAAGAAGAATTACGAAACTTTGCAATCGAGGTGCCACAATTGAAAAGAACTGCCCAACCAAGGCATCAGTGAAAATAGTTAATGTGGTTTACCAACACATGAAGATTGGCCAGTCCCAAAGTGATTTTGCACTCAACCAAAAGCCTGACTTGATCAGCCACCCATACTATAAGTTACAAGAAATAAAAAATATATTAGATCTTTATGCTGTAGAGTCAAGTAGATATCTTGTTTGATAATTATTATTATCTGAGTTGCTGATGACGTAGAACACGGCCACATTTTCAAATGTTACAGATTCACTAACCTTCATCAAATTTTCAATTATAAGTCTGCTATTCACAGCTACAAGCACCACTATGCAGAGGTTGAAGAGGCCTGCATGGCTCTGTAATAAGCTAACCATCAGTTGATATCGTATTTATAGGTAACTGACAAGTATTAACAAATGATCTAAACAGATACTCTAGAATAGCATCTAATTGAATAGTCAGAGCTACACAATACTGCTGACAGCACTTAGCAATAGCATCAAACATTTTGCCATAAGTTTGAACAAAACTGCTTACACCAGATCAGGTAATGGAGAGTTCTAATATAATGACGGTGTAATATGAAAAAATGAAGAATTACTAGAGATGTAAAAGAACCATAAGAGATCAAAAAAGAAATCTGTGTACACGATCAATAAATGTTGCCACTTAAAAGTACTTGGGCACGTGTCATGCTGAATAGTAAAAATCTTTGAGTGCCGAATATTCGTGACAATATGACGACTAAATAGACGCAGTAATAAATCACACACAAATAGCATTTAGAATGCCGATAATATTGACATTGTGAATCTCTGTCCGGTTTCAGTGTCTTGCCATTTAGGAACTAGCACGTACAATTGAATCAAACATAAGCTGCCATCTTTGAACTCACATCCATTTGATATGGTAAAGCGCATTCAGACGACCAAAAATCAAATACTACACATATTTGTCCGACGAATTAACAGCAGTTAGTTACCATCGCCAGGTTGCCACCCCAATAATATGTAGCTCGTGGAAATAAAATTACAGAAAACTCTCTCTGACCAACTATTGATGATAGTCGAATAACATTTATCTTCAGGCGATCACCAAATGGTAGTCTAATTAAAACGTTCATACCAAAAAACTCGCATCGACAATCACATCTGCATTGATAAAAAACAAAGGAGAGAAGTAAACGAAACCTGTTTGAAGATAGCATCCGAGCTGAGAGGACTCTCTTTGCATCTCCGATGAGCTGGCGCGGCCGGCCTGTACACGAATTTCAGGGAGGACACATCCCCTCCTTCACCCGCCGTCTCGCTCCGGCGCTCCTCCCGCACCTCCCGTTCCGACGCTCTGCCGCCGACTCTATCTCGATTCTCATCGACATCTCCCTCCAGAGATCGCGTTCTATCCCGCCGCCGGAGCGTTTGGTGACCTCCGCCCCCGTCGTTATTGTCTCCGCTAGACAACGTCGCGTCTAAGCTCTCCGCCGAGTCCAAAATCGCCATCCTAGGTAACTATTTATCACCTCACAACAACTAATCACTTCAATTCTTTACGATCGCTGGACATAGAAAATGGTCTTCGTTGTATCAACAATTTAGGAAAAAGGTGTTTTCTTCGAGAATATGCCAGCGAATAAGGTAGGATTTAGGCGGTAGAGATTAAGATCATTTCACGTATCTGATGATGATTGATTAAGAAAACGAACACGCGCGTGTGCGGCACCTATTGGAGTTTGGACTGGAGAAAGAATCGTCCATAAATTTCATCTCTATTTAATAAGAATTTAAAAACCCGTTGACCATATTTGAAAGGGCCCCCTCGCACCTTGGCCTTTTCTTCTTATGGTATTTTCTTCTTTTATGGTATTTATATGGTTAAATTTTGGGAAATTGACATGTATGTGGATGTATCAAATCATGAATTTTTCGTATACGATTTAGAATAGTGTGCGTTGCTTTCTTAATAAGGGAAAGTCTTTATCGGAGGCAATAAATGCCGTCAAACATCTATAAATACACTGTCGAAGATTAAGATTGATCGCGTAAGGTCAAAGGTTACGTATTGGGCTTTTCTAGCGGTCCATTAATCCAACGATTACAAACTCCAAAACGATTACAAACATTGTATAAACTTAGTCGAAGTGTGGGGTAGCGGTGAGACAGGGTCCAAGAGAATTGTAACCTCCACATTTTTCTCACACAATTTTAATTGTAACCTCCACATTTTTCTTGGACACATGCTTTGATTTTTACTTCGGCTCGTCGATACGCAAAAATTTGTACATAGAAAAAATGAAATAAAAAAATGTTATTGTATCAAATAATAATACGTTACGCTTCGAGTGTCGTAACATTTCACCTTTTAATTTTTTTTTATATATCGGAATCTTTATACCGAACAGTTATTTAATCTTAGGTAGACTTTGCAAATTAGGTTGGAGATTTTCCATTCCCCGAGAGTACCGCTCCGATTGGGCGGGGATTCTCGTTTTACCTTGGAATTTTTTTTCGTTGGTGGAGACTAGGAATATACTCTCCACCCCACCATGAAGATCCCTAATTCATTCTCAATAGAGACCCGATACCCTAATTACTATACTACACTTAGTAATATCATCAACCCTATGTTTCATTTCTCTCTTTTTTTCCCTTTGAATTTGAACACTTTCTATCATAATTTATGGTGCTCACTCATATTTATTTCCACGAGAGTGCTACGGATATATCCGTCCATCATTTATCGTCTCCGCCGTCCCATTTCTAATACAATAGTCGTTGCTAAGAGTCTAGAATTTTTCGCAGAGTAAATATTGTTTTGTTATATAACTTGGAGTATTAGAAAGTCAAAATATACATTACGAAAAGATGTGGGGATGGAGACGAGAAATTCCACCCCATTTAGTTCTCAGGAACCCAGACGAAGGTTTCTCAATAAGTGTTGAGGCGGGAATGAGGATTAACTCTGACTCTGACTCGCCACATTACTAACTAAATCTAATAGTACATTATATATATACACCGACGCATAAAGCCATAAAAGTCGGAGTGTGAAAATTTAGTGTAGGCCGCACGAACCCGAAGAGGATTAGTTTCAACTGGAATACGGAGTTTCTCATAGCCCACAGTAAAATTAAATTGGTTTAAAATTGAACTTAAATTTGATTGTGAGGACTACAGCAAAGTTATGGAATACCTTTAATCCCGAAACAAAAAATAATAATAAAGCCATAAAAGTAACGTTTTAGAAGCCCCTCTTTCTCTTTCTCTTTCTCGATCCAGCGTGGCATCTCAAATAACGCTGATACTGCCACGTGTATGATTCTGAATTGTAGAATTTTTTGGGTCTTATATGCTCATTAGTTTCCGACGAAGAAACGTGTGCTGAATAATTTTATAGTTGGTTTTTCTCGCGTCGTCGTCCTCCTCCTCGTTCGTCTCCAGATTTTCGCCTCTCGCTAGCTTTTTTCACGCACAACACGCGCCGAATCATACCTTCGCTTCGAAACGCACACGCTAATATGGCGGAGGGTAGGCGTGTGTTGACGGTGGTCGAGGAGGAGAAATTAATCCGGACGGAGGCTGAGGACAGCGTCGACGACAGTAATTACAATGTCGAAGGCGAAGACGACGATCAACACGACGTTTCGAGCCTCACCCTCGAGCGCGCTGCTGCGGCGAAAACATTCATCGAGAACCATTACAAAAGCCACATGAAGGACATGCACGAACGAAGGCAAAGGTCATTGTACTTTCAATCGTCTTCAGCTGGAATTTAAATCTCGAATAAATTTTGCGGAGAAATAGGAATATTTCACCTGTGTCTTCTCGATTGTCATCGATTAGAACAATTCGTATAATTTCTTAGATAAATCACATCCGCTTGATGCTTTTTTTTTTGTTTTGTTTATGAAGATGGATTTGTTTTACAAAGGCACCAGCTGATTGTGAAAGGGGATAAGGTTGACATTGGGTTAAAAATGTTGTTCGGAGAATTTAATTGGATTTTGATTTGATCTAACTGCAGATCATATTTTACCGCACTGGAGGCTTCGATTAGCAGAGACTAAAGAAATTGCTCACAGAACTTAGATCCCTAACAAATGTAAAACATTGTGACATCAAACGAATGCTGAAAATTTCTGTTTTCCATTGCAGGCGTCAACTTCTGGAAAAGATGTTAGCTAAATCAGGCGTATCAGAAGAGGAGCAGACGAACATTCTGAACGATTTGGCTCGAAAAGAGACAGAGTACATGAGGTTGAAGAGAAACAAGATTTCAGTTGATGATTTCGAGCTACTAACTATAATAGGAAGAGGAGCATTTGGAGAGGTATTGTGCTTTTTCATTTCTTTTAAGACCGAACGAAAGTCTCACATTTCTGCCGACGTTGATGCCCAAAAACTTGATTTCTTGTTCGTTTCTTTATTTGATAGGGTTCCATTACTTCAGCTTTCATTACATGCTTTTTCTTACTTTGGATGATTTAGCCGTCTCTTAAATGGCTCTCTGTCACAGGTTAGATTATGCCGGGAGAAAAATAATAGCAATATATACGCTATGAAGAAGCTAAAGAAGTCTGACATGCTTAAGAAGGGTCAGGTAAGGCTGAGTTAATATACAAGTTTCCTGTTATAGATTTAGCGCGTTTGTTACTTAATAAACTGTCTTTTTGTGTCTCCATATGCATATATACATAAATATATATATATATATATAATATATGTATATTCAAATTCGCACAAAAAGAATTGTAGTTAAACTGATTCCAATAAAAAAGATACGGTCAAATGATCACAAGATACGAGGATCGGAAACTGTTATGGCTTTACTTTTTCTGTGAAATCTGATCATAATTCATGTTAGAGTCAGTGTGTTATCTGCGCAGGCTATTGAGCATTTATTACCGAATATTATCAGCAATGTATTAATCGTGCCTCCTTCAATACAGGTTGAACATGTGAAAGCAGAAAGGAATTTGCTAGCTGAAGTTTCGAGTCCTTACATCGTCAAACTTTATTGCTCGTTTCAAGATTCTGAGTACTTGTATCTTGTAATGGAATACCTTCCTGGTGGCGACGTGATGACTTTGCTTATGAGAGAGGAGACGCTAACGGAAACGGTGGCGAGATTTTATATAGCGCAGAGCGTTCTTGCTATCGAATCAATCCACAAGCACAACTATGTTCACAGGTCGGTAAATTAGCAGCTTTTTTTGGGGGGAAAATTATCGCGGTTTTCTAAATATTATGTGCCATTTTTCTGCAGGGACATAAAACCCGACAATCTTATCTTGGACAAAAACGGTCACATGAAGCTCTCTGACTTTGGCCTCTGCAAGCCCCTCGACTGCTCTAGTTTGTCTACCATTCGAGAAAACGAACCGATGGAGGGAGCTTCGGGAACGTCCGATGCATTGCCTGATAAAGGAGACGGAAGTCATTGGAATAGTCCTTTAGAACAGCTTCACCATTGGCAAAGAAACAGAAGGACACAGGTGTTTTTTTTTTAATCTCTTGTTGACACAAAGATATGGTATCATTTTATAACTGTCCTCTTAAGCAAAAAGTTCATATTGTATATACGCGGAGCTGATATCTTTGACAGTTTTGAGGATAATGTTTTCCTTGTCGCAGGCATTTTCAACCGTAGGTACACCCGATTATATTGCTCCAGAGGTACTTCTGAAGAAAGGCTATGGACTTGAGTGTGACTGGTCAGTATTCTTTGCTTTGCCTTTCCACCAAAAAATGACCCTTCGTTCTTTAAACTTGAGGATGATTTTAACTTATATATTATCGCCGTGCGAAAAACGTAAAAGAAAGAAACAAAGATGCATCAAATCAATGATCGTGCACTGGCCTTGTAGTAGAAAAATTGAAGCATTTTTATTTTCGATTGAGCCCTAATGGACCGTGAATTCCACCCTGCTTTTAGGTGGTCGCTCGGTGCCATTATGTATGAGATGCTCGTTGGCTATCCACCGTTTTACTCTGACGAACCACTAACAACATGCAGAAAGGTGAATGGTTGCTATCTACTTGAGAAATATATTGTAGCTTATGTAATGAAGAGGCAAAATTATAAGATTAAGTCACTAAGTATACGTGTTTTCGTTTTTGGGTCACTATGTTTGATAATTGCAAAAGTAGGTCACTAACTTTATATGTCAAATAATTTTGGGTCATGTTTTCAATTCTAGGTCACTAAGTATATGTTTTTCGATTTGGGTCACTAAGTATATGTTTTTCGATTTGGGTCACTAACTATACATTTTTCGATTTTGGGTCACTGAGTATACATTTTTCAATTTTGGGTCACTCATTTGATAACTAACTTTGTAAATATAGTGACCCAAAATAGAAAAGTATATACTTAGTGACTTAAAATTGAAAACATTACCCAAAATTGTTTTGATATATAAAGTTAGTGAGCTACTTTTGTATTACGAAACATAGTGACCCAAAAACGAAAACATGTATACTTAGTGACCTAATTTTATAATTTTCCCATAATGGAGAAGCTCCGAAATTTGGCATGAACATGGCGTATCAAATGGAAATGTTTTGGTTCTATCCGCTTTATGGTTTACTTTTGAACTACTATCAAATGGCTTGTCCACAATGATTAAGTTTCCGGAACTTGTATGAATGTAAAATTTTACAAATAACAGATTGTGAACTGGAGGAATCACCTGAAGTTTCCAGAGGAAGCGAGGCTGTCTCCTGAAGCAAAGGATCTCATCTGTAGGTTGCTATGTGATGTTAAAAATAGAATCGGTTCTCATGGAGCAGATGAGATTAAGGTTCTTTTTTTTTTTTTCAATACTGCAAGTCCACATTTTAAAGTAATCAATATGATCCTATTTAAATCTCATCATATAACATACCACCTCCAGGCTCATCCTTGGTTCAAATCCACAAAGTGGGACCAACTCTATGAAATGGAAGCCGCATATAAACCGGAAGTTGACGGAGAACTCGACACTCAGAATTTCATGAAATATGACGAGGTGGCTGCTGATATCTCTTCCCTCTTATTAATTTTTTTCTTCTTTCAGAAATATTTTAAAGAAAAGTTGGAAGAAGCAAATCATGAAGTAACATTGAAAACTGTTCTGAGTGTTCGGTCTTTTCTGTCACAAGTGTATCCATTCAGCATAAATGTAACTTATCATCAACACTGTTTTAAAACATATCTGACCTTTTTTCTTCTCTCATGAAACTGAACTAAAGGTGGATCCACCCCCAGCAACATCAACTTCCGGAGTTTGGAAGAAGGTAAGTGTCTTACGTTTGTTGGAGTTGGAATTCTCAAGGAAAAATTATAAGATTGGGTGGGTCACTAAGTATACTAGTTTTCGTTTTTTGGGTCACTATGTTTGATAATTGCAAAAAGAATAGGTCTCTAACTGCGTATGTCGAAACTAAATTGGATCTTCAGTCCATTTTCCGACAATTGTGTTTCGACATACGAAGTTAATGACGTGTTTTTGCAATTATCAAACGTAGTGACCCAAAATCGAAAATCGTTATATTTAATGACTCAATCTTATAATTTCCCCGAATTATGAATATGAACTCGTTTACAAGAATGCTCGAGCTTTCCACATAAAATACATCTTTCATTAATGCAGGTGCGGAATCCAAAAGATTTGAATTTCGTCGGTTACACGTACAGAAACTTCGAGTCCGTGAAAGGGTCATTGTCCTCCAACTCTTCTGGTAATGTACATTTCATTTATTTTTTTCTCAATCGATCGCAAAGTATCTTGCACGAATCTTTTTATCTCATTTTCGGTCACGCTACAGAAAATACGAAGAGCACATCAACCTTGTCTGTAGATTCTATTAAGGGTAAGCTCTTCTCTCATCTCAACATCACAATAAAATAAAATAAAAAGGCACGTGAAAGCTTGAACGAGTAAATAATATTATGTAACAATTTCACAGGTGATTCTGGATTAAATTACTCGATGGCTAACGCCAAGAGCGAAATCAAAGCCTAATGGCATCGGCTAGTTCTGTCGCCCGCCGGCTCGATGGGGTCTAACCTCTTTGTTACTTTTTATCCCCGCTTGCTTGTTTTGTTTATGATTTGTTTGGGAAATCCTGTTGTTGTTGTTGTAGAGGTGTTTCCCTGTTTTTTCCTTTAATTCTTTTAGTACTCCTAGTTCAAGGAGATATAGGACTTCAATTCCCAAATAAAATAAAAAAAACATATGCTAATATATATTCTATCTTAGATATTAATATCAAAGAATACTAATAATCATGATTTTGGAATCGTTAATTGGCTTATTGGAGATTATTCTTTGAATCAAAAAGCATGCGAACATCAGAGATGGTTTTATGCCGGTGTTGTGGGGTGTAAATGAGTCGAGTTGGACTAATTTTTTTAGGCTCGAGATCGAAAATTATTCGCTGGATACAGAGTTTGAGTTCGGTTTTAATTAATCATGCTCGAGCTTGTTTTCTAAACGAACTTGAATCTGAGCTCGAAAATTTTAAATTCAGAGTAATAAAAATAAATAAAAAAAAAACTCACCGGACGATCCGTGAGCTTTCGATCAGTAACAACAAAGCTCGAGCCGCCTCAAGCTATAAAAGAGTAGGGCACTGTTCTCATTTATAGCTATAAAAGGCCCCACTTCATTTTTCCCGAGAGGTTTTGCGACACAACACGGATTTTTCACGGATTAATTTTCGTTTAACCTGCTGTATTCTATGTGCACTTGCTTGGAATGAATCTGCTTCAATGTCGTTTTGGATTGTTTTTCCCCTCTCCTTTTCTTCTTCGTTAGCCTCTTCGTCCTTGCGAATTGATAAATTTTCATTTCTTCTATTGTGATTTAATTCACGTAACACGCGATCCTAAACTTCAACCCTCATGCACCTACCTCTTAGCCCCGACCTCCTCCATCTCGAGCCCCTCTCCTATTCTCCCACGAGCCACATGTTCGAGCCCGGCCCGTACACCTTGCTTAGCAGGCTGTCGTCTACAAGGGGGGACTGTGTTTGCAGCCATGGGCTTCGCTGCCGGGCTCGTGGGCACCGCAGTGTGTCCAACGGGTGTGATGAAGATGAGGAAAAGGATGGACCCGAGCTTCGAGACGCCCAACAAGCCACCGCCGACGGTGCTGAATGCAGCGACGTGGGCCCTCCACATGGGCCTCAGCAGCAATTTTACGTACCAGATGCGGAAAATGGAGAATAATTGCGCAAAATCGCGCCATTTGCCTAAAAAGTGTGACCTACAAGACGAAAAATCGAGAATAATTGCGCGGTTCGCCTAAAAGCGTTCGCTATAAGACGAAAAATTGAGAATAATTGCGTGAAATCGCGCCATTTTCCTAAAAGCGCGCGCTATAAGACACTTGAGTGGAATCGCGCTGTTTTCCTTAAAGTGTGCGCTATAAGATGGAAAATCAAGAATAATTGCGTGGAATCACGCCATTTGCCTAAGAGTGTGCGTTATAAGGCGAAATTCTAGTAAGGCTTGTGACAAAATGTCCATCTCTTTTTTCTTTTTCAAACAGATAATTTGTTTTACGTCTTCAAAGGATGACGTGATGGATACGTCTGCTACATATCAAGTAGAAGATCACGTGTTCGATTTCACTAGTGACCTTGATTGTCATTAGGTAGGAGTTCGGTTATGCTCACTTCACTTCAGGGATTAGTCTCATTCCGGAGTGTGCGGCGGAGCACATGGCTGGTTGAGCGGGAATACCCGAGTTTACCATCACTTTAAATAAATTCTTCGAAATTTAGTATAAATACAACACACTTGCATATATTTTAAATTATATAAGAAAGTGATGATGATTCAATGTTCTTGAATGGGAAAATTATAAGATAAATGACCCAAAATTGAAGTACTTAGTGACCCAAAATAAAAAAAATATACACTTAGTAACCTAAAATTGAAACATGTATACTTAGTGATCCAAAATCGAAAAATATATATTTAGTGACTTAAAATTGAAAACTAACGTACTACAGAAACAAAATTGCAAAACCCTAAATGATAAATATTCCACGAACAATACACATCGGCCAATACGAGACCTACCACAAAGGTTGGTGCAACGCAGAGCAACCACCGCCGTTTTGTTTTTCTCGTTTTCGATCACTTTTTCACTCTAGGACGAAAATTCGAGCTAGGGGTATAAGATGAGCCGAGCCAGCTCATAAGCTCGACGAGCCGGCTCGAAAAAAACTCGGCTCGAGCTCGCGAAAAATGAGCTCGAGCTCCAGTATAATGAGCGGCTCGAGCTCCACATTTTTTCAGCCCTAATTCGAACAGATCATTTTTTCACTCTAGGACAAAAATTCGATTAAGTTGATGAATCGAAGTTGTCTTATTCTTTAATACATTTATGCAATTTTACATATTTTCAGACGCATATTTTGAGTCTCAAACTCATATTTGCTTTTAAATGAAGAGAGAGAAAAAACATCAACAACTCATTTTGAGTTTGATTTTTTACAGTAGATTAGAGTAATTTTACCCTATTTTTTGAGTTTTCCACTACCATGGGAGATGGTCGAAAACTTATTTCACTTTGTTACATTTTACCAATTAAACTGACTCATTCATTTACTTATGCATGATGCCTAACTTCCTTACATATGCTAATATTTCCATCCACCAATAGATCCCAAGAACCGTTACTAAATAACTACACAAAAAGAAAAGGAAAAAAAAAAAAAAACCTCCCACCAAAAAAGTATACATAACGAGAAAAAGAAAAATAATTCCTCTACAGCCTCACCTTAACCCTCTCCGACCACTTGAATATATCAGAGTACACCTGATCCCCGCCGATCTCGTTCCCGTCGGCCCCCGCGGCCACCCTAATCACATCCTCGATCAGGGCGAAGTTCCCCAATATATCCACGTGGGCCCCGCTCTGCGTACCCCGGCCCTCCAGCAGGTTCGAGGGCGGCGCGTGCATGTACTCCCTTATGTAGGTTCGGCTCCCCGAGGGGTTGAACCGGGTCCCACCCCTCCACCCCTTTGCGCACATGTAGCCCGCGCTCAGCACCGGGACCGTCTCGTCCCCGTCGACGAGGTAGACGCCTCCCTTGAGGCACGGCCCGCGGTCCCCGCCCTCCGCCGACGCGTCGATCTGGAACGGGATGAAGCAGTCGGCCCCCGGGCTGAACTTGTACACGTACGCCCGCTCCGTCGGGATCCCCACCCCGTACATCGAGTATATCTCCATCTCGGGCGCGTTGGGGAGCCTGGTGGGAGAAATTTTACATTTGTTTGAGATTATTTGTCCCACGTCGTGAAATTAACTTCAGCCTGACTCAATACAGTGATCAGAGAGGACTTCCTCCGATTAATAATTATTGATCTTAAGATGGAATCCCCAATTAACAAGAATAGTATCACTTCTTTAAACTAAATATGGTATTTTGCCGCGTAGAATACGTGAATTCTGGCCGATTCGCAATCACTTCATTAGCTAAAAAACAGTTACTACTTTCTTTTTTCGTCCCGTAAGTCGGGGGGGTGACACTTTCAGGATTAAAAGCAATTCAAGGACACAATTAGGGTTCCGGTGCATTGCGTCCTTAAAGTGCTTCAATTCCGAAAGTTATTGTCCGTAAATTGCTTCCACGTAAATTGGGATCTTGAAAGTGTCTCCCTCCTAATGTATTGACGGAAAAAGTAGTAAACCCAACTAAAAGCGTTTGGAATTACCTTTACCTTTTCGTATTTTGCAATCAACAACACCATATGGTGATGTCCAAGTGTGGTGACGTGGCAATCGAAAATCCCATGTGGCACTCGTTAGAGTTGAGACAAGATTTTCGATTGCCATGTCACACAAACGTCGGTGTAATCAATTGCGAAAATTTAAAAATCTCATAAAGCTAATTGTCGATTTTTTTAAAGATATGCAGAAGGATGTGGGATGATGAAGAATTACTTGGTTTCGAGGGGATTCGACCAGTACTTGTAGTGGTTGTACTTATCGTCGTCGAGATCGTCGGCAATCCCGTACGAGAACTGGGAACCTCCACGCTTCATCATCTTCGGCGCGACAAAGTGGAGCAAATCCAAGATCCTATCGGCCGTGTAGACTTTGTAGTCCGCCACCGCTTTCACCCCTCCGATGCCCATATCGTGATACTCCGTCCACACATCGCGGCACGTCATGTTCGCCATACTACTTCCTTTGACAGCTCCCTTTTTTCGTCAAAAAATTTCAAAAAAAAAAAAAGCTGCATCAATAAAAAAATCACACGAAAATCGCAGAGTTCGAAATAAAATCTTACCCTAAAATCGACCCTCTCGATGTCCAACGAATGTAACTCGGCCACTTCCTTCCCGAACGCCAATAACCTTCCGTACTTAACGCGTGTAGAATCGGAAATCCCCGTCGTCTTGTTATTACCGCCTTCCGATGTGTTCCCGTTGCCGTTCTTCTTCTTCAAAGCACACTCGTGGCCTTCCTCGGGGGACCAATCTAGCCCGCCCCACACGCTGTCGCCGCCCTTTGGTATCATCGACATGGTAGAGTCCCAAGTGCGAGTCATTCGCATCACGTGCTGCAACGTCTGAAATCCAAACATGTCCCTGTCCAAAACGCCCGGCGCCATGGCCCTGCATAGTCAAAGACCAATCGCGTTGACTTCACCATGAGTGTCAATGCAAAGTATAATCATCAAATCGAAGTGATCAACACATAGGGCATGTTTGTTGTCCTGTATTGACAAATAATAACCCATTTACTTCTGTTTCGTTTCTTCTTTTTTTCAACCCCAGATTAATAGAAAGCCCACTAGAATATTACGGGTTTGATTATAAATAATCTGACCGAAATGGGTGAGATAAATTTTACGGGCATGATGATAAATAATCTGACTAAAATGGGTGAGATAATATATTACGAGTTTAATTATCAATAATTATCTTGGGTATTATCTGAGGGCTTATAACAAAACACTGGCTGTAGAGAAATATAAGCCATTCGAAGCTATAAAGTAGATTTTAAACCTGGCTATAGCTATGTCCTTGGCTTCGGCGGAGAATAATCCCGTGACAGCTTTAGGAACGCCGAGAAAGGTCCCACCGATATTCATCACAGCCTTTATGTGCTCTGCGCACCAGCTCGGTCCGCCGCCGCCGCCCATCGGTGCGGGCGCCTCGACCCATTTCATGAAATGCAGGAAATAAAGAGCTCCCATCGAATGTGGGACCACCACCACCTTCTTGCCACCGCTCGTGTTGACCATGAGCTCTATGTTGCTCTTTAGCCTGCTGAGAGTCTGGTCCCTGACCTGATGATGGTAAAATGGTACAATGTCAGTCAATTTTCCTTAATACAACAAATCATTTTCGGATAGATTTGCTGCCACAAAAAAGGACAAGAAAATCAGATTTTAACTACCAAGTGTGGCTAGTTGGGATTTGAAAAGGTAGCAAAAGTAGCAAAATCCGATTGATAAGCCCTTGGATTTCACAAAGTGGCCTATTTGGTGTGTTCGCATGATAATTTCCAATGAAACAATGTTCACACTTACAATCATGAACTAAACACAGTAGACAGCATTAAGGCCTCTTCTTTATCTTTAAGACAAAGCATTTGGAATCCAAAATTGGAAAGAAGTGGCAAGAGATTAACTAAAAAACTATGCATTTTATCTCATTGCCCTGCAGATATAAATGGCTTAATGAATGAAGAACAGCACACACACCTCAGTATTCTGAAATGAGAGCCTCCAATCATAAGCTGCCATATACATGTTCTTGTCCTCGTAACCGATACGTGCCAAGTTGGCGATCAAAACTGCCCACACGAAATAACCCGGAGCGAAATAATCAGCTGCGACGAGCCCCGAGACGGGCCTGATCTTTATACCGGGAGGATCCAGTCCGGTTTCGTTATCCAGGGACATGTGCTCAACCCAACACAACGGTCTGCAATAGGCGGTGCAGTTATCGTTAACCGACTATGAAATAGGAGCGGGTCGAAAAATATATAATAGGTTAAATTCCGTTATACCCCATGTGGTTATACTGAAATGCACGTTTACTATCTTGCGCTTTGGTTATTACACGAAACCTACTTATGGTTTCTAAGACCTAGAGGCGTAACCACTGTCAGCAGCTTACGCCTGCGAATGCACTCGTAATGTGATTGGGATACTCTGGTCACTTTTTACATGAAATGACCAAAATGGACATGAAAATTATCTTTCAACGACATATCGTTCAACACATTAAATGAAACTCCCTCTTAAGAGAAGAGGGACTCAAAAGTCGTAAAGGGACGAAAATTAGTTTTTGTGTCGCTCTTGTATGAAGACGGAGTTGTATTTAACGTGTTGTGTGATGTGTAGTTGAGAAAAAAAAAAAAAGATTTTCAGGTCTATTTTGGTCATTTTATGTAAAAGAATGCGGTCGGAGTCTACCCGAGTCACATTACGAGTGCATTCGCGGGAAGGAACTGTTGACCGGGGGTGCTACATTTTAGAAGTCGCGTAGTAACCAAACCACAAAGCATTAATGTCAATTTAAGCATAGCCACATGGAGTTCCGAATTTACCCTATATAAAAATGAAAATCTTGCTGGTGATGCTAAATGAGATTGAGAAATATCAACCATGAAAATCACGCTCAAAGACACGCAGAGAAACACAAGCTATTGAAAATGAGAAACACAGCCTTCAGTAAGTACCTCTTATACACCTCGCCAAAAGTACCACCCCACAGCCTCTTCCTAAACAGGCCCTCAGCACAAGCATGGCCTTCCCACAGCTCGAGCCCACCCGTCACGATCCCAGGCACGAAGACCACCGGATGCCGAGCCTTTAGCCCTTCCTTCGCCAGCTTCACGCCGGGTGGGTCCGGCAGAGGCCCGGTGAGCGCCTCTGTCACGTACTGTGGAAACGAAGAAGGCATTGCGTTGTACAGAAACAAGAGGAACCACCACATCGAGCACACGCAGCCGACGAACCAGCAGCAGCTGTCCACGCAGCCCCATCTGCGCCGCCTGAGTTTCTCGATCGGGAAGGCGCCGCCGCCGGATGTTTTCTCGTCGGCTGGGCTCTGACTATCCTCGCCTGGTCTATTCTCTGTCTGCTCCTCCGATTCCGAGCTCTGAGGCTTTCTCGGCTTCCTACGCCTCAAAGCAGTCATCTTCTCCGTTCTTAAAACACGCAATTCGTCCGTACAATCGCTGCCTGCGTAATACTTCGGAAAAGAAGAACGCAGAACACCGAACCTCAATCCGAGTGCGAAATCATATCGTAGAATGGATCCATGAGTTAAGCTTCAAGAATATGAATCAGTATCGAGCGAATTTCAGAAATAATTTGCGTAAATCCTATGAAATATCGAGTCCCGTAAATTGCCATCAGGATTCGAGAACGCGCGATTTCATACGAGAGATCGCGAGAAGTGAATCTTCCAGTCCAGCGAAGAACAGTTTAGGGATATGAGATCGACCGATTTGATCACGAAGGCGGAGAGTGACATTTATGGAGTCTCGTGCTCAGCTGCATTGAGGAGTTGTACGTTAGATCTTCGGTGGAAAAAAAGGTTAAAAAGGATTGCGAAAGGTACAACTCGTGATTCGAGGTTAAACGGTGACAGGTGGTGGCCTGCGAGGCACACGTGGGCTCGAATATAGAGATACGTGTTCTAAACGAATATTTTAATAAATTCTCAAATTAACCCATTTTTCTTGATTTTCTTCGATATCCTCCAACATACAAAAAGATAATTCAACCGTTGATGATAAAGGCAAAAATGCAAAAGTCGATACCTTCGAGGGGCTTCTTGATGTTGGAATCTTTGTAATTTGACAGAGTAAAAAGACCTTTTTGGTTTCATTCGGCTGAATTACTGGAACTTGCACGACTCTTGCGAACCAATTAGATTTTTGTTCATATATAATTATTAATATTATTTAACAAATATTAAAAGCAACATTATTGTATTACAGTATGTCGCTTTATTGATAGGATAATGCGCTTGAAAATGATTGGTAAGCATCTTCTTTAACGTAGAATGTGGGTTCCATGTCGTCGGATTTACATAATATAATAAATCAAATTTATTTACTGTCGTATAGGACTGTGCATTGAATCTTATGGAGCCCCTACCTACATGGCCTGTTCCTTACAAATAAATAATAAATTGATAAATTTCTATTGGAAATGGAAGTAAGATGGAGGTGACGGACGAGCTAACTCGTGAAATTATTATTATTATTATTATTATTATTTATTTACAAATTTTTGAGTTTTAATCTCGAGTAGATAAGTTAGGTCTTGAGCTTGTTTATTTATAATCGGATTCGAGTTCAATAACTCGTTGGATTTAAACTCTGAGTCTAGAAAATGAACATGATCTTGACTCGAACAGATTTATTTTCACAACTAATTATCGTTTATATCTAAATTATGTAATTATTAGCACTAATTGTATACTATTCTAACATTTATTCAGTTGCGCATCATTATTCAGACGAAATGAAATAATTAGGGCTAAGATTTAGCAAAACGTAGGCCCAAATATAATTTATTGCGGCCCATTTATAAACATCGGGGCCCATTGGATCATAAGAACAGCAAAAATGATGGAAAAAGGGAATATTCCTCGAAATTATATTATATTCATATCCTATGAAGTATGGCAAAATTCTCTTTGAAAAGAAGACTTATCGGTTATGCTTTGTTGTGATTCGAGGCAGAAAGTCTTCCTTCGTCCAATTTTTGTTGGGGTATAAGATTTGCCCCGCCGATCGTCATGAGTTTCCTTTTCGGAAAGAGGAAAACTCCCGCAGGTTCATCTTTTTTTTTTTTGTAGCCAATTTGGGAATAATCCATCGCTTTTGTTTGAAGTTCTTTTGTCGACAATGGATTATCTAGTTGTTCGGTCGCTTCTAATAGATACAGTGATGTTTCGGCGGGATCGATCAGTATCAGTGAATTGAGACTAAATTCATATGTTTCATGGTTCAAATTAGCTGTATAGATGAATTTGTGCGTTTTTCTTGATGAAAACGACGCCGATCCTTCTCTAAAACAGGAGTAGATTGACGTCTGAAAACTGTATTATTATTTTATTTTTATTTTCTGGATAGCTGCTAAGTTCATATCCAGCATACTGATGAGAGTGATGTTGCTGATTTTGATTATTTAGGAACTTAATTAGCAAGTTGATAACCGTTTGAGCATCATCATGCCTTTGTTATTTCGCTGTGCAGAGCTTTTGCGGGAGAATAAACGAATGCTCGATAAATCCATCAGGGAAATCGAGAGGGAGAGACAGGGTTTGCAAACTCAGGAGAAGAAACTCATAGCTGAGATTAAAAAAAGTGCCAAGCAGGGCCAGATGGTGAAATTTCATTTCGTTATGCACACGAGTTTGTTACCGTCTTTTTGTTTGTTTGCCCAATGTCGGTATTTGGCTACTTTGTTGTTGATGCATTGCATTGCAGGGAGCAGTTAAGGTAATGGCCAAGGATCTCATCAGAACGAGGCATCAGATTGAAAAATTCTACAAGCTGAAATCTCAACTGCAAGGCGTATCCCTAAGAATCCAGGTGAGACGTTGAATACCTTGATTTTATTTTGTTTCTCGTTGAAATCTCGAGTCCTTGATTCGAAAATTTCTATGATTTTCCAGTTATACTTTTATTGTGGTAAGACGTAATTATTTTTTTAGTCATGTGTGTTTGGGGCGTTGCATTTTAAGGACACATGAATTAAGGGGTGACAAGTTTTGAACAATAAGTTATAGGAATTGAAGCAATTTGAGGGCAATTAACGTTGGAAACCTAATTGCAGTCCAAAATGAACACATGCGAGCAACATATGACAATGAAGTTAGGGGGAAGATCGGCCCAAATCAACATCTCCGTGAAATTGAAGCAATTTGAGGATAATTATCTCTGAACCCTAATTTCAGCCACACACGTCAGGTGCACCCGGCAACTAATTTGGGGGGAAAATCATATGTGGCATCGGGAAAAATCCGGTCCAAATCAGCATGTCCAACCCCACGTGGGATTCTCCCCCAAATTAATTGTTAAGCACTGCTCACCTGTGTCAATTCCAGACTGAAATTAGGTTTCCGACGTCAATTATCCTCAGATTGCTTCAATTGAAACTTATTGTCCTAAAATTATCGCTCCTTAAATGAGGAATCGTTAATATGCCGCTCTCCCAAGCATACAAGACTAAACAATCAAGCCTTACTATAATCCCTAAGAGTTACCACTAATCTCTTATCCTCTCTTTTCAGACACTAAAATCGACCCAAGCAATGGGAGAGGCCATGAAAGGAGTGACGAAAGCGATGGGGCAAATGAACAAGCAAATGAACCTCCCTTCGCTGCAGAAGATAATGCAAGAATTCGAGAGGCAGAACGAGAAGATGGAGCTCACGAGCGAGGTCATGGCCGACGCCATCGACGATGCGTTGGAAGGAGACGAGGAGGAAGAAGAGACTGAAGAGCTCGTGAGTCAGGTCCTCGATGAGATTGGCATCGATATTAATTCTGAGGTATTTATTAATCATTACATACCATTTAATTTTTTTGGGTTAATTATTTTTGTTGTCTTGTAATTTCGGGGGTGTGGCGTTATAAGGAAAAATAATTTAAAGGATGGTATTATACGGATAGTAACTTTTAAAATTAAGCAATTTTGGGACATTGCACGTCGGAACCCTAGATTTATTCCCAAAATTGCATAAATCCGTATAATGCCACCGCTAAAATTGCTAGAACCCTAGATTATGCGCCGGAGCGCTGAATTTGGGGCAAAATCTAGGGTTTCGGTGTATAATGTCAGAAAATTGTTTAAATTTGAAAGTTATTTGTCCGTGTAATCCTACCTCCAAAATAATGTGTCCCTGTAATGCCGCACCCACCCCTTAAATTACAGGACGAAAAAAATAATTAACCCCCTTTTTTTTCTCGAACGGCTCCATTTTTTGAAACAATACAAAATTGTTTTCTCTCTTTTGCTCAACGCAGCTTGTGAATGCACCTTCTTCGAGTGTCTCTGTGCCCGCGGCGAGTAATAAGGTGCCACAGGCCGAGTCGGCGAGCAACGATGATGGGGGCATAGACAGCGATCTACAGGCAAGGTTAGACAATCTGAGAAGGATGTAGCACTTTGTAATTTTTATATCTTTTGTCTGTATATAATTATGGGTGAGGCATGAAACACCTTTTGTGACTTTGGTGCAACACGCTGCTGATGTAATAATAATCTTGGGTCTTGAAATACAGTTAAAAACGTTTGGAAACGGAGAATCATACACTTAAATACCTTTTCGAATAAAAAAGTTACAATTCAGTACCCTGTCAGAATAAAATTATTTTTAGGTACTCAGTAGGCTGTGTATCATTTTATCATCCTTGACGTACCTTTTTATATGTATATTACGTACCACGTCAAGTGTTTATATGGTACATGTATATGTTTCTTTATGTTACCTAAATTTATTTTATGATGTACATTTTCTCATGATATTATGTACCATAATACGTCCGATATGGTACCTAAAATTATTTATTCTATTAGATATCTATATGTAAAAAAGTTCCGACAAGGGAGTAAATTGATAATTTTTATACCAAAGGATATTTAAATATAGGTTTCAAAATAAAATAGTATCTGTTAATCCGTTTGAGGAAAAAATAAAAAAGGTGTTATAAAACTATGATAATTAGACAAGTACGGAAATATAAACAGGGATTGTAGAGAGATAATAATGTTTTCGATATGATTCAATACAAATACATCGGTCTATTTATAGTAGAAAAATTTATACTATTTTATCTAACATTTACAACATTAAATACATCTTATCTTATCGCATCTCATCAACAATCAACTAATTTTTACAACATTAAAAACATTCACATATTATTTATAATAATTTCATAATAAAAGGTATTATTTAGAATTAGTCGGATCTTATCTTTTTTTTTCGTCCTCTTCTGGCGCCAACCTGTTAACTGTCAGGATTCAATCGAGCAGCCATACTTGGCTTCCCAAGAATGGATTTAGGCACATGCATAAATCTTGTCTTCGATCCAAAATATAAAAGATTTTTTTAAAATATTATTTTCGTCTTCAATTTTGAATAATGCAGCACATAGCAAAAACGAAAATCCACCCACTTGCTTAAAGGATTTCAAAAGCGGAATAAAAGTATAAGGTGGAGGTCAATGGTTCACTTGGCTTCTTGATTATAACGTTCTGTCATAAAGTTCTATCAGACGTATAGACCACGTGACATTATTCCCGCTGAAAATCGAGATCCGAATATATAGATTGAGATTAGCTTCAGACTGAACACAGTTAAGTTGTCAAGTGTTATGTCTTCATAAAGAGATTTAGGGTTTGATCTTTACATGGAACTCAATGATCATCTTGTTAGTAATATTCCCACGTTGGTTAGTAGTCCAAGTCTTTCCTTTATTTTAGGAATTAGTTATCCTATTTTTAGTAGAGTCGTTGGTGACTTAGTAAGTAATATTAGTTATTGGTATAGTGGGAAGTTAGTCGTATGTATGCCTATATTAAGGCCATCTTTTGATTTATGAAAGAACAATTCCAGCTTCTATTACTTTTAAAATAACAGTGGTATCAGAGCTCGGTTGTCATCCTTGATACATCAATGGCAGATTCTAACTTTGTTGGTCCCGCCATCCCTCGCTTTGATGGTCACTACGACCATTGGAGCATGCTAATGGAGAATTTCTTGCGGTTGAAGGAGTATTGACCCATCATCGAAGTTGGCATTGAAACTCCACCAGTACGTGCAACTAATGTCGAAAACTCTGAATTTGAAGCTAGAAAGCTTAAAGATTTGAAGGCGAAAAATGATTTATTCCAAGCCATCGATCGTCCCACCTGGGAAACTATTCTTTGCAAAGAAACTTCAAAGGATATTTGAGATTCGATGAAAAAGAAATATCAAGGATCGACGAGAGTGAAGCGTGCACAGTTTCAAGCTTAAAGAAGAGACTTTGAAATGCTACAAATGAAGGACGGCGAATCTGTCACCAACTATTGTGGTAGAACCATGGAGATTAGTAACAAAATGAGATTCCTTGGCGAGAAGATAGAAGACGTTGCTATCGTTGAAAAAATTCTACGCTCGCTGTCGCCGAAGTACGACTATGTTGTTTGCTCGATTGAAGAATCTAAAGACATTGATAAACTCTCCTTTGATGAACTTCAAAGCTCTTTGTTAGTTCATGAACAGAAGATGAACCGAAGTTCAGTTACGGAGGAGCAGGCCTTAAAATCTACTACCTTTAATTTTAGAGGAAGGGGTAGAGGTAGAGGAAGAGGAAGAGGAGGTCGAGGCACTAGAGAAGGCAACAGCCATTTCAAGGCCGGCAAACGATCATTCTCAAGGAAGAGGCCAGGGACGAGATAAGCATTTTGACAAATCTAATGTGGAATGTTTCAGATGCCATAACTTTGGTCATTATAAATCCGAGTGTTACACGAGGCTGCCCAAAGACCAAAACAAGAGCGAAAAGTCAAACTTCGTCGAGAAGGAAGAATCTGAGACATTGTTAATGACCATACAAGGTGAAGATTATCTCGATTCAGACATTTGGTACGTAGACACCGGCTGCAGTAATCACATGAGTGGAAGTAAGTCTTCGTTCTCTTCTTTAAACGAAGATTTTCATTCTAATGTGAGTTTTGGGGATTGCTCTACTGTTGAGGTGATGGGAAAAGGCGATATCAAGATTAAAACCAAGACAGGTTTCGTCGAAACAATTTCTGACGTCCTCTACGTTCCTAAGCTGAAGAGCAATTTATTGAGTGCGGGCCAGCTACAAGAAAAGGGTTATATGATAACTATTCAGAAAAGCGCTTGCGAAATATATGATCCGGTTCGAGGTGCTATTGCGCTTATTCCAATGAATTCCAACAGATTATTTCCATTAAAGATTGAATGCATTCAATCTTGTCTGATGGCTGATGTGAAAGACGCTTCGAGGTTGTGGCATTTATGCTATGGTCATTTGAGCTTTGGAGGATTGAAAACACTCCAACAGAAGAATATGGTCACGGGTCTTCCTCAAATTACTAATCCTTCACAAGTATGCGAAGAGTGTGTTGTTAGTAAACAAGCACGTACTCAATTCCTGAAAGGTAAATCGTGGAGAGCAAAGAGCGTCTTGGAGCTGATACACTAAGATGTTTGCGGGCCGATAAAACCGTACTCCAATGGAGGTAAAAAATATTTAATTACCTTTACTGATGACTTTTCGAGGAAGACATGGGTTTATTTCTTGCAAGAAAAATCCAAAGTTTTTTCAGCGTTTAAAATCTTCAAAGCTCGTGTCGAAAATGAAGCGGAACGGAGGATTAAAACTCTTAGAACCGATAGAGGAGGCGAATATTGCTCAAAAGAGTTTGATTATTTCTGCGAAGATCAAGGAATACGAAGAGAGCTTACGACGGCGTACACACCACAGCAAAACGGGGTATCGGAGAGGAAAAATCGAACCATTCTCAATATGGTTCGAAGCTTATTGGCGAGCGGAAAAATTCCAAAATCATTCTGGCCGGAAGCGGTTAATTGGAGCGTTCATATTCTGAGTAAAAGTCCAACCTTTTCTGTTCAAAATATGACGCCCGAAGAGGCTTGGAGTGGAAGAAAACCAGTGGTCGATCATTTCAAGATTTTCGGGTGTATCGCTTATGCTCATGTCTCAGATGAAAAGAGGAAGAAACTCGATAACAAGGCTGAAAAGTGCATTTTTCTGGGTGTAAGTGAAGTTTCTAAAGCTTATAAATTATTTAATCCACTAACGAAAAAGATTGTGACGAGCAGGGATGTTGTCTTTGACGAAGCGAACACTTGGAATTGGAATGGGCAGCAGCCTAGCCAATTTATTTCTGATTCTGACGCTGGAAATGAGCAGATTTCAGCATCGAGTGTTGCTGAAAATACCCAAAATACTACACCCGACGCTGCTGAAATTTCATAAATTGGGGCTGAAATCGGCGGTGAAACAGCAGAACGCGGTAGTCGAACAAGGAAAAGGCCTGCTTGGATGGAAGATTACGAGGTAACTGGAGTTTCTGATCCTACTACTCATTTTGCATTATTCTCAGATTGTGACCCTACAACATTTGAGACTGCTGTCAAAGAAGAGAAGTGGCGAAAAGCTATGAATGATGAGATCGATTCCATTGAAAGAAACGACACTTGGGAGTTATGTGATCTTCCCAGAGGACAGAATATCATTGGAGTCAAGTGGGTCTATAAAACAAAGCTAAACGAGAATGGCGAAGTCGACAAATTCAAGGCTCGGTTGGTTGCGAAGGGATACAAGCAAAAGTATGGAGTCGACTACATAGAAATATTTTCTCCAGTTGCGAGACTCGACACTATCAAGATGGTGATCACATTGGCGGCTAAAAAATATTGGTCTATTTTCCAACTCGACGTCAAATCGGCATTTCTTCACGGGTACTTAGACGAAGAGGTATTTCTTGAACAACCCCCTGGTTATGTTAAAGTTGGATACGAACATAAAGTCTACAAATTAAAGAAAGCGCTCTATGGACTTAAGCAAGCCCCACGAGCTTGGTATAGTCACATTGAGGCTTACTTTATGAAAGTCGGTTTTCTGAAATGCCCAAAATGCATATTGTTTGCTTGTACGTTGATGATCTCATATTTACAGGGAATTCTGACGTCATGTTTAAGGAATTCAAGAAGTGTATGATGGATGAGTTTGAAATGTCCGACCTTGGCTTAATGCATTATTTTTTGGGAATAGAAGTGTCGCAATCGAGAAATGGGATTTTTATTTCTCAGCGGAAATATATTGGTGATATTTTAGAAATGTTCAACATGAAGGATTTCAATCCATCGAGTACTCCGGCTGAAGTTGGGCTGAAATTAAGTAAGGATGGTGACGGGAAAAAGGTCGACAGCACACTTTACAAGCAAATCGTGGGCAGCTTGATGTATCTAACTGCCACACGCCCGGATATAACGTATTCTGTGAGTTTAATCAGCAGGTACATGGAAAATCCTACAGAAATGCATTTATTCGCAGCCAAGAAAATCCTACGTTACTTGCAAGGAACTCGGGATTTTGGCTTATTTTATAAAAAAGCTGAAAAATCACATTTATTTGGGTTTACTGATAGTGATTATGCAGGAGATCAAGACGATAGGAAGAGCACTTCCGGATATTTATTTATGTTTGGTACAGGTGCGATCTCGTGGTCGTCGAAGAAACAACCAATTGTTACTTTATCGAGCACGGAAGCTGAATTCGTTGCTGCTACGGCGTGTGCGTGTCAAGCCATTTGGCTGAGAAGAATTCTCGAAGAATTAAAGTTCAAGCAATCAGGTGCGACTACGATATTTTGTGACAACATCTCGACGATCAAACTTTCGAAGAACCCCGTGTTATATGGACGAAGCAAGCACATTGATGTGAAGACGTATTTTCTGAGGGATCTTAGCAATGAAGGAAAGATAGAGATGATCTACTGCAAAAGTGAAGATCAAGTCGCCGATTTATTCACAAAAGCTCTAAGGAAAGAATCATGTCAAAAGCTTAGAGAGCTGCTGGGAGTCTGCGTTGCTGGCAATCATTTATTAAACAAAGTGTTAGCAAACACTAATTTACGGAAGGGATTGTTAGTAATATTCCCACATTGGTTAGTAGTCCAAGTCTTTCCTTTACTTTAGGAATTAGTTATCCTATTTTTAGTAGAGTCGTTGGTGACTTAGTAAGTAATATTAGTTAGTGGTATAGTGGGAAGTTAGTCATATGTATGCCTATATTAAGGCCATCTTTTGATTTATGAAAGAACAATTCGAGCTTCAATTACTTTTAAAATAACACATCTGCCTAGAATTCGAATAATATGTGCATGACATGCAGAATATTTTCACCAGAAGTCGGAGTTTTTCATAGCCCACGATGAGGTTTAAAAATTGCTTAAAACCGGACAATCAAATATGGGACTTTGATAACACGTTGTGTTACGCAAAACTTAAAAAAAAAAAAAAAAATAGAGAGAGGAAGGTACTGTCGATCGTAATTGACTACTTCGATTGCCTTTTTATTTTTTATTTTAATTTGTGTGTTGATTGCTGACTTTCTAGTCAATCTTCATCTAATTACACCTCCCCTCCCTAGTTGAAGAACCCTGCAATTTCTCACCGGTCGACGATAACGTTTGAATCCATTTAATTATTCAAATAGCGCCACAGCTACAGCTAAAAGATTCGCACTAAACAATAAACAATTTTCCCAATTCAATCCTTCAATTATCGGTTCACAATCATTTGCTTCCTTTCATACAGAGACGCCGCCCGCCGCCGCCGGAGCACACAGAGAACACACAGCTGCTCGCTGCAATAATGGAAAGCGAGGTATCCCTCAGAGAGAAAGGCGGCAACTACGACGTCGTAGTGGAGATTCAAGCTCCTCCTGGGGAAAACGAAGAATCTCCAAAGAAAATCTCCGATTTTCAACAAAATAACAACGGAGGCTCCCTCGAAATTCAAATGGAAGACGTAGCTCGAGCCCAGATGAATCTGTTCCTGAGCACTTCAGCGGCGACGCCTCAGCCCACCGCCGCCTCAACCGGCCAGGCCCAGACCCCGCCGTCAGATTCCGGCAGACCGCCGCCGATTCCGTCATCCCTGCGCCAGAGAACGCTGACGAAATCCGCCTACTCCAAGCCCAAATCGAGAATCGCCGAGCCTCCCTACCCCACAAAACCTGCCCAGGAAAAAACCACTCAAAGCCCACTCCCTCCAAAATCTCCCCACGCCGCCGCCGCCTCCCCTTCCCGAAGAACCGCCCCAAACACACCGCGAACTTCCGCTCCGGTGACGCCGCGAACCCCTCTGATGTCCTCCATCAACGACGGCGACGAATCCGACGGCGACGACGACGACGAGGTCTACAAGCCTGAAACCCTAAACCCCAAAAAACCAACGCGGGGCAAGAAACTGAAACTCCTCGTAATCATCGAATGGGCCGCGTTCGTCTCCGCAACCGCCGCCCTAGTCGCGAGCCTCACCGTCGACAGGCTCAAGAATTCCAAAATCTGGAGCCTCGAGCTCTGGAAATGGACCGTACTGGTCCTCGTGATCTTCTGCGGCCGATTACTCACCGAGTGGCTCATAAACACCGTCGTCTTCCTCATCGAAAAAAACTTCCTCCTAAAAAAGAAAGTCCTCTACTTCGTCTTCGCCCTGAGGAAGAGCGTCCGCGTAGTCTTCTGGCTCGCACTGATCCTCATGGCGTGGGCCCTCCTCATCAATCGAGGCGTCGAGAGATCGGAGAACACTTCGAAGGTCCTAAACTACATAACCCGAGGGATCGTGTCGACCCTCGTGGGAGCGGTGATGTGGACGGTGAAGACGTTGCTGGTCAAGATCGTGGCTGCTTCCTTCCACGTGAGAACCTACTTCGACAGGATCCAAGAATCGATCTTTCACCAGTACATTCTTCAGTCCCTCTCGGGCCCTCCGATGGTGAAAAACGATCAGGGCTCGTCGAGGATCAGCGGTCAGCTGAGCTTCAGCAAGGTGGCGAAGGGGGGGACGCAGGAGGTGATCGACGTGGACAAGCTCTACAAGATCAAGAGGGAGAAGGTCTCCGCGTGGACAATGGGAGGGCTTGTAAAGGTGATAAGGAACTCGGAGCTTCCTACGATATCCGAAGTCATTGAGGAAGAAGAGGAAGAAGAAGGAAGGGAGCAACGCAGTGCGGAGCCAAAAGTTATTACGAGCGAGATCGAAGCGAGGGACGCGGCGAGTAGGATATTCAAGAACGTGGCGAAGCGCGGGCACAAGTATTTATTGCGATTGCATTTTCGCCCCTTTTTTGTTTCTGTAATAAAGTTGGGATTTTTTTGTGATTTGATTGGTTTTAATTTTGACTTTTTAGGTATATTGACGAGGGGGACCTCCTGCGTTTCATGCCGAAGGAAGAGGTCGACAACGCGATTCCCTTATTCGAAGGAGCTGCTGAGACGAAGAGGATTAAGAAGTCCTCCTTCAGGAACTTTGTGGTACATACGTATATGGGGTGAAGGCCGTTTTTTATCCCCAATGTTTTGGGTATCTGCGTTTTTTGTCCACCATGTTCCGAGATGTCACGTTTAGTCTGCAATGTTATCGATTTTGGGATGTTTTGGTCCATCGGTTAATTTAATAGTTAGTTTGGACGGAATTACGGGCCGAGCCGAAGAAAGGGCCAAGCGGTACCTGACCCGGCCGTAAATCAGGCTGGCGTGGGCCGTAATTCGGTCAAGACTAAAGATTAAATTAATCGATGGACCGAAACTACTCAAAACCAATAACATTGGGGACTGAAAGTAGGGATGACAACAGGCAGGTTCAAACCCGATCCTAATACGGGCGGATATTTTTTTTACTATTCGGGTCTGAGACGGATTACAGGACTCAAATGACTCAGCTCGGCCGTATCTGGGGCGGATACTCTGGTTTTCCCCCGAACCCGCCCCGGATAATATTTATATATAAATATATTTATAAATTTTATATTTATACTTAGATACAGATGTTAGGATCTAAAATTAGAAAGAAAAAGATGAATCGGGTATGGCGGGGCAGACCCGGCTTAATCGGGATTCGGGGCCTGAAGCGGGGCGGGTGCGGGTCCTGCTAAACCCGCTTCAGACCCGCCTCGTTGCCATCCCTAACCGAAAGTGGCATCTCGGAATGTGAGGGACCAAAAACGCTATTACGTAGACATTGGGGACCATCCCTAAATATATGTATGTGATGTTCTTATGGCGAAGAAATTGACAATTTGCGAGAAAGCCCATGTCGTGTTTTTTTTTTTGTTTTAATGCAGGTGAAGGCGTACAACGAGAGGAAATGCTTGGCGGTGTCACTGAGCGACGCGAAGACGGCGGTGGAGGAACTCAACAGGATCGCCTCGGGGCTCGTGCTGATCGTGATAGCCATCGTGTGGCTGCTGCTGATGGAGGTGACGACCACAAAGGTTTTGGTGTTCATTTCCTCGCAGCTGCTGCTCGTTGTCTTCATGTTCGGCAACACCGTCAAGACCGTGTTCGAAGCCATGGTGTTCGTGTTCGTCGTGCACCCTTTCGACGTCGGGGATCGGTGCGTCGTCGACGGAGTTCAGGTGATTGAATCTTTTAAGAAAAGTTACAAATTTCACGGGCGCCACTTTTTAGATACCCAACTTGAGAGGTTGCAGTTTAAAGATGATAACTTTAGAAATTGAAGCAATTTAAGGATACAGTGTGTTGGGAACCCAGTTATGTTATTAAATTGCATCAGTTTTGAAAGTTAGATTCCTTAATTGCAACCCATAAGTTGACAGTTGAGTGTGTTCTGACTCCTGAAACACTCACGTACTATTTATTCCGAAATAAGCAATTTCGACGCCACATAAGATTTAACTCCAAATAAGCAATTCAGACGCCACGTAAGATTTATCCACAAATTATTTACCGTGTGCGGCCAAAAATTAGATTTTCAACGATTGTGCTTCAAATTGCTTCAGTTTTGATAGTTATTGTCCTTAAATTGCAACACCTTAAGCTTGGGCCCTAAAAGTGATATCCATCGGAACTTATGGGACGAAAAAGTAGGTAAACCTAGGAGTTGATTGTCTCACATTATATGGACTTTGGTCGATTCACAATTACTTGATGAACTAAATTTTTTTGCAATTTACTACGCCGGTCCCGATTTCCGGCTCTCGTGGCCGGCGTGTCAATCGGCCGGTTGGTCTCGGTCCTAAATTATAACACGTGCCACGCATGATTTTCAATTACCACGTCAGCCACGATGCCGAGGCTCGCGACCGGCGACGTCTATTGCAAATTTAGGAAAGTTGACGAGGATAATTTTGTCGGAATATTTAAATTCGTCGTCCCAAATTTGATGGTAATCGCGAAAAAAAATGATATATTTGCAGATGATAGTCGACGAAATGAATATACTGACGACGATATTCCTGAAGCCGGACAACGAGAAGGTGTACTATCCAAACGCGGTGTTAGCCACGAAGCCCATAAGCAACTTCAACCGAAGCCCCGAAATGATGGGCGACGCGGTCGAGTTCGCCGTCGATTTCTCGACCTCGGCCGAGAGCATAGCGGCCTTGAAAGCCCGAATGAAAGCGTAAGTTTAAATATATTCGATTCAAACATATTTACAACAATGTAATGAAAACAAACGCACACGCACACACCCATATTTGTCGTGTGCAGATACTTGGAGAGTAAGCCCCAACAGTGGAGCCCTAACCACAGCGTTCAAATCAAAGAGATCGTCGACGTGCACAAGATGATGATGGCTCTTTACGTCACCCACACGATCAATTTTCAGAACTCGGGGGAGAGGGGAAACCGACGGTCGGATCTCGTTTTCGAGCTCAAGAAGATCTTGGAAGAGCTCAGGATTAAGTTCAGCCTTCTTCCTCAGCCCGTGCACGTCACTTACGTACAAGGCGGCGCGAATAATAATTCGAGATGACGGTGAATTTTGTTATTCTTTGTAGCTGTTGTTGAATGGCAGCTTCGCTTAAAAGTTTAAACCTGAAGTGTATCATATTATATTATAATATGACGGAGCAATTTTAGGGTTTTCGATCATTTTTCGGGCAAAATAAGTTGGAAATCCTATGTCGTCGTGGTATGCCGTGAAATATTTTCCGTCAACTTGATTGCGTTCTTGGCATAAGATGATGAATGGGTTTCTAACTTATTTTTTTCGGCAAATGATCGAAGATAAAAATTCATTTTTTCGACATATAAAGTTAATGACCCCGTTTGCAATTAAAGAAAATGGTTCAAAAATCTAAAATAGGTACTTGGCGATCTATATTTCAAGAATTTTAATTTCAGTGGAATGATAGTAATCTGCGCCAATTAAATTTGCTAGAGGGACTAGTTAATATCAAGTCAACTAGCAAATCAAATCCGTATTTCTTATTGACATTGTTCAAGGAAGTTGCACACGAAATATTCTCATTCATGTATATGACCTTCACCAGCATAGAAAAGCCACAACAGTTCCTTACGTGCACACAACAAACGACTCGTGTCTAAGAATACAAATTTTCAAATATCGCACGATATTTAATCATACATATATACCTAACTATTCACGCACTGATACCTCGTTAAAATATTTAATTACACCCAAATCAACAATCTCTCAACACAATGAATTGTGCTTTTCCAATTACAATTACGTCGGATGACACAAAAAAAAAAAAAAAGAACAAAGAAACAAAAAATGAATAAACTCTTACACAAAATGTACATATTAAAAAATGTCCCTAGATACTGTTACCAAGTTTGTGCCTTGAGAGACTTAACATCATCGTCGGTCGAAACGGCGAACACGAAAGTCCCGATTTGTACGTCATCGAAATCCTTCAACGGCTCCAGTGCTTCGACCACTTGGCTAATACTTGGCCTCATCTTAGGCCTAAAGCTCAAGCATTGGTATGCTAATTCGGCTGCTTTACGAGCCCCGACTTCAGAGTATTGCCCCTCGAGCCTCGGGTCGATGACACGGGTCGTTAATTTTCTAGGGTTTTTCAACATGGGGCGTGCCCATTCGACTAGGTTTTGTTCCCGTGACGGGCGGGTTTTGTCCACGGGTTTACGACCCGTGATGAGCTCCAATAGCAATACTCCGAAGCTGTACACGTCGCTCGCAGAAGTCAAGTGACCGGTCATGATATATTCGGGTGCAGCGTAGCCTTGAGTGCCCATAACACGTGTTGAGACGTGTGTTTCGTCACCTTCGGGGCCGTCTTTGGCTAGCCCGAAGTCCGAAAGTTTGGCGGTGAAATCCTGTAAAATAACATATACTATTATTTTAAGAACACTCGATGAGTTTAATAGAGTAAAAATATATGATATATTTTATCTTTTATTAGTTATTATAATTTAAAATGTTTAGCAGGTGAAATTTTAATTGAAGGATAAAACTGGAATAAATTATCAATTGAAGGGTAACATTGTAAAAACAAATGACATACCAAATTTAATTTAGGGTGAGGAAAACGATTATATATAAGTATGTATTATGTGTTAAGCAAAAATTGAAATGTGGCTTCTAAAGACTTAATTAAATAGGAATAATTACTTACGGAATCAAGTAATATATTGGAAGCTTTAAAATCACGGAATATAACAGGCTTTTCCGCTTCGTGGAGAAAGGCAAGTCCTTTTGCTGCTCCAAGGGCGATCTTCATTCTTGTTGACCATGGAAGTGAGATTGAGAATCCTGTAATTAATAGAGAAAAAAAGTTGTCCAGCAATTAGTTTTTATTTAAATAAAGTATAAATTTTAAATATGAAACACTCTATAAGCTTTCGATTTCATATAAAAAAAAGTCCTAAACTTAGTATCAGCCAAGACGTGAAGTGGTGTTGAAAGTAAAATATTTAAATTAAAAATATGATAAATACCCTAGAAGCAATACAAAGAAAGTCCACGTATGAAGAAGCTAATTATGAAAATAAATCAGACTAAATATGAAGGAAGTGTTTAAATAAAATATATAAAGAAAAGTTTACGGCTAAAGCTAAATAAAAGAAGAAATAAGCTCTAACAAATATTTTTGAAATAAAATATATAATATAAATAATGTCCTAATCCTACCCTCACTAAAGAGGTTAAATTTTTATTTGAAAGGCCAAGGGATCATTTTCACAAGGCCTTTTAAATGAAAGGTGAAGATTCATTCCAACATATTTTTCATATACTATTTTTTAAAGTTAATCCCGAGAGGATAAAGAAATTAGGCCGACCAACCACTTGACGCAATCAAGGCAACAGATTACATGTGCATCCATAGAGGTTTCGAACGTTATGTTTAGAATATTATTTCATCTACAATTTTATCGAGAAAAAAAATTCTATCTTGAAATCTATTACTATATAATATAGTATTAGGTGGCAGGCATTATAAGCTAACTAATAAGATTGATCCGTTCAAAGCGACGGTTGAGGAAGATACCTTTCTTGTTCAACAATGTTCTGGACAACTTTATACAACAAAAACCCATGAAAAGTCAACTTCTATAATTCCTAGCACAATCTGAACTGTAACAATAGAAAAAGCAATAATAATAAATAAATTAAAATAAAAAAACTTACTTCTAAAGAGTTGATTTTCAAGGCTGCCTCTTGGCATGTATTCATATACCAGAAGCCGTTGTTCTTCCTCACAGCAGTAGCCAATCAGCCTCACAAGATTCGGATGCCTCAATTGGCCAAGACAGATAACTTCAGTCTGTTAATTTATATACAAAACAATTTAAAAAAAGAAAGAAACATAATAATAGTAATAATTCAGCTTATTGATGATGACCACAATGCGCCATGGATATAATTCTTACAAGCCATTCTCTATGTCCTTGAGCACCATCCAAATCCAGCAGCTTTACGGCCACAGGCTGAGGCTTCAAACCGTGCCTCAGCTTATCGTCGATGAAGCCTTTATAGACGGGCCCAAAACCGCCTTCTCCGAGGAAATTTCCCGAGGAGAAATTCTGGGTAATTACTTTTAGCTCCTGGAGAGTGAACACGTGGAGATTCGAGCCCGCGAGAGAGACAGAGAGGTCTAATTCGGAGAGGGTCGAAGTGCTTATATCGGATATCGAAATCCTAGGAAACGATGATTTGTTCGATGAGGGTTTTTTCTTCTTTTCTTGGTTAGTTGCAATCTCGGGCTTGAAGCAGCTGGGGAAATAATCTTGCCATTTGGTGGTCTTCTTCTTCACCGCCATTATTAGGGTTTTCTTGAAAGAATTGTAAGGTTTTAATAATGTAAGAACTGCTTCAGAGGAGGAGGTAAGAAAGGAAGATATGACGAATTCTTTACCACATGCGGACAATTGAAATAGAAAGGTGGCAATGAATGGGACTACGTGCTTCTATATATAAAGATATATATATATATATATATATTATATATATATATAGTTGCATACGCGGCATTTAATTTGATGGATCTTAGTGTGTATCCGTGTGGTGTGAAAAGCTAAAATAGTGGCAAGTTTCAAATTAAAATAACAATCTAGGACAAAGTCTTGGAGCTGCAAGTGCAACAAATATGGTTGAATAGAAAATGACTTTTGATGTGCTTTTAATGTTTTGACCTCTCATTGTGTCGTATGGAAGGAAGAAAGCGAAAACAGTTTTTTTTTTGGGTATGTTTGAAATCATCAAAACCGGCTTTAGAAGCTCATGGATTTTACGTTATCACAATCTAATAATTATAACATCATTTTCCTATTTCTTGAATCTGAATTCCAATCGTTCTCGAGATTATTTTAAAGTTTTGTACGTTGAAGTTCTGTTAAGGGCTCTTTCTAGTTAGTATATGCGTGTCTTCTTAAGGATGGTTCTAATGTGATCAACGCCACTACAATAATGACATACAGCTTGTAAAGAAATTCAAATTAAGTTATAGTATACGCCCACTACTATATTTATATTTTTCTACACAATAACCTAGCAAGTAGTGAATATTTAAATTATTTCAAAATTTTACTTCTTAGCAAGAGCCTACAACTAAGCTTGGCAATGGAGCAAGGATTTTCCTGCCCTGATCGGAGTAGTAATCCCCCATTTTCCTCTCCCAGTGGGGTCGAGACGGGAAAATTTTCTCGTTGTTGGCTGGAGGGAGATCATAGCCTAGTGGGGTTTTCCCATTCTCTTATTGATCCAATATATTGGATTACTAAATTTTTCGTTGTCACGAATGTATCTAAAACTCATGGTTTTAATTATATTTTATGCTACTTTTATATAATGCATTTATTTTGTCGTTGTTTAATTTACTGCATCAAAAAAATAAATATAATTATACTAAAATGGACGCGGGAGACCGAGACAAAAGATCCTTGCAGAGTCGGACCGAGAATTCCTTATGTGTCGGGAAAAAGATGAGCATTAGCCGCGGCCGCCCAATAGCCAATCCTAGCTACAAAATATCAAGAGAGTGACAAAAAATTGAAAACATTTAACAACTTTGTAAACATAATGACTCAAAATTGAAACATGTATACGTAGTGACCCAAAATGAAAAATATATGCTTAGTGATCTAAAATTGAAAACATGACCAAGAATTATTTTGACGTACAAAGTTACATGACATACTTTTGCAATTTTGCGATTATCAAACATAGTGACTCAAAAACGAAAATATGTATACTTAGTGATATAATGTTATAATTTTGACAGATATATTATATTAATTCATCTAGATATTATTCAGTTCAGTTCAACTTGAATTATGACATTTTCTCCAAATGCATATTTAATATATAATCTCTGTATACGGACCAGAAGAACTTGAAAACAGTGGGTGAGATGTATATATATAATATCCGTCTCAAAATAATATTCCTCGAAAAATCATAATTAAAAACAAATAGTCTGCAACGTGTGCTGCATGATGAACGGTTGCATCTGAAAATTGGACTGCATGGATTGGAACTAATCATTAACTTATAATATCATCTCTAGATTTCTTAAATTTTTATTTTTTCTAATGAATTATAGTCCAGCTTTCAATACCCAGATAATAAGTCCCCGGTTTTAAGCTTAAAGGGTTGTTTATCTACATGTAAAAAAATATAATATAATGTATATATATGCCAGGAAACATTGTTCAACTTCAAGTTTCGTTTTCTTTCCTTATCCACTGAATATATAATATAATTTATTTTTGAATTACTAATAGCGTTATAATAGATTAAAAGGTCAAAGTATATGATTGATGAACGATTTTAATCAGTTTACAACCTTCTGTAGTGGAGTTCAACCAAACCCCATGACCTAGAATTTTCAAGGTAAGAAAATTCATACGAATAACGTCTTCCTCAATGACGCCTGCAGCTTTCTATTTGTTGAGAAATGTTTTACATGAATCAATTTCTTACCAAATCTAAACGAAGACAAGTTTGAAATGACTACGTAAAGATGGTGTGAATCAATAATCGTGTAAATGAATTGTTATTTGCTATATAAAATCAAGGCTTAATTAAATATTTTTTTAGTCCCGGGTGGTGGCATTATAGGGATAGAGAATTTAAGGGTAGTAATACATGGGCATTAACTTTCGAAAATTAAGCAATTTTAGGACATTATACGACCTGATCCTATATTTTGGCCCAAACCCGCTGACGTGTCACGGTATAATATCCAATTGAGTGCCACGTCATTAAAACTGTGCCGATGTGGCGCCACATAATAAAGAACTCCGATGTGGGACCATGTCAAAATTCGAAATTAAGTAAATAAAAAGTGCGTTTACACGGCTTCAACAACGACTGATTCTCCGGCAATCCCCTGACTACTGCTAGCACCGTCGCCACCTCCGGCGACACCTCCACCACACTCCTCTACGCCGTAAGAAACCTCAGAGCCGCTCTCCAAATCCTAGGGCTCCAAGCGGCTAACCGTCCAAAATTTAAATAATTCGTTTTAATTGGATTATAATATCTAAATTTATCCTCGAAGTCGCCCTCCAAACATACTCAGCCTAAGCTCGAAAACAACAGAATTTGAGACGAGCTTTTGCTTACTTGTCTCTGTGATATAAATCCAAAACCAGAGGTCACTGTGTTTGAATCGGAAGTCAAATCGAAACTGTCCATTTGTTGACTGATTACGCCGAGTCGGAGTTCAGGTCAGTCGGCCGTGCCATGGGTAGGCCGGATCGACATCAATTGAAGACCGATTGTGCGTGTTCTGCTGGAATTTCGCTCCAGACGAAATGAGAGAGGGTCGATCGAGAGATTGAAGAAGAGGCAATTTTTTTATTATGATTTTCTTAATTTCAAAATGATGATGTGGCCCCACGTCCGAGTTTATTATCTTATGTGGCGCCGCATCGACGCTTTTTTAATGATGTGACGCTCAATTGGAGGAGAGATGATACTTATATTGTGACACGTCAGTGGGTTGGGCGAAAATACAGGGTCCAGCCGTATAATATCCTTAAATTGCTTAATTTTCAAAAGTTAATGTGCATAGAATGATACCCCTAAATTTTCTGTCCCTATAAACCACAATCCCTAAATTATGGGGAAAAAATATTTAAGCCTAAAATCAAACATGAACCCAATACACCACGGCCGAATTTGGGCCTATGCATCTAGGCCTACTGCACAATGCCACAAATCCGGCCTAGTATAACATAGGACCACAAAGTCTGGCCCGATTTAATAATTTAGAAAAATAAATCCAACTCCCACATAGCATACAAAATTAACAACATTTACTCTATTAATGGGCCAGATTTTTCTCAATAGGGCCACATAAAGGCCAAATCTTACATGGTGGGCCCGGAGGGCCCCACAAGAACAGGGCCTCCAAAAATAGAAAAACGGCCCCTTCAATTTGGACCGTGTTTATCTTGAACGGCCTTTCCTGAACCGGAACAATGATTTTCTTGTCAAAGTTTCGGGTTCAACTCGTTTTTATTGGCACGATCGATAATGCAGGTGGAGCGACAATATGTCAGTCGGAACATAGCAATCGTACAGTGAGACACATCGACGTGGAATGCCGAGACGCTATTCAAGATATTGATCATTAATATCGTATAGGAATAGATACACTTGCAATGTAGAGAAATGATAGATATAATTACATGATAAATGAAATCGATCATGATAGTTGAAAATAAATGATGAATAATTATGAGATTTGAGATTATCCATTATCATCCCTGCATGGAAAACGTGAGGCGTGGAACCACTTGCAGCTTGAAACGAAAGAACTCAGAGAGTGACCGAGCTAGGCCTTTGGTGAAGTAATCCGCAACTTGAAAATTTGACGCAATGAACTTCGTCAGGAGCCGACCGAAGCGACGAGTTCGCAACCAAAGTGAAAGTCAATGTTAATACTTTTTGTGTTTGTGATGGATGAGATTCTAACTGAGAAACGTAGAACTATTGTTGTCACAAAATTTTTTGTCGAAGAGAGAATGTGAAGCTCTTTAAGAAGATTAGTTAACCAAACTACTTCCGATGTGGCGTTGGCTAAAGCACGATATTTTGATTCACAACTAGATAGTCCCAAGTAGGTTGTTTCTTAGCATTCCATGATAGAGATTGCCACCAAGAAAAATAGAGTACCGTTTGTGGAACGATGAGTGTTAAGAAACCAAGCCCAATCTGTATCGGAGTAGGCAATCAAGGTACAATATGATCCTCGATGGAATGAGAGACCATAATTAATTGTACATTTACATAACAAAGAATAGCTTCACAACCTGATAATGATCGGGTAAGAATGACTGACAAGGTTGACCACGTACAATAGATTAAGACACGTAATTATCAAGTAATGAAGAGCTTCCACTATGGAACAATAATGTGTTGGGTTAGAATAAAGCGCACCATCAGTTGGTTGAACTTAATCGATAGTATGAGAAGTCGAATGAGGCTTACACTCGAGTACTTGGAAGCATGTAAGAATCGGCATATTTGGTCTGAATAAGATAGAGTCTCATATTGGTATAATCTACTTCAAGCCCCATGAAATTATCTAAGCGGCACAATTGGTTTACTGCTCTGATTTTATTCCAGAGATGAAAGGCGTTACATGAGGCGAGTTATTTCATGTGAGAATAATGTCGCCAGATGCATGAATTAAAATAAAAAGAAATGTATCTGCATGACTACAAATGAAGAGAAATTTAATGAGAAAATCAATAATCGTTAAAACCATGCACATGACACCTTCTTGAGGCCATATTGAACCTTTTAGAGACGACAAACATGAGTCGGAAAGCGAGGTTTAATGTAGCCCGGAAGAAAACGCATGACGAGCTCTTTTTGATTCAAAGAAATATATTAACACTTACTTTTAGCTGAATGATAGGTCCATAATGAAATTTTGGACAAACAAAGAGGAAACAATTAAATATTCCGATTTATTTAACAAAGTCGGTGGGTCATGCCCGTGTCTATCATGCTCTATTCGAAACGATGCGCGTCAACAATTATTTTGTGAATTAGCAATCAAGACAAGCCGAGCTCTCTCTAAAATATAAGTTCATCATGACGAAGCTCGTCAGAATCACTTTGTTTAACGATTCTGAATGGTAAATAACTTCCCGTGAATAACACATTAACTGGTAAATCAGAGTTAAGCTTGCTAATAGTCTAATTTTTTTTCGTGAGTTTTTACACGAATAAAACATCCAATAACTAAATGAAATTGGTAAATTTGTTTTAGCAATGTGAGATAAGAATATTAACTACATTACCAACAACGATATCAGAACGAGAGTACACTCGAGATGCATCAAAAACTAATGATAGTCATATATTCCGGTGCACCAATATCAAGATACCCGTCAAAAGTGTCTCTATGTAAGATGGAACAACAGACCGAAAAAACCTCGTCTAGATTTGCAGATGCGTGACGAGCATACCATTAATCGCAAGTAGCGGAGTAGTGTCCATCTTGTTCACAAATTCGACATGTGAGGTGCGTCTTCGGTTTCCATGGTTCCAGACACGAGAATTGTTGAAATAATTTTCACTACCTCTATTTGATGTGGACGAAAATTGTTGAACTAATTTTCACTACCTCTATTTAATGTGGACAAATAGGGTTTTTGATTTCCACGAATATCCAGGATGTCCCTAAAATGCGACAGTGAAAGTACCAAAATGTTCAAGAGTTTTTTGTAAATGAGAGAAATTCTCGGCCTTCGACAAAAGATCACAAAAATTAGGCAATATGTTAAACATAATTTGAGCAGTTGAGGAAGTGGAGAAGAATGATCCAAGACTACAAAGAAACCAATAAACTTTGTCGAGATCATCAACAAGATAACCAATGACAGCAAGCTTATCGCACAACGATTTGAATTGGTTGTTGTATTCAGCAACACTTCGAAAGCCTTTTTTCATGAGTTGCAAGTCATCTTTTAGATGTAATTCACGTGACTTGAAGCTATGGCTAAAACTAGCCTCTACAACGAGCCATACTGCACGAGAGGTTGAACGCTCAATAACCTCAACTATGTATCTTCGGTGAGAGAAGAGAGAAGAAGGTTTAACAGTTGATGATCTTGAATGGACCATGTTTCATAAGCTGAATATTGCACGGTTTGACTAGCTGTGCTAGTATTGGTGGCAGCCGAGATGAATTTGGATCCATAGACAAGTCCGATGTGGTTTTGACACATGAATCGACGTGATCATATTATCTTGATCGATATCATATGAATGAGTGTGGGGAAGAGAAACTTCTCGGTATTTTATGCCATGAAAGACGATGAGCGAATGACAGGAAGTAGGATCATAGTATTACGCCGATACCATGATACAATATTTTTCATTTAAATGTAAATTATATTACTTCTCAAATATATAGACGTTAGATATGAGATAAACACAAAACATATAATTCCATCATAAATAAAAATCAATAATCATAAATGAAATAAATGAGGATATAATCACGCGGTTAAGATTATCAGTTTTCAAGAAGAGTGGCGAAACGATAAAGATCGTTTCTGTTAAGAATATAACCCACATGTCTCCCACATCGAATAATTCTAGAAAGGGTGGCTTGCATATAAGCTTGGTGTGCCACTCCTCCTATCACCAATTGAGTTTATGACGGAAGCACATCAAGCTTATGTGGTCATCTTTTGTAGACGCGGGCTCGTATGCATAGGCCCGATGACGAATTTTCACAGTCTCGACAATACAATGAAACTGGAAGACTCGAAAATTTTGTTTGGACTATGCATTCTGGATGCACCAAAGTTGTCGACTCAAAAACTAATCGCATCACCTGTCTCACTCTTATGGATACCAAAAGGAGGTTGTGAACAATTTCGTGTTTGAGTGGTGGTGGATTCTGATGCTAGAGGCGAAAGATGAGCCCAATAGCCATACGAGCTCGGTGAGCATGCTCAATAAAAGTTCGGGTCGAGCTCGTGACAAACGCACTCGAGCTGAAGCTTATGATCGTCGAGACCGAGCTGGCTCATGATTGCTTGAAAGCTCACGAATTTTTCTTATTTTTTTATTTTTATAATAAAAAGTTCGAGTTAATCGAACTCGAGTAAAAAACGATGACTTAGAAAATAATCCGAGCTAGCTAATGAGGTCTTGGTCTAGTGGTCAAGGAGAAGGCCTTAAGGACTTTGTGGGTTAGGTCGTGGGATCGAATCTCCCTCCTATAATTTTCTTTAGTAGTCTCCATGAACTTTATGACACATGACTATCGTTGTCAGATGGGTTTAGAACATATTCATCTGGCCCCGGGATTAGTTCTACCTCTGCAGTGTGTGGCGCAGTTAAGCCTCCGCCAAATCTATGTGACGCAAGCCCACATCAATATTTAGGGGCTACCTATAGCCAAATCGAGTGGGGACATGTGGAGAGAGGAAAAAAAATCCGAGCAGCCATATATGAGGCGGTGGACAAGGTGAGTTGGACGCCATCGCCATGATATAGTGGAAAATGGAAAGTCGTCAAAGCTGTCGTAGCGACGATATTAGTCAATATCGCAGCCTACGATTTAAACAAGAAATGTGAATTAAGACCAGAGATAATATTATTTAAATTATCCAAACTCCTTTTGTCTGGATAAAGATCTCTCCTCTCCAGTACGTACACACGCGTCTTCTCCAAAGAATGTCGACGGTGATGGAGGGTAATAACTCGGCTCTAGATCGCCCGATCGAACGGCCAGGATTTATTTTCTCGATATGCGATGATGATCGTGGGCACGGGGAGGAATATCGATCGTCGTCGTCGTCTTCCTCGTCATCTATCGGAAAGAATAGCGACGATAGCAACTCGAATGGTGGGAAAAGTGAGAGCGAAGAGGAGATTCAGAGTGATTACAAAGAGGGACCGTTGGATGCTCTGGAGGACTTAGAGGATGCTTTGCCGGCCAAGTAAGTTGACTTTTTTTTTTACCTGCGATATTGATTGGCAATTGTCGTTGTTTTGTTGATTATAGGGTTTTTTGTAAGTGCGATGTAGTGTATTGATGTGCGGTTGGGCGTTCTCTCTTTGTTTGTTTTATGGTGATTTAATTTCTCAATTTAGGGTTTCCGATGTACTGATAATTTGGGCATAATTCAGATATGATTTTTGTGGTGAAAGAAAATTCTTTCTGGAATTTAGTTTCACAAAGGAGAGGTCTTTTGAGGAGATTTATGTTGTTTTGTAAAGCCTATCAGTAACAATTCTTCAGGACCACTACACCTTATGGTAGATTCGTATACGAGTTGTGAGATCTTGTTAATTTGATTCCCATATTGAAGTAAAATTATTTTTAGCTTCAAATTGTTTGGAATCATAAGTCCAATTTCACATTTCCTGTAATTATTCTGTTTGCATGAATCAGAATACCAACTAATCTACTTTGATTATTTCCAATTTTTGTGCTTTAGCATGCTGATTTTTGTTTTCGGTGAAATCCAATTTCAGGAAAAGCATCTCAAAGTTCTACAACGGAAAATCAAAATCATTTACCAGCTTGGCCGATGCTGTTACATGCTCCTCTGCCAAGGAAATCACTAAACCCGAAAATCCTTACAGCAAGAAACGCAAGAACTTGCTGGCTTTTAACAACTTATGGAGCAAGAATCCTTACAACTTTTCAAGAGGCCACAGCGGTGGCTTATCGAAAAGGGCTTCAAACTCCAGAAGCATGGTGGTACTTGCCACATCTGTGAACAGCTCTGAGAGCTGCAACAGTGGGGGAAATTCGGACTCAAATCAATCACAACCTGATGCACATCTTCCTCCTCTGCCTCCAAGAGCAAAAATAGGCGCACACAATGGGTTTCCCTCACTTCCTCCTGCTGATAAGTTTTCCTCTTTGCGATGTTTCTCTTTGTCTGATCTTCAAGGTGCTGAATCAATAGGACCAAGCAATGATGGATGCTTCTTAAATGAAAATGATAAAGAAAGGAACATGTAGGCCTTGCCTTTATTGTACTGTGACACCCAGTGAATCAGCATGTGTTCATGGAGGTGTAAGCTTTGTACTTGCCTTTTGCTCGTCCTTTGAGCATTGTAATTATTTGTTTGTGTTCTAGGCTTTTTTTTCTTCAGATTGTAATCACCGGACTACGAGCAGCTTTCTCTGTCATGCTCATGTATGAATAACGTCCTTATAGTTTTCGTGAAGAGAAGATCCATGTATTATGTCTTCCCTACATGTCAATCTTTTTAGTATTTCTATTGCCAAAAGATCCCCACATTCAGAAAATTTTCTAGAACTGACAAAATATCTTCTTCTTGGTTCTTTATCTTTACCTCAATTTTATTTCGTATAATGTGATATTTTTGGTGCAACTAACCGAACTCGCTTATATTCAAGAGTGCAAACTGTGTAAGGTTGTGCCAGGGTTCCAAATCATCGATTGCGACGACAATATCTGTGTCTATCCGTTGAGATCCTGTGAAAGGTATGATTAACAACTTAGTTTATCAGGAATCTGGCTTATGCCGTGATTGCTTAAATGTTTATTCTGTATTATCATATTTATTATCCTGATAATGCATAGATTAGAGTTAGACGCATTAAAATTAAAAGAGTTTTCTGATGTTTCTTCTGAAAACATGAAGCTAAGATTTCCGGTGCATTTCTACCGTCAATCTTCAGCGAATCCTTGAACACCATTAAAAACAGGAAAGTCAGAAGGAACAAAAAATTATGTTATTGCATTTTGTAAGCATTAAAATCCATTATCGATATTACGTATGAATTTGAAACTGCAGTGTCCAATGATGTTGGCGTAACAGATTTGAAATATTATGTTATTTCTACAAGGATTTGATGATATTCCTGAATAATTAAATCGTATAAACTGTCAAGGATTGTACGGAATCGGAACATTCTTATGTCGTTGGAAATGAGTTATAAAGTGTTATAATATTGAAACTGACTAAACTTTAGTTGCAAACGTTATTTCTCCATATGCGGTGTTTCTTACCGTTGAGGTCAGTAAATGATGTTGGAAAGTGTAGTGACTAATGATGTAGGCCTAACAGTTTGAAATATTATTTTAATTCCGCGCGGATAATATATTCCTGAGTTAGTCGTTGTACAATCGTATCGAGGATGACGGAATTGGAGAATTCTTACGTCATTGGGTGTTATAAAATTGAAAACTGACAGAACTTTAGTTGCTAACCTTTTATTCCGTATGTGTTTTTTTCTTATCGTTGAAGTCCGTTCATGATGTTGGAAAGTGTGACTAATGTTGTTGGCCTAACAGATTTGAAATATTATGTTTTTTCTTCATGGATAATATGATATTCCTGAGTGACTCGCTGTACAAAATCGTATAAAGTGTCAAGGATTGTACGGAATAGGAACATTCTTATGTCGTCGGATTGAGTTATACCGTTATACCGTTATAGAATTGAAACTGACTAAACTTTAGTTGCGAACCATTTTTCTGTACATTACGTTCTTACCGTTGAAGTCCGTTAACCGTTAAATATTACAACTGCTGATTTATTGGACATATTCCTCCACAATGGCCTTTGTTGTAGGCATCATTAACGACATATTAGCTGCATTAAATTCTGCTGCTACATTATTAATGTTCATGGATGTACTATTTTTGCTGCTATATTGTTAAGTGATGATTGAACAGAAGGGAAATCTTTACAGGTGCTGTTTATGCCTTTGTTATCAGAGTGATGAATTTTGGAACAGCATGTGCTTTGAATAATGTTATCAGAGTGATGCTTTTTGTTATCAGAGTGATGGTTTGTTGCATAGCAATTTGACATCATGATGAGTCATCAATTGTAGGTTTTGGAACAATATTTAATCAGGATTGATTAAATTATTTCATATGTTTATTACTTTCATCTTATTGTGCTGCATTATGAAATCTGTTTGTAAATATCTTTATGGAGAGAATCTGAGATATCATTCCATTCAGATTCTGTTGTGTGAATCAGGTACAAGGGAGTAATTTCTTTATCCTTTATTTCCCAAAGGAATCAGATTGTGACAATCTTTCAGTATGCATCACGAGAAAGGGAAGTGTTTGTGAGAAATCATAAAAATATTTCTGAAATCCTTACAATTTGCGTGTATTTTATTGTCCCTTGAATAATGGCTTTAAATGCTTTTTTGTATTTTTCCTTCTTTACTCTCAGCGGAAGGCCAAGCCGAGGCTGAAAAACCATGAATGTTCCCAAGGAAGATTTCAGTAATATACAAAGAGTAACATTTATTTCTACCAACCAAATGGTTTTCTTTGTTGCTTTTCATTTTTATTATCCTTATTCAGATCTTTTGGTGCTCTGTGTTCTTTACAGCAGCTATTAAAGAGGAAGCTTTGATTATGAGAAATTCACTCACAAACAGAAGAGGACTCCTTCAAGGTTTCTTTCTACCCTCACTTCATGACCTTAATCATTTGTTCTATGCTTCAATGGAGCCATAAATAAATTAAAATTGCAAGTTAGTTTTCTTTTTTTTCTGGAATAGAAATCATTAACAATCCTTGCCTGTCTCCCTTCTAAATCTGAGCAGACTCTTGCCATCTGATGACTCGGTGGATTTTATTCAAGAAAATAGCTTGGCAAACTTTTCCTTGTTAACCCGAAAAAATATTTGTTAGATTTTGTTCGTTAAATGTTTTTTTGTCGGTTTCGGTTGTGTTTTTCCTTCTTTCCTGGTGGGGTTTTGCCTCATTGATCAAAGAATCAACGGTATATAACGTCTTCTTACTCCCTTTTCGTTTACGTAACTAACGTCTGAAATTTTCTCGTGCCAACCAGATTTCAAGAATCGAATCAAATGGACCCCACAAAGCCCACGATCCAATCCAAATTCTACCGATCCCTCTACCTCCTCCTCTCCACGAACCCCCACCGCGAACCCATGGAGTGCCTCTACATAATCGCCCTCTGGCTGTGGCTAGAGCACGGTGGATTCCCGAGCCTGCTCTCCAACCTCCACCACCTCCCTCCGTTCCTCGTCCACGAGCTCGCTGACGAGGCGGTTGCTTGCCTCCAAGCCCTCAACCCCAATTTCCCCTACTCCTCCGACGCCACCTGTGAGATCCCCATCACCTGCATCCTCCTCGATAGCAGCATATCCTTCAACTTCTTCTCCCGAAACCGCCCCTCTGCTTTCGGAGAGATCAAAGACCTCGTGGACCACGTATGCTTACCGTCAGTTTCAGACATCATGGGACCGGGCCCACAATCCTCTTCGGTGAGGTGCTTAGCTGAGAGCTTCTCTAACATGAGCATGGGAAGAGGCAAGCAACCGGCGAATTTCGAGGTGGAGACGCCAGTTTTGGATCGAATTTTGTTCGTCACGTTCGCAAAGGGGTACCCGGTGAACGAAGAGGAGGTGCTTCGGTTCTTGGAGAAGGTGACCCGTGGGAGTATTGTGGAGTCCTTTTACGTGCGTTATGTGGGGCCCTACGAAGGGGAATTTTTCAGGCACGCGCTTTATGCAAGGGTTGTGTTTCGTGAGGGCTTTGTTATTGAGTCTCTGCTTCAGGGGAGGCCGAGGGGAAAGTTCTTTATTAATGGGAAGCCCGTTTGGCTGAGGAAGTTCGTGCAGAGGGACGATAAGCGGGCGGTTTGCGGGTGCCCAAGCGTGGACGCGTGCGTGTGTGATCGTTGATGTATGTCTGCTGTTTTTTTTTTTTTTTATTACCGGGAATTGTATTGTTGTGTCTGTATTTTTGTGATGTTGCTGTCCTGGGGAAATCTCGGGGTCCCGAGTCGCTTGGCTTTGAGTTTTCTACCTGGGATTTGTGTTCTAAGTTTCCTGATAGTGATTCCCATATATGTTCGGAATTTTTAAATCTGCAGCAGATTGTGATTTGTTTTGACAGCGTGTAGCAGGAGGACGGTGAAAGGCGAGTCTTTGAGCTCTCAAATTCTCTCGCCTAGTATTACATAAAATATCAAATATCTCTATATATGGAAACTATATTAATTTGATTGTATATCAATTAGTGATTTTGTAATCTTTACTGTTAATAGGGACGATCATTCGTTACATATGAATGAAAAGAAGAAGGCACGATAGCCTTTTCAATCTTTCAATTTGTGTTTCATGCCATGGCGAACTCTGTAGAAAATAGTACTGCTATCAAGGGTGAGGTTGTTCGGCGTTAGACAATCTCGCGATATGATCACGCTTGCTGATGCGGTGGTATTTGCAGCATTTACTGGCGTCAAGCCAAATTGTCGTAGGACAGTACAGTAGTGTTCTCACAGTAACCGAACCAGCCATGACATCCGCAATTGTATCAGCTGATTGGTTAACTGGAGAGCTGGGTGGACGTAGTCGTTCTGGCGGTTTTACGTTTAAGGTGGTGACGTCGGTGGCTCTGTGCATGTAGCGACGAGCCCATCTCGATGATATTCATGATGTGACGAGTGTTCCAGTGCTATTGCCTAATCGAAAAAATGACGTTGCGCGACGTTCTCTACGTGTCAAGTGTGATAAGTCATTTATTATCCGTATCTCACTTGTTGAGGGATTCCACTTGTGTTGCTCACTTTACTCATGAATCGTGTTTTATACAAGACATCACATTGAGGATGATGATTGCAGTGGGTGAGCAACGAGAGAGGCTTTACTTCTTCCGTGATGTGGAACTGTAGCAGCTGTGGTGCCTAATAAGTCGTCTTACTTCGACCTATGACATCAACGATTAGGGCATCCGTCTTATGTTGTTCTAGAGTTGGTTCCTAATGTTAGTTTTAAAAGGAACAGTAGTATCCTGAATAAAGCTTGTGATGTTTTGCTTTAGACGAAACAATCTCGAGATGTTTTCTCTATTAGTGCCAATAAATCTCATCAAATATTTGAGTTAATTCATTGGGATTTGTGGGGGGCCGTATCATGTGCCCACTTTTTCTGGAGTTCGATACTTCTTGACGATTGTTGATGATTTCTCATGGCACCTGGTTTTATTTGGTGGCCGATAAGAAAGAAGTATTTTCCATATTGTGCAATTTCTTCTCTATGGTTAAGAGACAATTTGAAAAATTTGTGAAGATTGTCCGAAGTGGTAATGGCATTGAATTCATGTATATGACTGAGTTTTTTCGTACACATGGCATAATGCACGGAGAAATTTTGGGTCGGAGCATCGGGCAAAATATCGTTCCACTCGCTTACGTGATTTCGTGTCTCACACTGTTGATCCATTATGCCCTTATCTCATCTCATCTACTCCATCAGCTTCCTCCAGTATGTCGTATCCCAAACACAAGTATGTGACATGTGACTCTTTTTCTCCCCGGCATCAGGTTTTCTTGGCGAGTGTAGCTGCAGGTATTGAGCCACGCACATTTGCAGAAGCTGTCAAGGATGCTTGTTGGCGTTCTGTCATGCAACATGAAATTCAAGCTCTAGAAGATAACGACACTAAGATGGTGGAAGCTCTTCCTCCAAGTAAATGTGCCATTGGATGCAAATGGTTGTTCAATATCAAGTATCATTATGACAGTTTGATTGAGCGATACAAAGCTCGATTGGTGATTTTGAGTAGTAATCGATTGATTGTCTCAATTATAATGAGACATTCGCTTATGTCGCAAAGATGATAATTGTGCGCACTTTTTTAGCTGTGGTTGCTGCTAAATATTTTGAGAACTTCATCAGGTGTATGTAGCATTTTGCATGGTGATTTGGATGAAGTATATATGAAGTTACCCCTGGTTCTCTTCTAAATTTTCGGGACAGGAATGTCGGCTTCTCCTCTCCCTCTACGGATGACGTGCTCCTCCTTGTTGATTTGCTAAATTAGCATGTGCATTGCCAAGATACAATTTTCAGAGTCATGTTCCGGCTTTACTTTGCACCGTGACGCGTTGCAGATTAGTGTCCTAATTTATGTGGATAATCTTATCATCTCGGGTAATGATAGTGTTTCCATACAACGCTTAAAAGAATTATTTGAGTCGATGCTTTCATTGAAAAATCTTGGGGTCTTTTTTTTGCCAGCGCAAGTACGCGTTGGATATTATCGCCAAAGTAGGTTTGTTGGATGCTAAACCCGTAAGTTTTCCAGTGGAACAAAATCATCAACTCTCTTTGGCTAATGATGAACCACTCTTGGATCCTGCTCGGTATCGACATTTGGTTGATCGTTTGCTTTACCTTGCGGTTACACGACAGGAGTTATCGTACAATGTTCATTTGCTCGTTCAGTTTATGCAAAAGCCGATGCAAGCACATTGGGATGCGGCGCTTAGTGTTCTGCGCTACTTGAAGGGCAATCCATGCCAATGCATTCTTTTACATATTGATTGTAACTTATAACTTTCAGCTTGGTGTGACTCTGATTGGCCGGTTATCCTCTAACGAGGCGTTCTCTCACGGGCTGGTTTGTTCAACTAGGTACATCATCTATTTCTTAGAAAACCAAGTAACAACATATTGTTGCTCGTTCATCGACCGAAACTGAGTACCGCTCTATGGCATCCACCATCTGTGAGTTGAAGTCGCTGAAGGGGTCGCTTCTGTGTCTCGGTGTTTCGCATTCTCAGCCCATTCGTCTCTACTGCAATTGTCAGACTACATTACATATTGCATCTAATCCGGTCTTTTATGAACGCATGAAACATATATAAGTGGATTGCCACTTTGTGCGAAATGAGATTGTCAACCGTAATATTCTTCCCGCTCATGTCTTTACGCATGCTTGCAAATATTTTCACCAAGTCTTTAGGAAAGTAACAATTCGATTATTTTCTTGGCAAGTTGGGCATCCGAAATCCGTAAGCTCCAACTTAAGGGGGTAATACAGAAGATATCGAAAATCTGTAAATATGGAAAGTATATAAATTAGTAATTTTGTAATCTTTATTGTTAATAGGGACGATCATTCTGCACATAAATACGTTGAGAATGAAAAGAACAAGGCATGATAGCCTTTTCAATCTTTCAATTTACGTTTCATGTTACCTAGGATTCGATAATGTGGCGTGGTGTGTGCTCCGTGCTTCTCATGGATGCATTGAAATGCTCGACAATGACCTCCTTTAATAGCCCTCAAAAAGTCATTTGAATGGCAAGAAGATCCCATTGAAATCTCAACTTTGTTGCTTGCAAGATCTTCTCCAAGATTTGATCTATTTTTGGTAACATCCCAATAATATCTCAACAAACTTCCTTGCTTGCAGCAATCTCCATGTCGGAATGTCGAGCTCGGCTTGACACTCATCGCTGCGCTGGGCTGTAAATGTTTATGGACTAATGACCTACAAATCTGTGACTCAATACAGGTGGGTCTTAAGTTCTAACAGTTATCCATATCATAAACATACACACGATTTATATATAAATGAATCATATTCCAACCTTAAATGAACTTGTATAAAGCATGTACGGACTTCAAAATCGAGTCGAAATTTATAAAGCTCGCGCATGCCGATATGTGATCGGTTGAATCATAAAAAAAAATGCTTGATCCTCATTTTAAGTATCAATAGATTTTGAAGTTACTACTCGCCAAGCTCCACATTGCTTCCTTTTGCTCTTCACTACGACTGAAAACTCGAAAGCTAAGTACGTCATTCTCAAATTCCTCCGTCTGCTCCTCCATCATCCGCTTGGCAGAGATGATGGCGGAGTCACTTACATGGTGCAAATCAACCAACCGAAGCGTCGGTATATCTCCGAGACCAGACGGGAACTCCTCCAAGGAAAAGTTCCCTAAAATCTGAAGGTACTCGAGGCACGGGAAGTGCGCGTTGTCCGCGTTCCACCGCTCCAAATTTCCGCAGTAATACAAGTCGAGGTACTTGAGGCGCCGAAAATCTCCCTCCACCGCATTCCACTCGCACTCGGCGAACGTGAAGAATTTCAGCTTGAGCACTTCAAGAAGTGGCAGGGCTCCGATCGTCGTGCTCATCGTGTAGTTGTCCCATGTGGCGCCGTGCAGCGTCAGCTTCTTGAGGGAAGACGGAAGCGTGAGGCCCTCCATCCAATTCAAACGGCTTTTCCTCGTGAATAACTCAATCTTTAAAGATTCGAGACTCCGCAGAAGCCCAAGATTGTTGAAACAGTAATCTACCGGCGCCGTTCCTTCAACTTCGCGCTTGTTGTAGAGAATGCCCAATTTCTTTATGTTCGGGATCCTCTTGACCACCTCTTCGCTGCACTTGAAGATTCCAACCGTCGACATCGTCTGCAGATTCTCCAAAACAAGTGGCCGTCCTCCTCTATTGTCAGAATTGGACGGAGCAGGATCAGACAGATATGTATATCCGATCCTCACGTGCCTAAGTTGGGGCATCTTCCATATGTCAAGTGGTGCTATATCCACCAAACTTCCATCGAACACTAAGGTTTGTAGATTCCAACTCGTCGACCACAGGGAAAAGAAATCTTTCATAACGTAGTAATCTTCTACGGCAAGGAGGCGTACGTTGGCTAGTGGGACAATATTATTTAAGTCACAATGCACGTAGCGATCAAATGCTACCAATATCCTCAGGAAACGAGCTGATCTTAGAGAAATACGTAACGCTTTCGAGTGAACTATGCAAGAACGAAGAGACGCTGAAACTACTGTTGCACGGCGAAAGTGCTCTCCCGCATTCAGTGTGCCATAATGGATGGCGACGCGGCGTTGATCGTTGCTAATCTCATTGCCTCGTCGGCTATCGATCCTCGCGACATAAATAAACTTCTCCCTGTGCGCTTCCCTTAGGCACATGTCGCGCAGCAGATCGTGGACGACGAAAAACTTTATTTTCCCAGTAAATCGCCACTTCTGAACCGAAACAAGATTCCTCTCGAAGAGATCCTTCAAGTAGTCTTCTCCAACGACCTCCGAGTCTTTCCCACCGATTGGCTTTATAAATCCCTCCGCGATCCATAGCTTGATGAGAAAGGAGGCGCGGATCCTCTCGTCCTCGCGGAAAAGTCCCAAATAGAGAAAGCACGGTTTTAAATGAACGGGTAAGTTGGCGTAACTCAAAGACAATATCCTCAAGCAGCGCTCGTCGTCCTCGGAGTTCACGAGTGAGCTCAAGTTTTCCTCAACGTACTCCCAATACTGCCTCGTCATGCCCGACTTTGCTAAAAGCCCTCCTACAGTGACAATCGACAGAGAAAGTCCTCGGCAGTTCCTCGCTATCTTCCTTCCTATTCCCTCCATCTCAAGCGGGCAACTTTTTCCGGCAAGAACTTTCATGCAAAGTAGGGTCCAACTTGTGTCCTCATCTAGAAGATCCATTTCGATCCCGCGAGAGCCCGTCAGTACAAAAGCCAACTTCGATTGCCTCGTCGTTATCATTATCCTACTTCCATTGTTGTTTTCCGGGAAGCAGAATCTCAACTCGTCCCACGCGTCGACGCTCCACACGTCGTCCAACACGATCAAATATCTCCTACCCGATAGACTTCTGTACACTTGTGCGCCCAACTCACTGTCACTCTCTTTGCTCAACGACTCCATGCTCTTCGAGTTCTTTATAGAAAGAAGAATCCCGATAAGAACTTCCCGCAAGACGAAATTTTGAGATATTGTTGCCCACGAACGAGCGTGGAAGTGCTGCGTGATGAGCGATTTTCCATAAATATTTCGAGCGAGTGTTGTCTTACCCGAACCACCCATGCCTACTAAGGGGACGATCTCTCGTCTCGATTGGTTTCGAGTCAGCCGGTCCATGACTTCAATCGAGACGTCGTCGAAGCCCACGATGGCGGTTTCATCCTCGATGTGGGGGAAACCGAGAGGAAGCACCGAATCAAGTCGGGAAAGCTGATCTCCTTCGACTCTTGGCCTCTTGTTCTCTTTGGCCTCCACAACAGCCTCCTTCACAACGAGCTCCATGTCTTTGATCACTCTCGTTAAAGCTTCGTGGAAGCCATTTGGTGTCTCGTTTTGCACTTCGGATGATCCCGAAGCAAGTAGGATCTGTTTCACTTCGTGGGATTCTATTACATCTTCCGCTGCATGAGCCACGTCCGCAATTCGACCCTCCAAAGCTTGTGTTTCTTGTCTGAGGCCATCGAGGTCTTCAAGAAAACTCTGCAAGAAGCTGATTTTATCGATGAGGGACTTAGCATGTTGTTGGTCTAGAGGCAACGGAGGGTAAGGGTGATGTTGGATCTGCTTTATGAGATGCAGCAGAGAAGCCAAAGCTGCATAAGCCGCCATCAATGTGAACTATTGGATCATCACGACGCGTGAAGGACGATAAAGAATCTTCGCACTGTTGACATTGAGGCTTGTGAATTATTTTTTTTTTTTCTCGGTGTTTCGTTGACCTTAAAGATTAAAAATATGGTATTAACAGCTCAAACGGACGGCGCCACGTTCATATTTAGACAAGAGGAAAAAAATATAGTTAGACAAGTCAATGGAAAGGACAACCTAAGCTAGCGTAAGTCGTTATTATACATGTAATTAATTAATTACACTGCCAAAAATTTGAAGAATTGATTGATGCAAGATGAAGACAAGAACTACGTACATTGTTGATCTCTGTTGTTCCATTGTAAGTGCATATATTATATTTCAGGAAAAAAAAAAAAGGAAGGATTAGGGACAACCAAAAAGGATGATTAGAAAGAAGATCATTGGAATTCAAAGGAAAGACGACAGATACCTCATTGATACGGGAAAACTGAAATGCAAGTAAATCAAGATTATTTGGACATGATTAAAAAAAAAACATTATTTGGCCTTTCTCTTGTGTATGTGTGAAGTCATCTTGGAAGTCTCTTGTGTATGGCTCCGTCAAAAATTATAATGCATATTCGTTCCTCATTGAGCAGCATTATCAAGCGGTATTTTTACGTGCTCTACTCTCCATTTTGTTACGCACGGACCACAATGACCAGCACAAACATATATAGTCGCTCAAACACATCATGCCCAAACATAATAGTATCTCAAACCATTGAATTTTGTTGACATTGACTTTGCCGCGAACACTGCATTTGTGTTCGATCTGATGGGAGTAAAGATTGGTGTTACGAGTATAGGGATCCGAAACCAAATAAACATGTAAATTTTATAAAATAAAGTTCAGATTAGTTATTTTATTTTATAAATAATCTTGTTACATGCTTTTGACTTCAGGGCGATAAAGTTGGCGAAATTTAAGGGTGCAGTTCAAAAGAAGAATGGTAGATCCCTACTATTTGGTAAGCATGCAAAGGTTATCATTGTTTTATGATTTTTCAAAGCGATTTCTATTTTTTTTTATTGAAATTTTGATAATATAAAATTAACGTACTTTATCTCATTCTTTGTTAAACTCAGTGCATACAAACAACGGTCCGATACTGAATTGTGTGGCTTCAACGCATGCGATTTATGTACGATCTTATCAGATTAGTCGAAATCGGGAGCTACAACTTGGTAAAGGTATAGAACAACCTTCCATGATTTTCACTTAATTCTTGTTATATTTTTATGTTTTAATAGTATTATTCTTGTTCAAATGTATATATACTTAAAGACATCGCTTACGACCGGAAATGGTCGAAGAAATATGGGAATGGGCCTAGTACTTTAATGAAGTTTGTTCAATGACTTAGAGTTATAATATTAACTTTTTATGAGTCCAACTTTGTTGACTTTGATTGTTGAATTGAAATGGTTAATGAATTTCGTTTCTCGGTTAGTTCATTCTTCAATATATGACCCTTTTTGTACCGTGTTAGTTAATTCTTCAATATATTTCTAGTTTTTTTTTTTTTTTCCCGAAGTATCCCACTCTACCTGGTTATGAGCTAGCCCCTAAAAATCGACGTGGGCTTGCGCCACACAGACCCGACGGAGGCTTTAATTGCACCACACACTCCAGAGGTGAGACTAATCCTCGGGCCAGATGGATACGTCCCAAACCCACATGACAACGATAGTCATGCGTCATAAAGCACATGAAACTATATATTTCTAGTTCATTCAGTGTATATTTGATGTATGAGATATATGACAATGATTCCAACATTAGTTAACAACAAGTTGCCATCAAGAGAGACAGATAAAACACAGTCCAAAGCATTAGTTATTACAAAAGGAGATAATTAAAAACCATGACATGGCGCCTTAACTCGAAACACACAGCCAAATAAAGAACCAACGCGAACACAAATCAAGAAGAAAAACAAACACGAAATCAACATTATCCACCAACGAGAAAATAACAATAAAAAAAAAAAAACCCACAACTAATTAGTCCCACCGAGCACGCCCTTGAGCTTCTTAATCTGCGCAACATCCAAGAAAGTGGTCTTCGCCACGAGCTCCGTCGGAAAATCGTTCTTAAACAGCGCAAAGTCCAAAATCTGAAGCCCAGGGTTCTGAGAGCTGAAGCTCACGAACGCGAGCGCCGGAGTCCCACCGCTGTTGATCTGAAAATGCAGCAACCCCTGAGGGAAAACCATCACGTCCCCTTTGTAAAGGGTCTTTATGTACACCTTGTTCTCGAAGGAGGACACGAACCCCGCGCATATGGTCCCCTGGATCACCACGAGCACCTCCGAGCCCGCCGGGTGCGTGTGGAGGGGGATCACCCCGCCCGCGGCCAGGTCGAGCCTGGCTATGGAGACCTCGAGCCCGTTCACGGCAGGGAACTGGGCGTCGAAGGCCGGGGTCACGGCGGCTCCGATGATGTTCGTGGTGTTTCCGGCGGCGGCTAAGCCGTGGTAGGCGAAGTCGTTCTCGGTGACCGTCTTCTTGCACGGGTAGCCCGAGGGGGTGTTGGGTGAGGAGAGGTCCGCTACGCAGAAGTCTTGGACCAGGGCGTTCGAGGATGTAATGAAGAGGACGAGGAGGAGGGGAATAATGTAAGAAGAATAAGGGGTATGCATGGTTGTTGTTGTATAGGAGGTGGATTAAGGTTTTTCTTGAATTGGTTGTGTAAGTGTGTGATTTGAAGGGTTTTTGAGAGAGGCGGGGTTTATATAGAGGGTTTTCGGGATATTTTTTCTCTTCTTTTTTCTTGGCCTGCTTGAAGATTTTAATGGAGGGTGGTGAGGAGATATTGCGAAGAGCCATATCGATTTGCATGTGCCGCTTAGCTAAGGTAAAAGGACGTGTTTTTCTGTTTTCTTCTTTTCCTCTGTCTTGCGATGCATGTGATTTTCCTTTAGATTTTTGTGTGATGAAAGAAGACAAGAGAGCTCTTTTGGGGGCTAATGTACTTTTCGAGGGTTTTCCATAGGGTTAGAGGCATATTCCTCTACATGCCATGAAGATCTTTTGATACACTTTTGGGACTGTAATTCTTTCCGGAGGAGTCTAGTTTTTTTTTTTTTTTCCCCACTGGGTATATTATAAATTGAGGGCTGCATCTTAAAATCAATTTGTAATAGATAACAGTTGTCTTTTCTATATCCAACTGAGTCGGGTGAAGTTGAATGAATTACCCGACATGGGATGGATACAAATCTCAAAAGGTCCAGAGGTATTCTATAGACAACGCTATTATAGTTCAGCACTCCGATTATGTACAGTCTGTTCTAAACTTACATTTCCGGCTTGGGGTGATCGTGGCTTCAAGTGGTCTAATCCTCTATGTATACCAATTCACACAAACAACAAAAGTCAAAGAATTTTAGTTATTTATTGAACCCAATTATCTACAAGGGGGTGATATTATGTAACAACCACTTATAACTACTTGTTTTGGTCCATCTAGTCTATATGTTTTTAGTTAACTTCTTTATCGATATCATGTTTTAATTTTATTTTTTTTACCACCAAAGTGCACAATGTAAGATGAGTGCGAAGATATTTCATGAAAAATCTCATCAGCGAGTGGTCCTTTTTGGTTAATATATGAACTTTACAACGGTCGTAATTATGTATGGGGCGGAGACATGTGATGACATTATATTTCTGCAAGTCTTCACATTTGTCATTTTATGTAGGATGATGAGATTAAAAGTAAAATTGGGAAATGTGTGGAGGTTGTTAGATTTCCTCCCTATCTTCTTACGTTGGACGCATATCCTTTTAAATAAACTGTTTCTATATAGTGATGATGTCTTATTATTATCCTCGCTGTGATAAGAAAAGGATATCCTGGAGCCACACAGAGTAAACAGTAAAGGAGGTTGTTCTTGAATTGGATGAGGGTTTTTATATTTACAGCAGGCCCATATCCGGCCCAGTAGAACCCGACCCGCAGTATCAGTGATCAATTAAATCATTCTTAGCTATAATTTCGATTATACAATTGCTCGAAAAAAAATGAGAATAACAAGTAAAGTGAAAAAAAAATTAAACAGTGAACGGGTGAATATACGTGGTCCAGTCAATATGACATACGTCTAAGGGTCAGAAACTACTGTGATTAGGAATAAAAAAGACGGATATAAAGTTCGAACAATATTTTATCGAATCTATTTATGTTAGAAACTTGTATTGTGTTGTGGTATGTCTTAACTGGTCTTCACTACTATTTATAGTGGAAACTCCGTCGATGTAATTGTGTGTGAACAGATCAAAGTATTCTTGAAATCTTAAAAAAAAAAACTCAATTAGGGTTTTTGATCAATAGCTTGTTCAATTACTACCTAATGTCCATTGAAAATAAGTTTGAAAAAGTTGCCTTTTATTTCGGCTTATCTAGTTTGCATTATGGGTTGCACACGAATTGAATTGAATCAAATATCACCATATTCTATTTGTATTCGACTGTTCTATCGAATATTATTCATATTCGAATGCTTTTCGAATCCTAAAATCGATTTGAATTTGATTTGATAAAGACATTCAAACGAATACGAATGTATATTTGACTTCATCCATTTCGACCACAAAATTTGTTAATTTGTTGAGATTATTGTCCCACATCGGGATACTAATTTCACCCGACTCAATATATAAATCAAAGAGGTCCATTCTCCTAACATCAATTGGTTTTAGGAAGGAACCATCAATTTAACATGGTATCATAGCGAGGTTTGATCTGCGTATTATCACGCTTGTTTGACTCACCGCCACCAAATTTGATATGTCCACGTATAAGCCTTGAATCGTGTCACACGTGAGGAGTCGTGTTGAGATTATTGTCCCACATCGGGAAATTTTCACCCGACTCAATATATAAATCAAAGAGGCCCGCCTCCTCCTAACACCAATTGATTTTAGGAAGGAACCTTCAATTTAACATAATTGAAAAAATATAATTTGTCGAAAATATCATAATTCTCGATATATCTTATAAAAAAAAAATATTTACTACCATGCATCATTAGATAGAGTAAAGATTCGGCTTGATTTGGATCATCACGCTTACAATGGCCCTACTAACAACTTTTAGTGGGCCGAAACATTTGTTCATAATGGACCTATTTAATTGCAATGTATTATTTTTATAATATATTAAGTTCTTGAATTAATCGAATCGATAAGACCATCTCCGCCCAACACGCAATCTGCAACCCAAACCACACAATCTCATCCAACCGATACTCAAACCCACCCGCAAAATGCGTTTTCACACTCTCTCTCCTCAACAAAAACGGAAATATGCGTTTATCGCATGAAAATGCGTTTTATATTAAATTGCATAAAACTCCCTTAATTTTTATTTAATAATTAAACCATATAGCGAAAGAAGATAAAATAAGGAAGCTTGTAGAAGAAAAGGAGGATGCAGCAAACCCTAGCGATCTCCAAGCGTACACCTGTGTTGTTGTCCTCATCTCCGAGAGCGTACACTCATCTGCGATTAGTCAAAATAAATAGGCATTTGTTCGATAAGTTTGAATTAACAACGAATAGAGAAGAAAAGCAATAGTGCGGAGTTCAATGTGTGTCTTATCCTAAAAGAAAAAGGAAAGCGAGTGCGTGATTGTGGTGCAGGAGAATATTATTAAATTATTTCAAATGGGTCTTTTAATCTCAACAAAAAAAGAAATTAGTACTAAAAATGAAAAGGTTTAAAAATTGCAAAATATTTGGGGTAGTATTGAAAGTTGTAAAAGTTGGTGTTGAGAATATATATTTCAAATGTTCTTTTGAGTTTGAAAATGAGTTTAATAGTTGTACAAGAATTACTGCATTTTGAGTGTGAGAATGAATTTAAGTTTGAAAATTAGTTTTTCGGTTAGAGATGGTCTAAACATTCACTTCTAATATTATCATATTCAAAATTATTCAAATTAGAGATTTCGATATTAAATTTTTTTAATTTAAATTTGAATTCAATCGAACAAAAGAAATTCAATTCATATGTAATCCCAGTTCGCATTAACGTCTAAAGAATTGAAAATTTGAATAATTATTACAAATTTGAACAAAGATCCCATTTAAAGAAAAGGAAAAAGGAAAAACTACTCTGTTTAGGCAAGGTATTGATTTTACTCGATATAAAACAAGGTATTGATTTTACTCGAAATAAAACAATATATCTTGTTAAACTTTAAAATATGGCTTTTTTAACTAAATAAATCGAAAAAAAATAATAATTATGAAAATAGGGCGTTTTTGGGACATATTACCAAAATAGAGCCTTTTGCGGGCATTAAACGCGACGTTGCGCCCATTAGGCGCGACGTCGCACCCATTAGACGCGACGATATTTATGGCCCGTTTAAACGTTTAAACGGGCCCTAAAACGGGCCGTTTACGTATCTGGGCCCGGCGTCGCGTCCAATAGATGCGACGTCGCGCCCAATAGACGCGACGATGTGACAAGTCGTTCACGCGTTATCTTCAATAATTTTTTTCTTTTTGCAGAACCGATGTGGACGTAACGTTCACGAGCTTTGCAGAGGAATCGTCGCGTCCAATAGATGCGACGTCGCGTCCATTAAATGCGACGATTTTCCCTATATAAAGAACTCTAATTTCGTATACTTGGATATATAAAAAACAACTTGAAGTATTTAAATTTCTCCTCAAATTATGACATCTCGCAAAATTCAAGTCTCTATCTACTACGGTGGCGAAATCATTACTGAATCAAACTCCATCCGTTACAGCATCCCACCCATTTCTCTTAGACGAATTCGTCGTGACACTAGCTTTGCTCAATTTCTGGGCATGCTATATGAGGTTATTCGCCTCGACAACAATTTTTCCTCCTTAACCATTCATGTTAAGAATGAATACTATCAGCATTCTCGACTCTATCAGCGGCTCTTTCAAATTTCAAACGACGATGAACTATCGTACTTCTTGGATGCTGATGCGGAACTTAATCTAATTGAAGTGTTTGTCGAGGCCAGCGAGAACGTTCAAGAGGCACCCGACGTGTTCACCAACATCACCTCCGGCCACTCGTTCCCTGATCTCACGGCAGTTACTCAAGGAATGAGTGACTTTTCACTCCACCCTCCTCATACAGACATTCCTTCGAGCAGTCGTGATGTTCCTAATATGTCGAATGTGTCACAACCTGAGCCTGTGCCCGAAGACTTGCAAAATAGTGACGCTAGCGACTCTGAAGCTGATGACGTTGGTGGTGCACTGGACGATTTTCCGGATCCCGCAGATGAAACGACGATAGCGACGATGATGGAAACAATGTTGGTCCCGAGAATGTCATTCCATTGTCGGCGGATGATGCTCGTGCGCCTTACCAACCCGTGCCTTTTTATTCAACATATCAAATGGCGCCTCCAGAAGGCAACGAGGGCGGCAGTGATTTTTACAATAGGGACAATCCCAGGTTCAGAGTCGGTATGACATTTAGTACCAAAGCTCACTTACAAGATGCTGTTGGCGATTATTCTTACAGGGTGGCTAGACGTGAGTTTCACGTCTCAGAAAGTAACAAAACCGTATGGGGCGTGAAATGCAACCATAGCCATGACTGTCACTGGAGGTTACGAGCATGCTTCAAACCGAAAAAATGTTACTGGAAGGTTACGATATATGGGGGGCCACACACATGCTACATGAACGAGTTATCGAGAACACACCGCAACATTTCGCGAAACACAATTGCCAGAATGTTGATTGGAATCGTGAAGACAGACCCCCAATTTCTACCAAAGAACGTAAAGCAGCTGGTGAAGGACAATACCGGGTACGACATCTCGTACATTCAAGCATGGCATGGCCTCAAAAGGGCGAAAGAAAATGTTTACGGTACCTGGGAAATTCAGTCCAACAACTTCCTATCTTCATGAAAGCTCTGAAACGTTACAACCCCGACACGGTCGTCAAGTGGTTGAATCTTCCAACTGAAGCACCCGGTGTGAAGAAATTGGGGTATGTTTTCTGGGCTTTCAAACCTTGTATTGATGGGTTTAGGCATTGTCGTAGATTGTTTGCGTTGACGGTACGCACTTATACTCCAAATACGAGCATAAAATGTTAATTGCATCTGGGCTCGATGCAAATCAAAATATTCTCCCCCTTGCTTTTGCCATTGTTTCAACGGAAAGCAGACACTCTTGGAGTTGGTTCCTGAACTTACTTAACATCCACGTGTTGGGTGAACAAGGTGTATGCCTCATTTCCGATCGTCATCGAGGTACTTTTATTTTCCTACATACATTCTTGTATTAATTTGACACGCTTTTGATCGATTGATCGTAATTTGTTATAGGAATATTGGCGGCGGTAAGCGAATTACCAGCGTTTAGGCCGCCGAATGGTGTACACCGGTTTTGTCTACGTCATGTCGTATCAAACTTCAACACTGAATTCAAGAACAATGACCTAAAACAGTTATGCCATAGAGCTGGAATGGCCCACACGTTGGAGAAGTTCAATCGCATTATGGAACACATTAAAGTTCTCAATGAACCGGCCTGGAAGTGATTAGATAAGATTGACAAAGAGCAGTGGACGTTTGCTTACGATGGTGGATTCCGATGCGGGGTGATGACCACTAATATCTCCGAGGCCCTTAACGGAGTTTTCAAAGGGGCGAGGTGTTTGCCTCCGAAAGCAATAGTGGACTTCAGCTTTCATCGTTGCGTTGAATACTTTCGCAATCGATTTACGGTGTGCTCTGCAGCGATGGCTAACACCGAAAGCGATTGGTCTCCGTATGCGTGGAATAAGTTCAACGACTGGACAACTCGTTCTTGGTGTCACGTCGTCTTTAATTTTGACCCACGTTTGCAAACAGCCGAAGTTTATACTTCGGCCGTGAATCAAAGGAAGCACGTGGTAAACATCTTAGGAAAGACGTGCACGTGCGGAAATGGGACACGTATTTCATCCCATTCTCATGCCCAAGCAGCTTGCCGTACGTGGGGAGTTCATAGCATGCATCATATTGCTCATTTCTATAATAAACAAGCGTACCGTCGTACATACGAGGGGTTTTTTCATCCTCTACACGACGAATGCTATTGGGAGCCTGCTGAATTCGCTCTTATACATAACAATGCGCTGCGTACCAGAAGAGGGCCGGGGAGAATCCGTACAACTCGTATACAGAACGAAATGGATCATGGTGGTTCAAGGCGGAGACAAGGTCGGAGAGGCGGAGGCAGTGGTCAACGTTAATTTATTGTAATCTTTAAATAGTTATAGTATTCATATGTTGTACTAAATCTTTAAGTAAATTATTAAAAATTTTCAGTTACGTCCGAATTTACCTTATATTAGTTGCAAACACGCATGACAAAGACTACTGAAGTTACAAACAATCACTTTCGAAGAGTTTTTCTCCAACCCTTCGGGGCGGGTCAACGAAGTCATCGTCACTATTATCTTCTTCTACTCTGGAACTCGACATTGCATGATGTTTGCCTTTGTTGTGCGTCTTTCTATTCATACCTTTTTCTTTCCTTTCGGGGGAGGGTTGACGAAGTCATCATCGCCTTGGTTTTTGCCAGCGTTGCCGATCTTACTCGACATATTGTATCGGTTTCCTTTCGGTGGCGTGTCGACGAAGTCGTCGTCACCCGTATCGTCTTTGACTATCGAACTCGAGCCGACATGTTTTACCGACTGTCTTTTGGATGATTATTCCGCCTGAGTATGAACTATTGGACATTCGTTGTTAGGAATTGCAAGCACGTCAATGTCTGGAACAATGTAGGGTTGATATAGCTACCGAAAATTTGATACAGATAATATTCATGTGGCTCGGGCTCATAGAAATAAATTGTTGATAGAGGATCCTCCTGCAAGAATATGACAAATTGCATAATTAAAAATTTTTATTACATCCGAATAAAACGTTGAGTAAAATAACCACCTTAAACCACTTAAGCCATTGCTCGGTATCTGCATGAATCCATCCTCTGTCATCGGCTCCCCAATCTCCCATTTCGGCGCGTAGTTTTGTCCATAAAAGGTAGCGACGCTTCAAATGACCAAGTTTCTCCGTTAGAAAAGGTACGGTGAAATGAATTCCGTAACGTTGATTGTATAGTTGCGCAAGGAATTGAAGACATTCGGACAATGTCTCATTCGTGATATCACCCATAGTTGCTTTTGCACAAAATGATCCAACGAACCATCTTTCAATATCGTACGTCCACAGTTCGTCGTAAAAGTAATCACCAAGGACCTTTAAATTTCCGAATATCGGATGACCCTCATTCATCTTTTTTCCATTGAAGCGATTAAGACGCGGGTCTCTACCTTTCGGGTGCATCGTATGTCAAATGTTGTATGTTATTTTCTTAATTTGTGGGATTTTTATAGATGTTTTGGATCATTTTTTTTAATGTCAATATTGTTGCGTACAGTTAGATTGCAAGTAGCTTTGATTAAAGCTGCACGCGGATGATAAAAGCTGCAGAGGTTGCAAGTAGCTTTGATTAAAGCTGCACGCGGATGATAAAAGCTGCTGAAGTTGCAGGTAGCTTTGATTAAAGCTGCACGCGGATGATAAAAGCTGCAGAAGTTGCAGGTAGCTTTGATTAAAGCTGCACGCGGATGATAAAAGCTGCTGAAGTTGCAGGTAGCTTTGATTAAAGCTGCACGCGTATGATAAAAGTTGTATTTATTTTTAAAAATATATTAACGTTGATCTATTTAAATTTTGAATTATTTTTAGTACAGATATTATATTTAATTAAATATACATTTACATAATTTAATACATATATATTATATATAGTAATAAAAATATATTATATTTATTTTTTTAAAAATATATTAACGTTAATCTATTTTAATTTTGAATTATTTTTAGTACATATATTATATTTAATTTAATATTTTTAGTACATTTACATAATTTAATACATATATATTATATTTATTAATAAAAATATATTATATATATATATTTGTTTTTTATAGACGGGTAGCCCGCGGGGTAGCCCGCCCCGCCTGTAGCCCGCGACCCGCTTAGGCCCACTCCCCGACAACCTAAAAAAATCCTTTTGGCGGGCCTGGGCGGGGCGTCCCGCGGGCTTCGGGACTTTTTTACGGCTCTACTAATTATATAACTCGTATTATATAATTATCCACCATAAAGTTACGCATAATAAGATACTAACATCGCGAAAATAAAAACGTAAGTCGTAATAACATATAACAAAAAAACATCGTCTGAATAAATACAATAAAAAACATCGTCTAAACAAAAAAACATCGTCTAAACAAAAAAACTATGGCATATAATGCCCTCCGGTACCGCATCTTCGAGGACGCTGCTCTCTACGCAGATGACGACGGTCCACTGGGGCCTCGCGCTCGGATGGACGACGATGGGAAGATGAACGGTAAGGTGGCGTGTCGTTGTCATCGTCGTCATCGTCCTCGTAAGTGTACTGCATCGGCGTAGTGTACCCCGATGGCATCGACGTCCCATATCCACCATCGCCGTATAAATCCGTCGGAATACGCGATGACGACGGCCCAGCACCTTGAGTGACATGGTGCGAGGATGAAGCCCCACAATCTTGCGTAGGAGGAACGTCGGTGAACTGGGTATCACGTCGCTGACGCCTATCGATGATTATACGCTGCATACGATGTACAACGTCTAATCCTCCGTCCACTTCACGACGACGTAGTCTTGTCTCCACGTCATCGAGATGTTGTGCCTGTTATTTAGAATAGTCAAATATTATTTTGCCGCGAATAAATCGAATATCGCATCTAATAAATAAAATTAATATATAAACTAACCATCACGTCGATGAATGCTCCATCTCCCATTTGAAATCCTCGCGACATGTGAACGGACGACGGAGAGATATATCGACGAGTCACGGACCGGTACCAGTCATAATAGTCACTGGTGCACTGCGGTCCGGATCCTATCTCCAGTCCATTCACAACCCTCGAGTGCATTTGACTCCAAAACGCCTCGTGCGGTGCGTGTTGCGATATCCAATCCTTTCCGGGGACATTCCGCGTGCTAAAACGGTGGAGATCTACAGTAAGATATGCCGGTGGTTGTGGCACCGACTGAACAAATCCGAACTGTCGCATCACGCGATCTGGATAGTGCCACTCGACGATGTTGTAACATATCAGCGGGCACGACGACCGAGAGGACTGAGAACGACATTCCGGGGGTAGCGCCAAAATCTCCGGAAGGCGATAGTTGTACGGGGTCCATACAAATTGTTCCATCGACATACTATCGATGGACTCCCGTATCGCCCGCAAATTTGAATTTGCGGAGATCGTATGGTCAAACAATGCATTCTATCTAAATGAATAAATATTCATTACGCTGAAATTTATTTATTTGAAAGTTCGAATAATTAGAAGAGCAATTACCTCGCCGCATGCGGTGGAATGAGTAACTGAATGCCATCGACTACAATAGGCTGCATCAGCACTCGAGGCTGGGCGATAATGGGCTGGACTTGTAATATACGCATCCATGCCCAAACCTATATTTTAATTATTTATATACGTAAGTATCGTTTACGCTTTACAAGTTGTTTCATTAAACTATCTTTCGTACCTGCAGCAACCGTAAAGCTCCACCTATGTTCATCTTCCTCGACTGACATGACGTGCAGAGCTCTCTGTAGAAGAATGCTAACACTGCGCTGCCCCAGCTGTAATGATGGACTTCGTCGATGTCCTCGAGCAGCGGAAGGTAGGTCATCGACGTGTGACTTCCACTGGAGTCGGGAAACATCACCGACCCGAACAGCAGCAATGCATAGGCACGCGCATGTTGATCGACGATTAGCTCGTCGGTCATGTCGTCGACTGAATTTTCTTCTAACCAGGCCGCAAACTTCCGAAGAGACAACTTGGTCCCGTGGTACGCTCCTTCGGGAGGTCTGTACCCAGTCATCTCCTCGCAGTATTTGAGCCACTGTTCCTGCGTCTTACGTGGGATCACACCGCTGACGGAAATACCGTCCACGGGGAGTGCCCACAGCAACCCTACGTCCTCTAATGTCACAGTCGCCTCCCCCACCGGTAGGTGAAACGTGTGTGTCTCCTTTCTCCACCGTTCTACCAGTGCGGTAATCAAGTGTGGATCTAATTTCTGAGATCCACAACTATAGACGCCATACAGCGACATAGTATGTAACTTCTCCAAAACACGACCGTGTAATTGCACCGGTCGTGAAATTTTACCAAAAACTACGTTTTCTAAGCCCCTAACCGTCAACGGGGTGTCAATAGCACCATCCGTGTTGGATAGCACATCGTTACAACGATGACTATCCTGGAATATCAACAACGAACGATTGACCGGACCGTAATTCGTTCGTGTCCATCCTAAATCGAACAAAAAAATGTTATAACCAATCAAACAATACAGATCGGGATAATGACTATACGGATCCGTCTAATGTTATAACCAAACAACGAATATCTCAATTAAACTATAATCAAACAAAATACCTAATAAAATGTACGAAGGGCTCGAGGCGGATGCGGCAGCGACGGCGGCGGCGGCGGTGGCGGCGAGACGGGCGGTCACGATGACGGCGTTGGACCCGGCAGCGGAGCGGGTCGGCGCGGTGGTGGACGCGGCGGAGAGAGAGAGAGAGAGAGAGAGACCGAGCGGGAGGGCGGCCGTGCGGCGGGCGGGCGGCGCGGCCTCGATGCGGTGGCGCTGTTAACGAGAGAGATCGGGGGGAGAGAGAGAGCGAGAGAGAGAGAGAGAGGGCGGGCGGGCAGCAAGGCGGGCGGCCGGAGGTGACCTCGGCGGGCAGAGCGGCGGACGGAGGCGGCGGCGACAGGGGCGGAGAGATGACGAGAGTGAGAGAGAGAGAGAGAGAGAGAGTCCGAGGCGGAGGGCGGCCGTGCGTGCGGGCGGGCGGCGCGGGATGAACATGGCGGTGGCGGCGGGGTCGGCGGCGGCGGATTCCGATAGGTAGGGTTTTAGTAGAGAGAGAGAGAGAGGGAGATAGTGAGCAGTCGGGGAAATAGATCTGAGATCTATATATCCCCGACGTCGCAGCTAATACCCGCGACGTCGCGCCCATTAGGCGCGACGCTCCGTACTGGGCCAAAAAATTATTGGCCCAGTAAAACAGTCTCGTACCATGGCCCACATCTCCGCAAAAATCGAATATCGCGCGACGTCGCGCCTAATGCCCGCAAAAGGCTCTATTTTGGTAATATGTCCCAAAAACGCCCTATTTTCATAATTATTATTTTTTTTCGATTTATTTAGTTAAAAAAGCCTTAAAATATCTTCCTAACAATTTTTATGATTCTATCTTATGAGAATGCATAATCTTTTTATTATCCGACATCGAAAAAGATGGAATATTAAATATGAAAAATTATAAAATTAGGTCACTAAATATAGATGTTTTCGGTTTTGGATCACTATGTTTGATAATTGTAAAAGTAAGTCACTAACTTTGTATGTCAAAACAATTTTTGGTCATGTTTTCAATTTTGAATCATTAAGTAATTTTGATTTTGGGCCACTAAGTATATATATTTTTCAATTTCGAGTCACTTCTTTAATAATTAACCTTGTAAATGTAGTAACCCAAAAATGAAACATGTATACTTAGTGACTCAAAATAAAATAAATATATACTTAGTGACCTAAAATTGAAAACATGACCCAAAATTATTTTGACATTAGTGACATACTTTTCCAATTATCAAACATATTTATAAAAAAATAGTGATTTAATCTTATAATTTTGCATATTAAATATTAATTTCGATTCTCAATCAACAATAATCCGGAAATATATTCGATGCTTCCGCAGTCGGTGAAAGCTTTGCCCACCGAACACGTCCCTATTGTGTCGCCTTTCGAGTTCTTCTGAGAGTTCAAAGAACAAGATATCGATTACACCATAAAATTAGCTCTCTCTTTTTTTTTTCCGCAAAATATTCATCGTCGAAGTACTTTGTGAAGATGGGTTTCTGGGATTCTTTCATGAATTGGCTCAGGAGGTATTTCTCTCTATTTGATCCTGAATTCATATCACTTCTAGCTGTTACTTCTACTGATATGATTGGTATATGTTTTAGCTTCTCTCTCTTTTTTGTTTATGGTGTTTTCAAGTAATTAAATATTTGTTACAGTGGCCAAAAGGATTGATTGAATAGAAAAAAAAAAGGCTTAATCATGTATGAAGGGTTGTTGTAATTGCAATTATGTGTTTGTGACTATCTGTAGCATCGTCGATAATAATGAATTCCTAATGTTGGAACCGGGAAATGTTTATTTTGTCGTAATTTTCTTTTCATTTTAGAGCACAAGTAAGGCATTGAGGTGTAGTAAAGATAGGATTATCTACGGAAATAGCCTATGAACGAAGATGTTTTTAAAAAATAGCGTCCAATGTGTAAAGACTATTATACCCTTAGTAACTGGGCCCTATAGTAACAGGTTATATTGTTATGTTAAACGCGCATCATTTTGAAGGCGGGAGGATCGGTTGTAGAATGGGTTCTCGGCCGAACCCAATATAAAGCTGAGAATCCAGTGGTGCAGAAAACACACTGTGGGGTTTTCAATTTCATAATGGGTTGCTCCCAGTGTGGAGCTGAGAACCCAATATAAAGCTGAGAACCCGATTGTAAAAAAGACCGGTCAACGAGGGTATTTTTTTTAAAACCCTTTTTGGTCAGAGAACCCAATATAAAGTTGTGTGAAGCTGAGAACCTAGTATAAAGCTGAGAATCCGATTGTAAAAAGACCGGTCAATGAGGGTATTTTTTTTTTAACAGAGCTCCACACTGGGTTGCTACCAGTGTGGAGCTGAGAACCCAATATAAAGCTGAAAACCCGATTGTAAAAAGATCGGTTGTTGAAATTATTTGTCCCACATTGGGAAATTAACTTCACCCGACTCAATATATAAATCCAAGAGCCATCTCTTCCTATTACCAATTAGTTTTAGGAAGGAACCCTCAATTTAACACCGATCAATGAGGGTATTTTTTTAAAACCCTTTTTGGTCAGAGGCTATTTTCTGAAAAACCCCGTAAAGATGACATCTTTACTTTGTTGTTATAATCGATCCGGACACATTGGCTTGATTGGGAAATTATTTTGAACAAATGGATATGCTTTAAGTAGAATTCGATGAGTTCGTATTTGTTGCATCATATGTTTGCTTCGTCCCCAGTCTCTGCGATATGCCTCACGTGTTCATTTTCTGATTTCTTCTCTGCATCAGCTTATTCTTCAAACAGGAAATGGAACTCTCTCTCGTAGGGCTTCAAAACGCAGGGAAAACATCGCTAGTCAATGTCATTGCAGTGGGTGCAAATAGATCTCTTTTCATAAATATTGTGCAAATCAATCTTCATATTTTCAGTGTATTTATTTCTTTTTTTTTTTTTGCCAGACAGGAGGCTACAGCGAGGATATGATCCCAACGGTACGTTTTGGGTTTCCTTTGCTTAACCCAAAATGGCTAAATCATCTGAACTCTGAAAAAATGTGACTATACAAAAATGCGAAAAGAGTTTTTACTTCACAGGTGGGATTTAATATGCGAAAAGTCACCAAAGGGAACGTGACGATAAAGCTTTGGGACTTGGGAGGGCAGAGGAGATTCCGTACGATGTGGGAGCGTTATTGCCGCGGCGTCTCTGCCATAGTGTAATTTCCCGAACTTTCTAAATATTTCTGCTTCCTTACAACGCAGTAAAACAAGAAAAAGAAATCGAGATAACAGCTGCCTTAAAGAATCTTGTCTTTTCTTTTTCCCCATATGATTTTTATTTTTTTTCTTTTTTTTTATTTTTTTTATTTTCTATTATCGGGGCAGATACGTCGTCGATGCCGCGGATAGGGACGGGATACCCATTTCCCGCAGCGAACTCCACGATCTCCTGAAGAAGCCTTCGCTCACCGGGATTCCTCTGCTCGTCCTCGGGAACAAAATCGACAAGTCGGAGGCTTTATCCAAACAAGCCCTTGTCGATCAGCTGTGAGTACTTATTACTTAAAGCCCTCGTACTTTGTACTCATTACGCGTTGTTTATTTAATTTATTTATGAACTCACTTTTTTTTTCGACGACAGAGAACTAAATTCGATCACAGACAGGGAAGTTTGCTGCTACATGATTTCTTGCAAGGATTCCGTGAACATAGACGTCGTCATCGATTGGCTCATCAAGCACTCGAGGACAGCGAAGTGACGATCGAGAGAAAACGGGCCCCGCTTTAGTGCAGGTATATTTTGAAGGTTAGAAGTAACGTGCGATAGATAGCGAGATACTTCTTTATTCTGTATATCAAATGCTGCTTATAGAAGTTTCTTTATTTTCTCCATTACACGAGTTTGAAATAAGCGTGCTACGGAGGATTAAATACGCATCTTATCGAATGAATAATCGTAGAACTCGGTGGTAACATCGCCGTTACGAATCGGTATTTGGTAAAAAAAAAAAGAGAAAAGAAAGAAAATAAGAGCTCGTTGACTTGTCATCTGATAGCGTTGGGCTCCGATTTGTCGCCGTGTTCCGATGTCCTAACGGCGTAGGATGAGCTTGCTCGATTGAGTCTGCATTCGAAATCGATCTTAATCAAATAGTTAGGTTTACGAATGAGTCGACGGGTTCGAAAAGATTTATCTTATTACCTGTGCGAACGTTTCTTAAGGAACCTAGCTAGGGTTGCGGTTCGAGCCATGGCCACCGTAGGTGCATGACCTGCGGCTCCATGACGTGGTTCGAGAGATGTCAAAATTCATTACCCGTAGTGACGAAATGCAAAAAGAAAAGGGTAAATTTCGTTAGATCCCATGTGGTTATATAATGAAATGCACCTTACTATCTTGTGGTTTAACTATTACGCGAAACCCTCTTATATATGACCTAACTCAAGACGTGTGTTGTGTAATTATTTTGAAATCAATGTCTCGTACTCAACCCTCGCTATCTATTGTCTTCACTTAACAGGACAAAAATTAATTCTTGTGTCGCTAATTATCTGAAGAGGGAGTAGTATTTAACGTGTCCTGTGATATGTTGCTGAGGAGGAAAATAATTTTTCTTGTCTATTTTGGTTATTACATGTAAAAAACATGTGGTCACAGTCTATCCTAGTCGCATTTGCGGGCACAAGCTGCTGACTGTGCCACGTTTTAGAAACCATACATGAGAGGGTTTCGTGTATTAACTGAACGTGAACGTAATAATGTGCATTTCAGTGTAATCACATAGGGTACAACGAAATTTACCCGGAAGAAAAGCAACCTTGATTGCTTTTCGTTCGATCGAAGCTCGGGATGTTTGAGGAGACGGGTTTCATCGGGACATTATTAGCCTGTAGATGATAAAGCAACCGGTAACGTAAAGAAGATTGTAATAGTACGCCGCCATTAAAAAAAGTACCCACATGGTTATATCCAAAAAGACGAACCTCCCACGATTGGATTCCCGGGTCCCGAATCACGATCCACGGGTCGTTTGGTCGGTAGGACGAATCGGATATCATCAGTGGCTGAAGAAAAGTGGGTCGGGTTGTTGGGTATAGCAGACGGGCTCCACCCGTCTCGGCGGGATCTGCCCTCGAGCTGCTCGGGGAACGAATTGCCGTCTCGTCATCGCCGCACGAAAAATCCCACCTTTTCTTCTTCCTCTGCAGCGGCAAAGAACGATAATGATTTACTATCGAAAACTGAAGTCTTGAATTAGTTGATGGAGAAAATTACTTTTCGTCCCCGATGTTTATCCATGGGCAATTTTGGTCCCCGATGTTTCGACTTGCCATATTTAGTCCCTGAAGCTGTCCAATTTGAATAACTTTTGGTCCATCGGTTGGATTGAACATCAATTTGGACGAAATTCGTCATGAGAATCACAAGTAGTGTATTATAATCCTCCAAAATACCGTTTATACGTCCATCTATCTTAAAATCCCCAAAACTCGTCTCATATCACTCAATTTAGGTTTTTATGGTTCGATTGTGTGATGAAAGAGACAAATTTAGGGAATTTTAAAATGAATGGACGTATAAACGGTATTTTGAAGGATTATAATACATTATGTGCGATTCTCATTACGAATTCCGTCCAAATTCATCTTCAATCCAACCGAGGAACCAAAAGTGGTTCAAATTAGACAACTTCGAGGACTAAATGTGGAGAGTCGAAACATAGAGGATAAAAATTGTCCATAGAATAAACATCGAAAACCAAAAATAGTTTTATCCCAATTAGCTGAAATGAAGATTGAACCTCGTGGAGATCAATATTATTGCTGAGAGACAGTGACGTCTCAACGTCGTTATCGGCTGCAAAGACAAAAAAAAAAGTAGATAACCACCGACCGTTTATTTCATTCCGGCGGAGCTTTTATTGCATGAGTGAATTAGACTGGGATTTTATTGCACCACCGCCTACCTGAATCACAGAAGATGCCACCGGTGCTACGGTTCACTTGCTCCTCCTCCTTGCCCTTGGATGATGAATTCAAGCCCAGAAAATCTATCATATCTTTATTATCTGAGTTCGAATATTTCGATAAAGAGTCGATGCTTACGACGGTGGTGGAAGAGTTTCTTTCTGACGAAGACACTATCCACTGTGTGTGCGTGCGTGTTTTATTTAATTTGCAGGTGCGGGGCAAGAGGGGCGGTTATATTATTTTAGAGCACGTGCTTCACGTGGGTAGAGAGAGCAATTTGGGTGAAGACGATGAGGAAGCGGAGGAAGACCACATAAATTGCAGACATGAAGGGGACCGCACCGGACAGAATCGCAGAAGAGACATCACGCAGTAATGGCGCACGTGACATTTTGGACCGGACTGATAAATATGGAAATATTTACTATTCTCGTCGCTGGTTAAAATTTTTCGATAAGATAAAATATGTAATAATAATGTCTGACTTTGTGTGTCGGCTGCTGATAAATTATAATATTAGGGTTTTTGAGACTCAACTCAAGATTGTGCCCCCTAGATAGGGGTCGGTGTCGGCCGTCGGGTCGGATACGTTGGGTTATACGGGTTTCGGGTAACATATTTTTCCATCCGAATCCGACCCGATAAATGCCAGAAACTCGCTACCTCGCGTAGTACGGATACCGAACATTACGTTTATGTTGTATTGTAATCTTTAGATATTTTTATTTAATATTCAAGTATCAATATATTTGTTTATATTTGATTTGTACATATAAATTTTTTTGAGATAATTATACCAACACCTCATGTGGTATCACTCAATTATGCCTACACCCCCTTTGACTATAGTAATTACACATACACCCCTTTAGTTTAATCAACATTTACACTAAGACCCCTTCATCTTAGTTTGGACAACAATTTAATCATTTGGACATCCAAATTTATCGTTATTGGCTATATTTTGTAAGATAAACATGTTTAAGCAGGTTCATATGGAATACATTAATATTTAAGTGACCGAAATGTATATTTTAAAATATTTTATTACATCAATATATCTAGTATATCATGTAAACTTTTATTTTTCGTTTATACAAATCATCTTTTAAACCCCTTAAATATTCATGTGTGTGTATATATATATATATATATATATATATATATATATATATATATACTGGCTTAAACATGTTTATTTTACGAAATATAACCACTAAGGGTAAATTTGGATGCCTGAATTTTTAAATTGATGTCCAAACTAGGATGAAACGGTCTTAGTGTAAATGTTGATTAATCTAAAGGGGGTGTAGGTGTAATTACTATAGTCAGATGAGGTGTATGCGTAATTGAGTGATACCATAGGGGGTATTGGTGTAATTATCCCAAAATTTTATTTTTTTTAAGAAAAATAATTATATAATAACTAAGTGAATAGAAAATAACTATCCGATTCCAGTCCACCAACAATTATCGGGTATTAGATCAAATACCCGCCGAATTAACCTTACCAGATCGGAGTCGGTTAGAACCCGGAAATTGGTTCCTGAATGTCTAGCCCTACCCCTAGAGGATGGCAGTATATATTAAATCCTATTAATTGACAATAAATGTTTCGAAAATCTTTAACCTACGGTATAATGTAACTCGAGCTTTTGTATGTAGTTTTATTTGAGATCGATAAATATGGTCGTTGGTCATAAATGTAATATTCAATTCAAATTTTGTTATTTACGATCGGGTTGATTCCGGGTAGGGTCGGATAGAGGATCATGATTGCTTTAGCTGCGGCGGCCCCACGATGAAAGTGGTAGGGTTGGCAGTGGGCCAGGTTGAGGCGGAGAGCTATAATCCCCATCACTAGCTCGTCACTTATCAAGAATTTCGGCTCCGTCTCCCGTAGAAAATTGTGAGAAATTTATCTGCATCCCAAGCCCGTGGGGATCTATGTTCCACGAAGAATTCTCGTTCCCATGTATTGCGTATAATCCACATTCCTATAAAAAAAATATATATGTCCCAATGTTGTTTTTTTAAATATACAATATACTTATGAAGTGAAGGTACAAATTGTCGGAAAAAAAAAGGTCAGATATTCGATATTAATAGAATATTTTAGTAATTTAGTAAACCGAATTCCGCAAGAAGTGATTCCTAACTTCGTACCATTTCCTTCAAAAAGAAAAAGAAAAAGGAATTCTCCCTCCCTGATGAAGAAAAGAAAAACAAAATTCTCATCACTGGTCCGGATAGGTTCAGAAAATTTTCGAAGCGTCGAACACCGTTACCATGATCAACAGTTAAGGTTCAACACATGAACCATTAGTGTGCTTTTCACATTTTGTTAACGATTTCTGAAAAAATTGAAACTGTAACCGGTGATTCAAACTATCGATTTAAACCGAAGCAGTCGGTTCTAACCATCGATTCATGTCAAAAACTACTGGTTCGAAATGCGAACATGTAATTTTTTACTATTAAAACTTTTTGTTATTCTTTTACTAAAAAGATAAGAAGTTGTTCGAATCGTGGAACCGTTGGATGGTAAAAAGGTAAAAAGAAAAAACGTTTCAACCGTGAACCGACGTTTTTTGGCGTAATTGGCTGTTGACATCCATAACCAGTCAATTCCTAAACCATATCGGGCTAATACCAACAGAAAACTGAGAATATCAACTAGGGGTGTCTGTTCATTATTTGGGTGGTCCGATTAACCAGTCCAAATCTTTTTGAATTTGGCTTATTCGGTTCGGTTAATCGGGTGAACGGATGGTTAATTGGGTCACTCGAATTATTAAATGGGGAGTGGTGGTATCGGGTAGGGTGAAAAAATTCGGGGCCCACCCGAAACTCGAATAAGATTTATTTATGTGTGTGTGTGCGTGTGTGTGGGAGAGTAAAAAATTGATATCATCATTCGGCCAAGCGAACCTCATCTATTGCATCTCCTAAGTTCATCATCTCTGTCTATCGCATCTCCTCACTCGTCAAGTCATCAATTCTCTTCTCTCTCTTGCACACACTGCTCAATACTCTCTAGCATCGCATAACTTATCTTGATAGTTGTTGTCTACTGTGTATTTGGTGCTCCGTTTAGATATCTATTGAGCATTTGGAGTTGCTTGATGCTCGAAACTATGAATTTGTTATGCTTTTGAAATTTCGGCTTAACCAAATCGATTAACTCAAAAGTTATTTGGTTAATTTGGTTTGATTTTGTGCTCTTTGGTTCGATTTGCGGGCTGAGTGTCCCAACATGTTAAAAACCGAAAACCGAATAACCCGAAAAAACAAAAAATCACACATTTGAACACTCCTAACATGTCGCCAATGATTGTGAGCCAATGTACGCTGAATTGGGCCAATTGCTCGATATCTTCAATTAGGCCCATTCACTCAATGTAGAGTACTCCAAATATCATAAATTACAAGGATGTTTTCAAATATAGTTCCATTTTACAAGCACTCTTGGCAAGGAAACAAATACAACGTACAGTGTTAAGAAGAAAAAGGAAACAAAGAAAAAAGTGTAAGGAAACTCTATTTGTTTTTTCTTTTACAAATCCACGCTTTCCTTAATCTCCTTCAATTGTCATCCTCAAAGCTTGCTAGTTACATGTATATTCCTAACTTTGGAAGAAGCCTTCGGAGTCGTATCCTTAGGCACAACCACCGTAAGCACTCCGTTGTCGACGTGTGCCTTTATCTGATCGACTTTCACATTTTCAGGCAGCTCTATTTCCCTCGCAAACCCGCCGCCGCCGCCGCCTCTTCTCCTCTCCGCCACGTGCCAAAGCACGTCCCTCTCCTTCTCATGGCGGTCGTCTTTCGCCGGGGACTCGGCTCTGAGCACGAGCACGTTCCCGTCTTCCACCTGAACTTTTATCTCATCTCCGCTGTAGCCTGCGCACAACGCCCCATTTGACTATTTTGTTGGAAGAACTGTAACAAAAAAAATTAATTTTTTTATTGCAGTGTAAGCTCCAAAATCGAGGTCAAACCTGGGACGTTGACTTTGAAGATGTGAGACGACGGGGTTTCCAGCCAGTCAAGGAGGGCCGTTGATCCTGGCTGCGATGTACGGTGGATCGATGGGCCGAGGAAGAAGGGATAACCAAATAGCGCCATTTGCTTTTCTTTTTTCTTCTGTTTTCTTTTCTTGTACGAAGGTAACGTTGTGTGACTGAAATTAACAGATATGTAATGTAATAGAGAGATCAGTATCTGGAAGGTTCGATGACTGGAGAAGATAGCATGCTCTGGAACACACTGGAAGTAGTGAATTCGAGTCTGAGCTTTTCTAAAATATGGGCTCGAACCAAATAGGCCCATTAAGAATTCTATTGGGCTGCAGAGAACACACGACTCAAGGAATTTGTGGATTCTTCTTAGGCCCACTATCTCGATGCTCGTTTCTAAAAGGAAAAGGATAACAAGTAGTTAGTTTAATTTATTTTTTATTATTTGCTGCGTCAGTAGTATTGCATATCCTTGGAAAAAGCAAGATTCGTCGACTTTTAATATAGGTGGGCATGTGTATATACATATCCTGCTGCTTTATTGTGCTTTTATTTGAAATGTCGAAGTGAAGTACTTTCCAACCTTTTGCTTTTATGTCACCACAACTCGCTGTAACTTTACAATACTCTTGCTTATTATATTCCTAATTAATGTTGCTATACCACTCTTCGCCTGTTATTGTTCATTTTCTTGTCTTAAATTGTGCTCACTCTTTCGAAAAAAAATAAAAAATTGTGGCCACTCAACCTAAAATTGAGTCCACAAAATGCATCTTATTTTGATTTTATATATTTATTTTTCAGAAGTTCGTTATGTGTAGCCGATTTCTTTTGTATCTAAACTTAGACGTGAATATTAATTACTTCAATTAAGACCTTAAACTTATAGAAATTGTATTATACGTATTTTTTTATTTTATGCATTTTATGTGAAATTTGATAATTGTACAATTAATAGTGGGAAAGAATGAAACTTCACATCCTCTTACAACACTCCATTTACATATCAATATTGATACAAAAGAAAAAATCGCATTCATCATCGCCCATCACCACATCTTCCACTCCTTAATTATTTTCCTGCAAAAAAGCATCCAATCAAACTAAACGAAGAATTATTGCAATTCAATCTTATTAAATCATATATATATATATATATATATATATATATAAACATATATTACCCCTTCTTCCAAACATCCTACTCACAAAAGTGAGAAATATGATAAACAAAGCCACCCCAGCTAGTAATCAATTTATTATGGCGAATGTCTTCTCGGGCTATGCAATGAACCTGGAATTTCAAATTTCATATATATAATATATATATGTGTGTTCTGTCAATAAAAGTCAACTAATTTTAAAATAAAATAAAAGTTGTTACCATGATTATTGGACATTGAAGTGTAAGAAGCATCTATCTACTCCACTAGTTGTGTCTCTTGCGTAGCACTTCCCCAAGAACATATCTCCGAACACACCGCCACCGCACTCCGTCCTCAGCTTTCTTACAGCCTCGGCCAAGCAGTCCTGACACTGCCCGGAGCTCAAGTCTCCCACGCACTGCACTATGCCCTTAACACCTTCCGACCCGCCCACACGGTACGGCCCGCCACCCGACCCGATCGCACCAAGCACCACGTCACGTCTCTCCATCAAACCATTATCAACCCTATATATAAATATGTCCCTAGTTATTTTTCTACAACTTCAATGTATTAATTTCATTAAGAAAAGGCTAAATTATTTTTTTAGTCCAGTATAAATAGGGAAATGAGATTTTAAAGATTATGAGTGGCAATTTTAGGACAATTAGTTTCCAAGCTAAATTTTAAGACAAAACGTCAAAGTTGAAGTTTCAAGACACTATATTAAATGTTGCAACGGACTTAAAGTTCCAAAATTAAAGCAATTTTAGCACTATAAATTTCAAATTGAAGTGATTTTGGGACACGTAACCTAAAACTTAGTGTCCTTAACCTGCAACTATTTTATGTTATGTGCCCCAAATCACTTCACTTTAAAACTCATTGTCCTAAAGTCGAACCCGCTAACTGTCGCCGCCATCCCTAATATGCATGCTTAAAAAGCAATTCGTCAAGAAATTAGAATAAGTTAACGGTAATGGTCAAGCTGTAATTAGTAACTAAAAATTGTCTTTGTTATCAACTTTCAAATTTCGCAATTAAGTACACCGAAGTCAGATTTCCGGTGCCGATGGCTGACGTGGCAATTGAAAAGCATGTGGGGCCGGCACTGATTAGGTTCTAAATTCTAACACCCCACCATTATACCTTCACCGCCACGTCGGCCACAAACGACGGGCATGGTAATCGAATAGCCAAATTCATCAAAAGAATACAGAAATGAGCAATAAATACAGTACAGGCGTTTACCAATCAGAGGGGCCCCACTTCTTCATGACCACTGTCTCGTCCTCGACGCCCAAGAAAGAGACGTTGTCGTACTTCACGTAGCAGCCGTCAAGCTGAATGGCACCGCCGCACGTGCCTGGGCATGGAAAGGTCCCCCCTGCACTGGTACACGCCGTAGATCGCGTCTTGGGGGACGGGGCCGTTGAAGACGCTGTACTTGTTGTAGGAGGAGTAGGTCGCGGAGTTGACCAGCGACGTCACGAGCGAGTTGAGGTTTGACTCGTACGGTGAGTCTTGGGCGGCGGCGTACTTGGGCTGGGAGCAGCCCACGTAGAGGAAAGCCTCCGGCGACGAGGAGGCCACCGAGGGGATTAATCTTAATAAGGTGGTGGTCAGTGTTAGTAGTAACAACAACGATGGGATTAGGGTTTTTGTTGTGTTGTTTGGCCATGTTTTGTGTTAGATTCTACTACACGGACAAAGGGATTTTTATTTTTTGGGAAGATTATTATTGATTTGGTGATAGCAAGGAATTTGTAATAATGGTAAAAATCGATTCTTGATGGGAGAAATGATTTGTTGGTAATGAATGTGTGACTTGGATGGTTGATTGGAATTGGATCGACTGAATACATATATAGATTTGGAGTCTTATATTTTATTTTTTTCGTATGGGCTTTCTTTGTTCTTAAGTTTAACGCTTGGTTTTTTTTTTATAAAGCGTAGTGTACACTAAAAAAATAACAATTAGAGCGGTAAAAACAAACAATAATTGTAACCACATTGATAGTTTTTAAAGGAGTTTTATATTAGTATAGATTATGCATACAAAAACTGAGGGCAATATATTACCACTTAAAGGCTATGACCCAGAAGAACGCATATTGTTTACTTCGAATCCTTTTCAATGGTTGCGTTTTTTGGGGTCAGTGGTTCGAATCCGCTAGGGACCTTGACTATCGTTGTTTATGGGATTTTGGGGTGGGTTCCATGGACCAGGGAGGATTAGTCACGCTGGGAGCCGTAGTCGTCCCATAGATGGCGATGAGGTTCGGATTCAATTCAGAGCGAACCTAGTCAGAGTGTGGGGACTACGGTGGCATTGTGTGGGAATACATACCTGACCGAAAAAAAAAACGATTCATGGACTTTTTGGAGGGGATTCGATCCCACGACCCAACCCACATATATTTAAAGCCTCTTTCTCGACCACTAAATCAAGGCTTCGTTGGCCACGCAAAGTTATAAAATTCAAATTGGTGTCACGGAACTATAATATATATTATTTTTTTCAATTAAAAAAAAAAGTAATAATAATATATTACAAGGTCGATAGTTTAATGGCGCAGCTAGTCTCTTCTCCTACGAGGCGAGTAACTAACAGTTCCAAAGCTTCTTTCATCCACCAATAGTGACAAAGTCTCTTGGCTTCACTTACACTCACCTGTTTCAAGATTTGAGACAACCATGAGATTTTTTTTTTCAAATATTATTTAGACATAAGTGTTACATGTAATAAGAATATCCTAACCCAAAGCCTTTGGCGGGTCTCCTTCTCAGGCCAGAAATCGAGCTCGTCTTTCACCAGCATGGGAAACATGTGGCCTTCATAGCTTCTGCCATGATTCTTGCTCGTGAAATTCCACTTTCCAAGCTTATCCTGTTAGATGATGATTCATATAGGATCTTATGTATATTGATGTAAATATATATATATATATATATGTATTGAGTATATATATATATATATATTTACATCAATATACATAAGATCCTATATATATGTGTGTGTGTGTGTGTGTGTGTAATAATTATGTTACTTATTTTTCGGATTTTGATTGATAAGCCAACCTCAACATCACCAACTACACCGGCTTCTTCGATGGTCTCGCGAAGAACTGCTTCTTCAATGGTCTCATCTTCTTCCCATCCTCCCTGTGATATGTAATAATAAAATGATCTATTTATATATATATATATATATTATTTAAATTCGAAAATACGTAGAAGATCCTAGCGTAGTTTAGTACCTTGGGAAATAACATGCCTTTTCCTTTTCTTTGCGAGGTTATTACAAGAACTTCGACGCATTCTTCTACTGATTCTTCGGTGCCCAATATAATCATCCTTTGACTTTGTTTATATCTGTACGGTATGCATCTGCAAAAAAGGAAAAAAATAAATAATAATAACACTAGTAATATTAAGTAATAATATGTTTTGTTTTCTTATAGTTCTAGAATCAATATATTTGACTGGGTTTGATCCATACTCTTCAATGAGTCATGAATATTATGAGGAAAAATATGAATATGTGACGTAAGATCATTGTTATTTTTCTTGAAAGATTAAACAGGTGCAGTAAATTTAAGAAATCATGACGTTACATTACTATATAATGAAACGTTTCCTTTCATACAATATCGCGAATATCGTTATATTTGTTCATATATACTTTGTTGTATATGTATAGAATAATAATTACGCATAATCATTTTTATTTCTCCGCTGATTCATATCGACATGTGATAAAAAAAAATGTATGAATAAATCAAGATTAGCTATTCATTAGTAATCTAGTTCTCCCTCCTCCATTAAACTCTAGTAGAACAGGAGATACATACAGCACACACGTTAGGATTATACACAGATAAACTGCTGAACATGCATGTAATTTTTGAGAGAGAGAGAGAGAGAGAGAGAGAGAGAGAGAGACCCGACAACTTGGCGATGACCTAGAAAATTGTAACGCTGCAAGTCTCTACCAGTACGAGAAACAAGAGCAACCACGTTCTTCAATTCCATATATTCTCTTTTTATGCTTAGTTTCTTTTACAGATGAAAACGGTAATTGGTGTCATTATTTGTTCTATCGCAATTCGCAAGATATATATAGGGATCTCTCTCTATCTATATCTATATATATATATATGTGTATATATATTTTACTAGGTTTATCGAACCATTGTAAGGATAACTTCAGTTAAAAATAAGACCCAAGAAATTCAAACTAATAAGAGTAAAAAATGAAAAATGAAAAAATGTGTATGTTTACATGTCTGAGTCTGACGTGTCGGTTGTGGACTTTGTACCGCGGCTAATAAATCAACTCCTTCTGGAAAACCTCGTACTGTATCTAACTCCCAACTACACTTTTGAACTTTTTAAGGAATACTTAATATGAATTTTGGATTAAATTGCTGATAGAAGATACTCTCTATGATCGGTTCAATATATATTTAAAATTTTAAAAAACTATAGAGTTCCCTTCTAATCTAACCCACTATTTTTGGTAACTTGGTATCCAATTGCAGTTGTACAATGAAGCCGTTAATTATTTAGTCAATTAATTATTTTTAGTTGACTAAAAATTATATGTAGACGGGCAATTAAAAATGAAACTGACGGGCAACTTCTCTCCAAGAAGCTCAACTACGTAACAATAGTTAATCATCATATATATAATATAATATATATATATATATATATCTTTTTTTCCTAGTGTGGTAGTAAAAAGATGTCCATTCTCGGCCTACAATTCTAGAACCAAAGGCACAGTAGTAGCCTTCGAGGTACTTTACAATATGCTCAACATATATTCTAGAATCACATTTAACAACGATCACGATCACGACCACGACAACAATAATAATGACAAATATTTCGTGCACTTCATATAATATATTATGAAAAATTTTATTTGGGTTGATATAATTATAATAAATCAAAATAGAGGAGTAAAATTGTAAACTCCAATTAAAAATAAATTATAAATAGAAGGGTAAATTTACAATTAAAGTTGATAGACCAAAATTTGGACCCTTTTTATCTACCGTCACTCTATAATAATAATAATAATAATAATAATAATAATAATAATAATAATAATAATAATAATAATAATAATAATAATAATAATAATAATAATAATAATAATAATACACAATGACGACAACATAATTGGAGGTCCATTATTAAAACATATTAATAATAGGACGATATGTATTTTTGAGTTATATATTTAGTCGAGTGAAGTTAATTTTTCAATTTGCGACAAATAATTTCAACACGTTCCCTCACGCGTGGCACGACTCAAAGCCTAACATGTGGACATATCAAATTGGGTGGCGATGAATCAAACAAGTCTGATAATATGCAGATTAAACCCCATCTGATACCATGTTAAATTGAGGGTTCCTTCCTAAAGCAATTTGTGATAGGAGTAGATGCATCTTTGATTTATAGATTGAGTCGGATGAAGTTAATTTTCCAATGTTCAACAAATAATCTCAACACAGCAGCATCAGCAGCAATAACAACAATATTTTGTCTTCCTTGTACAACGTGAAAGCAAATAAAACCAATTATAGAATAGAATCATCGTCACGGCAGTGACATTAATGAACCTCACGCTTGGCCGGAGTTGGTTAAAATAATCCAAATATTTATTTAAGCAATTAAGAACTACCAAAGGAATAGAAGTTTCTTACGGTATTTTAAATTAAGCCAACAACCTTTTTGGTCTTCCAAAATAAATATTAACTAGCAGTTAGGGGTCATATTTTTTTATCATTTGCATAATCTAATGTTAGGACGGCGAGAGGCATATTGTTTTCTTTATAGATAACGTTACTATCAAGGCTAAAGAGTGTTCTTGAAAAAAAAAAGTGATAACTTTATTATTTATTTATATTTTGTATAATACTGTTGTTTTTCTTTTGTTGACCCGGGGATACCCGACAAAGAGGCCAGTGTAATAGCCTTCAAACCACATCAATTGGTTCAATCACATTAGTCCAACATGTGACAGTTTCCTGAAGGAAATGTTGGCAAGAAGATCGGTCATAATGACACCTCCCTCATTATCATTGAAGTATCAGCCCTGAACACTGGGATTATTTAAGTAAATGGCCTTTGACTGGGTCAATTTTAAAAAAATGACCTTCATAATGTTTGAAGTCTATTCTACCCTTACTAACTCAGGGAAAAAGACGTCTTGCCCTTATTTAACCCATTCAACTACCCAAAGTAAAATTAATTAGGTTTAATCGATTCCATTCACTGTAGCGTCACGGATCTTCTTCTTCTTCATAACAGAGTACAATAATTGGCAGTTAAAACTGAAGAAAGACACATAACGGAAACGAAACAGTAATTTCCAGATCTACGAAACAACCTTTATCCGAAGCAGAAAATTCTCCAAACCGACTACAATGGCAATAAACGCGCGTTCCGAAAGAGTGTCGGTAATTTCATTGTGATTTCGTCTTCCTCAGGAGCAGGTTGGGTCCGGCGCATGGTTTTCCAATTGTGCAATTTGGACACTTGTTCGCAAGGGAACCGTGCGTCGAACCAATTGGGACCAAAACAATCGCGCACACAAGGGGCACGATACCCGCACACAAGGGCATGGTACCCGCACACAAGGGGCATGGTACAAGGGGCATGGTACCCGCACACAAAGGGCATGGTACAAGGGGCATGGTACCCGCACACAAGGGCATGGTACCCGCACACAAGGAGCATGGTACAAGGGGCATGGTGCAAGGGGCATGGTACCCGCACACAAGGGCATGGTACCCGCACACAAGGGCATGGTACCCGCACAAAAGGAGCATGGTACAAGGGGCATGGTGCAAGGGGCATGGTACCCGCACACAAGGGGCATGGTACCCGCACACAAGGGCATGGTACCCGCACACAAGGGGCTTGGTACAAGGGGCATGATACCCGCACATAAGGGCATGGTACCCGCACACAAGGGGCATGGTACCCGCACACAAGGGCATGATACCCGCACACTAAATTTCCATTTAACCAATAAATTTCCATGTCTATTACATTATATTTATACGTACCAATACAACATGCAACATACCGAATTTTCATATCAATTACACATAACCACATGTACATTTTCAAGATATATATATATATATATATATATATATCGTAACATATATAACACATAAATTGAGGTGTACGCGTGATTGCTTTTGCCCAAAGAACACAATATTTATCGTATATTTGTCGTGACAGAGAGCATCGTTGATTGCAATTATCATGACTCATAACCACATTAAAATTGCATGACACATACAAAACCTTAAGAAGCCACTATTAATAATCCTCTTGAGCTCTTTATTAGTAAAGCCACCGCCTAAAGCACAAGAGAAGTAAAGTTTGGCATCGGCTGTTGGACTTCATTTTCTTAAATAACATATGCAAGTCTTAATATTTGTCATAGAATAATAATATATGATTCCTAAAACAACGTGATCTATATAGCATTTGCTGTAATTTAAAAATGATACGCTACTATTATCTTTGTTATGCTTCAATTGGATTTTTTTTTTTATAAAACTTATTCCCTTGCTCGTAAGATTAGTGTGAAGCATAAACACATTTAACGCATGATCTTTAATCATCTAACATTTACCTTCTTTTGTTCCTTCCATGTCTTTTCTCCTACTTGACCCTTTAGCTCTCTTGATCGATTAGGATACGCTAACACCGCTACACTTATATAATTACTATTATTATCACAATAATGGTAAGGAAAATTTGTCCTCCCATAATATGTTAAAAGATCAATGTCACGTAGATCCAAGATACAAGCACAACACAGACGAGAGAACAACACAATTATCAAGACATTCGTTAAGTAACTGTTTCCTGACATAAATGCATGCAATGAGCAGCTAATCTCACAAACATAAATGTATGATCTTCAGCGCATGGATCCCGAACATGGGATCACGGTACCCGCACACAACGTAGGGGTCCCGCGCATAAACGCAGGGGACCCGCGCATAAAAGCAGGGGTCCATGCGCATGGGACCGACACGTATTGCGCATGGCACCCGCACCTATATCTCATGGTACCCGCACCTAAATTGCATGGTACCCGCACGCAGGGGTCCCATTTTTAGCTCCGAATTCTCGTAATAACCACTGAAATATCGCTACTCTGGCTAGTACACGTGATCTAATAAATAACACATACATTTTAGGGGGTAATGGACTGGAAATTCACCATTTTCGACGTTAAAATTGCAGTTTTCATGTAACGAATGCTTATTGGTAAATATGCTGAAATGCTTGCTGTTTTCTTGGTTTGAGAAGTTGTTTTCCGGCACTAAACGAAGAGAACAGCTCGCGTCGCATTAAGTTTGTGAGAGAGATGTGTGTGGTTACCCTTTGTTCTTTTAAATGGAGAAAATAATGCATTCATATCGATTGTAAGGTTATGGTTAAAGAGGGATATGGACCCATGTTCAGTCAGTTATTGCATCTGTACAGCGACCATTTTTTTGTTTTTCTTTTTTTTTTTTACTTTAATGAGTTAAGTATGAGAATTAGTTAATATGGTTAACGTTTAAACAAAGTGAGGGCTATTGACCAAAAAAAATCGTCAACGAGGCCATTTTTTTAAAATTGACTCAGTCAAAGGCCATTTTTTTAAAAGACCCCTGAACACTGTTCCACGATCTCATCTAATGATCTAATGTATTATACTTTTTTCGTTATCATTTGGCATCCACTTATGTTTCTACATTTCGTTTATCGGCATGGTTCGTCGAAACAAGCACGAGCGTTCCAATGTCATTACGTTGTCAAAAACGATTGAAGCCTTTCCACCACTATTCTCATGAAGTTCGAACTAGCTATTAGATGATAGATTTAAGTACCCAAAATCGTTGTTTTTGTTGTGAAATTATTTATTTTGTAATGTGTATTAATTATATTGTTAATAGAAAGATGATATCAAACACAAAATAGAGATAATAGAACTTTGTTTATGAAATGATACTTTGCATCTTCTATGTTACATTAAGCAATGAAAAATACATGCTATTTATAGAAGAAAACTTTGCATTAAAGTGTCACTCCATGCATCATCATTTTTGTTATCTTCTTCCATTTGCCAAAGCTTCAATTATTTGGAGTGGTTGAATAATAATTGGACTCAATCATAGACATCCAATAATGTTCATAACACTCCCCCTTTGGATGTCCATTTAAAAGAATATGCCTCGTTAAAACCTTACTAGGAAAAACTCAGTGGGATAAAAATCTAGTGAAGGAAAAAGAGTACATAATTCCTTTTGATACGCTTTCATTTGTTGCCTCATTAAAAACCTTACTGGGAAAACCACATGGGAAAAACCACAGTGAAGGGAAAAAGAGTGCAACGCGTATTTTCTCCCCCTGATGATAACATCATTATAAATCTCGGAGTCTTCGAACTCCAATTGAATATATCAATTTCCTGAACTAATTGGGGGAAGTGCTTTCGTAAATAAATCGGCAAGATTTTCACTTGATCGCACTTGTTGTACATCAATATCACCATTTTTTTTTCCAAATCATGGGTGAAGAAAAATTTCGGTGAAATATGCTTTGTTCTATCCCCTTTAATATATCCTTCCTTTAATTGGGCAATACATGCCGCACTATCTTCATATAAGATCGTTGGAAGTAATTTCTCAGAAAGCAACCCACAAGTCTGTTGGATATGCTTAATTATCTATCGCAACCAAACACATTCTCGGCTAGCTTCATGAATAGCGAGAATTTCCGCATGGTTAGATGAAGTAGCAGTTAAAGTTTGTTTCACTGACCGCCATGAAATAGCGGTTCCACCATATGTAAATAAATAACATGTTTGCGATCGAGCATTATGTGGGTCAGACAAATATCCAGCATCTGCATACCCAACTAAATTTGCTTTCGACTCATTAGAATAGAACAATCCCATATCAGATGTTCCTTTAAGGTATCGAAAAATCCGTTTAACTCCATTCCAGTGTCTACGAGTTGGCGAAGAACTATATCTTGCCAATAAGTTTACAGCGAACGCTATATCAGGTCGCGTATGACTCGTAAGATACATTAGTGCTCCAATAGCACTAAGATATGGTACTTCAGGACCAAGTAGCTCTTCATCATTTTCGCGTGGTCTGAAGGGATCTTTATTTACGTCTAAAGATCTAACAATCATTGGAGTATCCAGTGGATGAGATTCATCCATGTAAAATCTTTTCAATACCTTTTTCGTATAAGTCTCTTGATATACAAATATTCCACTTTTCAAATATTCAATTTGAAGTCCAAGACAAAATTTTGTTTTTCCGAGATCCTTCATTTCAAACTCCCTTTTCAAACAATCAACAGCTTTGGTCAACTCTTCAGGAGTTCCAATTATATTGATATCATCAACATAGACTGCTATAATGACAAACTCATTTTTACATCTTCTCAGAAATATGCAGGGGCAGGTTTGATCATTCTGATACCCTTCTTTTACTAAAATTCACTTAGGCGATTATACCACATTCGCCCAGATTGCTTTAATCCGTAAAGCGATTTATTCAACTTAACTGAGTACTCGTTTCTGGGCCCTGAATTTTTAGGCAATTGAAATCCTCAGGAAGCTTCATATATATGTCACTGTCAAGTGTTCCATATAGATATGCAGTGACAACATCCATAAGACGCATATCGAGACCTTCTCTTACTGCCAGACTCACTATATAACGAAAAGTAGTTGCATCCACCACAGGAGAATACGTCTCCTCATAATCAATACTGGTCGTTGCGAAAAACCTTGCGCAACAAGCCGTGCTTTGTATCTTACAATTTCGCCGTTTTCATTCCTCTTTCTAATGAAAACCCATTTATACCCAACCGGCTTTACATTTTCTGGTATACGGACTACAGGTCCGAAAACTTTTCGTTTCTCAAGTGATTTCAATTCGGCCTCGATTGCATCTTTCCATTTTGGCCAATCATTTCTTTGTCTGCAGACTTTGGTTCATGATCCTCATTCTCATTAATCTCATTCATTTCATGTAGCGCTACGTTAAATGAGAATTTATGTCAACGTTGACTTCGTCTCGGTTCCATCTAATTCCATTTTGGGCATAGTTTATCGAGATCTCTTCATTATCATTATTTTCTGAACGTTCAGGTATATGAGATTCATTCTCATTGCCCATCGACTCTTCTCTGGTCGATAAATCCTCGGTTGGACCATTCTTATTATTATTTGCTCCTTTTCTTTTCCGATGATTTTTATCTTTGGAACCCGAGGGCCTACCACGCTTTAGCTGTGGCTTAGGCTCGATAATATGTTCTGCAGGAACATTTATTTTTGCAGGAGCATTAACAGCTGGTATATGTGACTTTGTCACTCTTTTAAGGTCAGTAAACTTTCTGGCAGTTGATTAGCTAAACTCTGTAAATGAATTATCTTTTGAACTTCTAGTTCACATTCTTTAGTTCGAGGATCATAATGATAATTCATTCCAACTAACATTTCTCTCCAGCTGTTTCTTTTCTCCCCCTAATGTCGGAAATTCAATTCATCAAAATGACAGTCGGCAAATCTGGCCGTAAATAAATCTCCAGTTAGAGGTTTCAAATACTTTATTATCGATGGAGATTCATATCCGACATATATTCCCAACCTCCTTTGAGGTCCCATCTTTGTTCGTTGTGGTGGAGCAACTGGAACATATACTGCACATCCAAAAATTCTTAGATGGAAAATATCTGGTTCCTGACCATGAACCATTTGTAATGGGGAGACATCATTATAACTCGTTGGCCTGATGCGAATTAGTGTTGCTGCATGCAATATAGCATGTCCCCAGCAAGACGAGGGAAGATTCGACTTCATCAATAATGGTCTTGCAATTAATTGCAAGCGCTTAATCAACGATTCTGCAAGACCGTTTTGCGTATGAACGTGTGGCACGGGATGCTCAACATCAATTCCGATAGACATACAATAATCATTAAATGCCTTGGAAGTAAATTCAGCAGCATTATCAAGGCGTATTTTCTTTATCGGATAATCTGGAAAATGTGCTCTTAGTCGGATCATTTGCGCAAGCAATCTCGCAAATGCCATGCGTGTTGATAACAAACATACATGAGACCATCTAGTCGATGCATCATGAAATACCTAAATGGTCCACATGATGGATGTATCGGTCCGCAAATATCACCATGTATACGCTCCAAAAATGTTATGGATTCATTCTTTATTTTCACTGGTGATGGCCGAATAATTAACTTCCCTTTAGAGCAAGCGACACATGAAAATTCATTACTTTGAAGAATCCTCTGGTTCTTCATTAAATGCCCACGTGAATGCTCAATTATTTTCCGCATCATAATTGCACCGGGATGGCCCAACCGGTCATGCCAAACATTAAATGTACTGTCATTAGTAAACTTCTGGTTTACTGTAGCATACGATTCGATCATTCTAAGATATGTGTAATATAACCCAGAGTCAAAGGAAGGTAAAGTTTCCATCAGAGAAATTCCTTTAAACACATAATAATTATTAAAATAAACAGATATATCACAAGAAAATATATAACTTAATAAAACACTCCTAACGATACCTATCAAACCACATAATAATAAAGCACATAATAATAATACATAATAGATTAGTTTTCTTTAGGAAAAACTAGAAATCCGCAGTTTCGAAATGTGTATTTTCATCTTTTGTCCCAGAAGCAGAAGCCAAATCACTTTGAACAAAATTCGTTTCAATCATATTTTCTTTGCCCTTATTTTGTAGATATAATTCAACCAAATGTTTGGGCGTACGACAGTTACGTGACCAATGGCCACAACCACCGCAACGATAGCATTGCTCATCGTTGTTCTTTTGTTCAATGTGCCTCTTCTCATCATTATTTTCGTAAGTTTTCCTCTTCTGGGGAAAATTCTGATGACTGCCACGATTGCTATGATAACCACCACGGAAATGCTGATAACCACCACCGTAATTTCCTCGGCCACGTACACGGCCTTGACCACGACCTTGACCACGGCCACGTCCACGACCGCGATGTCCACCACGACCACGTCCACGATCATTGCTTCGACTATTATCATTATTACCTTTGACTGCATTCGCTTCAGGGATTGCAGTAGAACCAGTCGGTCGGGATTCGTGGTTTTCATCAACAATTCATTGTTTTGTTCAGCCAATAACAAACAAGAGATTAACTCTGAATGTTTTTTAAATCTCCTCTCCCTATATTGCTGTTGCAATATCATATTTGATGGATGAAAAGTGATGAATGTTTTCTCCAGCATACTGTCTTCGGTGACTGTTTCTCCACACAATTTCAGTGTGGCAGTCACCTTATGAACAGCCGAGTTATATTCAGTTACGGATTTAAAATCCTGTAATCTTAAATGCATCCATTCATACCTTGCCTTAGGGAGGATAACAGTTGTCAAGTGGTCAAATCGATCTTTCAGATTTTTCCACAATTCAGCGGGATCTTGTTCATTCAAGTATTCATCCCTCAGATCCGCATGAATGTGGTGGCGAAGAACTATCAAAGCTCTTGCCTTATCCTGAGCGTTTGTGGTTTTTACCGTATCAGTGGCGTCACCTGCACCCGTTGTGGTTTTTGGGTCGACAATAGTGTCACCCAAACCTTTTGCTTTTAGATGAATTTCTGCGTCTAGTTGCCAAGATAAATAATTCTTCCCTGATATGTCAAGGGCAACAAACTCGAGACTTTGCAAATTCGTCATACTAGCATGAAATACAAAAGACGTTGTAATATTCAAATCATAAACTAAACAAATATATGATGTGAATAACATTAATATTTCCAATATAAATATCAATACAAGTTTATTGTATAAAAAAACTTTAAAGAAAAGTTACAATTAATCTTCTTTTGTATCTTCTTTTGTGAAAATCCTTATGAAAAATAAAGTCCACATCCCGAGGAGTGTCATCGTAAAAATAATAGTAGTGAAAAGATCAATCATCAGGTAGAGCGACATCTTTCTATCACAAATATATTTCATAATAAACATATATTTTAACATAAAAAAATATCGTAATTAAACACTCTCGTAAAATCTTGGTAAAAACATAATCCATATAAAGATAATTATCGCCGTGAGTAGAGTAAGAATCAGGAGATCAATCATCGTATATAACAACATCCTTCAAAATATAAAATATATTTCGGTAATCATAATAATGAAAAATATCACAATTAATAACTATATTTTGAAACAACTGTAAAAATATTATTCACCACCCGATAAGCATCACGGTAAATAAAGTAAAAGGCGCAAGATTCATATAAAATGACATGATTCTATAATAAGAAAATCATAATAATATCAGAGATGTAAAAATTTAATTTATCCCAGTGGTAATAAAATTTGTTCATCCGTATAGTCAAAAATTAATTCAAAATATATATGATATATACTTGAGATATCAACAAAATAAATAATATTATTCAAATCGCTCTTTACAAAATCTCGTCAAAAATAAAATTCAACTCGCCACCACTGGGATTCGAAATCTGGACCTCACATCACATGTAGTGACGATAGTCCGCGAAACCACTCGGGCTAAGGCGTTTTTGTGGTATGTATGTTATATTTATATAATTTAACTATCTGTAACATAAGTGTACGACTGTTATAAATAAACTTACCGTACATAAAATAAAATTACCATACCTCGATTATAGTTGTATAAAATCTTGTCCGGAGGTTGATCGTTGCCGGAGAGCGCTCGTGCTGATAACGTGTTGTGAAATTATTTATTTTGTAATGTGTATTAATTATATTGTTAATAGAAAGATGATATCAAACACAAAATAGAGATAATAGAACTTTGTTTATGAAATGATACTTTGCATCTTCTATGTTACATTAAGCAATGAAAAATACATGCTATTTATAGAAGAAAACTTTGCATTAAAGTGTCACTCCATGCATCATCATTTTTGTTATCTTCTTCCATTTGCCAAAGCTTCAATTATTTGGAGTGGTTGAATAATAATTGGACTCAATCATAGTCATCCAATAATGTTCATAACAGTTTTTATGATAATCAACCTGTTCATAAACTCAATTATCATATTGATAGTCATGTGGGAAAGGCATTTTGCGGTTTATTCTAAACTCTATGTTATGCTCATTTAATTGCAAATATCCGACTCAATTCTTCTCAAATATTATCCTTTTGGGAAAATTATAAGATTATGTCACTAAGTAAGTATGTTTTCGTTTTTTGTCACTGTTTGATAATTGCAGAACCAAGTCACTAACTTTCTATGTCAAAACAACTTTGGGTCATATTTTCAGTTTTAGGTCACTAAGTATATATTTTTCGATTTTGAGTCACACCAAGCATACAATTTTTCAATTATGAATCACTCATTTGGTAAATAACTTTGTAATCATAGTGACTCAAAATTGAAACATGTATACTTAATTACCCAAAATCGAAAAATATATACTTAGTGACCTAAATCTGATAACATGACCAAAAATTGTTTTGAAATACAAAATTCGTGACCTACTTTTGCAATAATCAAACAGTGACAAAAAACGGTAACATGGTTACTTAGTGAGCTTAATCTTATAATTTTGCCTTATCCTTGTTGTTGCATGTATCACGCCATCGTAATTCCGTTGTTCCGTCCGATATCGGTCGCATTAAATAAAAAACATTCAGAACCCGAAACGTTGACACAAAGGCCGCCGCTTGAAGGAACGAGCGTTCCGGCTATTATGGTCAGAACAGAGACCAGCCGTCGTAGTTGTTGTAAGAAGACACACGCAACACAAACTAACTTAAAAGAGAAAACAAAGAAAGAAAAGCCATTTAATCGTACTCCTCTTCGGTGACGTCTGAATCCACTTCAGTGTCTTCGTCCTCTCCGCCGATGCCTTCTTCGTCGATCGCAACCGTCGCCCTGTTCTTCGTCATCTTCATCATCGCAACCGTTTTGCTCGCCCTCTGCGATCGCGTGCCGACGCCTACGGAGCTGCTCGGAGCCACCGAGGCCGGAGAACGTTCGTCGCCGGACGAAGAATCTTCTTCCTCCACGACCCTTGCTTTCCTCCTCCTCCTCCTTGTCGGCTGTTCCGGCACCGGCGTCGGTGGAATCTCCGCGTCCTCATCGCCTTCAAGATCAATCTCTACTTCCAATCTCCCTGTTCGGTGGAGCAACTATTTTTGAAACACTAGCGGATGATGAAAAATGCGAGAAAAGGCCGTTTTTGGTCCTCCATTATTCAAAATGTTACTTTTAGTCCCAATGTTACCGATTTTGGACCATTTTGGTCCACCTGTTAATTTAACAGTTAGTGTTAGTTTGGAAGAAATTACGCGTCAGACCAGCATCATCCCAAGTTTTGTAGGCCGAAGAAAGTGGACCTGTCGGGTCTGTGATTTTGGGCTGGTCCGACCCGTAATTTGGTCAAAATTAACAGTTAAATTAATTTATGAATCAAAATGACCAAAATCGGTAACATGGGAGACTTAAAAGTAGAATCTCGGAACATTGGGGACCAAAATATGGCATTCCCCAGAGAATGCTGTTCGAAATGATAGCACGGAGTTATTATTACCTAAAATGTCTCTGATCTGCTCGGGCGTTAACGTCTCCTCCGGCTGCATAACTATCGCCTGCAAGCGATTAGCCACCTGCCTCAGGTCCCTCAACACATCTTTCTCCGACGACGCCACCGAAGCCAATGCACGATTTAATACGATTCTCATGAGCTTCAGAGGGCCTTGCTCCGATACTCTGAACTGAAGCTGAACTAGAATTTTGCAGAGCGCAGCCACGTAAGACCTTTCTGCCGCTGTCTTCTTTCCTCCGTTGAAGGTAGCCACCTGAGGATGGAGGATTTTTAACGCTAAGAAACTAAATCAGCAGAACTCCAATTTGAGAAAGAAAAACTTCAAAACTTACCTCAGCTGCAATGCGAATTGCGAGTCCTTCTTGGCCCCCCTCGAAATCGGATGAAAGGCCCGTTTCTTCATCGGGGTTATTGAGGTCGCTGTCGTCTGATTTTGAGCCTGCTGCTGCTACGAACAAGGGGACTTGCATCATCTGCAGCATAAACTGCGATGCTTGCCCAGCTCGCTTGCGCATGTTGGACACCATCAGAGTAGATCCAGAGAAATTCCCGTCGATGCCGGGCCACATGGAGCGAAGAACGGGCAAGAAAGCTTTGGAGATACATTTCTGCAACCAACGATAACACCAATGCGATTCCCATTATAAATGATATAATAATAGAAACTTTTTAGCACGAAAGAAACGATTTTTCTTACCTTGTGATTAGGGGAGAGGGCGGGGTAGTGCTCGAAAAATACCGATAGGCACTGTTTCAACCTGCAAAGCAAGAGGAATAGTTGTCTTTTTATATATATTCGCTTGAACTATAAAAGATGAAACTAAGTTATGCCATGGGTCGTAACCTGTGTAACTCCTGGCTCTGGTGGCTAAAGTAGAGGCAAATGAGCTTAGTTAGTAGCAAATGATTCTTTGCTGCATATGATCCCGAGAACTTGTTGCTCAAAAGAAGAATCTTGGCTAGGCCCTCTCCTAAAATGCCATGAATTGATTGGCTTTCATCGTCCACCGTGGAAGATCCCCACTCGTGTCCCATAGCAGCATACAAAAGATTAAGAAGCCCAGTAGCCTCGTCATCGTTGCCATTGAAAATCTCGACTGGGTTTATAGGCATTACATTTTCTTGCATTTCTGAAGAGAGGCTACAATTCATTGCTTTATCCACTTTGTCGGTACCGTGCCACACTCCAAGATCGAGTAATGATTTTGAGGCCATTGAGGTAACACTAATTGGGCCCTTGATGAAAGAGTATCGTAACTGCTTTACGAGATTCTCAGAAGGTTTCCTCTCTCGCAGCCCGAAAAGCCCCAGGCACCTGATTGAAGCTCTTTGCACGTCCAAGTTTGCATGCTTTGCCTGAATCAGACACGATTAAGGGATCACAGGAAGAAATAATGTAATAAAAATGTCCCACAAATCAGTCAATTTTCTGAATAACATACTCCAGGAAGCAGCAGAGAATTGAGAATTTCATCTGGTTCAATGGATCCCCCGTGCATGTGACGAAACGAGCTCGTGTGCTCCAAAAGAAGAGCAGCCACAGCTATGCAGTGGAGCCACTGCATGGAGTCAGCTGTCCTCTCTCTGCAGGGCTTTGCGAGCCCTTCTAAAGCAGAGAGAAGAACCTCTTCGAACTCTCCTTTTGCTGCGTGGACCTTCTTTGTCAGCTCTGCCACAGCAGTGGCCCAATCTCTTTCTCCACCTAAACTTAAGCCATCACCGATGACAACTTCGTCGCCGTTATCATCCAATTCGTGATCGATAGGCATGTGCAGCAGCTGCTGCGCGAAATCACCGGCCATTTTTCTGTTCGTTGAATCGGAGAAATCAAGCATGGCACCGAGCAGCAACAGTTGCCGAGAGGTGAATCTGTGACTTGAACCTGAAAATTGAGAAACTATATGAATCAAATTGGTGAGGAAGAATGATGAGTGCTTTTTTGATAAAACAAAGCCCACCAGCAGCAATATGAGCCTTCACCAATTCGATGTAATCTGAAACAGAAGCAGGAAGAACGTGATCGAGTAGATCATTTTTGTCTGAAGCTTCAGCAGCATATACAGTTGATTCTGTGCCTAATGATGTGGCAGCATCAGATCCCTTTGACTGATTTATTCAAGAGTGGACAGTATCATTAGTAGAGAACAAGGTGGGCATTAGTCATTTATTAGGATAACAGACTAAAATGAAGATGATGATAAGAATGATACTTCAAAAGATGAACATGAGGAAATGTAATAAAGAACCTTTTCAAACTTATAATAAGATTCACGGCAATGAAAGCAAATAATATGTTTTGAATCGCCTTGTAAAAGTTACTTCTGAATTTTTTTATGAAGAAAAGACAATAATTTGGTAGAAATACTTACATGGGCTTCATTCTGAAGATGCTTACAGACCATTCTCCAAAAGAGAGCAACTTCCCCATCCATTAGCTTAAATTCGTTGCAGTCACCTATTTTTCAATATAGGACAAGCAATGCTACATTATAGAACTTCACACTAGTCTCACACACTCGTTCGCTTGCATGAGAGCAGAGTTTACTGAAACTTTTATATCAAATTTTCAACTATTATGTTGACATATAAGCATTAATATTGGCTTCACAAAGAACCAATGTTGAAGATCAAGATATTCTCACTAACCTTCAGAAGAGCTGCCGTTGGATACGATATATGTCCTAATACTTTGACCATTTTGCAGATTCACCAACCCTTCCCTCAGTAGCGTGGCCATTACTGACTCCCCAACGGATTCATAGGTTTCCACATCAAGAAACTTAAGAAGCTCTATAGGGTCTCCGTTGCAGCATTTTTCTAGCCACTCATCTTTCAGCAACTTCAGGCACTCCTTTGAAACGGTTGCAGAACGATCGGTGAGCCCTCTCTGAAGAATCGTTGTTCTAAGCTTGATACTGTATATGCAATACATATTGTAAATCAAAAATTTATTGAAGTAAAATCCACCTCCTCTAAAGGAGATTTCGAGCTTTAATGTAGTTCTCAAAGCCACATCAAGTTACCTAAGGCTGTGCAGGGGGAATTTAGAGGCAATAACAGTGTATGCTGACTTCCTCACAGAATCTGCCATGTCAAGCGTACAGTCGATCACAACTGATAAAGTGTCAGTCGAAGGAGGCAAAGACAACAAAATTATCTTACGAACATCCTGCAAATAGACACGTTATGACCATGAGACCCAAAGATATCTAAATGACTTGAGTTCTTAGAAAGTCAAGTTTTTCAATTATTAAGAGCACTCATGTTGAAGTTTTGAATGCACTGCTTTCAAACTATCATTACAACTGATTTAACAAGCACAAGGTAAAAGTTATTGTCACTAATCCACTATCACTTAAGAAACGTAAAAATCGAGCCAACAAGGGGAAAGGAGAATTTACCCCATTCTGTTCCGAGGACAGTTTTTCCACGAATAATTCAAGAATGTCTCTGTTCTCTGAATCATTCACAAATCGGGAAAGAGCCCTAACAGCAAATGTGCGAACAACGGCTACTTTATCACTCACACAAACTTTCATACACTCAATCACGTCATCCCAAAGTTCGTCACTGACTTCAGCATCATCTGGCAACCGCATAATGACCTAGACAAGGATAAATTTCAAAATCACTCACTTCGACTCAGCAATCGATTCTCGAAACACATGTCAAATGCCAATTCTTCGATTATAAAACAAAAATTGAAAATTTTGCGAATTCACCTCAGAAGCGATCTGACAAGCCCTAAACCTAACGGTCTTATCTGCCGAGGAAGCAGCCACGATTAAAAACCTCATCAAGCTCTCCAAAAATTCATCTCTTGAATCACCTTTTCCGAAGCTCGAACACGCGAAGACGGAAATGAAGTTCACAACTCTAACAGTAAAGGCAGTGCGGCGCTGGAATTTGAAAATCGGTGTCACGGCTTTGCAGAACGCGGCGGAAAATTCAGCCGTAGGATGAGATGATCGAAGGGATGAGAGATCCTTGAGCTTTCGCAAGTGCGTGGCTTGCGACATGCGGACCTCATCGATGATTCTGGCGATTTTCAAGGTAAGTTGATTCTCATTCGATTGAATAGTCGCCATGTTTGATTGATGTAAGAAGCTCTGTCGTCGGATCTATCCCTTCAGCTTGAACTGAAAATGGTGAGTTTGAAATGAGATTTGAAGCGGGAGAAAGGAAAGTAGGAGAGCTTATTGGACAAATTAAACGGGCCCATTCTTTTTATTTTATTTTTTGAGTATGTTGTATATATTTTTCAATGTAGTAAAATTCGGCTTTTTTAATTATTTAGGGCTTTTCTTTTTTCAAATTAATAAAATAAAGCTATTTTGCAAAGAAATAATAAAAATAGCGCCGTCGCATGTAATGAATACGTCGTCGTGGCTATGCCCGCGACTTTTCTCAGGAACCTCCTATTATTCTTTCTTCAAGAAGCATATTATACAAATAATGTTAGAACTAATCATTACGCATTCTCTATTATATATATATAAAGTGTGTGTCCCTCTTTTTAAAGTATGGTATCTCTTTGCGAGAACTAATCATTTCTTTTATGTTATCTTTTTCTGTTATTATTTTCTAATTTATTTATTTAGGTTTTTATAGCAATTTAAATTTACATATTTTTTAAATTCAATTTTTTTATTTACGTCTTTTTTTAGCGAAGTGAAACTTACATATTTATGTTTTGAATTTACATATATATTTTTCATTAACTTAACTTATTTAGGTTTAGTTTTTTCATGTATACGTATTTTTTCACTATCTTAGTTTTTGTACAATGTCGATTCGTGCCTGTTAGTGAATTTATCATACATGGAGTGGACCAGTGTAGTTGAATCGATTGACTTGGTTTCTTCTATACTAATAAATAACATATTATATTTTTAAACAGAATTATTTTTAAATTACTTTAAATTATAAAATAACCTACATTTAAATAAATTATATGTGCGCTTATTTTATTATAATTCAAAGTTCTTTTATTAAAAATCAATACGTATTTAGAAAATAATAACTAATAATTTGTAGTGGAATTAAATAAATTATTGCAAGATAATTGACACTATAAAAATCCAACATAGTCAAATTATCTAACTTCTCAAAAAAATAAATAGTGAAAAATTTGAATTAAAATTGTGTAAACGTAATTTACTATAAAATCAAAATAAATAATTAGATGAAAAATAACAGAAAAAGAAAACATAAGAGAAATGTTTAGCTCTCACAAAAAGAAATCATCCGTTAAAATAGCGAAACATAAATGCTACATAAGACATTATTAGTAATGATTAGTTCTCATATTATTGGTACATGAAAAAAAATGAAACACTCTTACGAGAGTAAGGAGAAAACGCCGCGGACATCGCATCCGTTAAATGCGACGGCGCTACTAATGGTATCGTTCGGCCCTATTTCGTTAATTCTCTGCAAAATAGTTCAATAATAAAAAGAAAAGCAGTAAAATTAGCTAGGCTCTAATTGAAAGCTCGGGGGCCTAGGAGTTTCTTGGCAAAAATTATACGGTTCACATGTTTTTCATTCAAATACAAAATGTTCCGTACTGCAAATATTCCTCCTCAAAGTTTAAACCATATAGTCTAATGACGAAAAAACATCAAAATACTTAGAATTATTCGATTTCAATTAACTTTTATCTTTAGAATTAATTTATTCTCGATCATTTTAATGTTAATTTTATTATTCTCGACATAATTTGACTTCAAGTAATGTTTTTCTTTAGAATTCGCAATTATTTTAGAGAAATTTATGTAAAATTAAAATACAACAATAAACTATAAAAATTATTATGTTGATTTGTTAAGATGCTATAAGTAAAAGAATCGATTAATTTTGTTTACTCAGTTAAGAGTTGATATTGATTTTTTTTATTATAAATGAATTTTAGATTATTTCAATAGATTAAAATACTAAGGCCTTGTTTAGTTAGTTGGTTTATATTTAGGAGAATAAAATGAAATGTGTATTTGGTTAATGGGTTTAAATAAGCACACCTGAGACATGTGTTTATTTAAACCCTTGTACAAGGGTTTAAAGTTAGTATATATAAACACATACTCTATATAAACATATGAACCAAACATCTCAATATGGTCTAAACTAACTTTTAAAATGTCTAAACAAATGAACCAAACAAGGCATAAGATAAAATCTAAATTTGGACTTAATATATTTGAAAATATAAATTAAATATAGGCCCAAAAAGCCCTTAAAGCTTAGAAGCCCAATTTAACTCAGATTTAGGGTTTAGTTTTAATCGTCTAACCCTAAAGCCAGCGAAGGCTCGCAGTGTTCGGACGGCGACGACATCACCATCTTCACCTTGGGGACGTGCAACAACATTTAATTCTCATAATTATTATATCATTTAATTTATTTCTCTAATAAAAACAGTCTGTCTGAAGTTTACACGCCTTCAATAATAAAGCACAGTGTCGGTACAGTTACAGAAATTTTCTTTTGGGTCGATTTCGTTTCAAACCCTATTATAGTTTCAAAATAGGTTTCAGATCTGTGAGTGAAAAAATGATTTTTAAAGACCCATTTCGCTGAAAGTTTAGGATAAAGGACCCAAATTTCGAACTGATCAAAATACCCTTATTAAATACTTTATAAGAAGAGGTATCGAAAGTCACTTTTCTGTTATTATCTTACGGTATTTTGTTATCATATATATATATATATGTGTGTGTGTGTGTGTGTGAAGTGTTACTATATGTCAATATTGCATTCCAATATGGTTAATAAGTGGTATCAATATACTAAAAATTGACTTTCGACGATTGACATTTTTCGTATATTTCATATTCATTCCCATGAGCATTGTCCCGCCAACAAATCAAATTCGATGTGCAATCGACGATTTTTTCTGATCTTAATGTCATCGAATGTATTATTTGGGATGCGAATTTTTTGAAATTCTTAACTCGAATAAGGAAAATAATTGTGAATTGAATAATATTTTCGGCCAAAATTGCAAGTACTATGTATAAATTCGAGTGACCCATAGTCTGAATATTACGTTGTGCCCCCGTGTTGGCTTCATCGCAAATTGATCATTATCTCTAATGAAAGTATAAAATGGGTCCGTCTCTATATTTTAAAACATGTTGTGGTCTGAATTCTAAGGAAACATGCTTAAGTGGACCTGAACCCTAATTTACCCTCTTTTTTTTTCTTAATATGCAAACTTGGATTTTAATGAATTCTGCTCACCACCTTAGACCAATTAAAATGCACTTGTGTGCGCTAACTTATAGATTAAATAACTTATTTATATACTAGATGTTATGTTAATTGTATATTACTATATACCGTATACATGTTTTTTTCTCATACATATACCATATAAATGTTGCATCCATTGCCTCCAAACCTTTCCTAAATTGTATCTTTTCAGAAATAATTCTTCACATTCTATAAGGAGATCCTCATGAGTTCATTTCTCTCATTCAGGATTAAATCAAACTAATAAGCTATCAAAACCAACATTCATTCCAGTCATTTACGTTAGAATGATCAATTAAATGGTTGGCATGCATGAGAATTAAAGGCGACGTACTCAAATTATTAAATTCTACCAATGGTGCTTTATTTATTGTTGGCGTGTAAAGAAAACCAACCTACGACCTAAACAATTTCTTTACATTAAATGGGTGAGTCACTAAATATATCGATTTTTTTATTTTGCGTCAATATATTTGATAATTACAAAAGTAGATCATTAATTTCGTATGTCGAGACAAAATTGTGTCTCCAGTACATTATTGGACCACCAACTTCGTATGTCCAAAAAAATTGGCTCACTATGTTTGATAATTGCAAAAGATGTCACGATCTTCGTATGTCGAAAGACTATTTTTGTCAGTAAAATGGACCGTAAGACCCAATTTGCTTTCGACATACGAAGTTAGTGACTCAATAATGTACCAGAGAACCATCGACATGCGAAGTTTGTGCCTCCGAAGACCCATCGACATAAGAAGTTTGTGACCCAATAATGTACCGGAGACCAATTTCGTTCGACACACTAAATTAGAGACCTATTTTTGCATTTATCAAACATAATGACCCAAAATCGAAAATTAATATATTTAGTGGCCAAATTTTATAATTTTTCCAATTAAATGATATACAATAATTTATGAGAATTAAGTGGTGTGCATGTTCCCTAGATTAGAAAAATGGATGGAAGAGATGAGTAGTTGTTTATATAATTTTATTATTTCTAAAACGTATGTATATTTTTATTTCATCGGCATGAAAATGAGAACAACATTGGACGTGAGAAAATATTGAGATTTATTCTCCAATAACCAGCCCTGAAGCCCCATAATGCATACAAAAGTGCTAATTTTTTACATTTATACTATCATAATATGCTTATTATCATACACTAGTTATGCAACATTTGGGAGGTTGCGACAGAAACAAAAGAAAAGAGTGAACTACAATTAATGAGAGTCACTTGGCAATAACTTTATTGTTATCTTGTAAAAATCAAAGACAGAATTCTATAATTGGCATGCATGCTTATATGATCTACTATGGTATATATGCATATTGAAAAATGAAAAAATATTAAACTATTTATTATTGTATGTGGAAAGACGACCAACAACATCTGAAAATTTTAAATTAGATTGATGGACATCAATGATGTTGCAAATCCAAAGAATCTCCTCCTAGTCCTATGAATACATCAATTATAAGATAGGTCTAAATGGAGATTTGATAAAGTTTCGAATAAAAGGAGTAAAATAAAAATAATAAAAAAGTGAAAGGACGCAGCGAGAGAAAAATAAAGAGGCTAATAATAACTCACAATAATAGATTAAAAGAAAAGTAAGTATATTAATCTTGAAAATGAACAAAAATTAATCATGAAAGTAATGTCAACGGCCTTTCATTGACGACAAAGATGTATTTACTGCTTTTTGACGATTTACTTTTCCTTTTATATTACACATTTATCCATTTTGTTTTGGATATGTTCTGACTGTAGTAGAAACTGTATCAACGTTAAAATCACTTCATCTTATTTACATATAGAAAAAAATGGAAAGTTGACGGGTGCGACCTAGTGCGGTATCATTATTTCGAGCGTTATTCAGTCTGATAAATAAACTGGTTCGTTTAGTTTTGATTTTCGAGCGTTATTCTATTTTATTCCCTCTTCTGATGATGATTGATACTTGCATAATTAATTTAGTCCACAATAAATACCCACAAAATCTCATTAAAAAATAAAGAGAAAGAGCGGGCGATGCTCCTGGGTTCTCTGATTGCACGTCTCAACACTAGTCACGTAATAATATAAAAATATTATATCATGAAAATGCCAATTCCATGTAATTTAGGAAACTCATACTCCTCAAATCTGTAAATTGTAATAGCTCCATCTATGTCTTCGTGAGAATTGGTACGTAAAATATGACCAATGAGTCTTTCTCGAAAGGAATTAAAAGAAAAATTGTAAGACCATTTATTTCCCTAACTATTCTAAACGATAAAATATTTCGGCGTTGTTTGAAATATGATCTCTCATTCTCGGCTTCTTTAACAAAATAATTCGAAATAAATTATTAATTATCAAAATAGGGCGTTTTTTGGACATATTACTAAAATAGAGCCAATTGCGGGCATTATCCGCGACGTCGCACCCATTGGTCGCGATTTTCTATTTTCGCGAAATGTGGGCCATGGTACGGGACTGTTGTACTGGGCCAATAAATTTTTGGCCCAGTACGGAGCGCGCGCCTAATAGGCGCGACGTCGCGATTATTACTCGCGACGTCGGGGAAATATAGATCTCAAATCCATTTCTCCGACCCTCACTCTCTCCCTCACTCTCTCTCTCTCTAAAACGAAACCCTACACCTCCATCCGCCGCCGCCGCCGCCTTGTTCATCCCGCGCCGCCCGACCGCTCGCACGGCCGCCCGACCGCTCGCACGGCCGCCCGACCGCTCGGCCTCTCTCTCTCTCTCTCTAACTCTCTCTCTCTCTCTATCTCTCTCTCTCTCACTCTCGGCCTCTCTTCGCCACCGGCGCCGCCGCCTCCGTCCGCCGCTCAGCCCGCCATGCGCACCTCGCCCGGCCGCCCGCTCGCCCCCCCCCCCTTCTCTCTCTCTCCCCATCTCTCTCGGTTTCTCATCGCCACCGCATCGGTCCGCCGTGTTCATCCCGCGCCTACCGCCCCGCCCGCCCGGCTGCCCTCTCTCTCTCTCTATCTCTCTCTCTCTCTCTCCGCCGCGTCCACCACCCCGCCGCCCCGCTCCGCTGCCGGGTCCAACGCCGTCGCCGCCAGCATCGCCGCCGCATCCGCCTCGGGCGCTCTGTACGTTTTATTAGGTATTTAGTTTGATTATAGTTTAATTGAGTTATTCGTTGTTTGGTTATAACATTAGACGGATTCGTTTAGTCATTATCCCGATCTGTATTGTTTGATTGGTTATAACATTTTTTTGTTCGATTTAGGATGGACACGAACGAATTCTACGGTCCGATCAATCGTTCGCTGTTGATATTTCAGGATAGTCATCGTTGTAACGATGTGCTATCCAACACGGATGGTGCTATTGACACCCCGTTGACGGTTAGGGGCTTAGAAAACGTAGTATGGGGTAAAATTTCATGACCGGTGCAATTACACGGTCGTGTTATGGAGAAGTTACATACTATGTCGCTGTATGGCGTCTATAGTTGTGGATCTCAGAAAATAGATCCACACTTGATTACCGCACTCGTCGAACGGTGGAGAAAGGAGACACACACATTTCACCTACCAGTGGGGGAGGCGACTGTTACATTAGAGGACGTAGGGTTGCTGTGGGCACTCCCCGTGGACGGTATTTCCGTCAGCGGTGTGATCCCACGTAAGACGCAGGAGCAGTGGCTCGAATATTGCGAGGAGTTGGCTGGGTACAGACCTCCCGAAGGAGCGTACCACGGGACGAAGTTGTCTCTCCGCAAGTTTGCGATCTGGTTAGAAGAAAATCCAGTCGACGACATGACCGACGAACTAATCGTCGATCAACATGCGCGCCTACGCATTGCTGATGTTCGGGTCGGTGATGTTTCCCGACTCCAATGGAAGTCACACGTCGATGACCTACCTTACGCTGCTCGAGGACATCGACGAAGTCCATCATTACAGCTGGGGCAGCGCCGTGTTAGCATTCCTCTACAGAGAGCTCTGCACGTCATGTCAGTCGAGGAAGATGAACATAGGTGGAGCTTTACGGTTGCTGCAGGTACGAAAGATAGTTTAATGAAACAACTTGTAAAGCGTAAACGATACTTATGTATATAAATAATTAAAATATAGGTTTGGGCATGGATGCGTATATTACAAGTCTAGCTCATTATCGCCCAGCCTCGAGTGGTGATGCAGCCTATTGTAGTCGATGGCATTCAGTTACCCATTCCACCGCATGCGGCGATGTAATTGCTCTTCTAATTATTCGAACTTTCAAATAAAAATATTTCAGCCTAATGAATATTTATTCATTTAGATGGAATGCATTGTTTGACCATACGACCTCCGCAAATTCAAATTTGCGTGCGATACGGGAGTCCATCGATAGTATGTCGATGGAACAATTTGTATGGACCCCGTACAACTATCACTATCCGGAGATTTTGGCGCTACCCCCGGAATGCTGTTCTCAGTCCTCTCGGTCGTCGTGCCCGCTGATATGATACAATATCGTCGAGTGGCACTATCCAGATCGTGTGATGCGACAGTTCGGATTGATTCAGTCGGTGCCACAACCACCGGCATAACTTACTGTAGATCTCCACCGTTTTAGCACTCGGAATGTCCCCGGAAAAGATTGGAGATCGCAGCACGAACCGCACGAGGCGTTTTGGAGTCAAAGGCACTCAAGGGTTGTGAATGGACTGGAGATAGGATCCGGACCGCAGTGCACCAGTGACTATTATGACTGGTACCGGTCCGTGACCCGTCGATATATCTCTCCGTCGTCTGTTCACTTGTCGCGAGGATTTCAGATGGGAGATGGAGCATTCATCGACGTGATGGTTAGTTTATATATTAATTTTATTTATTATATTTAATTTCGATTTATTCGCGGCAAAATAATATTTGACTATTCTAAATAACAGGCACAACATCTCGATGACGTGGAGACAAGACTACGTCGTTGTGAAGTGGACGGAGGATTAGACGTTGTACATCGTATGCAGCATCTAATCATCGATAGGCGTCAGCGACGTGATACCCAGTTCACCGACGTTCCTCCTACGCAAGATCGTGGGGCTTCATCCTCGCACCATGTCACTCAAGGTGCTGGGCCGTCGTTATCGCGTATTCCGACAGATTTATACGGCGATGGTGGATATGGGACGTCGATGCCATCGGGGTACACTACGCCGATGCAGTACACATCCGAGGACGATGACGACGACGACGACACGCCACCTTACCGTTCATCTACCCATCGTCGTCCATCCGAGCGTGAGACCCCAGTTGACCGTCGCCATCTGCGTACAGAGCAGCGTCCTCGAAGATGCGGTACCGGAGGGCATTATATGCCATAGTTTTTTTTGTTCAGACGATGTTTTTTTGTTCATACGATGTTTTTTATTGTATTTATTAAGACGATGTTTTTTTGTTATATGTTATTACGACTTACGTTTTTATTTTCGCGATGTTATTATCTTATTATGCGTAACTTTATGGTGGATAATTATAAAATACGAGTTATATAATTAGTAGAGCCGTAAAAAAGGCCCGAAGCCCGCGGGCCGCCCCGCCCAGGCCCGCCAAATGGATTTTTTTAGGTCGTCAGGGAGTGGGCCGCGGGCTACAGGCGGGGCGGGGCGGGCTAGCCCGCTGGCTACCCGTCTATTTTAAAAAAATAAATATAATATATTTTTATCTTATACATGGACCTTCTAACGATTGTTAGAATTAAATCGTCGGATACAAGGGATGATTTTGCATAACAAAATTATCATTCAATTAATTCGATCGGTAACAGCCTTTGCCCTACAAACGCCTTTCTGCGGCAACACGGGCTTTGCCAAACGCCGACAAGGAATTAATTGAAATCAAATTTAATTACAACCTTTATCCAAAACTTAATTCTTTCAATTGATAGAAGAAAATATAAGACACATCTGATAAAATAAAACCATGCTTTAGGTATTAAGGCATCTTGATGTAGTTTAACGGTAGAATTAGCCCATCATTGGGGCTTGGTCAGAAATATAATTTTTTTAAAAAAGAAAAAACTTACTTGTAGAGAGTTGTATAACGATCTTCAACTTTTATTTCTTAGAGAGAGTTACAAGAGTGATGAGGGAGAGAGTAAAGGAGAGTGTAGAAAAGAGCACACAAAAAAAAGCACACCCTAAACATTTGGGTTTGAAGGTAATAAATAGAAGTACAATAATTGAGGGAAAGAATTTTCTTTCGTTGCTGCCCCACTTGTTGAGGGAATCTTGACAGCTGTGAACTTTTTCTTCGTGAATGTCACGATCAACTTTAAATTCTTCATCGTGGATGACAGCTGTGAGCTTTGTCTTCGTGGGTGTCACGATCAACTTTAATTAGTCTTGTCCACTTTGAGTGATCCTTTGGCTTTAAGCCCTTCAAATTCTTCACGAGACTTGGTAATTTGTGCAACCTTGTCTTTAATAATTGATATTTCTTGTTCAATGCGATCATGAGTGTCATCGATATCTTCAATAAAGATATCATCCGGATTTTCCGGACTTTGTCCTTCACCAGCAAGGCAAATTTCTTCATCTTTTGATGAAGTTTCCATTGAGATGTCCGAAATGTCCATTCCAAAATTTTTTGCAATATCTTTTTTCATCTCTTCGAGATAAACATCAATTATCTCGTTGGGCTTCATTTTTCCCTTCTGAAGATTAATTCTTCTTAGAGATGGTTTCAAAAGGACTAGGCGCTTCCCTTTGTTGGCGATTATTAATCGCATTTTTATATAGGGAAATTTTCTCTTCGATTTTATCAATCGTTTGCTGACTTTCATATTCGTCAGTTTGAGTTTTTCTAATCATTTTCTTCCAAAATTTAATAAAAAAATTCCTCTGGAGACAATGAAGTTTTTGTTGGGTATGACCAACTTCAGGAGTCCATCTCCAAATCCATGGAATAGAAAATTCAATATAAAAATGTAAAGAAGCCATTCCTTCTATACATTGTTTATTATGCTCAGCTTCTATTAGAAATGGAGAGACTTTAACCCATTCTTGGTAAAGGCCAAAGAAGGGTTCTTTTAGAATTTCAATAGATGCGCCATATAATAGCCACCATTGATAAAACCAATTTGGAATTTTTTTCTTATAAACATCTGAGCAGATTTTTATCCACCAAGAATGTTTTTTAGAATCATTTTGATATAAGAATACCTTATTAAAGGCATCAATATAATCATAATAAATAAATTTAATCAAAATTTTTTATTCGGGATGGAGATATTCTCTATCCTTTAAGGGATGAATTGCCCAATTTTCAGCAGTAATTATTTGCTTAGTAATAAGTTTGCTAAAGGTATAACATTTTCTTTGAGCAGTTTCGGTATTACCCGCATTAAAATGCTCAAAATCAGCCGTTCCAGTGGCCTTTAAAATATTTTCGTAATTATCTCGAGATTTATAGAAGGGAGCAGCATATGATGCTTTCTCTAAATACCTTGACATTATTGTCCAAGGTTCATCAGACCATTTTAGGTCTTTAAATTCTAACAGAAGTATTACCTCTGTATGATTCTTTTTCTCGTAATCGACGTCTTCGTCATCGTCTGCAATAATTTTTGCATAAGAAGTGCCTTCTTTATTTTGCGATTGCGCCTTTTGTTTCTTGTATTCAAGAAACTCCTTGTATGTTGGATCGTCTTTATTCCAAGTATTACTTGAAGATGCAGAGAATTGTGAAAGATTTTCTTTCACCAGTTTCTTGTTACCCATTTGGGCAATAATATGTCCACGACCACCACGTCCATCTCTATTAGAGGCGAAACCTCTCCCATATTGGGACATTACTGCGCATTGCAAAAAACTCATGTAAGAAATTCACGAGTCAGAAAATCGGGAAGACTATTATCGCTTCCCTTTTTATAAATTATTTCGAAATCGAAAGGGGCTAAATGAGCCTGTCATCTCGCAAACATTTGTTTTGAGACATTATGTTTGAAATCCTTTTGGAACATGAATTTCGCTGCTTGACAGTCAGTTTTTATTAAAAACTTTTGATTGTAAAGATCATCTTGGAATTTTAAAACACATTTAACTATAGCGAGAACTTCTCTGGCTATAGTAGCGTAATTTTTCTGAGCATTATTCCATTTTCCTGAAGAGAATCTAACAAGATGCTCAAATTTATCATCTGGAGAAACTTGTTTTAATATTCCTCCATAACCAATATCAGACGCATCTGTCTCAATAATTTTTTGCCAAGTAGGATTAGCAAGCATGAGACAAGGAAGATGCATGACTTTACTTTTGATTTTCTTAATAGCTTCAGTATGACAATTTGTCCATTGACAAGGTGTCTTTTTTAATCTATCATATAAAATAGATGTATCAATTGCAAGATTTTTATAATAGGGGGAAATATAATTTAGACTTCCTAAAAATCTTTGTAATTGTGTTTTATCGAGAATTTGATCAGGAAATTTTGACGCAAATTCAATACTTCTATTAATTGGAGTAATACTACCCTTTTCAATAATATGACCCAAAAATCTAATTTTAGTTTGGAATAAAATCATTTTTGGACTAGATATGACTAATCCGTTTTGGATAATTATTTTCTTAAAATATCAAGATGTTTAAAATGTGTTTCGATATCTTTAGAAAATACTAAAATATCATAAATATATACGATAATAAAGTTACTATAAGGAATGAATATATCATTCATAATATTTTGAAATTCAGAATGAGCGTTTTTTAAACCAAAAGGCATAACGTTCCATTCAAATTGTCCAATTGGGACAGCAAAGGCGGTTTTATACCGATCCTTTTCTTCAACCTGGATTTGCCAAAAACCAGATTTTAAATCAAATTTTGAAAATAGGATTGCATTATGCAATCGATCAAGCAAATCCTTTTTATTAGGAATAGGATACCTGATCCATTTCAAAACTTTATTCAATGGTTTGTAATTAATTACTAACTTGGGTGCATTATTAACATAAAAGGCGGTACACGACCAAGGAGATTTTGAAGGTTTTATTAAACCTTTCTGTAAAAGAGAATTTATTTCTTTCTTACATAATTCTAATAATTCAGCATTCATTTGACAAGGACGAGCTTTAGTGGGAATATTTTTCTCACTAAAACCTTCTTCGTAGGGTAAAGAAACAATATGTTTCTTTCTGTTCCAGAATGCATTTGGAAGATCATTGCATATTCGCAATGTAAATTTATTATGAGTTAGCTTAATTTTTTGTTGTAACTTAGGATTTTGGATTTTATCCTCAATCGTAAGTATACTGATTTCTTGTTTCAAATAATTTATTTGATTTTCTTTTGCTCTAATAAGAATAGAATTTTTAATTTCACTAAGAATTCGTGAAATTGGTTCAGTAATGAATTTAAAGTATACTTCTTTATTTTCGAAGCTTCCTTTAAATCCGCGTTCATCAATATTAATGATAGGAAATATTTTCCTAAGAAATGGTGTGCCAAGAATTACTTGGTTTGTAATATTTTTGACAAGCAAAAATGATGTGGGAATGCAGACCTTATTTTTACAAATATAGGCCTTTGGAATCTTATAATTAATTTGCAACTTTTCTCCGCTGGCAGAGCTGAGAGAATGAGTTGTTTTATAAAAATATTGAGTAGGTATAATACCTTCTTCGATACAGTTTAAATCTGCACCACTATCAATAAGAGCAATAAGATCTTTTTGATAATTTTTATCAATAAGTAGTGAAATCTTCACTAACCATTTTTGAGAAGTGATGATTTCTAGAGTAGAAAGAAAATTATCATTTTCTGTCTTACTGGTAAATTCTTCAAGGGATTTAAAAGATGATTCATCAAGGATTGATTTGGAAGATGATTCATCAAGAATTTCTTTTCCCTTTTCGAGTTTAGAAAGTCTTCTTTCTAAATTATCATTACTTAATTTTAATTCTTTAATTTCTGTTTTAAGAACTGAAATCTCAATAGTTAAATCTTTAATATTAACTGGAGATTCGTTAATTTTATTTTTATTTCGAAGTAATTTCATTACTTCTGTCATTTTATAGGGTTCCGATTTTTGAATAACTTCTTTAGAAATTTCTTCATTTTGAATAATTTTCTTGATGATTAGATTCTTTAAATCTGGATAATCAGTTTCTTTAAGTATTTCTAAGAGATTATTGTCGAGGACATTAACCTCTTGAAATTGGGAGATAATTTGATAGAAATTATCATTTTCTGATTCAGATTCTGATTTATCTGAATTTTTTGAGCAAGGTTGTCCTATTTGACAGTTTCGGCATTCATCAGATTCTGATGAAATATCTTCAATAATGTTATTTTCATTGTCAGAAGAGTGATTTGATTCATTATCAGATTCAAGTAGAATTTTCGATAGTGTTTCTTTTAACTCACTATCGATTTCTAAATTATTTATTTTCTTTTTGGTCCTGCAAGTACTCGCTTTATGACCAATTTTTCCGCACTTTCGGCAGATAATAGGGGGAAATTTATTTCTGTATTGAAAATTATTTCTTTTAGAGAAATTTTTTTCTCTTCGTTCAGATTTTCTAACTTTTCTTCTTTCATATTGTTTCGAAGAATATTTTTTAGTTTTATGTTCTTTTGGAGTTTTGCTCCAAGAGGGGTTTTCCATGCCAAATTGACCACAGAATTCTCCTAATTGTTTCTTTTCATCTATAGAATTTCTTTTGACTTGTTTATTTAATTTTATTTCGTTGCATAAGGCTAAACCTTCTTGTATGCAAGTTCCAATAAGTTTACCATAAGTATAGGAATTATAATCGATACTCGATTCTCATTTTCTAAGATTATTCCTTACTCTTTCTGCGAAGAGAGAAGGAAGACCATCTATAAATTTAGATTTCCAGTGAGTACTATTTGACTCAGGGAGTTCCATAACTCGGCTAAGGAAGGTATCTTTGTACCATCTAAAAGATGTAAGAGTTTTACACCTAAGATTTTGAAGAAGAGTTCTGATATTTTCAGAATTATCAGACCATCGGCCTGTAAAGTGTTCAATGATGTTTACACAAAGTGTATAGACAACATTATCCACTTGTTGACCATTTTCTTCTTTTATGGTTAAGTAAATATCGTCCTTTTCACGTTGAGATAAGTAATTATCCCACCAACCCTTTAACTGACCAGTAAAGCCAGCGACGATCATTTTTGCAACAGCTCTATCATTATTTTGATTAGCTTTGCAAATCGTGCTATACATAAGCATTCTATGTATCATATTATAAATTTGTCTTTCGGTATAACCATCTAAATTCCATTCGTATATACATCTACCGTTATACGAATTATTGAGCATAAATTCTTGTTCTTCGAACAAGATATCTTGAGGAGTAGGCCTAGGATAATAATATTTACTTTGAGTTGGCCTATCAGCATATTTCGTATGCTTAAGTTTATTAATTTCTTGATTAAATGTATTTTGAAGATTATCAGAATTTTCTAATTGATCTTCAAATTCTTCGCTTAAAGTAGTAAGCTTAAGATTTTGAAATTTGTCTTCAAGAAGTTTCTCAATATGAGAAATAGATTTGAGTTTAAAATCTGTGATTTCAGGAGGAGGTTGAATACTAGGTGACGCAATATCAACCGTTTCTAACTTATTTTTTTCTTTTAATAAAAAGTTTTTTATGTCTTTTATCGAGGATAAAATTTCTTCGATATTTTTCTTTAATAAAGAAATTTGTTCTCCTAAAACAATAACATACATATTAGTATAATTTTGTTGTTTTAAAAGACTATTAATATGATTAATAGTAATAGAAAGCGTATCGTTTTCAAATAATTTTTGAAAAGCATTAAAAAATCTAATTTCATTTTCTTTTTCCATTTGGAAACTAGTTTGAGGAGGAAAGACTGAAATAAGATTTTTCCCAGTTGAAAGCTTATAATTTCTTTCAAGAACGGAAATCATATTCTTAAAATATTTTGTTAAAAACCAAGGAACAAAAGGTAATTTTTCATTCCGTTTTTCAAGGTCTTTATAAAATTTTTCTTGGATAATTTTTTTATCTTCTTTATTAAAGTTTTCAAAAAACCATTTTCTAGAAGGTTCCCATTTGGGTTGAAAGAATTCTTGTTGAATTTTCTTTCTTGCCGGTGAACCCGGGCTAAAATCGATTTTTGATTTAAAATCCATTAAACACGAAAATCCATTTCTGACTCGGTTATTTCCTCGTCTTGATTTTTAAAAATACCGTGAACAATATTATCTGAATTAATCCTCAATTCTTCAACTATATTTGGTAGGTAATCACTAGAGGTTGATTCTCTAATTTGAGAAGTTGAGGCTCTAGAAGGAGATCGTACCAGATAATCACATGGTGATATATGATATCGTGAAGAGATTGACCTAGTATTTTTAGATCTTGGGGTTTTAATATCAACAGATCTTCTATTTTGCTCAAATTGTATTTGAACAGTTCCATCTGTTGTTTGTATTATTTGAGTGGGATTATTCTTTATTTTGGGCTGAAGAGGCATTGCTCGTTCAATAACCCAATTTTCTGGGAATTGAATTTCTTCCCATTTAATAGATCTACGAGTTGTGATATTAGATCTACTGAAATTGGTTTCTATAAGAACAGTCTCATTGATGGGTTTATCAACGATTTTACACTGAGGATTCAGTGTATAAAGAAAAGAGGCTTATAATAAATCCTGTAACAGATACAAATTACTTCCGATCCTGGAGCGTAATTATATCCGTGAATTTTGACATTTAATGTTAGAGCATCAAATATATTGACATCAGTTAATGATAATTGGAGATTTGGGTATACATTAAAGTATACTGGGCCATGGGCGAAACTAGACTGAATTATTCCCATAAGGGATTGTTTCCAGTCGAGATTTCGACCATCTCTAAGAGCTGCTATAAAGCTCTCAGGTAAACCTTCCAAAGTTAAAGGTTTAAAGGCGACCTGAACTAACCCAATATGAATAAACTTATGGTTTATTCTATATTTTTCTAAGTCTCTATTACTTAGAAGTCTAATGACCATTTCTTCGTTGTTGAGAGAAATAGTTTCTTCGGTAGTTTTGACTACCTGTTTTAGGCCTAATTTTTCGAAGGTTCCTAATTCATAGATTACTTTGTAATCTATCTTAGGAATTGTCCAACGATTTAATTTATCCAAATTTTGAGGAATATCATACTCCTCTTTAATACTGTTTTTAACAGTATCTTTTCTTCTCATCAAATTCATAAGAAAAGACGTTAAACTACACCCTGACTTCCTAATACCTCCATCATGGCTCTGATACCATTTTTATTAATAAATATAATATATATGTATTAAATTATGTAAATGTACTAAAAATATTAAATTAAATATAATATATGTACTAAAAGTACTTCAAAATTAAAATAGATCAACGTTAATATATTTTTAAAAATAAAACAACTTTTATCATCCGCGTGCAGCTTTAATCAACGCTACCTGCAACTTCAGCAACTTTTATCATCCGCGTGCAGCTTTAATCAAAGCTACCTGCAACTTCAGCAACTTTTATCATCTGCGTGCAACTTTAATCAAAGCTATCTGCAAGTTCAGCAACTTTTATCATCCGCGTGCAGCTTTAATCAAAGCTACCTGCATAATATCTTCAATCTAACTATACACAACAATATTGACATTAAAAAAAAAGATCCAGAACATCTATAAAAATTCCACAAATTAAGAAAATAACATACAACATTTGAGATACGATGCACCCGAAAGGTAGAGACCCACGTCTTAATCGCTTCAATGGAAAAAAGATGAATGAGGGTCATCCGATATTCGGAAATTTAAAGGTCCTTGGTGATTACTTTTACGACGAACTGTGGATGTACGATATTGAAATATGGTTCGTTGGATCATTTTACGCAAAAGCATCTATGGCTGATATCACGAATGAGACATTGTCCGTACCTTTTTCTAACGGAGAAACTTGGTCATTTGAAGCGTCGCTACCTTTTATGGACAAAACTACGCGCCGAAATGGGAGATTGAGGAGAGTATGACAGAGGATGGATTCATGCAGATACCGAGCAATGGCTTAAGTGGTTTAAGGTGGTTATTTTACTCAACGTTTTATTCGGCTGTAATAAAATTTTTTAATTATGCAATTTGTCATATTCTTGCAGTAGGATCCTCTTTCAACAATTTATTTCTATGAGCCCGAGCCACATGAATATTATCTGTATAAAATTTTCGGTAGCTATATCAACCCAGACATTGTTCCAGACATTGACGTGCTTGTAATTCCTAACAACGAATGTCCAATAGTTCATACTCAGGCGGAAGAATCATCCAAAAGACAGTCGATAAAACATGTCGGCTCGAGTTCGAGAGTCAAAGACGATGCGGGTGACGACGACCTCATCGACACGCCACCGAAAGGAAATCGATACAATATGTCGAGTAAGATCGGCACCGCTGGCAAAAACCAAGGCGATGATGACTTCGTCAACCCACCTCCGAAAGGAAAGAAAAAAGGTATGAATAGAAAGACGCACAACAAACACAAACATCATGCAATGTCGAGTTCCAGAGTTGAAGAAGATAATAGTGACGATGACTTCGTTGACCCGCTCCCAAAGGGTTGGAGAAAAATTTTTCTAAAGTGATTGTTTGTAACTTCAGTAACCTTTGTCATGCGTGTTTGCAACTAATATGAGGTAAATTCGGACGTAACTGAAAAATTGTAATAATTTACTTAAAGATTTAGTACAACATATGAATACTAAAACTATTTAAAGATTACAATAAATCAACGTTGACCACTGCTTCCGCCTCTTCGACCTTGTCTCCGCCTTGAACCACCACGATCCATTTCGTTCTTATACGAGTTGTACGGATTCTCCCCGGCTCTCTTCTGGTACGCAGAGCGTCGTTATGTATAAGAGAGAATTCAGCAGGCTCCCAATAACATTCGTCATGTAGAGGATGAAAAAACCACTCGTATGTTTTACGGTACGCTTGTTTGTTATAGAAATGAGCAATATGATGCATGCTATGAACTCCCCACATACGGCAAGCTGCTTGGGCATGAGAACATGGGATGAAATACGTGTCCCATTTTCCGAACGTGCACGTCTTTCCTAAGATGTTTACCACGTGCTTCCTTTGATTCACGGTCGAAGTATAAACTTCAGCTGTTTGCAAACGTAGGTCAAAATTAAATGCGACGTGACTCCAAAAACGACTTGTCCAGTCGTTGAACTTATTCCACGCATACGGAGACCAATCGCTTTCGGTGTTAGCCATCGCTGCAGAGCACTCCGTAAATCGATTGCGAAAATATTCAACGCATCGATGAAAGCTAAAGTCCACTACTGCTTTCGGAGGCAAACACCTCGCCCCTTTGAAAACTCCGTTAAGAGCCTCGGAGATATTACTGGTCATCACCCCGCATCGGAATCCACCATCGTAAGCAAACGTCCACTTCTCTTTGTCAATATTATCTAACCACTTCCAGGCCGGTTCATTGAGAACTTTAATGTGTTCCATAATGCGATTGAGCTTCTCCAACGTGTGAGCCATTCCAGCTCTATGGCATAACTGTTTTAGGTCATTGTTCTTGAATTCAGTGTTGAAGTTTGATACGACATGACGTAGACAAAACCGGTGTACACCATTCGGCGGCCTAAACGCTGCTAATTCGCTTACCGCCGCCAATATTCCTATAACAAATTACGATCAATCGATTAAAAGAGTGTCAAATTAATACAAGAATGTATGTAGGAACATAAAAGTACCTCGATGACGATCAGAAATGAGGCATACACCTTGTTCACCCAACACGTGGATGTTAAGTAAGTTCAGGAACCAACTCCAAGAGTGTCTGCTTTCCGTTGAAACATCGGCAAAAGCAATGGGGAGAATATTTTGATTTGCATCGAGCCCAGATGCAATTAACATATTATGCTCGTATTTGGAGTATAAGTGCGTACCGTCAACGCAAACAACTCTACGACAATGCCTAAACCCATCAATACAAGGTTTGAAAGCCCAGAAAACATACCCCAATTTCATCACACCGGGTGCTTAAGTTGGAAGATTCAACCACTTGACGACCGTGTCGGGGTTGTAACGTTTCAGAGCTTTCATGAAGATAAGAAGTTGTTGGACTGAAGTTTCCCAGGTACAGTAAACATTTTCTTTCGCCCTTTTGAGGCCATGCCATGCTTGAATGTATGAGATGTCGTACACGGTATTGTCCTTCACCAGCTGCTTTACGTTCTTTGGTAGAAATTGAGGGTCTGTCTTTACTATTCCAATCAACATTCTCGCAATTGTGTTTCGCGAAATGTTGCGGTGTGTTCTCGCCAACTCGTTCATGTAGCATGTGTGTGGCCCCCCATATATCGTAATCTTCTAATAACATTTTTTCGGTTTGAAGCATGCTCGTAACCTCCAGTGACAGTCATGGCTATGGTTGCATTTCACGCCCCATACGGTTTTGTTACTTTCTGAGACGTGGAACTCACATCAAGCCACCCTGTAAGAATAATCGCCAACAGCATCTTGTAAGTGAGCTTTGGTACTAAATGTCATACCGACTCTGAACCTGAGATTGTCCCTACTGTAAAAATCACCGCCGCCCTCGTTGGCTTCTGGAAGCGCCATTTGATATGTTGAATAAAAAGGCACGAGTTGGTAAGGCGCACGTGCATCATCCGCCGGCAATGGAATGGCATTCTCGGGACCAACATTGTTTCCATCATCGTCGCTATAATCTGCGGGATCCGGAAAATCGTCCAGCGCACCACCAACGTCATCAGCTTCAGAGTCGCTAGCGTCACTATTTTGCAAGTCTTCGGGCACAGGATCAGGTTGTGACACATTCGACATATTAGGAACATCACGACTGCTCGAAGGAATGTCTGTATGAGGAGGGTGGAGTGAAAAGTCACTCATTCCTTAAGTAACTGCCGTGAGATCAGGAAACGAGTGGCTGGAGGTGATATTGGTGAACACGCCGGGTGCCTCTTGAACGTTCTCGCTGGCATCGACAAACACTTCAATTAGATTAAGTTCCGCATCAGCATCCAAGAAGTACGATAGTTCAGCGTCGTTTGAAATTTGAAAGAGCCGCTGATAGAGTCGAGAATGCTGATAGTATTCATTCTTAACATGAACGGTTAAGGAGGAAAAATTGTTGTCGAGGCGAATAACCTCATATAGCATGCCCAGAAATTGAGCAAAGCTAGTGTCGCGACGAATTCGTTTAAGAGAAATGGGTGGGATGCTGTAACGGATAGAGTTTGATTCAGTAATCATTTCGCCACCGTAGTAGATAGAGACTTGAATTTTGCGAGATGTCATAATTTGAGGAGAAATTTAAATACTTCAAGTTGTTTTTTTATATATGGGTATACGAAATTATAGTGCTTTATATAGGAAAAATCGTCGCATTTAATGGACGCGACGTCGCATCTATTGGACGCGATGTCGCATCTATTGGACGCGACGATTCTTCTGCAAAACTCGTGAACGTTACGTCCACATCAGTTCTGCAAAACTCGTGAACGTTACGGAAAATTACAGACAACGCGTGAACGATTTGTCACATCATCGCGCCCAATGGACGCGTCGTCGCATCCATTAAACGCGACGACGGGCCCAGATACGTTATCGGCCCGTTTAAGGGCCCGTTTAAACGCTTAAACGAGCCGTAACAAACGTCGCGTGTAATGCGACGTCAATGCCCGCAATTGGCTCTATTTTAGTAGTATGTCCAAAAAACGCCCTATTTTAATAATTAATCTTTTTTTTCGATTTATTTTGTTAAAAAAGCCCTCATTCTCAATATTCGTCCCATGATAATCTCATGTCTTTTTTTTTCGGGACCTCGTATGCAATTTAATACGAAAAATAAATAAATTAATTGAATATTTAAAAATAATAGTAAGATTTATTTTTAAAAAAAAAAACTTTTTAAATGACTAATAGGAGTATGCTCTTGTAATGATCAGATAATATGATTTTTTATAATTGACATGCTTCTTGCAAGAAATGATATTTTGTCCGTAAATCTAAAATAGAATTTGTAATAAATATTTAATGAATGAAATAAAATATAAAAAAATTAAAAATAAATAATTACCTCCGTACATAAGTTAAAATACGTATTTTTCTCCACGGAACAGAAAATACGCCAGTGAATGCGAGTCCCCTCCATATTATGTACTTCATAATATCTTTTAGCAACAAGTCATTATCGTTTCTGAGATTTGATAGTTTTATCACATTTGAAATTCTTTTTATAGATTGTCGTGGAGGTCATCCAGATTAAGAATATTATTCGCGACCTTTACTTGCGATTTCCCACTTTCTGCACAACATCTCAACGCAAGTAACTGTAGATACCAAACCACATACTCCTAACTTCTTTGGGTTTCGAACAGGGAACAAGATAAATTCGTGAAAATTGAAAGTCAAAAGACTTTAGGATTCCTTGAAAATATGGATTTATATTATCCCAAATGTCATTATTGTGAAAGACTTTCACTTTTCACGAGTTCATCTTGTTTCTTGTTCGAAACCCAAAGAAACTAGGTGTATGCGGTATGGTATCTATAGTTATTTGCGTTGAAATATTGTGCAGGAAGTTGGAAATTGCAATTAAAAATCGCGAAGAATATTTTCTTGATCCAGATCTCAACCACAATATCTACAAAGAAATTTAAAACGAAATAAACTAGCAAATTTCAAGAAGAATAATGACTCACTGTTAAAAGATATTATGAAACATATAATTGAGAAAAGGTTCGCATTCACCAATATATTGTCTGATCCGCGAGAAAAAAATAAGTATTATAAATTTGTACAAAGATAATTATTATGATTTATTTATAGTTCATTTTTCATACATCCGATATTTATATTATATAAATAAATACTTCTTTTCAAATTGATAAAATCATTTCTTACAAGAAACTTACCAATTATAAAGAATTATAAAGAAGCATTTGAAATATCAAAGCATTATCCAATCATTATCATGGCAATCGCATACGTCTAGATGTCACTCTCTCAAGTTACAAAAAATTGCTTCGAGATAAATCTTATCGTTACTTTTCAAATGTTCTAACAAATTTAATTATTTTTCATATTAGATTGTATACGAAGATCACCAAAAAAAGACAATAAACAAGGTTATTATGGGATAGTTATCGTGGGTAATGACACCACCATCGTCAAACAACGGGAACGAAAATATTTTAACGTTCAGAATAGATGGGGGAAAAACGATGTTAAAAAGTTTTTTATTTTAATTCCCTTAAAAAGGAACGAAAGACATATTTGTAAATTTTGCGTACCGATTCTCAACCGCTCGAAACACCGTCCGAAGCTTGTCGATCACTTGAAGATGCTGCGAGCAGCCCCGACGGATAGTGACGTAGTAAAGTTCGTCACTGACGTCAGCATCGTCCTGCAACAGCATAACGACCTAAGACAGAGAAAAAATTCAAATGAAAATCACTCAATTTGACTATTAAATCCATCCCCGGAACACACAACAAAAGTGATTTCTTCAGTTATAAAAAAAAAAAAAAATTAAACAAATACGAATCTACCTCAGACTCAATCTGAGAAAGCCCTAAACCTAACGGTCTTATCTGCCGAGGAAGCAGCCACGATTAAAAACCTAATCGAACCCTCCAAAAATTCGTCTCCAGAGTCACCTTTTTCCGAAGCTCGAACACTCGAAGACGGAGATGAATTTCGCAACTCCAACAGACGAGACCGTACGGCGCAGGAACTTGAAAATCCGGTGCCACAACTTTGAAGAAATTGTTAGGGCTGAGAGCTCCTTGAGCTTTCTCAAGCGCGGGGCCTGAGACGTACGGACATCGTCTAAGATCCTCGTGCGGTAGTACGGTCGCCATGTCTGATGAAGAAGCTCTGTGTCACATATGAGGAAAAGGAAGGTTCGATTCAGGAGAAGGACGCGGGGAATTGACTCGTCTGAGGAGAAAGGTGGGATTATTCGGGGGACTGAAGATGAGGAACCCTAAAGGAGATATTATTGCCAAAGAAAATGGGCCTTGGGCCTGTTTTGATAAGTGAAGGCCCATTATGTAACAAATTCAGGGCATGTTGGCCCATATGCTTATGTTAGCGAAAACGGGATATTATGCAATTCCGATTTTCGAAATGAAAACCGTATCCAATCTGATTTTAACCGGATATTTCTGATTTTTATTAAAACAATTTTTTTCTTTTTTCATAATTGATTGCAACATATTCGATTTTGTTTTCAACTATACATTTACGTTCGTTCATGAATGTTATAAATTTGAGGCCAAAGTAGGACGTTGGGTTCTTTTTCTTATTTTCTTTTTTCTTTTCTTTTTGGCCACGTTTTTCTTTTTTTTTTTTTCCTTTTTGGATATTAATTTTTTTACGTTTTTTCAAAATAATAAAACCAGATATCAGAATTTTAGTCTCGGGCTTAATTTGAATCTGGCGCTCTTACTCTCCCTCCTTTCCCATAAGGCAATATCACCACAATCTTACGTGCTCAATCGGTTTAACATCGATCATTTTCAAGATACAATGATTTCAAAACTTCGAAATCGCAGAACTTTGAGACCTGAAACTGATCTTGCTTTCCTAAGACTAAGACAGTTTTCTTTATATGATGTGAATGCTGGTGTTTGATTGAATGATTTTCAAACACGGTCAGGGGGGGCTATTTATAGGACTTCAAAGGTTTCATGGCGATTCTGCGAAATGATGCAACTTTTGGCCTATTTTGGACGTAATTGACATTTTGAACATGGATCAAAGTGCGAATAGTCGCAACTTTTTAGCCCCTTCCAAAAAGATACCTTTTCAGTGCGGTTCGAACTGCCCTCCCCGACCTGCTTCATTAACTGGTGCGACAAATTGCTCCCATCACCTGCACACGTGTCATCTGACACGTCACTTTGATTGCAATGTCACTGGTGACATCACTGTCATCGCCGCTTCCGGAGTATAAATTTTGACTCCTCGAAGCTCCTCGCTCCGATGTGACGTGCAAAGTGTGTCGACGAAGCGCACATTGGCACGGCATGGCTCGGGCTCGGCCTCGGCGCGGGCGTGGGTATGGGCTCAAGTTCGGGCTCGAGCTTAGGGCTATGATTTGGGACACAATCGACATACCCTACAAGTCACCAACTCACTTAGGCAAGCCCTTTGAATAACTCATGAAGGGCAATTCCTTATAAACAAGTAGGGGTGTTCAAATGAGCGGGTTTCGATTTTTCAGGTTATTCGGTTTAGGTTTTTCAGGTTTTTCACACTCGGGACAACCACCTGCAAATCGAACCACAAAAACACAATATCAAACCACATCAGCCGAATTCAATTTCGAGTTAATCGGTTTGATTTGATTAAAATTGAAATCAAGAAAGTTGATCCACGCACATCAAAATATAAAACAACCACGTCCAATGGGAACGTAGCAGGGTGGCAATCAACGCAACGCACACTCAATCAAATTGATCGAAAGGTGGGTAAATAGTCAAATAAGGGATGCATTCAACCTCATTCAGTCCAACTTAAAAAGCATAGCTATATTGAACTCCTTGCGCTTCCGATACTCGAACCTTAATCAACTTTGCATATCTTCTCTTGAAAAAATAAAATCAAAATCAAACATAAGTCACCCAGAAAATATTCTGAATATATTATTAAGTATATTATTAAGTGCAATTTCTATTTTCTGGGATTTTATTGTTCTATATATTATTAATAATATTCATTCAAGAAAATATAATAATATATAAAGAAAATAAGTGGATAAATGGGCTATTCGGGTTTTGGGCGGCCCCCAAATTTTTCGACCATCCTCAATCCCCGAACCATTCTCCCATTTAATAATTCGGTGTCCCCGATTAAACCGCTCCTTCACCCAACAACCAAAGAGAATGACCCGAATTCAAAACGGTTTGAGGGGATTAATTGGCTCACCCAATTAATGAAATACCTCTATAAAGAAGTGATAGGTAGATGATCTAACCAATGTGGGACACAAAAATCCCCTTTATATATGTGATATAAATTATCAACTCTTTGTTGGGCCAACTTCGAAAAGTAATTTCACATTTACCCGACATATGTTTTGAGCAAATAAATATTTGATAGATTCCCATCGAAGCTTAGATTATGAATATTTCATCAATTTTGAGTTTTCACGAAGGACTTCTCAATTTAATAAAATTCAAACAGCAGAATTTTTGAACTCTTTTAGCCCAGTAAGGCCTAAAGCCTTATTTAATTAATAAGCCCAACAAACCCCCACATGAGTGGAAATTAAGTCAAATGCATGCTGACTCTTGCAAGAAAGTCCTGATAAACCATCATTGCATCAAAATGGGTAAGTAGCTTATGTCTTTGAACCTTTCCTAGTGAAATGATATCGGATTTACTTGTTGTTGGTTGTCGTGGTGAGTCGCGTCTGGTCGGCGGCAGAGCTTTGAGTGTATAGTAAGTCGAGGTACGTACGAGTACGCTTTCCGTAAGACAATATCGCCCCGATTATCAGTGTTATCGGCTGACGGCGATTGTCCCCAAGATGAAACGACTTTCTTTATCTCGTATCGCAGCACTACGAACGGGATTTTTCCGGCGAACTACTGAAAATTTGAGCTTTTACTTGCTTTGGGAACTGGGGGTAGGGAGTGACTTATACTAGATTGCACGACTCGATTGAATGAGTTTTTCCATCTCACAGGGGACCTATTTATATGCGCGAAGGAGTTTCTGGGGCTGAATCGCAGTAAATGCGACCTTTGGGCTTCCTGTCTTTTGACCTTTCGGGGCCACAATGTGAAACGTCACAACTTATGGACTGCCCCGCAATTGGAAGCTTCTCGACCCGCCCCCTCGTATTCTCGGATCGGGTCGGTCCATTCGGTACTCCGTCCTTGTACGGCCCAACGACCCAGCGGGTCATGCCAACAGTCGGCCCAGTCAGCGCTTACGCAGCGCCACTTCATCCTCACATGTACGCGTGTCATGCTTGCCACGTCGACACCGAGCTGCCATGTCACTGTCTCGCCGCCATGTCATCGTCGACCAAAATTATTGGCTCCAATAGCTCGTAGCGACGATGCAAAGTGCAAAGTGCGCCCATTGCGCACTTGGCACGGCTCGGTGTCGGACACCACCGAGCACCGGGCTATCTTTTCAAAACCATCCGAACCCATTAAGCCCACTTGAGTTTACCCTTTAGGCAAGCCCATTTGAATTACCTACATAAGGTAATCCTTTATAAGGTGATGAAACCTTTAGTGTCTAACCAATGTGGGACAAAATTCCCTTCATTTATTTATTAGACACTTAAATATTTTTATTGGATTAACTTTAGAAAATTAATTCTCATTCACCCGACATCGGTTTTGAGCAAATCAATATTCATTAAATTCCCCTCGAAACGTAGTTTATGAATCTTTCATCAATTTCTAGTTTCGATGGACGATGACATCCCGATTTAATTAAAAACCGATCGAATTTGGCTTTTGAGTTTAAGCCCAACTTTAGGGCCCAAATCCAACACTTGTTGCTCACTGAACTGTCTTGAACTGACAGCTTTTTGTGAAAACGAAGACAATAACATATGCACAATGATGAATCTGATCTCTTTCAATTCTTACATTGTATTCGTATTGGTTGTGGACCATAGCTCGAATTCTTAATTGTTATCATTGAAGCGGCCACATGCCTCACTTGTATATGTGATCGACTTCATCAATCTTAATTTTCATATTTACTAACTAGGACACGTAGAACATTATTGTTAATAAAATAAACGGCTAAAGATGTCTAATTATTTTAATCAAAGAATTCGTTTTTGGCAAGTTATTGAATAAAATAATGTACAATATGTTGGGTAGATTTTTATATTTATGTCTACATATATTTTTATATGAAGAAATATGTAAATATTGATCGTGCGTGGCCTCAAACTGACTTTCGAGCCTAGTGTTAGAAGTTATGTCCATAAAACGATATTGTCATTTGCCTACTCACGGAGCTTGCAAAATACAATGATTTTCCAACGACAAAATTTCCATAATAGTAACACTCCGAATTCTCAGACCAACAAACTTGTTCTATGCTTTTCGAACTCTCAGACGAGTTTGAATATAAAATATATTTAATATATTTCACGACGAGTGAATGAAGAAACTACGAGATTACTAAGACTTTTTGAAATTCCAGAGAATGATTCGAGATTTAGGAAATGAATAAATGAGCCCTCTATTTACGGAAAGAATCACATGTTCCATAATTTGTGTCCCACTTTGTTGAATTTACAAAGTAATGATTTCTATAAATATCGAAAATATAATATATGCAATTATTTTGATCATTAAACAAGGAATAAATTACATATGTTTATTTATTTTTATTATATAAATCACATGAAATAATGGCGATTTTATGATTTGGCGGAATTTGTAGTTGAAAAATAGAAAAAAAATTCAAAAGGAAAAGGAAAATTATGCACTACACGATCTAGAATTGAATGATCATGATTAAATAGGACATATTGTGGGACATGAGATTTCAAGCGTTTTATTTATAGATAAGATTAGATCATGACGAAGTGTTGCATCTAATCATGGTTGGTCTATACTTTTTGACTCGTTGGATGCATCTGTTGGTTTAAAGGATACTATGTGGGTGGAAGATATGTATCTTTCATAAAAGTTATAACTACTTTAATTAAATAGAAATTCTATTTAATGTAATATTTCCAACATAATTGTCGTATAAATTTACGAGATCTCATTCGGAATATTGAAGTGTAAGCATGAGATTCACGTCACTGAGTATCCCCTATGTATTTATTTTATTTAATAATATGAATATTATAAAATTAAAGCACATATGAGTCGTGACCCATGTTACATGCAAAGTGGAGGTAACGTCACCACCGCATATACAATACAATATTCGATCAATTTAATTAAAGCACCGGAGATTAACGCACATTGGATTATTGGAAAAGGTGGATTTATATTTTAAAATACTGAAATTTATGAATTTATTAGTAATCAGTATTGAAATAGGTTTTTTTTTTCTTGAGACGTGATCACTGACCCAGTATCTCATTCGCCAGTAATCCCTTTTAATTTATATGATTATTCTAGAAATTATCAAACGAAAACTTCGATTTTTTCTTCGTCCAACTTGTGCAAGAAAGCCTTCGAACAATGCAGCGATTGAATCAATGTGGCATTTCTTTAATTTTGCTTCCTGTTTCTTCTATAATCCATCGCAATTCACGATTGATCATTATCCATTTCAAATCAAAGAAAACATTCACAACACTTAATCCTCATAAATTCCTGTATATCATTTAGTTTATTTCTCTTATATAATATAACTTGTTTGGGTCGTAGGTTGGTTTTTTACTTTTTTTTTACACGCCAACAATAAATAAAGCACCATTGGCCAGGGCTTTATTAATTAAATAAGTATTTTTTTTAATTGGCATTAATAAAATAGGTTGAAAAAAAAAGTTATTAATAAAATAAGTGTTTTCATGAGTTAGTAACTCTCTCTCTCTGTGTTTAGTTTTGTCAGTATTAATGTAATTTTTGGTTAAATATTGAGGTAAAATAAAACGAGTGAAATCACATGGAATAACGATTTTATAAATTTATAGAATATGTACTTAAAAAAGTAGAAAAAATTTAAAAAGAAAAAAAAGTTATGCACCACAATATTTATATTTGAATGGTTATGATCAAATGAGACATATATTAGGACATCAATTGTGGGACAAGCGAGATGTTTTGCATTGCATCTATGTTGTATGTACTTTAAGACTCATGATATCCATTTGGTTTAAAGGATACTATGTGAAAAGATATTTATCTTTATAAAAGTTAAAGGAAATAGAATTCTATTTAATGTAATATTTCAAACATAATTGCGGTATAAAGTTATGAGATCTCATTCGGAATATTCAATAAGTGTATGATGAGATTCATGTCACTAAATATCCCCTATGTATTTATTTTATTTAATAAATGATTATTATAAAATTAAAGCACATGAGTCGTGAGTCGTGACTCATGTTACATGCAAAGTGGAGGTAATGTCACCTCCGCAGATACAATATTCGATCAATGTAATAAATACACCGGAGATTGACGCATATTGGATTATTGGAAAAGGTAGATTTAATATTTTAAAATACTGAAATTTAAGAATTTATTATTAATTAGTATTGAAATAAGATCCTTTTTTACTTGAGACGTGATCACCAACCCAATATCTCATTCGCCAATAATCCGATTTAATTTCTTGATTATTTTAGAAATTATCAAACGAAAACTTATATGTTTTTCTTCGTCCAACTTGTGCAAGAAAGCCTTCGAACAATGCAGCGATTGAATCAATGTGGCATTTCTTTAATTTTGCTTCCTGTTTCTTCTATAATCCATCGCAATTCACGATAAATATTAAATGACTGATCATTATCCATTTCAAATCAAAGAAAACATAATATCATTATGTGTATACTATTTCTAATATCTCCAAAAGTATCGGATCAGATAAGTTTTCACGGTTGAAATGCTATTCATAATCTAGAAAAGAAAAAAAGGGAAGGCATTAAACAACAGGTAATGCATACATAATCTCCATAATTATTTTAGATTTTAATTTTATAGAAATTAGATCAAAATATTTATTATAAAACCCAATTCTTCTACAAATTCCCACTATAAAAAGAACACTACACTGATCACAAAGCATCCACACGATCTCATCGACACAGAGCGAGAGAGAATCAAAGTTTCTTCTCCTACAATGTCGCTGCTCTCCGATCTCATCAACCTCGACCTCTCCGATTCGACTGAGAAGATCATCGCTGAATATGTCTGGTACGTCGCCGTTGATTCCGTTCTCCGGTATTCTACGTACGAAGAGTGCATTGTTCCTTCGCCTTCCTTTTGATTTTCCATTTACGGTTGAGGGGAAGGTGATAAAAAGTGGTTTACGGGATTTATTTATCATGATAGCGGAAAAGAGGAATCACGTTACTGTTTTTGGTTGATTCTACGTTCTCTCGCGTTTCAAAAATCAGAGTTCGATGCAGTGCATGCAAGCTGTTCGAGTAAACACGTCAGTTCGGTTGATTATTGAAAATATCGATTTGCGATCCAATCTGACACCGTTGCCTCTATTGTTTGATCATCCGATTAAATTCCTAATTTGTAATTTGAAATATGATTAATCGATCCACAGGATCGGCGGCTCAGGCATGGACTTGAGGAGCAAAGCAAGGGTAATTTGATTTATTTCTATCCAACATTGACCTTTACAACGTCCCAGCCCCTAATTCCATTTTCCTGCTCCTCATTACACGATTATTTTGTGTGAACTATTTCCTTAATCTTCAACAGACGCTCCCTGGACCAGTGAGCGACCCTTCGAAGCTCCCGAAATGGAACTACGACGGTTCGAGCACGGGACAAGCACCGGGCGAGGACAGTGAAGTGATCTTATAGTTAAGTCCGATTCTAAAAATTTGCTTTATTTTCTAAAAATATGCCTTACACTTTAAATATAGTAACCTAATTTCATGTATTGATACAGTCCTCAAGCGATTTTTCGGGATCCGTTTAGGAGGGGAAAGAACATATTGGTGAGTCCTTGTCATTCGATTTGCTAAGAAGATCCTTGTTTTTCTTCTTTCCTCTTTTTTATTAAAGGTTTCTTTTTTTTTTCCCCCCGTATTTCTTCAGGTCATGTGCGATGCTTACACCCCAGCTGGTGAACCGATCCCGACAAACCACAGGCACGCAGCTGCCAAAATCTTTAGCCATGCTGATATAGCTGCTGAGGAGCCATGGTATCTGCGTACATGCATACATGCATATATATATATATATATTATATACATTTGTTGTACTGAAATGTAATGTTTCTCAATATTACGATGATTACAACAGGTATGGTATCGAGCAAGAGTATACTCTTCTGCAGAAGACCGTTAACTGGCCCCTTGGTTGGCCCGTCGGTGGATTCCCTGGACCTCAGGTGAATAGAGTCCCCTGTTTTAATAATAACTTTCCTCTCCTTTGATGTAAGAAAAGTTGAGAGTTTGTGTTACCACGTGTCATTATAGCATCAACAACAGTGATAGTAACATTTTCTTGTTTTTGTGTTTGGTATAAAGGGCCCATACTACTGTGCAGTTGGAGCAGACAAAGCTTTCGGCCGCGAAATCGTGGACGCCCATTACAAGGCGTGCGTGTACGCCGGAATCAACGTTAGCGGCATCAACGGTGAAGTGATGCCCGGGCAGGTATTTTTAATTATTATCTTTCGGAAATGGAATATTTTATTTGATTCGAATTCCAACATTTATCTGATCTTATTTTCTGTTACTACTTTGTTTCCAGTGGGAATTCCAGGTTGGGCCCTCTATCGGTATCTCAGCTGGCGACGAGCTGTGGATTGCTCGTTTCATCTTGGAGGTAGTGCCCTTTGAGTTCTTATTTCTCCATATGAAAGAAAACAAAAATTATTATTATTCGAATCTTCGGAGTTGTAAGTGTAATAATGCTCATTATCCTGTTATTGCAGAGGATCACCGAAGTTGCAGGAGTTGTGCTTTCTTTCGATCCCAAGCCTATCCAGGTAAGCTATTTATGTCTCATGTTGTCCCTTAAACTACGAATCGATCAATTCAAAGATTGGATTTTTTTTGTGTTTTATACTTTTCTGTATTTGTTTATTGTTTTTTTTTATAACCAGGGTGATTGGAATGGAGCTGGTGCTCACACAAACTACAGGTATTCGATGACAATGAATGTCCATAAACAATCATAATTTGACGCATCGATATTTATTTTATGTATCTTGATGATTTGCTGATTCAGCACGAAGTCAATGAGAAACGATGGAGGCTTTGAAATCATAAAGAAAGCCATCGAAAAGCTCGGCCTGAGGCACAAGGAGCACATTGCTGCTTACGGTGAAGGCAACGAGCGTCGCCTCACTGGAAGACACGAAACTGCCAGTATCCACACCTTCAAATGGGTAAATAAAAAGCATAAAAAATCGTTCTTTTCTTCTCGAAAATGCATATATTTTTTTAAAAATAATTTTTAATAAATTAGGGTGTTGCGAACCGCGGAGCTTCGGTTCGCGTGGGGCGGGACACGGAGAGGGAAGGGAAAGGGTACTTTGAAGACAGGAGGCCGGCTTCTAACATGGATCCATATGTTGTCACTTCAATGATCGCTGAGACAACAATTCTCTGGAAACCTTGAAGAGAGAGATCATCGTCTGAAAAATAATGGAATAAAGAGGGCTTTTTATAGTTGCTTGATTTTACGTTGCATTTTTTAGTAATATTGTGCAAGGCTCTGCTTCTTCAAGGTTGAGCTACGAATCTACCTTGTTGTGGTTGTCTAAACGCTGTGGAAATAATCTTCTTTTGTTAATTGGTATTATTATTGTTGTTAATTTCAGGATTTTCATTGTTTTTCCTTCTTATTTATTTTAAGTATACATCCCATCTATTCTATTTACTACTATACATGCACGGCCATATGTATGTGGAAATAAAACAAATATAATAAGGTATTATTAAGTATATTATTTTTTTAAGTAATATTATTATAAATTAATCATGGGTGGTTTTGTTTTAAGACGTGGGATTCAACGTGTGTCACCACTCACCAGTGGTTGATTTTTACGTTTTTTTTTTATTTTATTGAAAAAAATTTAAAAATGACAACCGAATTGAAATTGAACGGTTAAGGCTCTCGCCATTTATATATTTTATTAAGACTGAGCATAATTTAAAAACTGTAATTTGGTGTATCAGATTTGACTAATCAACTTTTTTTTAGAATTAATAATTTAGAAAAAAAATAAAAAATACGTAACCCACGATTAAAAATTAACTATTGAACTTGGTCTTTCATCATTTTTATTTTATTAAATTAATAACTAAAGATTATTATAAAGCATAATCACCCATGTTGTGGAATGATTCAAATAAATAAAAATCAATTTTTTTTTTGCACACACATGGGTGTGCGCATAATACTTGTATAATGGTATAGATAATGGGAGGACATTAAAATTGTGTTCAATTTCATCAAATCTACTTTACAAATGTCAAATTATTTCTAAAAAATGTATCATTAACCAACGATCTACAATGATTATCAAAAAACATGTCACGTGTCATTTAGGGATGGAGTTGGGATGTCATTTAGGTGGATGAATGGATCCGGACCGGACTAGACCTGTCCCTGTTGGTCACGTAATTTTTTCCACTATTTGGTAATGGGGTGGGGAATGGATCTCAAAGGACTCAACCCGACCAGATCTGGGATAGGTCTCGGGTTTGGTCAACCCCGACCCGACACCCTCTCCGAATAATATTTCAAATAAATATATATTTATATAATATTATTAAAATACATCTTTATATAATATATTTATACATACCAAGAGTTATATGTAAATACTCTAAAAAAAGAGTTATATTATATAAATATATGTATATTTAATTTCTCTTACAATCTAAAATGAGAATAAACCCGGTCTCTAGTGGGACAAACCGGGCTTATTCGGGGTTTGGGGCGGGGCGGGTTTTTCCTGAAGCGGGCCGCCCCGGATTCATTACAAAATAATTGAGAGTCTCGGGTCCTAGCAAACCCGCCATACCTAATGTCATTAAAATTGTTTATTGTATCGAGTTTACTGTAATTGAAAAAAATTGCCAATAAATATAGGGAAAAAATTAAGTATCCACCGGGTTACTGGTATTTTTTAAATGTTTTTCGCAGTAAATTATATATTACAGATACAAAAGTATATCCACGAAAGACGAAACAGTTGAATCCTACGTGATATCCGCGACGGAAGAAGACAACATATTTGCAGTTCACACAACTCGAAAGCAATGGTAAAACCTGTTACTAGCCATTTTATATTATAAATATATAAATAATTTTTTCATTTATATAATAGGAAAAATTATAAAATTAGGTCACTAAGTATCCAAGTTTTCGTTTTTGGGTCACTATGTTTGATAATTGCAAAAGTAGGTCACTAACTTTGTATGTCAAAACAATTTTGGGTCATATTTTCAATTTGAGGTCACTAATTATATATTTTTTTCGATTTTGGGTCGCTAAGTATATACATTTTTCAATTTTGGGTCACTCATTTGGTAATTAACTTTGTAAACATAGTGACCCAAAAATGAAACATGTATACTTAGTAACCCAAAATCGAAAAAAATATATAATTAGTGACCTAAAATTGAAAACATGACCCAAAATTGTATTGACATACAAAGTTAGTGACCTACTTTTGCAATTATCAAACATAGTGACCCAAAAACGAAAACTTGAATACTTAGTGACCTAATTTTATAATTTTGCCTATATAATATATAGTTATTCGTTACTGTTGTACTGTACGGACACTAAATAAGACTGTCAATTGGTATTACATATAAAGCCAGTCATTACCCTCTTCACACGAACGTTGACTTTTAAATTTTGGACGGTGCTTGACTTTTCTTCTATTTTCTTCGTGATAATTTTATTTTTTTACAATTCATATAGCTTAAAGCAGGATGTGATAATGAGTACTTGTCAATTTAAATGGCTATAGTTTTAATTTTAAAGAATAATCTCGATAAAATTGCAATATGTGATGCAATAAAATTAAATCAAATTTGTAAGTGGTTCTATTAAAAAATACTAGCTTCCGAAAGACTTATATGTATGTCACAAAGTTTATCTGAAAATTGAGTTTGGTATGTATCCCAATACCAACGGAGAATCATTATTAACAATACTAAAATTAGTTTTCGAATATTAAACATTAAATCTAATGTTCGTGCTTCCTCCCAATCCGGTGATAATGATATATACATTATTAGAAGATCGATAAAGATTCACGACAACGATATTTCACTAGCCCAGCCAATACAATTCATCCGCATGCAAGAAATAATATCATTAAAGTAATTAATATTATACACATTTATCTTAAGTTTATCCTTAGATTTTTTTCACATCTGTTTTTCGTTTACGACATAGACTCAGTTCTAAATGGGACCATCCTTGAAACTAATGAAGTACATCTGACGTGGCATCCGCCGACGGAAGAAGACAAAACCAACGGTATATTAAATAACCCTAGCTCGTACTGGCATTTTGATATACATAAAACATAATATATATATATATATATATCTATTTCAAGAAAATTAAATATTAAAATAACCAGGAAACCTAACGGAAAGAAAATCACAACAGCGGTCAATCATTGACTGTTTGTTGTATGGATGAAGACTTCTTGTCCAAATGATCTATATATTTCCCTCAAAAAATTAAGTGAATATAATATATATTTACACTATTTATTAATAACTACTATCATAGTACTTACTTCAAATTATATTTAAGATGCGAAATAATAAAAAGAAAAACGTAATTAGGGCAAATTCTTTAATTTGAGTAAGTCTATTACACATGGACATCACGCTTGCCCTCAGGATTTACTTGGACCATATGCGCAGGTACGTGGTCTTCTGTTCTCATTTGGTGTTACAATCTGGTGTTTCATTCCAAACACACCAGATTGTGTGACAAGTGTTAAACTCAGTTGATTTTTTTACACGTGTCATAATCTGGTGCGTGGAACATCAAATGGCACAACTGAACCAAACTAATATGCGCTGAGGGTCCCAAATGAAAATAAGATGTAAAAAGCACACACACACAAAAAAAATATTTGCCAATCAGGCTCCAAAGATATTTAAAAAATAAACAAATAGAAGAATTTGTTCCCGAGCTGTTATTTCCAATCCAACAACAACGATGCTGTCATTGCCTTTTATAGCCATTATTTTAGGCCTAAGAGTCCGTTTGGTTGGAGGGATGAGTTTAGATGATATTAGTTTAAGTTGGGTTTATTTAATGGGGGGTATTAGTTTTTTTGGATGTTTGGTTGATGAGATTAAGTAATGATGTACAATATGTTTGGTAGATGGATTTAGATGGTATTAGGTTTAAATAAACAAAATTACAATTTTACCCCTTCACTTAAAAATACGGTATTAGGATAGAGAAGAAAGAGAGAGAGAGGGAGAGAGAGAGGGAAGACGAGAGAGAGAGAGGGGGGGAGAGGAGAGAGAGAGAGGAGAGAGAGAGGGGGAGAGGGAGAGAGAGAGAGGGAGAGACACGGAGGAAGAGGAGAGAGAGAGGGGGGGGGAAGGGAGAAAATTTATAAAAAAAGAATAAAATAAAAAAATAAAATTTAAAGTAAAAGGATAATTTTGTCCAAAATGTATGGGATTAGCTAAAGGGAGGGAGGAGGGTTGCTTTAAATAATACCTTATAGGGGGTATTAAGAGGGTATTAATTAAACCTCCCCTTTAAATAAACCTTCTAACCAAACACTCATTTAGCTAATCTTTGTTGGGGAAAACGCGCCAATAAAATAATTCGGGCCCTGCGGCGGTTGTATTTGGACCCCGCGACAATTTATCGGGATATTATGAAAGTCGAAATGACACCGAGAGAAAACACGAGATTTTACGTGGTTCGGCCAATACCGCCTACCTCCACGGAGAGCACCAGTTTTACTATATTGAGAATATTATACCGTACAAAATAACGCTCGTGTTTAAACCCAAACCCGAGATCCCTTACCCACCCGGGTAATGTTTTTGTACCACCTCTCAAATTACCCTAGTAAAACTACACCCGCTCTCACCCTTATCCACCCGAAGGTGAATAAGTATTTTTACCTCTCACTATTTATCTCTCACTGGAAATCTTCACTTGATTTGGGATAATAATAACTGAAGAATCCTCAGCCTATTTATAGATGTCTTCAGCTCTTCTGGACCGCTCAAAACCGGTGGACAGGAATCCGCCGCGTCGCCCTTCAATACGAACCGTTCATTAAAAAATTTATATAATATTATTTTCTTTATATATTATAATATTATTGTTTGTGGGCGGCCGCATGTGGCTGGACCCAACAATTCTCCCCCTCCAGCCTCACTCGACACCTTCCTGACCATCGTCTTCAGCACCGTCAAGCATCCATCCAGCGAGTCTGACTATAATGAGAGTTTCTCGCTCGTAAGTACCACGAACGTCCATTGGCCTTCCTTGTACCAGCTACACATAATCCGAATCAAGAATTCCGGTCCCACCTCACTTGATTCACTTAGTGGCCAATCCTATGTGCAACTGCCAGCCGACTATACCCGTCGACTCCCGAAGAGGAACTTCGATGCAACCCCTTCCCCAGCAGGATTTCCCTTCTCACCATCGTTTGCCCCACGCGCGCGCGATTTCTGTGAACCCATCGAAGTCTGAGTATTGTATACCATACTCACGTTCAGACGATACAAACTTCCTCGCTCTTCTCCCTTTGGTAGGACCATTTCCGCCATGTGTGATTTTTCCAGACTCCCCCTGCTATGAAACCCCATAGCCCTTGGAATCTGTATGGCTTAAGGATATTAAATTCCACGCAACTTTGGGACAACGTCACACCACCAAAAATGCGCACCGCTCCTTCAACCATTTTGATCTTCACCGTTCCAACACCATGAACAACACAACGATATCCATCGGCCCATGGAGATCGAAAAAACCTGTTCGTATTCCCGGAACGCATCAAAATATCCTCTTGGAGCAAACCCAGATATAATATCCTTCTTTCTGAGAACGAGCGCCATCATTAGAGACTGTGAGAACGTCTCCAAGATGAACCGTGTGCTACCTCTGTTGTGGAATTTTCCTAGCCGTCTGTCCTTCTTCCTCCAAGTCGGACCATTTCTCCTGATGTGTCCCGGCTCACCACCTTTGTAGCATCACATGCCCTTCCCGCCACCTGGATTTGAACCTGCTGCAGTCCCCAAATCCCCTGGCGTATCACCTTCCTCTACGATTCGCTCCGTGTATAGCCAACACCCGACTATCACCATAAATTTGGCCGCCTTCTCTTTTCACGCTTCAAAAGAGTTGACTCCACCATCTACCGCCTTCACCGGCTCTTTTCCGTACCAGATGGTTGTGACCAAATTATCACCCGAATCAGGAAGCGAGGTAAGAAGTAAAAGAGCATTACTTCTTCCTCTTCGACACATCTTGACCCCAAATCCTCCCAGTCATTTTCCTCGGCTTTCCCTCGTCTCCCTCCAAAGCTATTCGCCAAGCTTTGTTGAACGAGCACATCCTTCACTCTTCTCTGCCGCAGAGCGAAACCTCCCGTACCATCAAATTGTCGCCCTTTAGTGCTGTTATCCGTCGCTATTATCCTTGCAGAGATTCAACAGCCCCGGCCCAAATAGTACTGATCAGATAATTCCCAGGAAAGGCTAGCGACCTGCCTCCTAGACAGAATTACCCTTCTAAGTAAGTTCCCAGAAAGATCTGGTGGGGTCACATCGGTCCCACTTATGCACCAGTCACCTAGACAGAACATGCTTACACAGTACTATTGCCACAACTTGCCAAAACTTCCACCGCCGCACAAGCTCCGCCCGACACCGAGCATCCCATCAACGATATCCCATCTTGTACCGCCGTTTCTCACGAACGGAACACGCCGCCGGTACAAGGCATCACCTCGTTGAACACTCGCTCTGATATTGGTTCCCCCGGACCGCTAAACCCTTTTGATATCTTTTCTGATGTGGAAGATCAGACACAGCTGCAACCACAGAGCATACTCAGAATACCAGCAGGGCAAGGCTCTGATACCACTTGTTGGGGAAAACGCGCCAATAAAATAATTCGGGCCCTGCGGCGGTTGTATTTGGACCCCGCGACAATTTATCGGGATATTATGAAAGTCGAAATGACACCGAGAGAAAACACGAGATTTTACGTGGTTCGGCCAATACCGCCTACCTCCACGGAGAGCACCAGTTTTACTATATTGAGAATATTATACCGTACAAAATAACGCTCGTGTTTAAACCCAAACCCGAGATCCCTTACCCACCCGGGTAATGTTTTTGTACCACCTCTCAAATTACCCTAGTAAAACTACACCCGCTCTCACCCTTATCCACCCGAAGGTGGATAAGTATTTTTACCTCTCACTATTTATCTCTCACTGGAAATCTTCACTTGATTTGGGATAATAATAACTGAAGAATCCTCAGCCTATTTATAGATGTCTTCAGCTCTTCTGGACCGCTCAAAACCGGTGGACAGGAATCCGCCGCGTCGCCCTTCAATACGAACCGTTCATTAAAATAATATTATAATATAATATTATTTTCTTTATATATTATAATATTATTGTTTGTGGGCGGCCGCATGTGGCTGGACCCAACAATCTTAACCCTCTTAATCCCTCCTAATACCCCCAACCAAACACCTCCTAATACCCCCAACCAAACACCCGGATGTACAGCATTTTTCTTTTAATGGCGAAGCATCTTATTGTCTTGATTTGGCTTCTTTAAAGTACAACAATACCCTTTCCTAACTTATTTTTCCTTTGCCCGTAAGAAGCAAAAGAAAATTAATTAGCTTCCATTGTCAACTCAAAGATGGAAGAGGAGCCCTCCAAAAAACCCAAGCAAAAAGAAAGCCAAAGCCCTTCACGGCACACGACGAGGGAGCCTCCCTCTTGCGACGACGGAGCCAGCATTAAACCCTACATCGGCGTAAGAAGGCGGCCGTGGGGCAAATACGCGGCGGAGATAAGGGACTCCACCAGGCAAGGAAAGAGGGTGTGGCTCGGGACCTTCGACACGGAGGAAGAAGCTGCCATGGCTTACGACCAAGCAGCTTTCACCATGCGTGGGTCTTCGTGTTCCCTCAATTTCCCCATCGCAAGGGTCGCCGATTCTCTCAGGAAGATGAACTACTGCTGCGAAGACGGTTCCTCTCCGGCTAAAGCTCTGAAAGAATCGTACAGAAGCAAACAAAAGAAAGAGGTTGTGAGAAGAGAGAGGGGACGAGATTTGGTGGTGTTTGAGGACTTGGGATCTGATTTGTTGGATGAGTTGTTGTCGGAGTGTTCGAGCAGTATTTTTCAGTGAGTGAAGATATGTTAAGCTAAGACATTATCGTCGTCAGCAAACTGTTTGTCTCTTGGAGGATTTCGTGTAAGTACATAAATCTTATATGTCTGAAAAAAATGTCTGTGAACTTATAGGGATATGATTTCATTTTGCTGGTTTTCGTTGGTTTAGGGTTGTGAACTTCTCGTCCTTTTACACATCAAGATTTCGTATTTATCCTTTCATTGAGCAGAAAACCCTAGATCTTTTCCTCCTTTTCGTCGCAATTTTAAATCGATAATTCCCAATTTATTTGGAAATAGATTAATTAAGTGTTATTTTCCTCTTTGGGCACGATTAGATTCTTTGAGCAAGTCTTTTACTAGAGTCTCGCGGAAAATCTTGAATTTATTATTTCTTCTTCTCCTGGGCTCTTTTCTTACCGTTTATATAACATTTGTAGAAGCTCCTTCAGTTTCAGATTTTCATCTCCGTTTATCCATTTTAATAACAGTGAAAACAATCGAGAAAGAACCTACAAAATTTGTGACCATCTTCGGAGAAGCTGTTCATAAATGTTAACTCAGCATATATACTTTACAACCCAACTCCTCGGCCCTGCAATTTTTTCTTTGGTTGACTGCCAAGTTGCAAAAATTGAATTTGTGCTTTCAAAATGCAACGGATTTATTTATTACAGTGAACTATACTCTATGACTAAATTATATATTAAGATTTTTAAATGGCTTCCTTGTCTTAGATAAAAAGCATATATATGCCTAATGCTTATGTATGTTGTCGCCCTATTCACATAATCTTATGCTGCTTGTCGTCGTCATCAACACCACTCTCTATGTCACTTGCACATCAGCCAACATGACATGTCCTTTTACTTCAATTTGACTTTTTTTTCTATCCCTGTGAGATAAGTAGGAATTTATTTTATTTAAGTCTCAAGTTACGTACTCTTTTTCTTTTCTTTTTTTACTAGTTTCCCCAATTAAAACTCAATTGGGTCGATATGTTAAAGATGTTGCTGCTCATTATCAGAACGTTTCTGGAAATTCCATTCCATTCCCTTCTTTTTAATACAATAATTGGTGAGGACTAAACCCTCGAATAGAATTTATTGGAATATTACGTCTCATATATATATATATATATATATATATATATATAAATACACACATATTACATTTTGATTTTCTAATAGACAATTTATCAAATATCACGTCTCTTGCAAATTAAATCGCAATTAGTGGCTGTAATCGCTTCCTATTATAGAATATAGAAGTGTGATAATTATGAAGCTGAAGGAATAGTATGAGCTAGTTTCCACTAAAACATTCACTGCCACTTGACCATATAAAACTATAACTAATGGCTTATATCATTTTGTGACCGTCATATATATATATATATGTGTGTGTGTGTTATCTTTTTTTTTTCGGATGTGTGTGTTATCTTCAATTGTCTTAGTTTGGCATAATGTTAAATGCGACCTTTCTTCATGGTCAACTAGTCCGAAAGAGCAACTTGCTGCTTTTGGCCTCTTAATTATTGGAAACTTCGAAAAAAGAAATGCATGAATGTGTGCACACAATGGATAGTTGATGTGACAACGCAATCGACGGCTCGTTTTACTCTGTTCATATATTTGCGTGAGTTTGCTTGAATATTTACGATGTTGTCATCCGTGACGTCTTTATGATGACGTCGTTTTCTGGCCATTTTAATTACAGCAAATTAAGTCAATGATTCCATGACTCGGGAAATTTTATATAATCCATAAGGTCTTAACATGCGTATATTAAAGAAGTTTATTTAAGGTCGCTTTTGACAAATTGTATCAAAAATGTTTCAGTGCAATTGTTTTTTCTATAATCCGATATTAAAAATATAAACGGGTGATGTCAAGAGTACTAAAATATGGAACAATCCACATATTATACAATAGTCGGTCCGATGGATTTTAGACAGAAGGCTTTTTATTTTATTTATGGACTTTTTTGGCGTTTTTAACAAAATAAATCGAAAAAAAAGATTAATTTTCAAAATAGAGCGTTTTTTGCACCTATTAATAAAATAGAGTCAATTGCGGGCATTACCCGCAACGTCGTGCCTAATGGCCGCGACGTCGCACCCATTACACGCGACGTTCGTTACGGCCCGTTTAAGCGTTTAAACGGGCCCTTAAACGGGCCGATAACGTATCTGGGCCCGTCGTCGCGTTTAATGGATGCGATGACGCGTCCATTGGGCGCGATGATGTGACAAATCGTTCACGCGTTGTCTGTAATTTTCTTTTTCTTTTTGCAGAACTGATGTGGACGTAACGTTCACGAGTTTTGCAGAAGAATCGTCGCGTCCAATAGATGCGACGTCGCGTCCATTAAATGCGACGATTTTCCCTATATAAAGTACTATAATTTCGTATACATGGATATATTAAAAAACAACTTGAAGTATTTAAATTTCTCCTCAAATTATGACATCTCGCAAAATTCAAGTCTCTATCTACTACGGTGGCGAAATCATTACTGAATCAAACTCCATCCGTTACAGCGACTCTTTCAAATTTCAAACGATGCGGAACTATCGTACTTCTTGGATGCTGATGCGGAACTTAATTTAATTGAAGTGTTTGTCGAGGCCAGCGAGAACGTTCAAGAGGCACCGGACGTGTTCACCAACATCACCTCCAGCCACTCGTTCCCTGATATCACGGCAGTTACTCAAGGAATGAGTGAATTTTCACTCCACCATCCTCATACAGACATTCCTTCGAGCAGTCGTGATGTTCCTAATATGTCGAATGTGTCACAACCTGAGCTTGCGCCCGAAGACTTGTAAAATAGTGACGCTAGCGACTCTGAAGCTGATGACGTTGGTGTTGCACTGGACGATTTTCCGGATCCCGCAGATGATAACGACGATAGCGACGATGATCGAAACAATGATGGTCCCGAGAATGACATTTCATTGCCGGCGGATGATGCTCGTGCGCCTTACCAACCAGTGCCTTTTTATTCAACATATCAAATGGCGCCTCCATAAGCCAACGAGGGCGGCGGTGATTTTTACAGTAGGGACAATCCCAGGTTCAGAGTCGGTATGACATTTAGTACCAAAGCTCACTTACAAGATGCTGTTGGCGATTATTCTTACAGAGTGGCTAGACGTGAGTTTCACGTCTCAGAAAGTAACAAAACCGTATGGGGCGTGAAATGCAACCATAGCCATGACTGTCACTGGAGGTTACGAGCATGCTTCAAACCGAAAAAATGTTATTGGAAGATTACGATATATGGGGGCCACACACATGCTACATGAACGAGTTGGCGAGAACACACCGCAACATTTCGCGAAACACAATTGCGAGAATGTTGATTGGAATAGTGAAGACAGACCCTCAATTTCTACCAAAGAACGTAAAGCAGCTGGTGAAGGACAATACCGGCTACGACATCTCATACATTCAAGCATGGCATGGCCTCAAAAGGGCGAAAGAAAATGTTTACGGTACCTGGGAAACTTCAGTCCAACAACTTCTTATCTTCATGAAAGCTCTGAAACGTTACAACCCCAACACGGTCGTCAAGTGGTTGAATCTTCCAACTGAAGCACCCGGTGTGAAGAAATTGGGGTATGTTTTCTGGGCTTTCAAACCTTGTATTGATGGGTTTAGGCATTGTCGTAGAGTTGTTTGCGTTGACGGTACGCACTTATACTCCAAATACGAGCATAAAATGTTAATTGCATCTGGGCTCGATGCAAATCAAAATATTCTCCCCCTTGCTTTTGCCATTGTTTCAACGGAAAGCAGACACTCTTGGAGTTGGTTCCTGAACTTACTTAACATCCACGTGTTTGGTGAACAAGGTGTATGCCTCATTTCTGATCGTCATCGAGGTACTTTTATTTTCCTACATACATTCTTGTATTAATTTGACACTCTTTTAATAGATTGCTCGTAATTTGTTATAGGAATATTGGCGGCGGTAAGCGAATTATCAGCGTTTAGGCCGCCGAATGGTGTACACCGATTTTGTCTACGTCATGTCGTATCAAACTTCAACACTGAATTCAAGAACAATGAGCTAAAACAGTTATGCCATAGAGCTGGAATGGCCCACACGTTGGAGAAGTTTAATCGCATTATGGAACACATTAAAGTTCTCAATGAACCGGCCTGGAAGTGGTTAGATAAGATTGACAAAGAGCAGTGGTCGTTTGCTTACGATGGTGGATTCCGATGCGGGGTGATGACCACTAATATCTCCGAGGCCCTTAACGGAGTTTTCAAAGGGGCGAGGTGTTTGCCTCCGAAAGCAATAGTGGACTTTAGCTTCCATCGATGCGTTGAATATTTTCGCAATCGATTTACGGAGTGCTCTGCAGCGATGGCTAACACCGAAAGCGATTGGTCTCCGTATGCGTGGAATAAGTTCAACGACTGGACAAGTCGTTCTTGGAGTCACGTCGCATTTAATTTTGACTCACGTTTGCAAACAGCTGAAGTTTATACTTCGGCCGTGAATCAAAGGAAGCACGTGGTAAACATCTTAGGAAAGACGTGCACGTGCGGAAAATGGGACACGTATTTCATCCCATGTTCTCATGCCCAAGCAGCTTGCCGTATGTGGGGAGTTCATAACATGCATCATATTGCTCATTTCTATAACAAACAAGCGTACCGTAAAACATATGAGGGGTTTTTTCATCCTCCACATGACGAATGTTATTGGGAGCCTGCTGAATTCTCTCTTATACATAACGACGCTCTGCGTACCCGAAGAGGGCCGGGGAGAATCCGTACAACTCGTATACAGAACGAAATGGATCGTGGTGGTTCAAGGCGGAGACAAGGTCGAAGAGGCGGAGGCAGTGGTCAACGTTGATTTATTGTAATCTTTAAATAGTTTTAGTATTCATATGTTGTACTAAATCTTTAAGTAAATTATTACAATTTTTCAGTTACGTCCGAATTTACCTCATATTAGTTGCAAACACGCATGACAAAGGTTACTTTGGAAAAGTTTTTCTCCAACCCTTCGGGGGCGGGTCAACGAAGTCATCGTCACTATTATCTTCTCCAACTCTGGAACTCGACATTGCATGATGTTTGCCTTTGTTGTGCGTCTTTCTATTCATACCTTTTTTCTTTCCTTTCGGAGGTGGGTTGACGAAGTCATCATCGCCTTGGTTTTTGCCAGCGTTGCCGATCTTACTCGAAATATTGTATCGGTTTACTTTCGGTGGCGTGTCGACGAAGTCGTCGTCACCCGTATCGTCTTTGACTCTCGAACTCGAGCTGACATGTTTTACCGACTGTCTTTTGGATGATTCTTCCGCCTGAGTATGAACTATTGGACATTCGTTGTTAGGAATTGCAAGCACGTCAATGTCTGGGTTGATATAGCTACCGAAAATTTTATACAGATAATATTCATGTGGCTCGGGCTCATAGAAATAAATTGTTGAAAGAGGATCCTCCTGCAAGAATATGACAAATTGTATAATTAAAAAATTTTATTACATCCGAATAAAACGTTGAGTAAAATAACCACCTTAAACCACTTAAGCCATTGCTCGGTATCTGCATGAATCCATCCTCTGTCATACTCTCCCCAATCTCCCATTTTGGCGCGTAGTTTTGTCCATAAAAGGTAGCGACGCTTCAAATGACCAAGTTTCTCCGTTAGAAAAGGTACGGTGAAATGAATTCCGTAACGTTGATTGTATAGTTGCGCAAGGAATTGAAGACATTCGGACAATGTCTCATTCGTGATATCACCCATAGATGCTTTTACCGAAAATGTTCCAACGAACCATCTTTCAATATCGTACGTCCACAGTTCGTCGTAAAAGTAATCACCAAGGACCTTTAAATTTCCGAATATCGGATGACCCTCATTCGTCTTTTTTCCATTGAAGCGATTAAGACGCGGGTCTCTACCAAATGGGTGCATCGTATCTCAAATGTTGTATGGTATTTTCTTAATTTGTGGGATTTTTATAGATGTTCTGGATCATTTTTTTTAATGTCAATATTGTTGTGTACAGTTAGATTGAAGATAGATTACAGATAGCTTTGATTAAAGCTGCACGCGGATGTTAAAAGTTGCTGAAGTTGCAGGTAGCGTTGATTAAAGCTGCACGCGGATGATAAAAGTTGCTGAAGTTGCAGGTAGCGTTGATTAAAGCTGCACGCGGATGATAAAAGTTGCTGAAGTTGCAGGTAGCGTTGATTAAAGCTGCACGCGGATGATAAAAGTTGTTGAAAATGCATGTAGCGTTGATTAAAGCTGCACGCGGATGATAAAAGTTGTTGAAGTTGCAGGTAGCGTTGATTAAAGCTGCACGCGTATGATAAAAGTTGTTCTATTTTTAAAAATATATTAACGTTGATCTATTTTAATTTTTAAGTACTTTTAGTACATATATTATATTTAATTTAATATTTTTAGTACATTTACATAATTTAGTACATATATATTATATTTATTAATAAAAATATATTATATTTATTTTTTAAAAAATATATTAAAGTTGATCTATTTTAATTTTTAAGTACTTTTAGTACATATATTATATTTAATTTAATATTTTTAGTACATTTACATAATTTAATACATATATATTATATTTATTAATAAAAATATATTATATTTATTTTTTAAAAAATAGACGGGTAGCCCGCGGGCTAGCCCGCCCCGCCCCACCTGTAGCCCGTGGCCCGCTTAGGCCCACTCCCCGACAACCTAAAAAAATCTATTTGGCGGGCCTGGGCGGGGCGGCCCGCGGGCTTCGGGCCTTTTTTACGGCTCTACTAATTATATAACTCGTATTTTATAATTATCCACCATAAAGATACGCATAATAAGATAATAACATCGCGAAAATAAAAACGTAAGTCGTAATAACATATAACAAAAAAACATCGTCTGAATAAATACAATAAAAAACATCGTCAGAACAAAAAAACTATGGCATATAATGCCCTTCGGTACCGCATCTTCGAGGACGCTGCTCTCTACGCAGATGACGACGGTCAACTGGGGCCACACGCTCGGATGGACGACGATGGGAAGATGAACGGTAAGGTGGCGTGTCGTCTTCGTCGTCGTCATCGTCCTCGTAAGTGTACTGCATCGGCGTAGTGTACCCCGATGGCATCGACGTCCCATATCCACCATCGCCGTATAAATCCGTCGGAAAACGCGATGACGACGGCCCAGCACCTTGAGTGACATGATGCGAGGATGATGTCCCACGATCTTGCGTAGGAGGAATGTCGGTGAACTGGGTATCACGTCGCTGACGCCTATCGATGATTGGACGCTGCATACGATGTACAACGTCTAATCCTCCGTCCACTTCACGACGACGTAGTCTTGTCTCCACGTCATCGAGATGATGTGCCTGTTATTTAGCATAGTCAAATATTATTTTGCCGCGAATAAATCGAAATTAAATATAAAATTAATATATAAACTAACCATCACGTCGATGAATGCTCCATCTCCCATCTGAAAGCCTCGCGACATGTGAATAGACGACGGAGAGATATATCGACGGGTCACGGACCGGTACCAGTCATAATAGTCACTAGTGCACTGCGGTCCGAATCCTATCTCTAGTCCATTCACAACCCTCGAGTGCCTTTGACTCCAATACGCCTCGTGCGGTTCGTGCTGCGATCTCCAATCTTTTCCGGGGACATTCCGAGTGCTAAAACGGTGGAGATCTACAGTAAGATATGCCGGTGGTTGTGGCACAGACTGAATCAATCCGAACTGTCGCATCACGCGATCTGGACAGTGCCACTCGAAGATGTTGTAACATATCAGCGGGCACGACGACCGAGAGGACTGAGGACGGCATTCCGGGGGTAGCGCCAAAATCTCCGGATAGTGATAGTTGTATGGGGTCCATACAAATTGTTCCATCGACATACTATCGATGGACTCCCGTATCGCACGCAAATTTGAATTTGCGGAGGTCGTATGGTCAAACAATGCATTCCATCTAAATGAATAAATATTCATTAGGCTGAAAATTTATTTTTTGAAAGTTCGAATAATTAGAAGAGCAATTACCTCGCCGCATGCGGTGGAATGGGTAACTGAATGCCATCGACTACAATAGGCTTGCATCACCACTCGAGGTTGGGCGATAATGGGCTGGACTTGTAATATACGCATCCATGCCCAAACCTATATTTTAATTATTTATATACATAAGTATCGTTTACGCTTTACAAGTTGTTTCATTAAACTATCTTTCGTACCTGCAGCAACCGTAAAGCTCCACATATATTCATCTTCCTCGACCGACATGATGTGCAGAGCTCTCTGTTGAGGAATGCTAACACGGCGCTGCCCCAGCTGTAATGATGGACTTCGTCGATGTCCTCGAGCAGCGTAAGGTAGGTCATCGACGTGTGACATCCACTGGAGTCGGGAAACATCACCGACCCGAACAGCAACAATGCTTAGGCGCGCGCGTGTTGATCGACAATTAGATCGTCGGTCATGTCGTCGACTGAATTTTCTTCTAACCAGACCGCAAACTTGCGGAGAGACAACTTGGTCCCGTGGTACGCTCCTTCGGAGGTCTGTACCCAGTCAACTCCTCGCAATATTCGAGCCACTGCTCATGCGTCTTACGTGGGATCACACCGCTGACGGAAATACCGTCCACGGGAAGTGCCCACAGCAACCCTACGTCCTCTAATGTGACAGTCGCCTCCCCCACCGGTAGGTGAAACGTGTGTGTCTCCTTTCTCCACCGTTCGACGAGTGCGGTAATCAAGTGTGGATCTATTTTCTGATATCCACAACTATAGACGCCATACAGCGACATAGTATGTAACTTCTCCAAAACACGACCGTGTAATTGCACCGGTCGTGAAATTTTACCCCATACTACATTTTCTAACCCCCTCACCGTCAAAGGGGTGTCAATAGCACCATTCGTGTTGGATAGCACATCGTTACAACGATGACTATCCTGAAATATCAACAGCGAACGATTGATCGGACCGTAGAATTCGTTCGTGTCCATCCTAAATCGAACAAAAAAATGTTATAACCAATCAAACAATACAGATCTGACTAATGACTATACGAATCCGTCTAATGTTAAAACCAAACAACGAATAACTCAATTTAACTATAATCAAACTAATACCTAATAAACGTACGGAGAGGCGGAGGCGGTGGCGACGGCGACTGCGGCGGCAGAGGCGGCGACGGCGAAGGCGTTGGACACGGCAGCGGAGCGGGGCGGCGGGGTGGTGGACGCGGCGGAGAGAGAGAGAGAGATAGAGAGAGAGAGAGAAGAGAGAGAGAGAGAGAGATAGGGCAGCCGGGCGGGCGGGCGGGCTGCGCGGGATGAACACGGTGGACGGAGGCGGTGGCGAAGAGAAACCGAGAGAGAGAGAGAGAGAGAGAGGGGGCGGGCGGCAGGGCGGCCGGGCGGGCGAGCTGCGCGTGGTGACCTCGGCGGGCTGAGCGGCGGACGGAGGCGGCGGCGCCGGTGGCGAAGAGACACCGAGAGAGAGAGAGAGTGAGAGAGAGAGAGAGCGATCGGGCGGGAGGGGGCCGGACGGGCGGTCGGGCTGCGGGGGATGAACAAGGCGGCGGAGCGGCGGACGGAGGCGGCAGAGAGGGTTAGGGTTAGGTTTTAGAGAGAGAGAGTGAGGGTCGGGGAAATAGATCTGAGATCTATATTTCCCCGACGTCGCATCTATTAAGCGCGACGTCGCGCCTATTAGGCGCGACGCTCCGTACTGGGCCAAAAAATTATTGGCCCAGTACAACAGCCCCGTACCATGGCCCACATTTTCGCGAAAATATAACATCGCGACTAATGGGTGCGACGTCGCGCCTAATGGCCGCGACGTCGCGGGTAATGCCCGCAATTGGCTCTATTTTAGTAATAGATGCAAAAAACGCCATATTTTGAAAATTAATCTTTTTTTTCGATTTATTTTGTTAAAAAGGCCGACTTTTTTCTATTGAAAATACATCATTTATTTTTTTTATGGGACTTCTTTCTTTGGGTTGCATGGGCCGATTTGTATACCTCCCCCATCATAAAAAAAAATAGTGGAAAAAAGATTGGAGAGAAGGGAATATTATGTAATGTTAGATTTTAGATTATAGAGAGAAAGGGAGGATATGAAGAAGACAAAGAAGTCACTATATGCAATGTTTTATTGTATCCAATAATACGGAATAATATACCTTACTAGGCTAGGAAAGTATACATAGGATATTAGGGAGGACACTTAATAATTTAGTTTATCTAATCTTCACTTTGATGCGGAAAGTATTCATCGGTGAAATTATAGTAGTATATTACAGATGTGGATTTATTAGACTTCTTTGGAGTTTTAAGTTCATTTTGATGTATGTTCACATTCTTAATGACAAATAATTGAGTGATCTCAACTTTTGTGTTTGTGAGATTAGATTTTGGGTTTTGTGCTTGGTTGTTTGCTCATCGGTGAGACTTTGTCTTTAATAGTTTGCTTATTGTTGCATGAATACTTGGTCAAGTAACTCATTTGGTTGAAATTGTCAGTACCACAATTAATGTCCTACATTATATAATTTACGAAAAAATGATTCTTATGAATATCGAAAATATAAGATATACATATCAATTTGATCATCATAAAACAAAGAATTAATTAAATATGTTTATTTATTTTTATCATATCAATCACATGAAATAACAACGATTTTATTATTTGGTGGAATATGTAATCAAAAAATTAGAAAAGAATTACAAAATAAAAAAAAAAATTATGAAATCTGAAATTAGATGATTGAGACATATAGTGGAATATTAATTGTGAGACATTGAGATTTATCAAACTGCTCATCGATTACTGAAAAAATAGCCTCTGTTGCATCAGATTTCTCTTTTTAGGCTGTTGAACGACTAATGGGAGTAATGGGCTGGCTTCTTTTCAGCCCAGTTTATATACAAGTTAAAATTGGGCTTTTACATAATGGGCCTTGATGTATCTGTCTTGGCCCATTATAATGTTCGATTAGAGTAGTAAGACGAGCCGATCCTTCACTGTCTGTTAATTTTGAAACTACAATCAATCGGATTATTTTTCTTTTTTATTTCTTTTTCAAGATAATGCTAAAGTCCAAATTGTCTCCACAATAAGTCAAGTAGTACAATATCTATATATATTCCCGAAGCACAGCAGCATAATTCTTATTTACATCACTGAGCAGAATATAATTTTTTTCGAAGAATAACACATCACGAGATATAGCAAACGGCTATAAAAAAAACTTAAAATAATAAAAATGACAATCAAAATCCAAAAATATCAGTATGTGATGTAAATGAGGTGTGACAGAGAGATGAGGAGTACCCCACTTTTTTTTTTTTTAAATTCCGATTTACCATCTGTACGCAATTTGAATTTTGGGTCCACTTACCAACTGTGACGGGGAACAAGAATAATAAAATTGAAATCACTGGGATAATTAAGGTATTTGGAAAAATAAAATTAAATATAGTTATAATATATACTACAAATCTCCCGAAAGTACATAATTTGTCGTTGTGCGTGCAATAAGCAATGCATAATTACAAAGGAAGATTTTGTTCTTCTTCGAACCTCAATTAATTGAAAATGTACTATCACACGTCCCTAAATGAGACAATATTGTAATAATGCATAAACCAATCCACCACCATACAAACCCAATAATTAGTATTTGAGGTAAAAAAAAAAAAGTAGGTTTCTTTTTTTATTTTTGTTTCACATAACTCCACTGTAATCCACAACATTCGATTACGTTAGTCTGAATCAAATCCGAACTCAATTATCAGCTATGTGTCAATCCCAATTTCCAGCAGAATTAATTATATGTCTAGCACGCATGTACCATCTAAAGAACCCACGGGTATCCAAAGTTAAGGAATTCAAATGGAATAAAATAAAAACATAACCGTAATAATAAGGGGGGGGGGGGGGGGGGGGAAAGACAATTAATGATAAGAACGAGGATGTGATAAGAGAGAAGGCGCGCTTTCAATGCGGAGTAGACAATACGGTCAGCGACTTTCGTGAAGGACAATGAGTCTCTAGCGGGCAGGTCCCTTTATCATGCAACCATGTCCCAATCTCCATATATATCACACACACACACACACACATTGGGCAGTGTGTGTAATAAAAATTTATATATACAGATACATACTTGCATATATATACTGCCAAGAATGAATTCAACTGCACTGCAACAAAGAAACCGCAATTCTTCTCTGTGATCTGATGTATGTATATAATCATGGCGCCATCATGCCCTTGTGATCACTAGGCATTTACATTTACATTTACATTTACCACTCTGCATCTGCCCTACACGTGTGGGCCCCTAGCTTTTTGTCCGGACAGGAAATCAAAGCATTTGTAAGACTTTCGGAAAAAAAAAAAGACTTCTTTTTACTACTTGTGGCTTTGCTGTGTATATAAAATAATAACCGGAAAAGAAAAAGAGAAGCTGAGTGTTTGTAGCAGTTCCCATCAGATTTCAGATCTCTTTTATTATTACTCTCTCCCCCTCTCTCTCTCTCTCACACAGATTCTCAATTCGATGAGCAATCATAAAGCAATCGATTACAAAATGATTTACTGATCTCTCTCTCTCCTCTCACATCATTCTTTTCTGTTCTGCCAAAAAAGTCCTGTACCCTTCTGTCCCTTTTGCATTTACTACTTATTTTCGAGGAATGGGCCATCTGAGGGTCTCTCTCTCTCTCTCTCTCGACTGTTTTTTTCTTTAGTCCATCAAGAACAATTGTTTCTAGCTATAGGAAATTAAATGAGGATGTGCTGTCACATATATACATTCAATTATGAACATAAATTGAATTTTTTTTCGGTCCCTAATTAATTTTACTTGTTTGACTAAACACATATGTATTTTTATAAGAATACGTGTTTTTTCTCTAGCAATTATTTTCCATCTCTTGGGAATAGAAAGAAAAAAATATACCTAATATATTTATTTTCTTTATTCATGTGCGTTGGAAGCTAACTTGATGCCTGAAACGCCTTATTGGGAATCGAGACTATAAATATGGTTTGTTCCCTATCACTTGCATTTAAATAATACCTAACAGTTACTTTTAATAATCATATAATTTCTTTATTTTAACATTTTTCACTAATGTAATGAAATCCTTGCCAAGAATTAGACCATCTACTTTCATGAGGGGTTGGGTCCCATGTTATATAATGTATCACACAAACGTATAAGCATAATAAGGTAGGCAATTAATTTGAAACGCATGGTCTTTTTCTCATTAACAAATATGGGTCGTTATTAAATGAAATTAATTACATGTGATGGGGATGGATGAAGGCGTATTTTCGTTTTCATTGCAATTATTGTAATGGCATGTGGGCTGTACAAATATTACATTCTTGGCCTTGAGAATGAATAAATGTCGAGTTTTTATTACTCGATCATTCAATTCCTCTCATAAGCTTTAGTTCCTTTCTTTTAAATCCTTGTCGTTAGTTTACAGCCTACCACTCGCAATTCTCCGTCACTATCCATTATACTCTTTGCTTCTCGGACATTTGATGATGAGGAATATTAATTTTGCATGTGTTTACCGGAGAAATGCATTTGTTTGCTAATATTATTGAATTAAAAATCCTACTTAGGGTTGTAATAAATTCAAACCTCAACTGTGATTAGATGTTGCTTTTATATTATGAACTGATTGCTTTATGAATAATCGCTGAATATATATATATATATATATATATTATAGATACAATTTAATAGCTTCTAACAACTTACGGCCGGAAGCTTTTATTACACTAGGTCTACCTAGGTAGTGCGGTAAAAAAAACATAGGTCTCACTTACAATTTCCAGGACTGTACGTGAAATGAAATGCTGAATCACATTCCTTTATCTGCGTACGGTTAATTGAAGATTGAGGAATTTTTTTCAGTATTTCGAAAGTCGCATTTTTATCTTTGACTTGTTGTTGCTCTACATCAGTATTATCATTTTTCATATATTAACAGAGATATAAATGTATATTAATCAAATTTGGAAAGCAACAAAACTAGAAACTCATTCGTCGATTTCGTTCTGAAGTTCGTGTTATTGATTGAAAAGAATGTGAAATGAAATCGAAATGAATTATATAATATGTATATATATATATATGAGTGTCTAAATGTGTGATTCATCCGAAAAGACATGTGAAAAGAAATTCCTACTTTAAAGAAAGTGATTTAGCTCTGCTTTGCAAGAAAATTGCTGTCGCCTTTAGGCTTTAAGTAAAACGAAAGCAACCGATAAAGAAAGATTTGTGAATAAGGCTGTTGTCTCAACTTACATCGGTCCGGTCCGGTTCAATAAATATTATTGTGAAACGAATCCTGTTTTTTTTTTTTTTCTCAATGAAACAAATCCTGTCAAGAAACATAATTTTTTCATTTTCTTTAACTTGTTACGATAATATACGTGCATGGAGCTTATCTTATCGTTTGTTGATATACAGAAGAGGGCACATGTAGGGTAAAAGAATAAAGGTAGTCTAATCAGCGAACTCTATTGAGGGGAACAGCTGGGGAGGTATAATAAATATAATATATGGTCCCATTTAAGAATTTTGTTGCTGATGTAGTAGTAAATTATTATTATTATTATTATTATTATTTAAACAAATTTAACTAAATGTATGCTTTTATTGATATATATATATATATATATATATATATATATATATATAATATGAAGAGGAGAGACCGACGGCAAAATCACAGGAGATTTCAGCGCCCAAAATATTCTTTATGTTAAAGAAACTTATGTTACATGTATCAAAATTATTATGTAATATATGCTTAATCAATTGATAAAATATAGTGTTAGAAACCCTAAACCCTAAACGTCGTATTCCAAAAAAAATCTCAAAGAAAAACCACTTCTCCGCCGCGCTGGCCACAAATCTACTGTTAGCATTTGTCGCCGACTGATCGGGTTGGAGCACCCACCATCTTTTTATTTCTTCTCAAATTTCTTGTTTGTCAGTTTTATTTTTTCGAGAGTTAACTTCTATCGTATGGGAGTTTCTACTCTCGTATATGAGTTTTTTCTCTTATGATAGTATTTTTCTCTTAAAGAGTTTGCTATGACCTTCTACATAGATATGATGAATAGACATGGTGGTATTGGTGATTCACGCAATTGACATACTGTCAAAAGTGTTTGACGAAGGAATTACAATGGGTGATTTCTTTTTTTTGTTCCTTCATATTATTATTATTGTAAAATTTTGTAAAATTGATAGAATGCAACTATCGTTTTAAAAAATATAATAAACTATATAATTTGCAATGATCTCTCTCTCATCTAACTTATAGGCAATGTAAATATTTAGGGCTAGTTTGGTTCCACTTTTGATTCAGAAGCACGTCTGGTAAATGGACTTTTTCGAAATGTAGCTTTTATAAATGTAAATTTATTTTTTTAAAGTGTTTGGTGGGAATTGACTTTTGCAAAAGTTGCAGGAAGTAATTCTGAAAAGTCATTAAAAGTTGCTTCTCTCAAATGGACTTCTTGAAAAGTAACTTATTTTAAAAGTCCATCTCAAAATTTTCACCAAAGGTATTTTACTTTTCAAAATGGACTTTTAGGTTAGAAGTCCATTTCATAAGTGCTTCCAAACACACACTTAGTTTTAGTGTCGTTAAATATCTATTTGCACAATAGCTACAGTGAGAAGCACAAGAAGAAAGATAGATTCCTACAAAAAATACGTTTATGTCAAAAACTATAATATTTTCTCCACCACGTCCACAATATATGTAGAGTTCTCTCAACATCATGTATAGTTTGACTTCAATAGCTAGAATCATGCAACAATGTGTATACATAATAAGCATATTCAAAGACGTATTTTTTTTTCCAAACTTTATTGACTATGTTATCATCACTTCAATAATTGCATCAAAAAGGGTGAAAAGGCATAAAGAATTTGGTGCACGTGGAAATAGCCAATCAGAGACACCATATTTGACGTCTCTTTGTATCAGCTCTACCCTTCAAAACACTTTTTTTTTTTAAGAAAAACTGCTTCCTTTACTAGACGTTATGGATGTGTTTGATTTAAGAAAATAAGTGTGGAAAAGAAAATTGGAGAGAAAACGGTTTTTATAAGTTTTTCTTTCGTTTTCCTCATCATTTGGCGAAGAAATTAGTTTTTCTTAGTTTTTAGTTTAAACTTAAGTTAGATTTTATTTTCTTTTTTTATCCTTATCTATTTCTTCAATCAACCAAACTTAAAAACTAATTTTCTTTTTCCATTTTATTTTCTTTTCCCTACTAATTTCCGCCAACCAAACATTCTGATTAAGCTCATTCTAAAGTAATTTTGAATCTGATTGACTTTCAGCATGATCAACCATCCCTTAGTCATGAGGGTTTTGAACCCGTGATTGAGGGGCTTACAACTCCTCTCAACCACTATAGGCCAACCCATGTGTATGTAACAAAATAAAATATACAAATTAAAACATGGACTCCTAAAAGCTTCAACTTTTATGTGAAAACGATCATCTACAAAATTACGATTTATAAAATTAATTCTCATGTTGGAAAGAAATTTAATAGATGGGGCAGTGCCGTTAGGCACCCAACTGCAATGTCCATGGAAATGTTTTGGCAGTTCAGCTATTACATACGTAAATTTGATGGAATTCCATTCTTTATGTTTAAATCATTACCATGTATATGCCATTGAAGGAAGCCATGGCAACCTCAATGAAGACGCATCATCACTTTAACAGTAAAGCTGACATTCAATGCTGTGCCTCACAGGAAATTATACTGTAGCGATGGGTTCCATGTATTTACTTCAGATGCAAATATTACCAAGAAACTGATATGAAATAGGCCAAACAAACTTAACTGCATTGGAATAAGACTACACATGTTCTCATTTCAATGTAAAATAGGGTTTTGCTTGATTTCCGGAATATATATATATTCTGTCATTCTCCATATAGTCGGTGATCATGTGTGTGTGTGTGTATATATATATATATGTGTGTGTGTGTATGTGTGTGTGTGTGTTCTTGAAGATGGTCTATTGAATTAGATAAAGCAACAACATGTAAAGGTAATGTTTGGATCTTATACTCGAATTGCGAAGATCAATATAGGTTATTACGATAATTGCCATCGGCCATGCATCCCATTAACTAGGAAAAAAGAGAGTAGAGATAAATATGTTAAATGTTATAAATCATTCCCTAAATATATTATTTTTATACCTAATGGTTTATTATATCTGTCAGATGAAGTAGAAATATGAATGAAAAATATGGACGACTCGTCTTTTCCGAAACTTAATCCTTCTAGTAATTGATATGTTTGTTAAAAAACTATCACCAACTTTATCTTGAGCTTTAGTTGGAGTTTCCGTGATTTAGACATTTCTTGAATCAGGTATTGCTCTTATTTATCATATGTTGTCATTATTATCAAATCTATTTTAATTATTTTTGAAGGTGATGCCTTATTCCTTTCCCTAAGGGCAATGCCTTTTTCCCATCGAAAGATAGAACTAATTGAAACGGTAGGGTCGAATGAACAGTTTATATGATTGTTAGTGAATACTCGAAGAAGACGTTTCTTTGATTTTCATGAAAGAGGAATTAGAAATTCTTATGGGTAATCTATTCTTTCAATGATTTGGTTTCTTGAAAGCTATGTGCTCAAAGCATGGGTTCCTTTTCTTACCTATTTTTCTATATTTGAATTTACTACAAAACATGTTAGGAGAAGGTCTCAAGGTATTAGAAATAGAAAAAAAAAAAGAAGAAAGAAGAAAGATCGTTAATGGTGAAAGGAGAGGCTTCTTCAAGGTATTGAGACGGTCACAAGATCGATCCCTCATGCGTCATTTATATCTTAAAGGAATAAGCCTCTCACTCATGGAATTGTCCTAGTCTCATTTCTCACTCGATTATCCTTTTTCTTCCTTTTTCAATTTGCTTTTCTAAGTTTAAATCTTTTTTTCTTCACAATAATAGATAGAGCGTCATTACTTTTCAAACTATCATCTTATTTATTCGGTATGTGTTTTAGCATTTTTTTTAAACGATAATTTCATTCCATATAATCAATTGAACAAAATTTTACCTGGAACAATAAGCAAAACTGTTGAAGAATATAAATGAATAACAAAAAAGATAGAAATCACTCATTGCAAGCCATTCGCCAAACACTTTTGACAGTATCTCTATTGCGTGAATTATAAATGCCAGCACATGTCCATTCCACATATCTATGTCGAAGATCATTGCAAACTCTTGAAAAAATTATAACATTGGGTCACTAACTATACCCGTTCTCGTTTTTGGGTCACTATATTTGAAAATTGCAACAATAGGTCACTAACTTTGTATATATTAACAAAATTGGGCCATCAGTGAATTTCAAGAAAAGATCGCCGAAAATCCAATGTGACCGCTGACGTGGCGCTAATATGCCATCGACCACGTCAGATTTCCGGCAATTTTTCCCTGAAAATTGACCAATGATCCAGTTTTGTTAAGATATACAAAGTTAGTGACATATTTTGGCAACATAATGACCCCAAAATGAAAAACTAGTATAATTAGTGGCTCAATCTTATAAATTTGTTGAAAATCTTATTCAAGAGAGAACTATTCTCATGCGAGAGAAAAAAACTCTTATACGAGAGAAGAGTACTTCGAAACAAAAAATATAAAAATAAAAAAAAAATTGAGAAGGAGAATAAAAATATGGTGGGTACTCCAATTCGATCCGCCGGTAATCATGCTGGCAGTATATTTATGGCCGCCGATGGAGTAGTGATTTTTCTTTGAGAAAATATTTTTTGGAAGACGCCAATGGTGGGTTTTTGTAGAATTTTATTTTTAGTTTACATTAAATCTCTATTAGCTTTTTCTCGAAAATTCTAGTCCTTCACGAAAATAAAATATATAAATATATAAGATTGAATCCGCCAAAGGAATAAAAGTGCATAGACGTCGAATTATGTTGAATTCTTCAATTTTCCTAGAACCACTTCAATGGCCTTTGGTAGTGACATATAGTTGTTCATCCACCAAATCTATTATTCCTACCTAATCCGAAACGATCCAATTTTGACCCGATATAAATCTTCAATAATAATCTTTGATTACCCTTTCTGTCGGGTAAATCTGAAGAATTAATTAACCATCTCACTTTATTACATATAATATTTTAACACGGAGGTCCGCATCATCAGTTAGGGCAATACATTTAGTACTGTAACATCAACATCGAACCGGACAAGGCTCCACCATTGTGCAGCGACTAAATTTATGGCTTTGTGTCGAGAATGAAATAAAGAGATTCACTTAATCTTACTCACCGTTGATATGGATGGGGCCATCGTGAATAAATATTTAGAAAACAAATTATATTAACTCGTTGAGCTTGAACAATTGATTGAATCTATGCTACACTTTACTTTCCTGAATTTACAATATATTACATACTATGTAGTATAGAAAGGAAAAGAAGTATATGTAACCAAGAACATGAAATGATGTTTACCGAGATTATCGCCAGTTAATTAAATATTTTCAATAAAAATATAAAGGTTTATTTTAAGAAAGAAGGGTTGTACTTGTATGTATATAAAGATGATATAATAATTATGTAGGAAAGAAAATATATAAATTAAAATACAGTGGTTACTTTTTTTTTTTTAACAAATTATGAAATTAGTCACTTAAGGAAAACAACTTAATAATAAAAAAGTATATTGTTATAAGATGTGAAATAGAACGAAATTTGAAAAAGGAAAAGAAGCAAATGAAACGAAGAATTATAACGACTCCCCATTAAATAATAATGCACCATTAAATGCACAAGCCAAGACACCGTCAATGGACTTGTGTCATTTAGTGCATTATAACATCGTAAAAGGTGTCGTTCTTTTTACACAACGGCATTAAAAGTGCTGGAGGAGTTACTTCCCAACACGAAGAGGATATATATATTAATGCATCTTTCCCTTTGATCCAGCCTAGGGTTTTGAATTAAGAACCCCAACCATATCAAAATGTAATAAAAAAATAAAAGTTAAACCAAAGATATCATGAAAAGTTTAGAAATGGAATATTTGGGAGTATGAAACGGGAATTAGAAGGTAATGTCTATGTGAGTTTTATTTTGTTTTTGGTTTGTGCACATGATCCACCATTTACGCTACCAAACAAACAACCCTTTATCAAGATTAAGATATCATCTCTCTCTCTCTCTCTCTCTCTCTCTCTCTCTCTCTCACACACACACACACACACACACATACAAGTCAATGGGTCTACTCTTGTGTGGGTTTGTGTACTCTATTCTATCTGATCTTTATACATGATTCGTACGTTGAGAATACAAATACAAATATAAATATAGCTTATGTCAGAAAAACATTTATTAGTTTGAATGAACTGTTGGTGCTCGAGGACCATAGATATTTCAACCATGTTTTCTCGTAGGCTAGTTACAATACACTTATTATTATAATTGGTAAAAAAATATAGATACAAATACTACTTTAAAAAAAAACGAAAACCCTAAACCATAAAATAATTATTGAATTGACCAAAAATAAAATAATTATTTGAACTTTTAAGTACACATAAAAAGCGACTGTGACGGAGCAAAAAAAAAAAGGATGAAAAAACATAGAATCTAAGAGAGTAAGGTTACTTTCATTTTCAGAATTTTAACCCGTTGTCCACGGGAGAAGGTGAAATCGATATATATATATATATATATATATATATATATATATATATATATATATATATATATATATATATATATAAATATAATGTTCAAAATGTAGCAGCATAGTTGGAGTAGTGGCATTTCTTGTTTTTACCTTGCTTCTATTAGTTTCAATAAAAATTTATGTAAGAAAAAAACTTTATATTTTATTTTTATTATTTCTTTTTTATGTGTTTGACAATGAGTCCGAAGCCTCGTTCTAGTGTCACTTTCCAAGATATACTCCCAAGGAAAGAATTACACCAGACACCAAATCGAACCCCACAACCTCATCTCTCCACTGCTTTCTTCTTCCATCTAATCAATTCCTTAAATTTATATTTTGTTCCATTTCTTACATCCTATCTTCTCTCTAGTTGTTCCACTATCTTCTTCTCTCCATCTACTCTACAAAGGCCTCTCTTTTCTTCGAGTTATATAAACTAACATAGCCAATTTTGTTTAGAAATAGTTCGTATCATCTCTAAGCTTTCTCTCGTGGGATTCTTTTTTCTGGTTCTTGGTTTTCAGACACGGACTCAAAGTCTCCCTGTTCGAAGAAGGTAATAATAAAACCACGGCAGTTTCAAGCTTCTCTTCGATCATGGAACCCTCGTCGTCGTCCTCGAAACAACAAGTCCCTGATCTCTCTCTCCACATAAGCCCACCAAACTGTAATAACAACACAGCCTCCGCAGCTTCATCGCCATCTCCAGCCTTCAACCCTCGCCTCTTGGGCTTCGATCTTTCCTCGGAACAGAAGCGTGGGAGCTCCGCCAATTGCTTAACAACCGAGCTCACCTTGGCCCACGGCCCCTCTCTCAGCCATGGAGTCGAAGCTGCAGAAATCCAGCTCAGCAAGAGCAGGTTCAGCGGCGTCGAGAGGCCACAGCCGCCGCAAAACCCTTATCATCACAATCTCCACGGTTTCAATCCGCCGTCGAGTGCCTTTGGAGATGCTTTCCTAGGAGTTTCATCGGACGGTTCGAGGCCCATCAAGGGCATCCCGGTGTATCCGAACCGTCCCCTCCCTTTCTTGCCTAACGTGGACCACGCCAGAGATCCGAATAAGATGAGGTTCTATCATCATCAGATGCCAAGTAATAACAGCAACTGTCACTCTTTGTCGGCTAACTTATCTTCTTCTTCTTCATCATCGTCCCCTTCTTCTTCTTCTTCTTCTTCTTGTGCTGTGGCTTCGAATCATTACATCGGCCTTGGATTGGATCATCACATGCCTTTGTTGAATCTTGGCCCTAATAGCGTTCCTTCTTCGGGTTATTGTGCACCGGTAGCCGGTAATGGAAACATTCCGAGGTTCAGTGGCTTGTATCAGATGCATAATCAGGGGCAGATCGGTAATTATCTCCACCACCACCATCAGTACGGTTTAGGGCACAACTACACTCATCATCATCTTCCCGAAAGTGCGGCTTCTAACAATCACCATGGAATCATGAGATCGAGGTTCTTGTCCAAGATTCCTGCAAAACGGAGCATGAGGGCTCCAAGAATGAGGTGGACGAGTACGCTTCACGCGAGATTCGTTCATGCAGTTGAGCTCCTCGGTGGCCATGAAAGTAAGCTATCTTATTACTACTACATCTTCAACTGCTTTTTGTTTTAGTATTTGAGATTATTTTATTCGTGGTATTTGTGTACTATAGTCCTACTTATATGCCTAAAAACTTGATAGGTTTTGACTGAGACTTCAAAATTATAATATTTTTTTAATTAATTTTTGTTTTTGTAGGGGCTACTCCAAAGTCAGTACTGGAGCTCATGGATGTCAAAGATCTCACTCTTGCTCATGTCAAGAGCCATTTACAGGTAGAGAAAAGGGTTTTTTAAAACCAAGATTTTGAAGGAAAAAAAAACACAGTTAATCAACAGTAGAAAAACAAAGCCGAAGCTCACATTTGTTCTCTTCTGTCAGTGTTCTTCCTTTACCTCACTGTTTGTGTGAGTTAATTTTATGTCCGGTTAGAATTTTGGCTCCGTTAATCTTTGCGGCACAGTCGCCTAAGCAACCGTTGTGACGACTGAGATCTAAATGAATGAATGAAAACTGAAGAATGGGAAGAAAGTAAAAGACTTAATTTGGGCTGACAGTAGTACTGTTCAGAGACCAGTGAGAGAGAGAGATTTGAAATGATTTCTTATTTTTTTATTATTGAATAGGACAAAGGAAAAGTCATCATTTTCCAATAATGCAACTTCGATTTACTACCTTATCATGAATAAACATCAGCCTCGTGATTAGTGATTAAATCTGAGTCATGTCTGAGGAAGTCACAGAAGTCTTACATTTACCTGCAGTAGCTACGAGTTTAGACTCTAGAATGAGAGAGCTCAATCTGTGTGTGTTTATGTGTTTGCACTATTACACAAGTCTCTAGAGAGAGAGAGAGAGAGATTTGTCAGGTAAGTTTGGTTATTATCATAGCCCACTTAGATTTTCTTGTAATAATCTATCTTAATTAAGAAACTGCTTGTGGCTTCTTTCCTATGCAGATGTACAGAACTGTAAAAACCACAGACAAGCCCGCTGCTTCCTCAGGTACATACATATATATAATTTTTTTTTCCTATTATTCACGAGATATGTTTTTCAAATTTAAAAAATCTACAATAATCATCTGTCATTCTGTGCAGTGGCATGATTTATAGATATGTATTGTTAACATGTATTATATTCAGTGGCTCTAGGCTCATGACTTATTGAGCACATTTTAGCAGTAATATTTTGAATAATTAGTTCTAGTGATAATTTGTTTCTCTTTTTGTACTTTATTTAAGGGAATTCAGAGGGGTCGGGTGAAGATGATTTGTCTACGATAGGAAGCGGTAACGATCGAACGGGACTGAGATTGTTTACGGACCAAAGAGGCTCTTCCGAAGGATATCTGCTGCAAGAATCGGATAATTATCAGCCAAATGCATGCACATTGTGGAGCAACTCATCAAGGTACATGTTTCAATCTTTGCAGATCATATAAAGATGTCATTATTTATATATATATACGGAAAAGAATTTACTAAAGCCTTTGCTTTTACAGTTTTTTGGACGTGGGCTAAATTTTAGTCGAGATCAATGCCGTATGCTTAATGTTTTCTTTTGCTCAATGGGAAACCTTTAGATCATTGTCGGGAAAAAAAGCAAAAAAAAAGGAGATATGATGATGGAATAACATATTGTGTTCCTGAAACTGTGAGGGATATGGAAATCAATATCACGTCCGCAATTTGGTATTGGGGAATAAAATGAAATAAAGACTAAGAAAAGGGTTTTAGTTAGTGGCATCTTTTGCCTATTTTTTTTGTTCTTTTGATTCCTCAATCTTTCCACGTTAAAAAGGTTATAAAATTAGGTTTTGTCCTATGGGCTTTTACATTAAGAATAAAACAACGCAAAAGCCGAAATTTACTGTTATATTTGGTGACTTGAATTCCTACCTAATCCGGAAGCTCATTGTGCATTTTTAGTTGTTGGGTTTTTAGCTAATTAGGCTAGGGTTTCATATGTAATAGATATATATAATATGCATAGTTTCTGTAGTCATTATGTCAAAGTAAAACAACATACAGAAAACTACACATACTCTCTCTCTTGTATCATCCTCTAAAAAATAATGAAATCGTTACGGCACCGTGCCGTGATTTTCTCAAATTTGAGTTTTTCCCCTAAAATCGTTGTGTTCTTTACGTTTTTCGTCTCTTATGATCGTTATTTTATTCATAACAATCACATTTACAGAAATAAAACAAATTATTCTGCTACCTTTGGTTTCTGTATTACCGGTTTGTTCATGAAGTAGTACTTCAATTCCTTAAACCCTCAATTTTCGTCTTCCCGAGGAAAAAGGGAACGCTTATCATAGTCCTCACTTTAGTGCCATGTTCTTGATTGTACTAGGTTATTAATTAGTGTAATTATTTATTAGCCATCAATAAGCTTCAAGATCTTCACATTGTAAATAAGTGGATTCTCTCTTTTCTTTTTTCTTCTAAATCTATTTTTCCTAATATAGCATCAAATTTTCTTATATGCTCAGTAGCCGGGAAGACTGCATGCAGATAAATGCTCATGAAGCTACACATGACTTCATCGGATCTAACTCTGCCTCCTCCTTTCCATCACAATCTAAACTAGTCATATAATAAGGTAAAACAACTGTCGTATTTAAATTAATTATTAGAAGTTCAACATATATATTTGGGTCGTTTTAGGCTTATTGCTAGTTCATTAACCATCCTATTGTTCCTTAATTGCAGGAAGCCTTTGTGGAATCGCAAAACAAAGTTTCACAAAAAGATCGACAGATTAATGACTTCTGATTGAGATTTGGGGTCTTTGGCTTCGCACGTCATATTTGAAAGAAGTTAACAAAGAAAGTCTCTTAGGAATATATACGTCAATGATCTCGGAAGCAGAGAGACATTTTATGTAGCAGCAGTTGATATATGTCGAAATATATATATATATATATATATATATATATATAATTTGGATTGACCCTTATAATATTAACATACATTTCTCCACTTATATGTATTTTTTCCATCATTTTTATATTGGTTTTGAGACAGCGATGGATGTATTGTTCTGATCTTGGACTGCGGTAACCATATCGTATGAGCTTAATCACTACTCATTATTACAAGATCATACACTCATTAATACAAGATCATACACATTCTGGGATAGAAAATATAGGTGCATCTTTGTATACAGCGATTTCTTTTTCTTCAGTTCTTATTAAAAAAGCTACAAAATTATGTAACTTATTCAGATAAGCTAGAAACGCAGATTCTAGGTCTTGAAATTTACAGTTACATCTTCGTACTAACTTTAAGACAAGGGCTGTTTTTGTCCTTACATTACTTCATAATCATGGAAAACATTGCTTACTATTCTTGAATATCTAATTAGTGCTCTTTTCAAAGCCATTCTTCGTTCAAAAGATATTCAAATGGGTGTCCTCTGAATCCGTTGCGCATATATAATACATTTTCATCGATTTGCAGCGACCCTACCAATGAAGGCAAAGGAGTTCCATCATAACAAGCTCTTCCCCATCCTCGCTATTGTGGGGATGGAGAAGAAATAAGGGACTATGTTTTTTTTTCTTTTTCTTTATTTTTGTTAATTTTCCACTCTTTTGTGCTAGTATTTAGGTGGTTGCATGTGGTTGTTCGTCGTTAGTCTTCCTTTTGAGAGCTTTTGTCTCCGTTATGGAGAGTCTTTTTCCTCTTAGCGGTCACCAAATATTTGAAGTTTTTGGTTGAGAAAATTGACAGATACAATATAGTGAGTAAATATGAATTAATAGCTATATTGATCATGGAGTTTTTATTTAGGTAGTCCTTGCTTAGTGTATTAATTTTCTCTTTGCCTTAAATTTCTTATATTTTTTTGTTCGGTGTTGTATTAGTTGGTCTCGGGGGATATTTTTCATTCCATTTTGGATCGATTTATTTCTCGCCTCGTTTGTCATTCCCTTGTGGGAGCTTTTTCTCCTTTTTAAGAGTGTATGTCCTCTTTTAGGAGGTGTATTTCCCTACTGGCAAATGTTGTGTGACCAGAGGGCAATGTGGGCTATTTAGTCCGTTTGTACTGCTTTTATATGGCAATAACAAGCTATCGTTTGAGGAAAAAAAAAATGATAAGCTAGAAACGGTTCTTTTTTTCCCACCAAGGAATTACTCTAGTGAGGTTTGGACTAGTGGGCAAGTTGATGCACTCGACATCTTTGGAATAGAGGTCTCATGTTCGAATCTTCCTAACTACCAAATACTTTGAGTGAGTCTGCCAAATACGGACCTGTCTGTGGTTTATCTTGTCTGCGTGTTTGCAGGCTATTAGGTTAGCACCGGGGCTTACTTGGTTCATGTCAGGATTTACCGGATCACCCAAAAAGATGTCTACGTGGCTGGAAAATCATATTTTAAATGGAGGTTATGAATTCGATTGCAATGGAGCTCTTTGACTTTTGATGTGGTGGACACGAAGTACATAGACCAGGAGGATTACTCCGACTCGAAGCTAATGGCCGTCCCATAACCGACAATTTGGTTTGATTCACTCAGATTATGATAACGTTGTGTAGAAAAATATCACTAAAGAAAAGGTATAATTACATTCGACAGGTAATACATTTTCTCCTACTATGCTATCTTCCAAACACGTCTAAGAGCTATATTACATTGTATGTTATGTGTAACTTTCAGCGTATTGTATTCTATCACTAATTATATGAATGATATCTTTCACAATCGGAATTCTTTTGAATGTTAATGCAAAATAGACAAAATCAACTCATATAAGCACATTTTTAATGGACGGTAATTTGAATCGAACATGCTATTTAATGGGTCTGATTTTTCAAGGTTTGAAGAAGACTTTGAAGATATATATCCATTAATGTACACGATTATTTTCCACTATGAATAGATGTAAAGGCAAAAGGCTAAAAAAACACAACCACAACACAAATATTCTTTCTTTAGCTCTCTCAATTTAAAGATTCCGTGAAATATAACTCAAGCTATTTATCAGTGTTTACTAAACTTTTTGAGGAAATGTACTTGTATGTAATCATCTATCAATAATAGCAAAGGAAGTTTTACCTTGGGACCGTAGGTTCTATCAATCAAATTACGTAAATATTGGGGTTTCTTGTCCAATCCATTGTTCTCTCTAATTGTATTGTATATAATCCATTTTATATATTTAAATCTTTTATATTAGGAGACTATAACTATTAATCATTATATTATTATTTATTTATTTACGTTAGCTCTTCTTGCGACAGGCTTTTATATCTGGCGTGTGTGGTCTGGCGTCAATGATTGCTCAGCTGGTGACAACTAAGACTCCGAATTCCTTCGTTTTCTTCATAATGACGCATCTGCGACTGTGATTGGACTCTTAAAATAATTTTCTCGATTATTTCATCCGCGTTAATCTGCGATAAAGCAAGAACAAAAATAAAGGGGAAAAGATTTCGGAACCCAAAAGACAATCGAACATCGAGAGAGATATGCAGAAGAATCAGCGGCCAAGATCCTCGAAAGCGAGCACGATCCATGGCTACGCGCAGTACGGAGATGTAAATGCGTTCCAGAAATTGCTCCGAGACAATCCTTCCCTTCTCAATGAACGAAACCCTGTTGTAAAGTTTCTCTCTTTATCGCTCGCGATTCTTTTTGTTTTGTTTTTGTCTTTCCTGTTTTCTAGAAAATTATGAATGAATCTGCTGTTTTTGAAATTTGTTTCCTTCGGGTTGCGTAGTTTGAGCGCAAGCGCTTCTGATTTACCCTATATGGTCCAAGATTTGTTAAATTTTGTGTTTTCTGAATATTTATTGGCATTAATGCAAGATCATTGAGGGGGAGGAAGTAACTGCTAGATATGATGTTTGTGTGTCGAAAATGGAGAAAATTTCATGACAGAGCACCGATGATGAGGGAGGAATAGGGAAATATTTTGTGGAAAATAGCATAAGGGATGAGCCTCTACGGAATCATTGTTACCGAAAATGTCGAAAAAATGTAGCAATAAATGGTGGAAAAGAATGCCCCTGTGGGATATTATTGAAACATTTCATTTGTTTCACTGGAACTTTTCTTTTACATATGTTAACTTCCATATTTTCCTCAATGTAGATGGCACAAACGCCCCTTCACGTTTCCGCCGGTTACAACAAAGTAGATGTTGTTAAGCATCTTCTTCAATGGAGAGGCCCCGAAGAAATAGCTGACTTAGAAGCCAAGAACATGGTAAGCCCAGTTTCTTACATGTTAATTACAGTCCTAAAAACTTCCTTCTCCCACTAATTCGGTCTTTTCTTTTGCAGTACGGAGAAACTCCGTTGCACATGGCAGCTAAGAACGGATGTAATGAAACCGCAAGGTTACTTCTTGCTCACGGTGCCTTTATCGAAGCAAAAGCCAATGTGAGTTTGTATCTTGAAGACTCTTTCCTTTTTCTATTGGTTCTTTTTACACACTTCACGTCGGTTGAAATTAGTAGGGAAAGGAAAATTAAATGGAAAAGGAAAACAAGTTTTTATGTTTTTGAAAAAATAGATGAGGGAAGAAAAGAAAATGTAGTTAAGTTATACTTAAAACTAAAGAAAACTCATTCTTTCACCAAATGACGAGGAAAATGAAAGAAAAATTTATGAAAAAAATTTTCTCTCCGGTTTTCTTGTCCACGCTACTTTCTTTGTTCCAAACACAGCCTTAAAATTCCATATTGTTTCTGATAGAATGGGATGACTCCTTTGCACCTTGCTGTTTGGCACTCTCTTCAAGATAAAGATTGCTCAACCGTTATTACATTGCTGGAGTACAATGCGAATTCCAGTGCTGAAGATGACGTAATATTTCCTTATTTAACTACATACTTTGAGTTTTTTATGTCATTGATTGTGCTTTTTTGGGCTTTGGATGCTTATTGCAAGCTACATGGTTATTACAGGAAGGTATGACCCCTTTGGACCACGTTTCACCGAGCCCCGGTAATGAAAAGTTACGGGATTTACTCATCAAGCACCTCGAAGAGCAGCGTAAGAAGAAAGCCATCGAAGCGTGCACCGAGATAAAAGCGAAAATGGAGGCCCTCGAGGGCGAATTGAGGAACATAATTGGCTTAGAAGCAATTAAATTGCAGCTTCGAAAGTGGGCCAAGGGCATGCTCTTGGACGAGAGGCGACGTGCCCTAGGGCTCAAAATCGGTGCCCGTAGACCGCCCCACATGGCCTTCCTTGGAAATCCCGGGACAGGTTTTGTGTAATAATTATCATCATCGTAAAACTTATAAACCAAATCATGAATACCCTTTTTTATGGCTGATGTTTTCTTGAATTCTGTCTCATGCACTAATTTTTTTTTACAGGCAAGACCATGGTGGCTCGGGTCCTCGGGAAACTGCTTCACATGGTGGGAATATTACCTACTGATAAGGTAACGGAGGTGCAAAGAACGGATCTTGTTGGAGAGTTCGTTGGCCACACGGGTCCTAAAACACGAAGAAAGGTGACTCCTTTTCATTACATTATATGACTTAGACGAAATCCCATGTGAAAAAAGGACTTCAATATATTTTTAGCCATGTATCTTGAGTGGGTGGCATTTTTAGTCCCGTTAAGCTAAGGGTGATAACTTTAGTCCCGTAAGCATCACAATTGAAACAATTTTAGTCCCGTCAAGTTAAGGGTAGCAATTTTAGTCCCGTAAGTATCAAAATTAAAGCAATTTTATGACAAATAACACAGAAACATAATTTCAGTTCGGAATTTGCTTCAATTTTTATTCTTACAGGACTAAATTGTCACCCTTAACTTAACGAGACTAAAAATGCCACCCATTCAAAGATACAGGACTAAAAATATATTTAAGCCTGAAAAAATAAATGCTAATTTAATTTTCAAATTCGCAAATAAAATGCAGATCCAAGATGCAGAAGGCGGGATTCTATTCGTGGACGAAGCCTACCGCCTCATCCCGATGCAGAAATCAGACGACAAGGACTATGGCATCGAAGCCCTGGAGGAGATTATGTCTGTAATGGACAGCGGGAAAATAGTTGTAATATTCGCGGGATACAGCGAACCGATGAAGCGCGTGATAGCTTCGAACGAGGGTTTTTGCAGAAGGGTGACGAAATTTTTCCAGTTCGACGATTTCAGTCCCGTTGACCTCTCCCACATCCTTCACCTTAAGATGTCGAATCAAGAAAAAGATAGTATTTTGTACGGATTTAAACTGCACGAGCTTTGTACTGTGGAAGCTGTTGCTGAGATTATAGAGAGAGAGACCGGTGAAAAGCAGAGAAAGGATATGAACGGTGGATTGGTGGAGCCGATGCTGGTGAACGCGAGGGAGAATCTTGATTTGAGGCTCGGGTTCGAATGCGTGGATGAGGATTCTTTGGTTACGATCACGTTGGAGGATCTTGAAGCTGGGATTAGGCTGTTGGAGTCTCATTGAAAAAATGTGGCTGAGTGTTGTTGCAGAAAAAGGGGAAGAGATGAAGGAGACAAGTTTATGCTAGAATTCATTTTGTAAGAAGAAGGTATTTTGATTCTTTGCTGCAAGTTTAAGGTTGTTGTTGGAATAGTGTTTGTTGTGTATTATCTATGAGGGACGTAATCGGATCCATTGGTGGATGATTTTATTGATAAAAGTGAATAGTATGAATTTTTATGTATTTTGCAGTATAAAATTGACATCAATGGCAAAAATTGAGTGTTATGTGTTCTATGTAAAGGGGTGGCAAAAACCTCGCGGTGAACAATTCGTATCGGAACCAGAGGTTATTGATAATGATTCCCCATTGGTAGAAAGTGCGAGGTGGGATGAGATTTATATTCTCCACCCGCCCCCTTTCGATCTTCTTTCCCGATTTATCTTCATGTGCGTGTAACGTGTTAAATTCCCTCCAAACATACGATTAAGTTAATCGGGGGACCAAAAACGTCCAAAATCAATAACATTGAGGACTGACACTGTAACTTGAGAAAATCGAAAACTAAAAAACACCCATAGCCCAAACATCGGGGACCGAAAATACAAAAATCTTCCAGCCACTGACCCATTCATTGCCAATGCCACCCCTATCTATGTATATGTCGGTCGTATGTATATATTCTTCCGAATACAGTGAATTCTTCCCATCCACTTTCCGTTGTTATTGATTATTTGGGATTAATCTAAAAATGGAACATAATCTTGTTAACAATTGTGAACCGATAATAATTTTAATGCAAGTAAATTAAAATCTGAATGAGAATGGGTGCGTGTCAATACCATCCCTAATTTTTAGGCTTTTGGAAAAGGACGTTTTCTAGTGGATTAGGTCCACAATCACAAAAATCAAAGTAAAAAACAAGTAATAAAACGAGATTCTCTTCAAAAATGACTTTTGATCTACTCAACTTTTAAAAAACCTAGCATTGTTATCATATTTTTAACGCAATGGCCTCCATTTTTAAGGATATTTTCGTCATTTTTTAAAATAGAATCGTGTGTGTTGGACGAGGATCGGTTGATTCAGTGGATCCATTTATATAGCATGTGTCCCCTACTATACAATACCGAAGGTCATGTGCTATGTAAGGATTATCCTGATTCGGGGACCCCTTATATAACATGGGCCTCTCCTATATATAGAATACTGAGGGGTCTCATGTTATATATTAGGGTTTCATTGACCTTTCCAGAAACTATTGACTACACAACTCATTCTCACCAATTTTGCATTTAATATATCTATTTCTATATGGAGCCCAATTAGTAAGATAAAAAAAGACATTTACATTGTGGCTGTTTTTTCAAAATCATTTATACTATTTACCTAATTGATCCGATAAAAAGTAAACCCTAACGATTAAGGTCGGGCTTGCAACAAGCGCGGGTTTGATGCAGAGCATTCCCATCTCCAACACCGCATTTTCGAAAAATTCTGGTCTCCATCCTCGCCAAACAAACGGGGACGAAATTGTCCCGCTATGCAGACTGTTGCAATTCCGACGTACGAACCGAGACCAAAGAATGGTACATAGAACGAAACTACACTAAAACTAAAAGGAGAACCCGCGGGAATGTAGAACATGTTCCCGCGACGCGGATATATGAAATTGGGGTTGGCTGGTCGGAAACGGGGAATCTCTGCCTCAGTGACGTTAGGGCCGTTGGTCGAAATTGACGTTTATTAAAATATAATTTTCTTGATGTTCAATGATTAACTCCAATATAAAACGAGACACATCATGATGATAATCTTCAAGGAAATGAAATAGAGACGAGCTAACTTTGTATTTCACAACGTCACATGCAGAGGTGTACGGCCCTACAAGTATCAATACGTATGAAGCAAGTTTGTCCAAATACATATTGGTCATTAATTAATTAGTTAAACTCTATATAATCACGATAGACTTAAACAAAAGCCAAGTCCAAGTAATTAGACTTTTCTGGTACCTTCAAGAAGTTGCTCTTCGAGCACCATAGAATAATCCAAAACCAACCAAGCTTATAAATAACCGCAACACATCATAAACTGATTATTATTCCATAAGTAATAAAAATTAATAAAAATATGGCTAAGCAACGTTCTATCGGAATCGGAATGGACTATTCGGACACGAGCAAATCTGATCGATGAAGGCGATCGTCTTGTAATGATCCATGTCGTCTCTCCCAAAGCTGACCCGACCCATAAGCAGCTTGTCGCCGACACAGGCTCGCGTAAGTAATTAATATGTGCTCTTTTTTATTATTAATTTTCTTGAATTTCAGTGCTTTAATATACATGCTACTATGGTCAGCGTTGATCCCATTAGAGGAGCTCAAAGAAATCGATATGTCAAAGAAATATGGCCTCACGCCAGATGCTCAAGTTCTTGATTTACTAAGCACAGTCTCCAGAAACAAGAAGGTGAGCTTTATTTCATATATATATATATATATATATATATATATATATATATATATATATATATATATAATATAAATATATAGGGATATTTACATTTTTGGTCCTCAATGTTTGGCCTATGGGCGTTTTTGGTCCCCTATTTTTCCGAGTTACAGTTTAGTCCCAATGTTGTCGATTTTTGAGCATTTTTGTCCCCCAGTTAACTTAACCGTTAAGTTGGACGGAAATACGGGCTGGGCCAGCCCGAATTTACGGGTTGGGCCAGGTTTTCCTTTCTTTGGCCTTCAAAATTCGAGTTGGCCCGGTCCGACTCGTAAATTCGGGCTGAACCGGCCCTTATTTCCGTCCAACTTAACGGTTAAGCTAATTGGGGGAACAAAAACGCTCAAAATCGACAACATTGGGGACTGAAAGTGTAACTCGAAAATATAGGAGACCAAAAACGCTCATAGGCCAAACATTGGGGGACCAAAAATGTAAACTATCCCTAAATATATATATCTTAATAATAATATGTGGTTAACTATGTATTTTGATAGGTGAAGGTGGTGGCGAAGGTGTATTGGGGTGATGCAAGGGAAAAGCTATGTGATGCAGTTGAAGAGCTCAAGCTCGACTCGCTCGTTGTGGGAAGTAGGGTTTTAGGAGCAATTAAGAGGTAATTAATAAGTATATAGTTTATACATTAATAATCTTAAATACCCTTGAGGGAGCTCATTTTTTTTTTATTTTTCCCTTTTTTCCTTCGGATTAATTTTCTTGCAATTCAATAATTAAAATCAGGGTTTTGCTTGGGAGCGTGAGCAACCACGTGGTGCAAAATGCTACGTGTCCGGTGACTGTCGTGAAAAGGCCTTAGAACATATATTCGTAAATACATATGATTGATATGAGTTTGATTTTACAATTTTGTCGTTGTGTAATACGTTCATTGTGGTTATCATGTAAGATATGAGTAGTTATTCTCTTTTGCACGGGATATGTACCATGAAAACGATATAATTTTGGAAGCTAATGATCCCACGCAATTCTCGGCAAATAGTGATATTATAATCTATATATTTACTATATAACATAAATAAACAAAATAGGGGTAAAACCCATTTTGGTCCCAATGTTTAACTTATGAACCAATCTAGTCCCCGATGTTTCAATTGGACCAATTTAGTCCCCATGTTTCGGGATTGAACCAATGTGATCCCAAATTGAACGAAACCGTCAATTTTAACATAAAATCGACATGTGGCATCATCACAACGTGCCACGTACCTCACAGTTAATGTTTTTTCGTCTAAATTGATGTTTCTGTCAAGTTGGGATCAAATTGATTCATTTCCGAAACACGGGGACTAAATTGGTCCAATTGAAACATCGAAGACTAAATTAGTTCATAAGGCAAACATTAAGGATCAAAATGGGTGTTATCCCAACAAAATATATACATGTAATAAATCAATAAATCGACACGTTTGTTTATGATAGACACGATATCTGGGTATGAGATAGTCTGCTCCCATTTGATGTTCCAATCTGGTGTTCCATACGACGTATTGTGACAAGTGTTAAAGTCAGCTAATTTTTTTTCACTTGTCACAATTTGCTGTGTAGAACACCAAATTGGAACACTAAATAGGGATAGAGGAACGAAACTGAGGTTTTCATACGGGTGTTCGTTTCAAACGAATCCTTTGAGCTTGTGTGGCACGTATACGTAGCGTAACCAACCAATATTCGTATTGGGGCCAGGTGCAGTAAAGCCCAATAAACTATAGGCCAATCTCAGCCCAAGAATATCCTTAACTCCATAGAAAAAAACAGCAGTTTCATTATTTCAATGGAAAAAGCAGCAGAGCTCATAGAAGTTTGTTTGTGTCGGAGGAGTGCAGAAAAGTTCAATTGAAAGAAGCAAAGCAGGGAAATGAAGCAGCAGTTAATAGCGCAACAAAGGGAAACGAAAAGGGAGTTGCCATTATCGATCGATCAAATTAATGGAGGCCTTCCTTTCAAGAGAGCCTCGCTTTTAGGTCTTCAGCCACCGCATCGAGGAACTCCTCCGTGTTGAGATAATGCTCCCTCGATAGCCTACGGGAGATTTATAGCCAAAAAAAGTGAGATGATGATGATGGTGTCTCATTGAATCATTTATTACCATTGTTTTTAGGATAGAAAAACTGGATAAAACCCATTTTGGTCCCCAATGTTTCAATTGAACCAATTTGATCCCTCATGTTTCGGAAAATGAACCAATTTAGTCCCAACTTGACAGAAACCGTCAATTCTAACAGAAAATCAACATGTGGCATCATCACAACGTGCCACGTGTCTCACAGTTAATGATTTTCCGTCTAAATTGACGGTTTATGTCAAGTTTGGACCAAATTGGTTCATTTCCGAAACATGAGGGACTAAATTGGTTTAATTGAAACATCGGGGACTAATTTGGTTCATAAGGCAAACATTGGGGACCAAAATGAGTATTATCCCATAGAAAAACTAACAAACACTCGGTTTGGCTTAAACGAAATTATAGTGGGAAAGGAAAATCAAATGAAGAACGAGAACTAGTTTCTATGTGATTGAAGAAATGGAAGAGAGAAAGAAACGAAAAGAAAATTCAGCTTCAGTTTATATACTTAAAACTAACGAAATCCAATTTCTTCACCAAAAGAAAGGTGGGAAGAAGAAAGAAAAACTTATCAAAACCATTTTCTCTAATCCAAACAGAGCCTTAAAAAACAATACTCACTTGGATCCATGGATGATGAGGGCGAGGTCCTTTGTCATTTTTCCCGATTCAACCACGCCAACGCACGCCTCTTCCAACTTCTCGGTGAAATCGAGAAGCTTGCCATTGTTGTCGAGCTTAGCCCTGTAGTAAAAGTTTTGCCCGTTCGCGTTTTTTAGCCTCACGAGAAATAACGAAAACACACACACGCACACACACTAGTGGGTATGTGTATTTTTATGACCTGTGCGCAAGCCCGCGAGTCCACGCGAAGATAGAGGCGATGCTGTTGGTGCTCGTTTCGCCGCCCTTTTGATGGACCCTGAAGTGGCGGGTGACGGTCCCGTGGGCTGCTTCGGCCTCGATCGTCTTACCATCGGGACAAACCTGTAATGACGAATATAGTTGTTGTTTTTTTTTCAAAACGATAGCTTGTCATAAACTATACGAACAGTACAAACGGGCTGAATAGCCCACAGATTCCTCTGGTCACATCACAAATGCGTAGGGAAAGACACCTCCTAAAGAGGAGACAAACTTCCACACAGGGATACAAATAACAGAAAGAAAACAGGTTTTAAAAAATTACAACCAGAAAGGGATCTTTAAGATGGGAAACAGGAACAATGAGCATCTCGAGAAATGCATACATGCAGAAAGAGATCGGAGAAGTACAAAAAAACGTACCAAGACCGATGTCATCAAGCCAAGGGATCCAAAACCTGCAAAAGCAAAAATGTAAATACTCGTAAATATATACCGGTTAGATCGAAATAGCACATGAAAAATGGGTGAATTCTCTTATTTTACGATACCTTGCGCAAGAAAATCACTTTGAACATCTCCATCGTAGTTCTTGCAAGCCCATACGTAACCTCCTTCGCTCTTCAGAGCGTATGCAACCATGTCATCGATGAGGCGGTGTTCGTACCTACGAGAGTTTTATCAACAACACATAAAAGATTGGAAAGAAATAAAGATGTAAGAAATCACGAACCCGCAAATATGAAAAAATGAAGGGAAAAAAAAACCCACCATATTTTAGCTTCCTCGAACTTGGACTTCCACGAAGCCTCATAAACCTCTTGAAAAATGTCCTTGAATCTTCATATACGATGAATGAAAGGTTAATTCATCGTTTTACAAGGCGGGAAAAAAAAAGTAAAAATCCAAATCATATTTCACAAGACTGCTTTGCTTTACCTGCCATCATATTTCTTGAGAATGGTGTTCTTCGTGCTAAGATACAATGGCCACTTCTTCTCATACGCAGTTGTCATTGAAGCCTCAGCAAAGGAACGAATCGACTATCACAGTACACGTAAGAGATAATAAAACATATTTCAACTGCATATTATGACTTTATGATGAATAAACGTAGCAAATTTCAAAAACAAAACCTCATCAGTGTTGTACATGGCCAAAGAGACACCGCCTTCTCCGGTGAAATTGTAGACTTCCATCTCCGTTTGCTCCTCTTTCCCTTCTGGCACTGGAGGCATTCGAAACATAGTCAGCTAAATCAAGAAATAACATTACACAACATTGTTGAAATGTATCCTATGTTAGAATATACAACGAAATAAGATAGAATGGCATGTAAATAAGACAAAAAACATACCAAACACAAGCTTGAGCTTCCCTGGTCCTTTAATAACTGCATCGGTTGCTCTGTACTGATCACCAAAGGCATGCCTCCCAATGCAGATAGGTTTACTCCATCCTATAAGCAACCATAGTTAGTGTAACTAAGATGAATTCTTTAACAATGAGACAATGTAATAAAGAGGATTTTTACCTGGCACAAGACGGGGGATATTCTTGCAGAGAATTGGTTCTCTGAACACCGTGCCTGAAAGAAAAAGAATCAGTAAATCAAAGCTAGGGACGATTTACTACCGATGAATCACTTTCGTTAAAATCAATTGAAGATAGTAGAAGTATTATGGTCACATACCGTTCAAGATATTCCTAATGGTGCCATTTGGGCTTTTCCACATGTGCTTCAAGGTAAACTCCTTCACGCGAGCTTCATCTGCAAAAAATTCAAAATGCCGTATGCTACTTAGTTCTGTTTTGAGACTTAGCTGGTGTTTGGCAATTAGTAGGATAAGGGCACTAATTACCTGGAGTGATGGTTGCACACTTGATAGCAACATTATACCTGCAATTCAAGAAAACATAGATTTGTAAGTTCAAGTAATTTCGTACAAGAAATCACTCCAACAACATCTTACAAGAAGCCCGTGTATTCTACATGTAATAAATGAGCCTTTATCATAAGAAAAACAACCAAGATCACATACTTGAGAGTAGCTTCTGCACTCTCAACCGTAACTTTATCATCGGTGGCATCGCGATGAGGAAGCCCGAGGTCGAAGTACTTGATGTCCAATTCCAGGAAAGGCAAAATCAACTGTGATTCAATTCACACACATGAGAGAAAAGAAAACAGTCATTATTCGTTGGTGAACCCAAAAGTGGATAAAATAAAAAAAACATACAAGGAAGAAGGTGCTCAAAAGCTCCTTTTTCTTCATACCTTGTCTTTGATGAACTTCCAGATAACTCTTGTCATCTCATCTCCTGATAAATCAATGAAAACATACAAATCACATCAGTAGAATAAAATCTCTTTTTCAACCATTTACTGCAAAGTTCACATCAAATCATAAGCCCAAAACGAGATCGAAAAGACAGCTGAGGCCTTAAGATGTCTAAGCCCAGCAAGAAAAGTAGCATGGGACCGAAGATCTTTAACTCAAAAGCGTCACCAAATAGGAGGGAAACAAAAACAAATAAGACAGATCTGCAGAAAAGTAGAGATCTCCGTTGATTTCACTGAGATCCAAACTCAAAGAGTTACCGAAACACCGCGAAATCCTACCGAGCTATGGTAGAGCAGAAAAAAAACGATCAGCAAATAGGAAAAAACGCGGATCATAGAACACATACATACACCTCGAACGAACGATCCACAGAGAAAGGGAATCGATAGCGATCGGAAACTAACCGTCCATTTCAACGATGGGGTTTTCGACCTTGATCTTATGGAAAGCCATTTCGTCTCTTTCGATTTCTTTCGCCTTTCCACTTGCTTCTCTCTTCAAAATTGTCGAGTAAGTGATGATGGTCTTAACAAGATGCTGGGCACTGGGCAGGGGTTTAGTTTATTATATACAAAATTAGGCGTCAAGGGTTAGGTGAGGTCGAAGAAATTAAAGGGTGGTTTATCGATTTTGTTTATTTTAATGTATATTTACAAAATATATCATAATTCAATATGTATTTATTGGAGGGTTTTAGTGTATTATAAAGGCACGGAAGGTAAACATCGTCAACTACTTGGATAATTGTTAATGGTATTACTTTCCTGCGTGGGCCCCATTCAACGAGTTTTTAGATATTTTTATCATCAATGTAATATATAATGTAAATCGGTAAACAGAATGCCCCACAATATAAATAGACAGCAAATATCGGATCACTTTAAAAGATATTTGCATTATTAGTGTAATATAATAATATATAACGCGGATCGATATAATAATTCAGAAACGGTTAAGGATAGGGTCGTCAATGGACAGGACTCCCCGTCCCCGCGGGAACTGCCCCGAATGGTACCGGGAGTCCCCGAATTCCTATTTCCCGCAGGACATGGAAAGACGGGGACGAGGACTGTACTCTGCCCCAGGGAATCTCTGCCACGGCTCCGGAGATCTGATTTTTATAAATTCCAATAAAATATCCTATTTATTTATAATATTAAATAACATTTAAATATTGTATTCAATTAATATAAGAGAAATTAAATTTAAAAATAAGAAAATTATTTTGTTAAAGTTATATATATTATAATATGGATAATATTGTAAAATAAAAATATCGTAGGAATGGGGTCCCATAGAGATGAGTAGATCTTGCTTTGCTGGCATCCCCGTTATTTAAGTGGCCAAGTCTTGGCATCTCCATATGAAAGTTCGAATTTACTTTGAACTTATACGTTAACTTGGAACAAAACACACCGAATAGGGATATCATCCCACAAAAGGATAAGATCAAGGCTTTTGGACATCATAGGATGAGGGACAAAACCATCTCTGGTCTCTGATGTTCACATGATGTGCAACATTTAATCCCCTTAGTTGTCCGATTCGAACCACATTGATCCATCGGTTGATTAAACGTCAATATGAACAAAACATGTCATGTGAATTGCTCGTGATGTATTACAATCTCCCAAAATACTGTGTATATGTCCATTCGTCTCAAATTCCATAAATTTGTGTCCTTCGCACAATCGAACGATAAAAATTAAAACCATAAAAAACTAAATTGCGGGGTGAAAGAGATAAATTTAGGAAAATATAAGATGAACGGGAGTATAAACTGAATTTTGGCGAGTTATAAAATATTACATGTGGCTCACATGAGAAAATTCCGTCCAAATTGACGTTTAATATCAATGAGTGACCAAAATTGGTTCGAATCGAATAACAACGGGAACTAAATGTGACAAGCGAAAACATCGGGGACAAATATTTCCATAGGGCAAACATCAGGGCCAATGCTGATGGTTAAAAGATTAGTGGGTCGGGTCATAAAACTCGACTCTTCGCTTGTAAGAAGGACAAAGGGCACAACGGAACTACTTTTTCACACATGACAACACGTAACGAATGAATTGAAAAAGAAGAGGAAAGAGAGAGAAGTGGGGCTAAAAATTTGAGATTGCCACTCTGTTATTATTAGGTTTTGGGATTATTACATGACAAAGACTTGTACTAGTACTTTGGACATTACTGATTATTCTTGACAAGAAGCCCGAGATAGATAATGAGTCATCTCGTCAAATCTCAAAAAACTAACTCTCATCAACTCCAACGGCTGCTGCCTATATATACATATATATATCTATATATCTTCAGGACCATAGATCACCTAAAAAAAAAAGAAAAAGAAACGTACGATGATGTTGGAGGAAAATAAGAAACTCTGCGTGCGGTAAATAAAAGCGCTAGTCCACGGGAGAAAGAAAAACCTTATCAGCAATCACCGATCCGCCAGGGATTTGAAGCTTCGTGCCGGGCTTTGCAGCAATGGTCACCGTACCCTGAATTTGCATGTTTAAATTGAGCAAAAACGATGATTATACGTAATGAGAAGGTCCTTTTTGAGCCGACACTAGGAACCCTCGATTTAAAATGGTCTCAAGATGGGGTTCAGACGGGTTCGGTCTTGGGTGTTATCACGGTGGGCATGTTCAGATTATTTGTTCCACATCGGGAAATTAAATTCACTCGACTCTATATAAATCAAAGAGGTCCCTAATCCTATTACCAACTGGTTTTAGGACAATACCCTCAATTTAACAAGGAATGTGTAAAAGGAAAGGTAGAGAGAGAGGGGAGCACCTTGAGAGTAACATTAGCTCCGAACGAGACGTCGCCCGTCACCTTCAAGCTGTCCAGCTCGATGATGCTCGGGATGGATTCGAAACGGCCAAAGAAACTGGCCACCTGCATAGTAGTAATAAAATGTTAATATTCTCTCGAAAATACGATAAAATTGGAGAGAGAGAGAGAGAGAGAGAGATGTTTTGCCTTCTTGAACTCGGGGCCCAATTCGATGGTAGGATTAGAAGGATTGGTCCTTGCAGGGTTTCGAATCACGTAGCCACCATCGGATAAGGTGTAGAGATCCGACTGTGAACACACACACACACACACACATATATGTTCAGATCAAGAATGTGGACATTAGAATTTGAGTATCTATCAAATCAACTTACCTGGACTAGAAGAAGATCAGAAGTTGCTTTCACGGGGAGGAATCGAGAACGTGGAACATTAACACCGATAGCATTATCGAAAAACTGAGAGAGAAAGAGATGACAGAATAGTTTGGTTTCTTGAAAGAGATGTGAAGGTAGACAAGATGCAAAATCGACATCGTAGGTTGTCTGTGTGTACCTTGATTGCAGCACCCGCAGCTGTTTCGAGTTGAAGGACTTTGATGCCATCCACTTCCTTTAATGAAAGCAAAAAATGATCGTAAAACAAGAAATTTAACAATATCAACCAGGGGACAATAAAGCTCAATTTTATATACCTTTGGGTTTGGTATAATTTCCATTTTCAGTGCACCTCCTTGTACGAGTCTTTTGATCGCCTGTAAGTTCACCCACCTGCATGATTTTAGCCAATTCACATAATTAAGATTTTATGGTGTCTTCTAATCTGTTGGCATGGAGAGTAGTAGTTCGATAAAGGACGTTTACAAGTTGTTGGTGTTGAAGATTTTGAACTTCTCTATCGACTTGAACTCATTAACCTGAAATAGGAGGGATAAAATCATAAAGAAAGAGCATAGGAATTCTTCATTTAAAACAGTAGACGCCGAGAAGGTATTTGGACTAATTCAACGCAACAGAAGATTCCAATAGTTGACATGAAACTGGATTTGAGTTTCCAGTTTCAATATGCAATTAGAAGAAAAAAATAAATAAAAGATGTGTAGCTTGAACTCACGTGTTCGTCGGGTACTTGTGCAATTTCCAGAAGCTGCAACATGGAAAACGAATTATCACTACTTTTGTGCATGAAGGCATGTTAGATAACATTTGTTTGGTCAGAAAATCTTTGACGACAAGTGACCGATTATTAGGGCATACAAAAAGATATCAAACAAATACCTGTACTTTCCCTTCGTACGAAATTAGAGTGCCACCTTTCACATCAGCAAGTGTTTTGGGAGTGACCTGCAACAATTTAGTGCTGAGTGAGAACAAATTTTGCTTTGACAGCCCAAATCTCATAATGGATTCTAGCAAGTACCTCCATGCAGTACTCATTCTTCTTAGCGATCAAATGATTTAAGATTTCTGCAAAAATTAATTTAAGGATAAACTAGAATACAAAAATGAGAAGTATTTCTTGTTGTTCAGTAGCTGAGGATACTTAAATCAACAACAGCACCCAGGTTGTCTGAATTGGCAACAAACACATATTCTTTTCCCTGAGAAGAAAAAGCGAGTTAATAATAAAATCATCCATCTCTCGAGTTTACTTGAGTATTATTGCCTTATTTGTCAAAAGACATGAAATCATAGGCCCGTTATACCTGTGATAACAAAGCATCAAGCTTCCCGCTATTCATCAATGATGCAAAGACGTCTCCATGTCCAGGAGGGTACCTGTGTTCAGTTTCAGCAAAACATAATCATGAAACAAATATGCAAGCTTTAATTACTCAGCAGGGAATAACTTTTAAATGATATGAGAATAATATTATATGGGAAGTGAGGTAATTTGTTCTAATGGAATGATTACACCAAGAATTAAGAGTTTAATTAATTTTCGCAAAGTTACCATGCATCCTTGCCAGAAATTTTGGATGGAAGTGGTGTGAAATCGTCAACAACCAGACGGGGGTATTGGCTCTGGGAAATTGCAAGAGAGTAACTATAAATGCTGTCGCATTTTGTTAAATAGAATAAAAAAGATCAGGAAAATTAGTTCAGTCACCTGGTTGAATGTATGAATTTCAACTTTTGCATTGGTATACTTCTCGACAATCTGTAACTCAAAAGAAGAAAAAAAAAATGAGTGTCCCAGTTCGTTTAACTTTAAATCATATAAAACACCAGCTCTTAGTTGATATTTTACCTTCAAAGTGTCATCGTGAGTGTTGAAAGAGTTCATTAAAAGCAGAGGCACGTTGCAACCATATTTCGCGTTGAGCGTCTACAAGCAACTAAACGTGTCAATGGCTTGTCCTTTTGAACAAGACCTCAAGGGATATAGTATCTATTAGCAGAAACAATACCTCGATTTGGATCACAATCAAGTCAAGAAATGTCAAGCCATTTCGAACTTCAATCACAGACCTGTATAGAAAAAACAGAAGTATTTCGCCACAGAACTTAACCATAAAAATCTTCTAGAAGATCACACGACAACCAAAACCAAGATCCGAAAGTTAGAACAGTGCGAATATCATATTAAGCAGATTTGCAAGAACTGGAATTGACAAAAAATCGTACTTTGGTCCAGTACATCCCATTGTTGTTCCCAAGCCTCCATTGAGCTTTAAAACCACAAGCTTGTCTAGCAGATTCTTGGTTGCTGCATGATCTGCAAACTCAAAACATACACCCTTGAAGATCAAAATCAATCCAATAATATATTTTGAATAACCAACTGAACCGAATCCAATTAAAAAAACACCTTCAGGTACGGGTGCTAAGCTGTCGTAAGGCACGACCACCTCATCAGTTGGTGTTTGTATCTTACTCCAATCAACATATTGTGCTTCACCACTTTAATGTGCAACCGGAAATTGAAGGGATTGTAGAAAAAATGTTAGTAAAATTAAGCTAATCAGCAGAGACGAAGGCGGAGGAAAGAATACCGACACCGAATCACATAAATAACTAAATCTGCAGCACCAAAGCAATCAAAGAAAGTTCTTGCTATCCATCCATAAATGCCACAGTTGAAAGGCTAACCGCACTCTCGAAGGAAACTAACTAATATGACCCTCAGAGCCACTCAGCTTTACAAGTAAACAAATACACTTCCAGAAACAAATATTAAAAGAAAATCAGCACGAATAGAGTGTAACTCGACATCAAACTAAAAGAAATTACTCGAGTAGAATTGATTATTTTTATCTTCAACTCCTCCAAACGATCAATTACACGAAAAATCCAATCCCAACATATCTCCACTAAATCAATCTAAGGAGCTAAAACGTTCTTTAGCTAAAAAATATCAGATTTCGTATCCCGCACGACGTCTTACTAATTCAAACAATTCGAGGAGCTGAAAAGCGTGAGATGAAAGCAATAATTACCTGAGGTAGCGAGAGACCAGGTTGATGAATCCAGATTTCTCATTTTCACTGAAACAAAATCGACAAAAAAAAAAGTAAAATGAGAAAAATACATAATCGGATTCCGCGAGATGCTTCCTCCATCAAGCCAAGACAAACTCGAGAATGATGATAAAATGATCAAAAGAAAAACAGCGAACCTGATCTGACCGAGGGTGGCAACGTCAGATCTAAGCTTGTTCAGCTTCTCGACATCGGCATGGCTCAGCGTCGCAGCAGAAGACATTTTCTTGTAATCCTTTCTACCAAATCACGATCGGCTTTCACTCGATTTTTCAGGATCTGGAAGCAAGAGAGAAGTATATGAAAGGTGGAAGACAACAACCGAGGGTGTGCGTGTTTATAAACGAGTGGAGAGGAGCACGTAATGAGAATTCTAATATTCTGTAGGGTGATAATGTAATTAAATAAAGTAACACGGCCACGTGGCAGCAGAATAAAGCCGAACGTAGTTGAGTGCAGGCCTGGAATAAATGTGGGCCGAAAGAATATTCTGAGCCTGAAATAAGTGGGCCGAAGGAATATGCTGTGCAATAAGTGCGGCCCACATCGATACTGCACCGCGATAAGGCTTTTTTTTATTATTCTTTTTCGGCTAAATTGTTTATAAGCCACTAGGCACCTGTAATTTAATTACTAGGAAGTAGGAACCAAAACCTCCAATTTGTAAATCGGAGAAAAAATTCTCGTAATTTATCTAAATCATTTGTTCCACGAAGGAATACGAAGGAATAGAATAAAGTAAAATACGAAGGGAAATATAGTAGAAACTCTATAAATTAATATGCTTGGGAATGCAAAAATTTATTAATTAAAAGAATTATTAATTATTCGATAAATTAATATTTTATTAATTTATAGATGAAATGCTCAATTTTCAAAAACTTTTCAAACTTCTACTAATAATACTATGTTCATATATCAAATGAATGGCTCAATTTGACAAAAATATTGAATCTCATGCCTTATTAGAGACGGAATTCGAAGTTAAATTCATTTAAACAAAAACAAAAGACAACTGAGTATTTTTCATGAAATCTTTAAAAAAATATATGGAAATCGGTATGTAACCATGCATTTAATGCTTTTACAACTGATGTTCGAACTATTTTTCGGTTTCAGTTGGTACCACATGCGTTTATACCTTTTCTAACTGGTGTCAAACTACTTTCAGTTTGATTGTTACCACGTTGTTTAAATCTTTTCCATTTAGAGGCTAAATAGATTTAACAGTTACTCTGTGGTGGCAACGCTTTATATATAGTAAAATCATTATTCGTCATTGTTGATCGATATATAAATCATGGGTAGCACATAGTAGGTGCTCAATTTGGACACAACTGGTAAAGCCTTAACACATGAGTAACTATTGGAATTGAAATAGTTTAGGCACCAATTGGAAAAGCCTTAAACACATGGATATCTACCTGGAAAAAAATAATTTTGGTGCCAACTGTAAATGCGTAGTTATCAGCTGTAATTTTCCCAAAAATATTGTGTAGTAGGAAATATTAATTTATATTTTATATGAGACCTATAAAAATTATCAAATGTATTATCTTATAATTTTAGCGAATTTATTAATTTAGCACGTTATTCCGAGTCAGGACCGGGCAAAAATATCATCTTAAAGAGTTTATTAAATAACCGAGTATCAATTTATCGAGTTCCTATTGTACTTTGAATCACAAATATAAATTAACAAATGCAAAAAAGCAAGAGAACCCATTATAATCTTGTCTATATATCCTCGCATATTGTTCCACAACTTTCATCATATTATACCGATACGCTCGATCGACATATGAGGCATTTCTTCATCAGAATACACAAATCTTGTTCCACTGCACATCTCTTACATGCTATGTATGCTCTCTTGCCTACTTATCATATATTCTCCACTTTCGAAAGATCGGCTGAGCTCTCGTTTAGGTTATCTGTGGAAAATATTATGGGCACGGATCTTGTTGAGAACGAGATGTAGTTATTACACTCAGAAAAAGGCCTGTTTACGATTAATGTCTTCGTAAATAGTTTTAGAAACTTCCCCAGTGATTCGTTTTTGAGCATTCCCTCGCAGGAACATTGTGGTGGTAAGAAGGCAAAAAAAGCTCCAATCTTGTATTCAAGTAATGAAAAATCGCAAAATAAGCCTAATCTTCCATGTGAAAACAGAATAAAATCTAACTACTTCATTCTTGTATGCAAATGCAGCCCATGTAATGAAAAATCCAAAATAGCATTCATTTGATGATTAACTAAAGCTAGCCAGAAATAAAATTCATATTTTCATAAAAGCAAGCCACATGGCATGTCTAATTTTCGTATTGGGTTTGGCTTCTAAAACCAACATTGGAGGGGATGTTCTTGAGATGGTCAACCAATTTACAAGTGTTACATGTCTTCAAGTTTCGATTTTCAGACAACATAACCAGGAATCTCAGAAATTCCAAAGATAACATATTTTCCCAAATTGATAATTAAGTTTCGTTTTCTAGCACGTAATATTCAAGAGCTCATCCAGAGTACAAAGCCCCAAGTTCCTATGCAAGAACGGATGTATTCACGTAACATCTCATCCATCGTTTACCAGAAGAAACTAATGAAATCACATAACATCAAATAATTACCTTACGCATCCTTTCACACAACACACAAGAACAAAGCTCATTCATCTCCTCACAGTCTATTTAGACCCGAGGCACAAGGTATATCTATCTTTCTCCGATTAGACAGCGAAAATCGTGTAACCACCGACTACGTTGTAAGAAAAAAGTTCGAAACTACCTGCATTACAGAGCCTGCTGATTAGATTCGACGAGCAACACGTTCAGCAGAATCTGCACCACAGCATCGTAAACAACCGCATCATAATGCATCCCATCAACCGTACACAGGGCCCCACAAGACTCGCTCAACGAACGAACGTCCAAATTCCAAAAGGGCCCACCGGATTCCCGCAAGATCTCGCTCTTCATTACCTCATCGTTATACTTCCTACACATATACTCAGTCATTATCTCCCTTTTCTCAGCAGTGTTAAGCATCTCCGTCACTAGCTTTGGCATCCCGACCCAAAACAGATGCAATAGCCAGTTAGGTCTGGGCCGGGTCGGGCCGTTATCGCGGGTACCCGTATTCGAAGAAACGGGCAACAGTGTTACAGTGGAGTCTCTGAATTCTCTCAACGAAGCACCGTAGCCAGAGACGTTGTGGAGGTGCAACATGTCCCATAGACCCGACCCGATTACCACTACGTCGGGTATGGCATTGCTGCTTCTGACCCGACCCGTAAACTCGGTCAAGTTGGAAATGAAAGGGGCCCACACGAAATCGAGCTTCATCCCGATTTCATCCACCACGACCGAGTAATCGCTGTGCCTCTTGAACAAATCGCCCCTTATCTTCTCTACACCGTCGGATCCCATCACGAGCTCCAACAGAGAAACGACCATTAACCTTGCTTGTGAGTCTCCGGCTACCACAATCCATGAACCGTTCAACAAAACCGAAGATTCTGATTTACCGAGCCGATGAAAATCGCATTCAGTGTCGGCCCAATCCCAAGTTTTCTTTTCAGCACAGCTACTATCAACACTGTCGCATCCTCCAACATCTCTAAATTCGATGTTATGAAGCGATGATAGGCACAAATCGCGATGAATTGAAGGTTGGTCAAGCAAATCTGGTGGTGACAGAAAATTTGAATAGGAGACGAGGTAAGGCATCAGGTGGACGCCGACGGCGAGTGTTATGAAGAGCGCGCAGCTGAAGAACAGCATTTTGTTGCGGCTCAAATGCCAACCGGCCATGCCCATCGGAACAAACAGGACGACGGAGGCCGCCAATAGACCTAATTGGACGGCCCCTAACATTTCCTCCGCGGTGCGTGTTCGATCGAGAGTCTGCTTCGCATTTGGTACGCGATTTGGGGGTTGCTATTCACCTGATTTACTTCTTTAATTGGCTTTTCGTCGTTGATTTGTTGTGCGACAGTGACACCGCAACGATTGAGCGAGAAGGGTTTCTTCGGAGCCTGAGTTGCAATACTTCCGCGGAAACAATTGCAATCGAAAGCAAAAATTGTCGTAGTTTATCCCAAAAACTGAAAATGAAGGAACGATAACCTGTGAGATTGATGATCGTTCGAATTGCTGAGCTCGAGAAAATCCTAATTGATTGGAATCCGAAGGTGAAGGTGCTCAATCTTATACTGTGCGTGTAATTTGAGATGGGTCGGTGATGAATCATTTTCACTTTGGCACCAAGATTATTTGTCTTTTCGCAACTCCCTCCCAATTTATAAATTATTGGACACAAATGCCCCTACAATAAGTACTCTTATCGCCCTCGTACGTTCACCGTGCTCACGGTTCTAAACCCGCGGCTCCGGTTTGGAGGGAGCGCCTAACCGCAGGGAACCGCCATGGGACGACTACGGTTCGTGGAAGCCAAATTTGGTTCGGACGGTTTCGATTTCAAACTGGCGGTTCGCTAGTTTCTTTTTTCGTTGACATGATGTGCATTTGTCCGTGGACTCTCTCTGTCTCCGTCCACGACCGTGGACTCCTCGTGCATTGGAAGGTAGAAGTCGTTATTTTGGTCCACAGTCATGGACCATGATGACAGTGGACCATGACAGGTTCTCTTAATTTTCGTCTGACAGTCCTTTAAACACATAAGTGTAAAAACGTTTATCAATTAGCAAAAAATTTAGAATACAATAAATGTTAAAAATATAAAAGATATAAAAATGGAGTAGTTTTATCTTTTTCGATAGGGTGCTGCATTTTCTAACCACAATACGTCTTGTCAGAAAGCCAACACAATGTCACATTCGCTGCCCGCTTGCTCTTATGGGTGATGCGAGGCCCGTTTTTTGTCTGACTACACCAACAAAAAAGTATGTCTTTTGAGATTGTTTGTCCCACGTTGAGAATGTAAAGTAATCCGACTCTTACTGTAAATACAGTGCTACTCCAGTTGATACAAATTAGTTTTAGATTGGAACCCTCAATTTAATACATTCTTGCTCTCAAACAAACAAATATTAGATTATTATGGAATCGAGTAAGGCGAGTCCATCTTCCATTATTTCTAATAATATATTCGGAAAAAGCTATTTGCACTTGATCTTGAATAAACTACTTTGTTTGATATATAATAATTGCTCATTGTATTGTAGAGAATAATAATTAATTATTTGCTATAACGACGTTTTTCGACTTTCGGGCGACGAAAGGAAGCATTATTGTTTCCCTTTCGGCATGTTTTAAATAATCCAACTTGTAATAACACAAACAAAATAAGAATTTATAGAGATAAGTGACTTATATTATATGGATGTAATACTTTATCGCCTTTCAGTACATTTTCCTTCGTTCTTTTTCTCTCATGCTTTGCTTTATATAGTTGCACATTATTATGTAGGAACATATACGAGTGACCTGTTGGTTAATTTCTTATATATGATTATAATATATCGATTTACACGCGTAATGCGAAGCTGATTTTAATGTCGAGAGGATAGTGTTGGACGCAATGTCCTTAAAATGATGAGCTCGCATAACTAAGAATATGACGATCGTTTTCTAAGATAAAACGACAAACGTCTCGCAATGAGACGAGAATATATCGAACCTAATTCACTGTTTTTTAAACTCTCATTTAAATATGAAATATAAAAAGATATTTCACGATGAGACAAATAAGAAATGTTCTACAAATTCTACAGTGACCTATAATTTAAAGTAATTCTCAGAGTTGCAATTATTAATATAATAGAAGTTACTTTCTATTTATTTTTTAACATGACATTGTTTAGCATAGAGATCTCCACATTTCATAGTATAGTACACCAGAAGGAACATTACTTACCGCTGTATTATGTCATAGTAATCCACTTTTAATACAGAAATATATGCTATTTTCTTGATTACATTAAAAAAAAAAAGAAAAAAGAACGAAGAAACAAAAGAAGAAATACAGAAAACCCAAAAAGGAGGAAAAGTACAAAAAGATGGTTTGAGGAAAAGGTTAAAGACAGGGACAAGTGATTCTCGTTTTGTGCCTGATTTTCGTGTCTGCCACGTGGATTTCTCTCTTTTTCACGTGGCAAAGGTAGGCCCCACTTTGGCTTTTTCCAATCTTCCCCTCACATTTCACAGGTAGGACAGATTAAAAGCGTATTAATTTAGCTTAATCATCATGCTATGTAATAACCAATATCCATTAAAACACTCGCGTCTCCGTTTAGATCAGCTGTCGTCATTATTACAGATTTTTACTTTGATTAATCTATCCCTTGTTGTATTTAAACTTCGGTTAGGGTTTACAAGGGTGCTACTATTGGCACCCCCTTGGGGGTGAAAAAAACCTTGAAAATTGTAAATCTTTTTAAGATTATGTTTCCATCAATAATAATAGTAATCATTAATTTAAGTATATTCATTAATACGTTGGATTCTTTTTTTATCCACTTTTTATATCCATCTAAACAAATACTAAATTTATTTATTATTTATTGAGATTTATTTAGACGTTAACATGTAACTTAAAACTTATTATATTTTTAAATTTATTAAATGTTAGTATCAACTAAAAATGTTAATATTAATTTATTTTAAAAAAATTCATAGAATAGAAATATTTCTTATTAACTTATAGAAGCATTTAAATGGATAAAAATACAAATAGATTTTATTAAAAACTATTATTTTATAATTAATATGTTTACAAAAATGAACAAAATTTTAGTCTTACGTATCTGTTTAATAAATATGTACAAAGAATATAATTTGAATTAATAATTAAGTATAGAAAGGCATGCCTTCAAAAATATAATCTAAAATATTAATTAGAGAGCATGTCTTCAAAATTACCTATATATAGTTAGAAGTAATACTGAACTTACATATATATATATATATATATATATATATGTCGTTCAAATAATTATATATAGTCAAAGCCTTCCAACTAAAATAGTTGCATTTATTTAAGGGTTAATTAATAGGGGGTGTAAATAGAATTGAGAGGCGTGTAAATAGAATTACCCGTTTACAATCACGGTTACAATCCCGCATTGATTGATCAGAATTACCAACTTAATAATTATTAGTCCCAACACGCTTGATGGGAAGAAAAGGTCTCTTGCAGGAAGGTTGGCTAGAGATTTCTTGTAAAAACACTAGCCCTGCTCAGTCCATAAGGAGAATCTTTTCATCTTTTTTGATTAATTTGACATAAAAATAAAACATGAAAAATCTAACAACACTATCACCTTTAAAAAAAAAGTAATATAATGTGTTTATTTGGTTAATGTGATGAGTAATTCACCCTTGGATGCTTTGAAATCATTGTTTGTGTAGATTTGAGATGAGAACGCTGTTGGGGAAAATGCGCCAATAAAATAATTCGGGCCCTGCGTCGGTTGTATTTGGACCCCGCGACAATTTATCGGGATATTATGAAAGTCGAAATGACACCGAGAGAAAACACGAGATTTTACGTGGTTCGGCCAATACCGCCTACCTCCACGGAGAGCACCAGTTTTACTATATTGAGAATATTACACCGTACAAAATAACGCTCGTGTTTAAACCCAAACCCGAGACCCCTTACCCACCCGGGTAATGTTTTTGTACCACCTCTCAAATTACCCTAGTAAAACTACACCCGCTCTCACCCTTATCCACCCGAAGGTGGATAAGTATTTTTATCTCTCACTATTTCTCTCTCACTGGAAATCTTCACTTCATTTGGGATAATAATAACTGAAGAATCCTCAGCCTATTTATAGATGTCTTCAGCTCTTCTGGACCGCTCAAAACCGGTGGACAGGAATCCGCCGCGTCGCCCTTCAATACGAACCGTTCATTAAAATAATATTATAATATAATATTATTTTCTTTATATATTATAATATTATTGTTTGTGGGCGGCCGCATGTGGCTGGACCCAACAATTCTCCCCCTCCAGCCTCACTCGACACCTTCCTGACCATCGTCTTCAGCACCGTTAAGCATCCATCCAGCGAGTCTGACTATAATGAGAGTGATACCCGTTCGTAAATGCCACGAACGTTCATTGGCCTTCCTTGTACCAGCTACACATAATCCGAATCAAGAATTCCGGTCCCACCTCACTTGATTCACTCAGCGGCCAATCCTATGTGCAACTGCCAGCCGACTATACCCGTCGACTCCCGAAGAGGGACTTCGATGCAACCCCTTCCCCAGCAGGATTTCCCTTCTCACCATCGTCTGCCCCACGCGCGCGCGATTTCTGTGAACCCATCGAAGTCTGAGTATTGTATACCATACTCACGTCCAGAGGATACAAACTTCCTCGCTCTTCTCCCTTTGGTAGGACCATTTCCACCATGTGTGATTTTCCAGACTCCCCCTGCTATGAAACCCCATAGCCCTTGGAATCTGTCTGGCTCAAGGATATTAAATTCCACGCAACTTTGGGACAATGTCACACCACCAAAAATGCGCACCGCTCCTTCAACCATTTTGATCTTCACCGTTCCAACACCATGAACAACACAACGATATCCATCGGCCCATGGAGATCGAAAAAACATGTTCGTATTCCCGGAACGCATCAAAATATCCTCTTGGAGCAAACCCATATATAATATCCTTCTTTCTGAGAACGAGCGCCATCATTAGAGACTGTGAGAACGTCTCCAAGATGAACTGTGTGCTACCTCTGTTGTGGAATTTTCCTAGCCGTCTGTCCTTCTTCCTCCAAGTCGGACCATTTCTCCTGATGTGTCCCGGCTCACCACCTTTGTAGCATAACATGCCCTTCCCGCCACCTGGATTTGAACCTACTGCAGTCCCCAAATCCCCTGGCGTATCACCTTCCTCTACGATTCGCTCCGTGTATAGCCAACACCCGACTATCACCATAAATTTGGCCGCCTTCTCTTTTCACGCTTCAAAAGAGTTGACTCCACCATCTACCGCCTTCACCGGCTCTTTTCCGTACCAGATGGTTGTGACCAAATTATCACCCGAATCAGGAAGCGAGGTAAGAAGTAAAAGGGCATTACTTCTTCCTCTCCGACACATCTTGACCCCAAATCCTCCCAGTCATTTTCCTCGGCTTTCCCTCGTCTCCCTCCAAAGCTATTCGCCAAGCTTTGTTGAACGAGCACATCCTTCACTCTTCTCTGCCGCAGAGCGAAACCTCCCGTACCATCAAATTGTCGCCCTTTAGTGCTGTTATCCGTCGCTATTATCCTTGCAGAGATTCAACAGCCCCGGCCCAAATAGTACTGATCAGATAATTCCCAGGAAAGGCTAGCGACCTGCCTCCTAGACAGAATTACCCTTCTAAGTAAGTTCCCAGGAAGATCTGGTGGGGTCACATCGGTCCCACTTATGCACCAGTCACCTAGACAGAACTTGCTTACACAGTACTATTGCCACAACTTGCCAAAACTTCCACCGCCGCACAAGCTCCGCCCGACACCGAGCATCCCATCAACGATATCCCATCTTGTACCGTCGTTTCTCACGAACGGAACACGCCGCCGGCACAAGGCATCACCTCGTTGAACACTCGCTCTGATATTGGCTCCCCCAGACCGCTAAACCCTTTTGATATCTTTTCTGATGTGGAAGATCAGACACAGCTGCAACCACAGAGCATACTTAGAATACCAGCAGGGCAAGGCTCTAATACCACTTGTTGGGGAAAATGCGCCAATAAAATAATTCGGGCCCTGCGTCGGTTGTATTTGGACCCCGCGACAATTTATCGGGATATTATGAAAGTCGAAATGACACCGAGAGAAAACACGAGATTTTACGTGGTTCGGCCAATACCGCCTACCTCCACGGAGAGCACCAGTTTTACTATATTGAGAATATTACACCGTACAAAATAACGCTCGTGTTTAAACCCAAACCCGAGACCCCTTACCCACCCGGGTAATGTTTTTGTACCACCTCTCAAATTACCCTAGTAAAACTACACCCGCTCTCACCCTTATCCACCCGAAGGTGGATAAGTATTTTTATCTCTCACTATTTCTCTCTCACTGGAAATCTTCACTTCATTTGGGATAATAATAACTGAAGAATCCTCAGCCTATTTATAGATGTCTTCAGCTCTTCTGGACCGCTCAAAACCGGTGGACAGGAATCCGCCGCGTCGCCCTTCAATACGAACCGTTCATTAAAATAATATTATAATATAATATTATTTTCTTTATATATTATAATATTATTGTTTGTGGGCGGCCGCATGTGGCTGGACCCAACAAACGCATGCGTAAGGTTTCAGATTCATACACGCTGACACCATTTGTACTTGGGAACTAAACTATTAGAGATCGATGTCTGTGTGGATTTGGGATGGGACACATGTATTAGGAGGTTCAGATTCGCTTCAGACAAAATTCATTCAAAGCGTATGGACTAAACTCTTTCAGATTGATGCTTGTGTGGAGTGGGAATGAGACCGTGGTAGGATGTTCAGATTGCATTTTGACTGAAATTTAATCTGAGCATAGGGACTAGACTCTGAGATCGATGTTTGTGTGGAAATTGGAATGAGACACATGGACCAAGAGGTTCTTGGACATATTGTACTAATATATAGTCAGTGTGCTTAATAATAATAATAATAATAATAATAATAACAACTAGTATTATTGCACACTCATACATGTCTGCCATAATATAAATGATTTATTATTTAAATGATAGTCATAGTGGTTTTCATAATCTAGGAACTTGATTTCAGTTTGTTTTATAAGTAGGAAGTGTGTATTTTTTAATATTTATTAATTAAATATAAATTATGATTGGTTAATAGTGTTACATTAAGTGATCGTTTTTAATTTAGTCTCACGATTAATAAGAGAGTATAGATAATACTAATAAGAATAATAGTAATAAATGAATTAATTATTAAGGCTGACGTGCTTTTCTTTATCATGAGATTGTCTCGATTACCCATATCACTGACAACATAATGAAATTTGAAGCTTTAATCTGATCAAAAGCAAGTAACCATTATGTCTTAATGATTAATTAACCATAGTGTGTCTTAATAATGACAACCAATGAAGCTCTAATCATGTGAAAGGGAACATTCTTTGTTTTCAGCTGTGACAGTTAAGACAGCCGCCAAATTCGTTACGTTGCCTCCCAAAATTCCCAACCCTAACCCTAAACCCAACATTGATTGATTGTAATGAACTATCATCTATCGAATGAGATGTCAGCACGTGGAAGAACAAGCAAGGCAACCTCAGATTCCTAAGAAATAATAGGACGACCACATCAAGCATGGGATCGATATATATAATTATTTGTTTTTACATAAATGTAGGGAGTGGCGTTTGATGTAAGATATATAAAGAAATAGTATTTTATTTCATCTGCTATTGAAATTTAGGGTGGGGGTGGCAGCATCCAACTTTTCCCCCTTTGTTTTCTGATTTAACCCTCAAATTCTATATTTGTTTGTCTTACCAAAGCCTCGCACTATAAATCACCAACGCCAACTCTCATCAACCTCCCTCTTCTGCGATTTACTCTCTCTCTCTCTCTCTCTCTCTCTCTCTCTCTCTCTCTTTCTCTCTCTCTCACATATTTTCTTCTTAGTTTTCTTGTTCATTTAACGGCTGGCCTCGAACGATTTGGAGTTTGAGGCTAGCTTTTCTTGAAGATTTATAGTCTACAAAAGCAGCCGTATATATAACACATATATATAATTACTATATAAAATATTTAGGGTTTTCCGAGGAGATTATTGGTAATAATGGCACCGTTTTCTCTGCCACCTGGTTTCCGGTTTCATCCGACGGACGAAGAGCTCGTGGCTTATTACCTAAAGAGGAAGATCAACGGTCGAAAAATCGATCTCGAAGTCATACCCGAAATTGATCTCTACAAGTGCGAACCATGGGATTTGCCAGGTCCGCCTCAACTATTTTAATTGCAATATAATCATTTAATATATCGTCTTAGTTCAGGAGGAAATAGAAAAGTATAGATACGTTCATAGTATAATTTCTTCATGGAGGGAACATAAGAATAAGGTTGGCATACTGGTGAAGCAAAAAACCAGCGATTGCAAAGAAAGGTATAATGATAATAAATGAAATACCACAAAATATTATATATATATATTTGTATATATATGTGCGTGTATACATATATACATATATTTCTTGAACTAGAAGACTAACGTAAAGGAAAAATAGGGCGTTGTTATACATCATATCAACATAGCTTACATCTCTCTTGTTTTACGGCTCCTATCTCTAGTGCAAAAATTAGATTATCAAATATTTAAATTTAACAACAAATATATCATTTATGAACAACATTGAAGCACCAGTCAAAGTAAGGATCGAGCTTTATATTTTTCTAATAATATCTTTACGCATGAGTTCGCTGAGGTAAAAAGCAAGAACTGCTTCATATGGTCCCTACATCTTTTTTGAAGCTCTAATAATAAGGAAGATATGCAATATCTAAACCACTGCAAGTCAAAAAAGCAACACAAATAGCGTTTTCTTTTCCTTTCTTTCTCAATTACAGGAAAATCGTTACTACCAAGCAAAGACCTCGAATGGTACTTCTTCAGCCCTCGGGACCGTAAGTACCCGAACGGTTCGAGGACTAACCGGGCCACGAGATCCGGGTATTGGAAAGCCACGGGCAAGGACAGAAGGGTAATTTCGCAATCCCGACCCGTAGGCATGAAGAAAACCCTAGTTTACTACCGGGGACGAGCCCCCCATGGATCCCGAAGCGATTGGGTCATGCACGAGTATCGCCTTGACGAAAGGGAATGTGAAACCCACTCATCGAGCTTGATAGTAAGATATAAATCATCGTTCTTCCGATAATATATATATATATATATATATATATATATTTTAGTTATATGTATAGACTTTAATTTGTTCTGACATATCTTACATGAAACGTATCTAATGCAGGATGCGTATGCCCTTTGTCGCATATTCAAGAAGACCTTAAACTCTCCAAAAATCGAAGATCATTACGTAGCATCATCTTCGAGCATCGAGTTGTATTCCGATCAAGGAAGATTCAATAATTACCATAACTCATTAATCGAATCTAGGGCAACAAATGTAGCTAGCTCTTCGAATGATACGAGGTGGAGCAATACGCAATACTTACCGGAAGATGCAATGATTCACTACGATAGCCAATATCCCAACAACAATCCCGTACCCTACCGGGCACCGTCTAGGGTTAGTACACTATCAATCATCCGGTCGAAATAATTTGTCGGGTAACCTTCGTTTTTTCTAATTTTTTTATTTTTTATTTTTTCCTCTTTTCTATTATTTTTACTAGGTTGACATGGCGTTGGAGTGTGCGAGGCTGCAGCACCGTTTCTCGTCAGCTCCGCTCGAGGTCCAACGTTTATCTTCTCGGGAAACATTCGTTGACAACGATCCTAGGATGTTGAGCTCGGGAGTTGGCCAAGATGATATTGGTGCTCATCAACCCGATATATTGGAAGAAATTTTAGTACTTGCTCAGGCGTCAGAAGATCTTCAAAATCAAGACACGGGGTGGGGTGGAGTTAGTTACGATCCTCTGGAGGGTGATTTCTCGTTCGGTCTAAACCCTAATCAAGCACCGCCCCATCATAGGCCGACTGGCATTTCGGAAGGAGACGATCCTATATTCGATTATCATAACGCTCACAGAACGGTTGAGAACTTGAGATGGATAGGAATGTCGGATGAAGAACTTGAAAAGGTAAGCGATATAACTAAAATGTTTTCAATTTTTATTGCTCGATCATCCTTCAGTGTCCCCCAAGGGCACGACCTAGTGGTCAGGCCCGAGACACTTCAACTGGGAAGTCAGTTCTCGGGTTCGAACCCACTAGGGACCTTGATTTTTTATGTCTGGTGGGCAGTGAGACATTCTCATCTGGCCACGGGGATCAGTCCCATCTCGGGATGGCAAAAAAAAAAAAAAACATCTTTCAGCAAATCTCTATGATGTCCTAATGAGACCGACCGAGCTTTAATTAATTTCTTTCTCTTTTTTTCCAAGGCATTTACGGATGCGTTCGTTGCCGTTCCGATTAACACTGCTTTAGAAAACCCTGACGCGGATGCATCGGTTGCCGACTTGGAGGGAAATCACGACGCGGACGGCTTCTTGAACGACGGTGAAGATATTGCGATATCCACGGAAAATTTCGAGGATGTCTTCGAGAGAGTTGAGGTCAACCACGGGATGCTCGTCTCCACCCGACAGGCTCCGAGGACTTACTATCACAAAGTCGTGCCCTCAAAGACCGTTAGAGTCCATGTAAACCCGACCGCGACATTATTACATAAGATGACACATCCCATGGAGTCGAAGTGTTCCAATATGAAGCACAAGAAGAAACGGTTAGTTGAAGAAGAAGAAGAAGGTGATGAGATTATCAAAGTAATTAGGCGTTATTTAACATTGGGTTTGGCTCTGTGTGCCATTTGGTTGCAGATTGGGTTATCTTTTTATTGATTTATAGGAGATAAACTTGTAATATTTATTTTTTTAGTTTAATTGGAATTTATGGGGTGGGGTGGGGTGGGATGGGTTTATTTAATATTGGAGCCGAAGAAGATGAAAACAGCAGTCTGTCTTGTTTGTTGATGATATTTATTGTAATTTATGATTCCATATACTAATATTTTATGCACATACTCTAATAAATATATAATATTATTTAAAATATTAAATAGATGAACTTATTATTTAGAATTAAATTATGTATTATATTTAATTATATAAAATAAAAAATTATATGCGAGGATAATATTATAATAAATCAAAAGTTGAAGGATAGATGACAATTACTCAAATTAAAATAAATAACGCAAAAAGGTAAAACGATAATTATAGTTGACGGCTGTTTTTATGAACCCTCGCTCATTATAAGCACAAGCAGCATAGATGGATTAAGGTTATTGTGAGGGAATTGATTATTATGGGCCGGACAATACTGTTTTGTGTCCCACATTGTTATTGGATTCGAACTGCTTTGGGCGTTGTCATGCAATTTTGTTTATGCATCTTATCTACACTTGACTATAATATATTGTTTCTCTCAAAGTTTTTTTTTTTTTCTTACATAAAGTATCTACACTGAATCAGTTATGCACTTATGCCACAAAAATTAAATATGGAATTAATCATGAGGTTAGGAGTCAACGTTCTAATTTTCACCCAAAAACGATAGTCAAAGTCAATAACGGATTCGAACTCGAAACATCCAGCAAGAAATGTCTCGAGCAATCATTGGATTGGAGACTTTTGATTATAGGGTTAGATACCTAAAAATGGCTTTGAGGATTTTTTTTCTAGACTTTGAGGATTTCATAGCTGCACAATCATGACTCGATGAGCTGGCTCGACCGAAGTTTTGTTCGATATTCTTCGACTCTCTTGAGCTTTTTAAAATTTTTAATCTTAAGTACAAAATTTCGAGCTTCAAATTCGAATTCGACGAGCTTGCAAGTAAAGGAATAGACGTGGTTGAGCTTAATTATTTGCCACTGGATTCCCATAAAATGAATCGAATTCAAACTTGTTGACACTCCAAATTATGATCGAGCAATTTATAATATATTCTAATCACATAAATTGCATTTGTAAATTATTAGTGACTTTGTCTCATCGAGCCACTTGGGTGTAATCTAACTTTTCTCAAATTGTGAGATGAGGCCCATTATATATCGTATTTACTAATCCTTTAAGTTTTTCTTTTACCTATCTGTTAATCACCCAACCTCGTTGATTGTCACTTGTCCTATTTTGAGTGGAGTTTGGTTATATGAAAGTGGATGATAAGACGAGACCATTATTAGTGATTCAAACTTTTTTAGGAACGGTATAGACTCTTCTCATATATTGTTAAAATTTCAACGTGGCCTAATAACTCCGTCAATTTTACTAAAAAAAAAAAATAAGAAAAGCAATAATCTCTAATAATGGCGATCGACTTTTTTGTTTTTTGTTCATGTTTTTTTGAAATATTCATCACAATCATGGCAGTAAAAGATATACAGTTGCATTAAATATTCACGATGAAAACGAAGCATCGAAAACTGTCACATGACATTTAAATAATCATATGGAATATACTGAGCTAGTGATATCATAGACGATGATTACAGCTGCTGCACCTCGATATTTTATAGGAGGAGCCATGAAGCTGTTTGTGGAAAGAAAGCGGCGTCGTTTCCTATGTTAGAGACATTAGATTCAGCAATTGAGGTGTTGCTATTAATTAATCCTCCTCTATCGAGAAGAACGAAAAAAAAAAGAAGATATCCGACAATCGAGGTTTTGCTGTTAAATCCACCAAAAAATGGAAACTCTTATTATATTAGAAGCTCGATGGTTAATACTCGATATTATTCAATAAATTCTGATAATAGGTTTTGCAGGTTCCAACTAGGATAAAGGTTCTAATTTCACTAATTATAGAACTATGCAATTTTTTTTATAATTTTTATAGATAACATATATAACATAAATTAATAATTTCTTATATACGTAATATCAATGATATACGAAGATTTTTGTAAACATGTATACAATTATTTTTTATTTTTGTTGAAATTAATTTCATCCTGAGTCACTTATTTTCCTAATCATAGTAAGAACTTCTAGTGTTGTTCATATGAAAAGTTTTGTCAATTGAATATTTCGTTGTAATTAATAAAATTTTAATTAATAAATAAAAATATAATTGTTAATTTACTAATTTGTTAATAATTCTAAAAATGTTAAATCACTCTTATTTAATTTTAATGATTCAAATGAATTTATTATTCAACTATTCAATGGATTTTCACCTATTAATAAATTCATTAACCATTCACATCAACTAATTATTATAAATACGATTTAGTTCCAACATTTTTCTTTATTACCATCGACGAATCGTTAACTTCAATCACATCCGCGCTGTTGACTCAGAATTGTAATTTCCTTAGGCTTCGCATCGTCGAAGGCAGCAGCGATTTCTATCCGCTATAGAAAATAGAGATTCTCAGTTTACACAGCTAACAAAGGGCATTCATTCATCTCACAAGCAACTAGCAAGATCCACTCGACTCTCCTAAATTATTTTTCAGAAAAAAGAAATGGGCGCAGTAGAATTGTTACTGCCGAAAGAGTTCGGCTACGTGATTCTTGTTCTGGTTCTGTATATCTTTTTCAATTTCTGGATGGCTGCTCAAGTGGGTAGTGCCAGAAAGAGGTGCGATTTTATGGGGGTTTTCCCGTGTAATCGATCATATTTTGTTTAATTAGGTATTCGCATGGGTTGTATTGAATTTGCGAGTGGGATTGTGATTCAATGGCGCAGGTACAATGTGCCTTATCCAACGATGTACGCCATCGAAGCTGAGAATAAGGACGCTAAGCTCTTCAACTGTGTCCAGGTATTCATGCCCGCCATTTCCCCCTTTTCTGAATGCTAATTTTGCCCTATTGGATCGATTTAATTGTCCTCGCGATTCGACACCTCGTGTGAATCTTATACGATGTAAACTGAATTGTGGGCAACATCCAATCACGATTAATGTGCCCTTTCTGATTCTTGACCACCCATTTAAGAAAATAGCCTCCAAATGTGTAAATGCATTATATCCTTACTAATTGTGGGCCATTGTGGCTATTTGATTATGTTAAACGCGAAGCGTTTGTGGAGGATGGGTGTGTTTAGAATAGTGGTTATATAGTCAGTCACCAACGTAGTAGGTCACATGTTCAAATCCTCAGTAGAGCAATTTTTTCTAAAGCCGTTACTCTGTTATATAACGGGTACCCATTTTCTTTGAGTAGCTGAGAACCCACTGTGACAAAGTGAATTTCTTGTCACAGTGGGTACTCAGCAGTACCCGTTATAGTGCTGTGACAAAGTGAGTTTCCTGTCACAGTGGGTACTCAGTGCTGAGTAGCTGTTATGCAGCTGAATACCCGTTGTGACAACAGAACTCACATGGGTTCTCAGACTACAAAATGACAAAAATACCCTTAAAATTAAGGTCATTGAATACAAAGAGCGATCAATGATGTTATTTTTTACTTGGTCAAATGCCAATTTTATTTTTTTTTAAAAGAAAAGACCCATTTTACTTGGTTTTAATTTTGTGTTTGTGCTGAGCAGAGAGGGCATCAAAATGCTTTAGAAGTGATGCCTATATTCTTCCTGTTGATGGTGTTTGGAGGAATCAAACATCCATTGATTAGTGCCCCTTGTGGGATCATTTACACCCTGGGACGCTACTTCTACTTCAAAGGCTACTCAACTGGCGATCCCCGTGCACGTGCCACACTCGGGTCAGTACCGTCTGTTCCACTACTTTGTTCGCTCTCCTTTGCTTCCACTTAGTTTAGTTACTTGTTTCGTGGATTATTTACTCCGCCAATAGCTTGATCTCTTAATCCTGTTTTTGGAGAAGATAACGAACCGGGGAAAATATGTTACTTCTCAATCATTCGAACATATTCTACAAGAATGTGTGGTGGCTTCTCTGCTTCTTAAGTTCTTGCCCGGTTGAAAAATCTTGTCTTTAACATTCGTTTTTAAGCGGAGATCGATGTGATGTCATTGTGGGTTTTTGCTGAGATTTGCAGGAAATATAGTTACTTGGGATTGCTGGGGCTTCTGTTTTGTACGGTTTCGCACGCAGTGAGTTTGCTTATTGCCTAAGAACACAGAGCCATTTTGCAGCGATGTTGTCGCAGCCCAGTAATATGTTTGGGTTTTTCTTCTAATCTCTTCTTATTAAGAATAGTATGAATGGAACACACTTCAGTTTCGATGTGCGTGTGTCTGAACTGAATAATATTAGTACGCTTCATCTTGTGTTATTTTATTTTATTTTCAGACGATAGCTTGACATGAATGAAAAGAGATTTATAAGTGGCTACATAGTTAAGAGCATATCTTTGGAAACATTATGAATGAAGAAATTCTTTGATACCAACCGAGAGACAGATACCAAAGACCAAAAGAGTTGAAAGCACTCGCGAAAGAATACCAAGTTACAGTAACAAAAATTAAAGAACTTGCTACGAATGGGGCTTAAAACTCAATTGTTGCTATTAGATCTATAGCAATTATCACTTTCTTTCTTTATGTCTTTAACTTCAACAAACTCATTATTATTTGGAAAGGCCAATTGAGGCCTTGGCTTAGTGGTCAAAGAGGATGCCGTAAGGATTTATGGGTTAGGTCGTGGGATCGAATCTCTCCTCCCCTATAGCTCATGACTATCGTTGTCAGATGAATTTGAGACGTATTCATTTGGTCCTGGGGATTAGTTCTCATACTGGAGTGTGTGTGGTGCAATTAAGGCTCCATCAGGTCTGTGTGGCGCAAATCCATGCCGATATTTAGGGACTAGCTCATAGCCAGGTCGAGTGGAGATAGCTCGGGATAACAACAAAAAAACTCCTTTGGAAAGTATACTCCCACAAAGGAGGAAATACCTCCTAACCAAAACAAAGGAAAATTGGTTATGTAACGTTCACTAAAATGTATGTTTGCTAGTTGTGTGCACATCTACGATTCCATTTCTTATTTGACTTCTCCAATCGGAAACTTGCTTTTCCCATTAAAAAAAGAATTTAATAACAACAGAAAAACAATAATAATTAAATCATTTGTACCACGTAATCACTAGACGCCATTAACACCTGTTCGGCCATGAACTAAAACTCCAGAGCGTTCACGAAATATCTCTCTTTCCCTATTTAAAACCCATCACGTTTCCCTCCCAATCCTTCACTAAAATTCTTACCAAATCTCCAAAGAAACAAACAATCATAATGTCCCAAGCCGTTTCACTCTCCACAATATCTTGCCTCCAACTCCGCAAGAACCAAGATCATCATGACCACCGCAAAAAGCTCCCCTCTAAATCACCACCACCACCACCGTCGTCCTCCACCCGAAGAAGCCTCATGAACACCGCGGGGCTCGCCCTCTTAGGAGCCGGAACCTCCTTACTGCAGCCTCCTCAGAGAGCATTTGGAGCCGGGCCAGAGACCACCGTAGAGGCCGCCGCCTCGAGCCGAATGTCCTACACGAGGTTCCTGGAGTACCTCGATCAAGGCGCGGTGAGGAAGGTGGACCTGTACGACAACGGCACCGCCGCCGTAGCCGAGATTTACAACCCTTCGCTGGAAAAGATCCAGAGGGTCAGGGTGCAGCTGCCCGGGCTGCCCGAGGAGCTGCTGAGGAAGTTGAAGGAGAAGAGCGTCGACTTCGCAGCTCATCCCCGCGAGGCCAGCGCCGGCTCGGCGGTTCTCGAATTGCTGGGAAACTTGGCCTTTCCACTTTTGCTCTTGGGTTACTTCTTCTTTACGCGTTCGTCGTCGGGGAATAATCCCGGTGGGCCCAATTTGCCCTTTGGACTCGGAAAGTAAGCAATCACGTGGCGTTGAATATATATTAAGGCAATAGGATCCCGTATTAAAATCAATTCGCTTATTATATAACTCTGACGTCATTAGGGCTCCGTCTAAAATCAATTTACTTTGATTATAGATTAGGACTATGATGTCATTAGGACTCCGTTTTAAGATCAATTGGCTTTGATTATGGATATAGGGCTATGATGTCATAATGGCGATTAGGACTTTAATGTCATTAGGGCTTCATCTTGGAATCAATTGGCTTTGATTATGGATTAGGGCTCTGATGCCATAAGGGCAATTAGGACTCTGATGTCATTAGGGCTTCATCTTGGAATCAATTGGCTTTGATTATGGATATAGGGCTCTGATGTCATAAGGGCGATTGGGGCTCTAATCTCATTAGGGCTTCGTCTTAGAATCAATTGGCTTTGATTATGGATTAGGATTATGATGTCATCAAGGCGATTAGGGCTGTAAAGTCATTAGGGCTCCCTGTTACAACCAATTGGCAAGGGCGATTAGGGCTATGTTGTCATTAGGACTTCATCTTAAACCAATTGGCAGTAGATTGGAGTGGTAATTTATGTATTCACTTGGATCGATATATATGCAGGAACAAAGCCAAGTTTCAAATGGAGCCGAACACCGGAGTGACGTTCGACGACGTCGCCGGGGTCGACGAGGCGAAGCAAGACTTCCAGGAGATCGTGGAGTTCCTCAAGACCCCGGAGAAGTTCCTATCGGTCGGAGCGAAGATACCCAAGGGCGTCCTTTTGATCGGCCCGCCGGGGACGGGAAAGACGCTCCTCGCCAAGGCCATCGCCGGAGAGGCCGGGGTGCCCTTCTTCTCCCTCTCGGGATCGGAGTTCGTCGAGATGTTCGTGGGTGTGGGGGCGTCTAGGGTTCGGGACCTCTTCAACAAGGCCAAGGAGAACTCCCCGTGCCTCGTGTTCATCGACGAGATCGACGCGGTCGGGAGGCAGAGGGGCACGGGGATCGGCGGCGGGAACGACGAACGGGAGCAGACGCTCAACCAGCTGCTCACGGAGATGGACGGGTTCGCCGGCGACACGGGGGTTATCGTTCTTGCGGCTACGAATCGGCCCGACATTCTCGACCAGGCCCTCCTCAGACCGGGACGGTTTGACAGGTATCTATGCTATAAAATTAAGGGAAATGGGTCTAGGGGTGTAAACGAGCCGAGCTGCTCGCAAGCCGCTCGCAAACAGCTCGGTCAAAGTTTGATTCGAGCTCGAGCCGAGCTTCGATCTCATCATATATGGGCTCGTGGCTCGTCGAGCCCTTATCGAGCTTACACTTTTATTTTTAAATGTATTAAATATTTAGAATATATTAAAATAAGTATTTTTATTTATTAATATATATCGAACTCGAGCTCGAGCCCGAATTCGAGCTCAAATACATTGAATTATACAGTTTATCGAGTCGAGCCGAGCTTTATTGTTCTTAATCGAGCTGAGCTCGAGCTGAAATTTTTCGAGCTCGAGCCCAATTACACTTAATTGAGCCGAACTCGAGTTGGGCCATGTTCGGGCTCAGCTTGGCTCGTTTTCACCCCTAGATGGGTCTTTAGAAGCTGTCAAATTTTTGTATCAATTTGATGTGTTAAACTACTATTTTACCCTTCAATTTGTTTTTTACAATTGTTCCCTTAAATTAAAATTTCATTTATTAAAAATTTTAAATATTTATTTTTTATATCCACACATGGGTGTGCATACAATACTAATTAACCAATTTGTGTTAGTTGAAGTTATCGTATTTTTTAATTTTATCTATTTTTTGCTGTATGCACCTCGCGTATTGACTGACTTCTTCTTATCTAGTCTTACACGTAGACTTTCTTTTAGTGAGTGGTCGCGAAAGATTCGTACGCCTCTTGACCTGGACTCTGATATCATTTTGAATAACCACTTCACCTAGTGTATTTTTTTTATATATTTAATTTCCAAATATGAATGAATCGCCTAAGAATGATTTTCGTGGAACTACATCCATTTTATTCTCTCGGCAACAGGCAAGTCGGCGTGGGATTGCCCGATGTTAGAGGACGAGAAGAGATACTTGGGGTTCACTGCAAGAACAAGAAGCTGAGCGATGACGTCGACCTAAGCATCGTGGCGATGAGGACGCCCGGGTTCAGTGGCGCCGACCTGGCTAACCTCGTGAACGAAGCGGCAATTCTCGCGGGTCGGAGAGGTAAGGGGGGGATTACTAACGAGGAGATCGACGATTCGATCGATAGGATTATCGCGGGCTTGGAAGGGACGAGAATGACCGACGGAAGGACCAAGATCTTAGTGGCTTACCACGAAATTGGCCACGCAATTTGCGCGTAAGTCTTCCACTCTTCGACAACTAGTTTTCTGGTTAACTATTTTTTTTTTCGTCCCGTAAGTTAAGGGATGGCTATTTCAGGATCCCAACTTTAGGGTTTTCAATTTAAGCATATTAACCGTAAAAATAGAAGCAATTTAAGGAACCAAGCATCTGAAAACCCAGTTTGTCTTAATTTACTTTAATTTTGAAAGTTAGAATCCTCAATTTTGCAACTCGTAAGATGGTGACATGAAGCAGCCACGTAGGATTTATCCGTAAATAAGCGGCTCTAGCGCCAAGTAATAGTTATTCCAAATTATCTGGCACGTGTCGATCACGTGTCGAAGTTCCGGCAAAAAAATTGGATTCTAAACTGCTTCAATTTTCAAAGTTAATATCCTTGCAACCCATTAAAATTGCTACATGGAATGAAAAAAAAAAAATAGTTAACCCTTTTTTTTCATCCTTTCAAAATATAACCTTGGATTTACTTACAATTTTTAACAGGACATTAACTCCGGGTCACGATTTAGTGCAAAAGGTGAGCTTAATCCCCCGGGGACAAGCCCGTGGGCTGACGTGGTTCCTGCCCGGGGAAGACCCGACGCTGGTCTCCAAGCCACAACTGTTCGCGCGGATCGTCGGAGCCCTCGGGGGCCGAGCCGCCGAAGAGGTGATCTTCGGCGAGCCCGAGATGACGACCGGTGCAGCCGGCGACCTTCAGCAGGTGACCCAAATAGCTCGGCAGATGGTGACCACCTACGGGATGTCCGAGCTCGGGCCGTGGGCCCTGATCGAGCAGGGTGGAGCCCAGAGCAGCGACGTGGTGATGAGGATGCTGGCGAGGAATCAGATGTCGGAGAAGCTCGCGAGGGACATCGATGAGTCGGTGAGGAGAATCGTTGACCGAGCGTACGAGGTGGCGAAGGGCCACCTGAGGAACAATAGGGAGGCCGTGGATAGGCTCGTGGACGAGCTTTTGGAGAGAGAAACGCTGAACGGCGACGAGCTCAGGAAGATTCTGTCGGAATATGCTGAGATTCCGTCGGAGAATGACGACAAGAGGAGGTCCTCGAAGGAGTTGATTGAGGCCTAACTTGTCTGCTTAGGTTTGTAACTGACAGCATGTGTGTACGTGTGTTGTGGATATGTACGCTTACGTTACATATTATTTTTTTGGGTTATTAATTAATGCCTTTATTTAGATACCATACCCTCGAAAATGTTTTTTTTTTTTAATTTTTAAATTCAGACGACAATATTCGTTAACATTCTTGATTCTACATACGAATGGAAAGAACGTTTTTAGGTAAATTATTATCTTTAGCAGTTTATATTTGTAGAAATCCATACACGTTCAAACATAAACAAATTTGTAAGGGGCCAACGAGTTCATAATATTCCAAATCCACAGGGCATATAAAACTTCTCGAGAAAGAACAATAACATGCAGTTATTTTCGTAGTGGGTTTTTTAGTTATTCGTGTTCAAGACCAAATGTCTCGTCTCATGTCGGTTTTTTTTCTTTTTCTTATTTTTTTCTTATTTGGTTGTGTTGTGCTCCTGTCCTGCGTGAGCCTTTGTGTTCTCTTCGGGTCTGATGTTACCGAAGAGATCCATTGAGTAGCCGTGTACCTTTATTAATGAAATTCAAGCTATCGTTCCAAAAAATATAAAAAAAAATAATAATAACCCATATCAAAAAAGCAAATAAAGACGAAAATAACAAATTTAAAGTTGACGAAGAAAAACTAAAAGGTACCTAAATGAGCTTCAAAACTCTAAAAATGACAAGTAAGCTCAAATCTATTATATTTTTTAGGGCTTGCTAAAAACCCACCCGAACCGCACCCGAAAATAGCAGGTTTGGGTTGGTATTTTCCAACTTTTTAAGTAAATGGGTAAACCCGAACCCAAATATTAATTGGGTCGAGTTAAGGTTCGAATTTTCAACCCGAAATCAACCCATTTATCAACTCATTTAACCCATTTACATTTTGATTTTAAATTAATTCTCAACTCGAACCTAATTCTCAGCCATTTAGTTTTTGTTTCTATACGAGTATACATGTTAGTTTTTGTTTTCATTTTTTTCCCTATATAATCATTTGATTTTGTAACAAAAATGAATCCTATGTTCGATGATTTATGCGGAGATGTCATGAAGATGGGTCGACGATCAAATGGAAAAGAGCATGGATTGAAAATTCGAGTCAAATATCATCGGTTTCGATTGATACTGGATGATGATATAATATAACTTGATATTTAATTATGTTTTGTGAGACTTTTATTATTTGGAACTTTAATTATTTCTTAATTATGTTGATGTTTTAGAAAAGAATTTCTTTGCTTTTTGATTGTTTAGTTATATTTGAAATTTTATTCTGTTTATTTAATTATTTTTAAAAATTTAAACGGGTTGGCGGGTTAATAGGTTGGATTTGGGTTAAGGTATGTCAGGTTTGGGTTCGATATTTCAACATGTTTAAGTAACCATGTCATGTTAGGGTTGAAGTTTTCAACCCATTTATTAAACAGGTTAAATCCGAATCCGACCCAACACAACCTGTTTACCACCCCTAATATTTTATTTTTCGATGTATTTCTGTCTCCATCACCTTCAGAAAAGCTAAACTCTTTTACCAATGGAAGTTATAACTCCCACACAAGAAAACGGAAACTTAAAGAACGCGAAAATAATGAAGAAAAACGGACCAAACAAGAAAAAGGGAGGTCTTTCTCCTTAGTTTCTAGACATTGGTGGATAAGTATGAGAAAAAAGATGGAATTTACCGGTTAGACTTTTTGGTTTTAAGATATAGGGGAGATGATTTTTTTAAGAGTAGAAATACACACTAGATAGATTTTCTACATTTGCTGACGTCATCAAATCATTTTAATATAAGTCAATAGTGAAGTCATAAAACCTTATCACTACCGTTGCCTCCCGTTTTCTTTTTATAAATACAACGCAGAAAAGTCATATAAAAAAGAAACACGTAGCTTCGCAATTACTAATTACTTATTTAATAATATTTTATAATAAAGAAAAAGATTCTTCTCTCTCTCTCTCTCAATGGATCAACTCAAACCAAGTCCTCCAAACTCCACGCCGCTCACGCCCATCTCCTTCCTCGAGCGAGCCGCCACCGTCTACGCCGATTGCCCGTCGCTAATCCACAACTCCGTCACGCGCTCGTGGTCACAGACCTACCGGAGATGCGTCAGGCTCGCTTCCTCCCTCAGATCCATGGGCATAAGGCGAAACGACGTCGTCTCCGTCGTCTCCCCCAACATCCCCGCCATGTACGAGCTCCACTTCGCGATTCCCATGTCCGGCGCCGTCCTCAACACCGTCAACCTCCGCCTCGACGCTCGAACGATCTCCGTCATTCTCCAGCACGCGGAGTCAAAAATCGTCTTCGTCGACCACCAATCGGAGACTCTGATCGCCGAGTCTCTGTCCTTGTTCTCGCCGGATAGTCGCCGCAGCAGACCCGTCGTCGTCATAATCGACGGCGACGGAGAAGAGGAAGTCGCCGCCAAGCCATCGAAAGGAGGCCGCCGCTACCTCTGCTTCGAGGATCTGGTGGCGAGGGGCGACCCGGAATTCAGATGGGTTCACCCGGAGACCGAGAACGACCCGTTGACTCTCAATTACACATCGGGAACGACGTCGTCTCCTAAGGGAGTCGTACACAGCCACCGTGGCACGTTTCTTGTGACCATGGATTCTCTGATAGAGTGGGCCGTGCCCAAAGAGCCCGTCTATTTATGGACGCTGCCCATGTTCCACGCGAACGGGTGGAGCTACACGTGGGGCATGGCCGCCGTCGGTGGTGTCAACGTTTGCCTCCGGAGGTTCGATGCGGAGGCGATTTATGCTGCTATCAAGAGGTACGGTGTGACGCACATGTGTGGTGCGCCTGTGGTGCTGAATATGTTGACCAACGTGAGGACTCCGCTGCAGAGGCCCGTGCAGATCCTGACCGCCGGAGCTCCGCCTCCGGCGCCGGTTCTCCGGCGAACGGAGGATCTGGGGTTCGTCGTGACCCACGGGTATGGGCTGACGGAGACTGGCGGGCTCGTGGTGACTTGTGCCTGGAATAGCAAGTGGAATAGTTTCCCGGCGGAGGAGAGGGCTCGCATCAAAGCTCGTCAAGGCGTTCGTACACCAGGTACGATAATTAATTCCTAGGAATAATTCTGAAATCAAATTTAGTAAAAATATATAAATTAAAATATTATATACTTTATTGAAGTTCGGTGAAGCGACCATTTTTTTTGGTTGAAGCTCATAACCTTTTGAGTACGAGCTTATGTCAACATTCAATACGACGAAAGTGCTCAGAAACAAGAGATCATGAGTACGAATCGACACGACCATCCATTTAATAATACACATTCAAGGCTACATAAGAAATAAGAAAGAACTTAGCTTTGATGTAAGGGGACGTGTAGGAAATAAAATATGTAAATTTAAAATACGATTAGTTACATGAAGCTTAAATATTTATGTGAAATGTAGTCGTTTAAATTGAAATAAGAGTTCAAATCAAGAGGTCATTTGATTGCAAATAATCACGAGTACTCACTTAATAAAGATACACGCGTATAACGCTAAATTAACAAATAAATCAGCTTTAAATGTAAGGATGTCGGCGGAGCCACACTAATGGCAGTAGGTCCAAAGACCGCACTGAAATTCTTAATCAAGAGGTTTATAATAAATATAAATTATGTTTAGAAATAAAACTTGAAATATTTCCACTTCCAAAAGTATGTGCGAAAAGTTCTGGATTCACCACTGCATGGGGAGGGGGAGAAATGTAGAAAATAAAATATATAAATTTAAAATATGATACACTTCATTCAAACTTAAATCTTTCTAGCGAACAAAAACCCGTAAAAAAAACCCGATCTAGGAATGGCGGAACTGGACGTGATAGACCCGGACACGAACCAGAGCGTCCCTCGGGACGGCAAGACCCTCGGCGAGGTGGTCCTGCGGGGCGGCCCCGTGATGCTGGGCTACCTCAAGGACCCGGAGGGCACCGCGAGGTGCATGAAGCACGGGTGGTTCTTCACGGGGGACGTCGGGGTCATGCACCCGGACGGGTTCATGGAGGTGAAGGACCGGTCCAAGGACGTGATCATCTCCGGCGGTGAGAACATAAGCAGCGTGGAGGTGGAGGCGGTGCTCTACGCCCACCCGGCGGTGAACGAGGCGGCGGCGGTTGCCCGGCCCGACTCGTACTGGGGGGAGACGCCGTGCGCGTTCGTGAGCTTGAAGAAGGGGGAGAAGGCGGTGACGGAGGAGGAGCTGCTGGGGTTCTGTAGGGAGAGGCTTCCTCACTACATGGTGCCGAGGACGGTGGTGTTTAAGGAGGAGCTGCCGAAGACTTCCACGGGGAAGGTTCAGAAGTTTGTGCTCAAGGAGATGGCTAAGGGTTTGGGGTCAACGGCTTTCAAGGGGAGGAAGAGGGAGGGGGTTAGTAGTAGTAAACTTTAGGGGGGGGGGGGGGGGGTGGAATCGCTATTGGATGATTGTAATGGTTTAGTACGATATAATTTATTACGGGATAAATTCCCTTGAAGTTTCAACTTCCTGATCAATCTCCCTCTAAGTATTTCTCTTGTACCCATTCGCGAAAAATTGTGTGTTTAATACTACTAAACATTGAAAAGACGAAAATAACTTTTATTTACAGATTGAATATACCAATTGTTCTCATTATTATACTCATATATTCAATTATTATATCAACTATTATCACTGTTATACCAAGTCAAATTTAAGAGTATTATATCACTATTATACCAAGTGTTTTCATTATTATACCAATATATTCAGTTATTATACCAACTGTTATCACTGTAATACCAAAAATAATGTTATTGTAATATTCGAATTGTTTGGTATATATTCGAATTTATTGGTATAATCAATTTTATTAGTATAATAAGCGGTTTTGCTGGTATAATAATCGTGTTTTGTGGTATAATATGCAAAAATCACTTTAGTATAATAAAATTATAATAACATTATTTTTGGTATAACAATGATAACTGTTAGTATAATAATTGAAGATATTGGTATAATAATGAGAATAATTGGTATAATAGTGATAACAGTTGGTATAATACTCTTAAATTTGACTTGGTATAAAACTAGAGAGAGTTGGAATAATATCTATGTATGAAACAATGTTATTTTTGTCTTTTTAACGTTTTTTGGGTACCAAACACAATTTTTTACAGATATGTGTCTAACATGAAGAAATAATTTGAAAGGTATTTAAGAATAATTTGAAACTTAAAAAGGTATCGGAGGAAATTTAGCATTTATTATTATGTATTATGTCCGTGCTAACGTAGGTTGTACTTGATTTCTCTGAATAATTTAGTGAATAAGCTTTTGGAAAATTTTAAGAAAATAGAACAAAAAAATAGCATTGATTGAAATGGTACAAAAGCATAACATCTATTAGGTCCTTCGAAGTGATCATTGATGGTTGGCCATACAGTTGTACTTTTGCATAAAGTAACGTCCTCTTCTCCAAATGTAGAAGATACAAAAATCAATTTGAATGCGTTAAATTAATGTGTCGGATAAATACATTTAACTAATGTGTCGGATAAGTGACGTGTCTGGGCAATGTGTTCGATTTTAATTAACTCCTTGATAGGAGCCGGTGTCATCCCTAGACGGCAGTGAGATTCATATCTGTTTCTCTGTACGGAGATGTTGTGTGAGGATGGATACCTTCGTGACCAGAAAAATGTTGGATTTTGGATCAATTGGACCAAAAAAAAAACGTGGTATATATCCGTTAGGGTTCGTGGGCATGCATGGCTGAAAGAGCCCTTGGTGCGAACCGGTTTGACCCAAACCAAAGCGATGGGCTGAAAATTTGCCCTATTTTACGAACATCGAGTGTAACTCGTTCCTTGACTTCACGTACAAATTAATATTGAGTCAGTACTTTGCCATTCACCAGACCACGGGATTACCGGAATCAATAATAAAAATAATATATAACGGATAATAGATGTTAAAATGGATAATCAACTAATGCCCATTAATATATAAATACTATTTCAAGGTTATCATATTTTTTTAATTTTATTTTTTCAAAGTTAAATATAATAATTTTTCGTTGAAAGAATATAATAAATTTATGTGGAGATAATAAAAAACGTTAAATCTCTTTTTTTTTATGGGAATTGGAGAAATTAATTACTAAAGACTTGATAACCTTAAAAAATAAAGTATTTATTATGATTTTACTTTTCTTAATAATTAGGGGTGGGGTGCAAATAGAATTATCCAATGGATAATCAACTAATGCCCAATTAAGACAGAAGATCCTTGAGACCAGCAATTTCAAGAATCATGCAAATTGCACAACAATCAGTTCATGTTTTGGTGGTGTAATGTAAGGAAGAAAAAAAAGGTCAACTCGGACATAATTCAACCGTTCCCCATGAAATAATTCAAGAACAAAAATCGAACCTGTAATCTGTTCATATAATATTCTTCTATGGGTACCTAATTTGACCGAGGCTTTACGTAACAACTCATCCCATAATTCAACCGTCAACAAAGAACAAAAGAATAACCAACAACTTCAAAATATTACATTACATCATTTGCTATATCCAACAACCTTCTTCACTCCCTTCCTCGCCATTTCCTCCCTAATCCTCACCACATCGTCCCACTCGTTCAAACAAGCATAAACGTTTGAAAGAAGAACACTAACCCCACTGCGGTCAACGCCACTACAACGCTCGGCCTCACTCACTGCTCTCTTCCCCGCATCAGCACCGCCGTGGACTACGTAAGCACTCAACATTGCACTCGCCGCGTACGGGTCGACCCGCTCCACACCCATCCTCCTCACGACCTCCTCGGCCTGTTCCAACAACCCGGCCCGACCCAACAGATCCACCAGGCAACCATAGTGCTTCGTCTGGGGAACGACCCCGTAGACATCTTGCATGCTCTCGAAAATCTTCAGACCTGTTAAATTGAGGGTTCCATCTTAAAACCAATTGATGATAGAAGAAGGAAATTCTTTGATTTATATATTGAGTCGAGTGAAGTTAGTTTCCCGATTTGTGGGACAAATAATCTAAAAAAACCCTCATGTGTGGCACAATTCCAAACCTAACATGTGGACATATCAAATTGGGTGGCGATGAGTCAACTAAACATGATAACACTTGTCTGATACCATGTTATATAATCCTAAAATTAATTGATGATGGAAGATAACTATATGATTTATATATTGAGTCGGGTGGAGTTAGTTTCCCAATGTGTGAGACAGATAGTGTCAACATGCACCCTCACGTGTGGCACAATTCAAAGCTTGACACGTGGACATATCAAATCAGACGGCAATGAGTCGAATAAGCGTGATAACACCCCGCCTTGACACCATGGTTAAATTGAAGGTTTCAATCTAAAACCAATTGATGATAGGAGGAGATGCCTGTTTGATTTATATACTGAGTCGGATAAAGTTAGTTTCTCGGTGTGAGATAAATAATCTCAAATAATACCTTCCTCGACGAGCCCGATTCTGCTGCACGCAGTCAGCACGCACAAGAAGGTGACGTGGTTCGGCCGGACCCCTCTCTCCACCATCGTACGGAACAGCTCTATCGAACCCGTGCACTGACCGTGGTCCGCTAAGCCCGCGATCAAAGAGGTGTAGGCGTACACGTCAGGTTCGGGTATCACTTCGAATACATCGAGTGCTGCTCTTAAAGAACCGCATTTCGAGTACATATCCACTAGAGCCGTCCCCAAAGCTCGGTCGAGCTCTACCTCGTTTCTTATGATGTATGAGTGAATCCATCTTCCTCGCGTCAGTGACCGAAGGCTCGCACACGACGATAGTGCTCCCACCAATGAGGAGCGATTCGGTTCGATGCCACGAGCGATCATGCTGTTGAAAATCTCCAAAGCCTCGGCGGGTTTCTCAACCCGTGCGCACCCGTTTATCATTACGCTCCACGAAGCTGCGTTTCTCTGCGGCATTTCGTCGAACAGTTCCCTAGCGAGGGACACTTTGTTCGAAGCTAAATAGCCGTTGACAAGGGCAGTCCACGTTACCACGTCCCTGTGAGGACTTTCGTCGAACAGCTTCCTTGCATACGACATTTCTTTACAGTTAACGTAGCAATGGATCAGGCCGTTGTGCACGTAATCGTAATGCTGCCAGCCCAGCTTGAGGACCAAAGCGTGGTACATTAGAACTAGGGCAACATCGCAGCCGCCTGCGCATGCCCGGAAAACGAAGGAAAGCGTGAAGTTGTTCGGCGAGATCCCTGTCGTCAACATGTTCTTGACGAATAGAAGCGCGTTTTCCGATTGGTGGCAATCCAACAAAGCTCTGATGACGCCGTTCCAATTGGCAGCAGAAGGATGAGAAACCGTCAGCTGGCAATGGATTTGGTCGAGGTGATGCTTTGTGAGACATTGCTTGGAATTGGATAACAGCACAGAGAGGGATTTATAGCTTAATTTCGGGAGGAAAGAGCTTCGCATCAGACTTGCTATTCTTTCAGTTCATATTGTTTTCCGTGCCACTTTTTTTTCTTTCTTTTCGTGCGGCGATATATCGGTCTTGATAAGGAGGTGCGTGGTGCGGTTTTTGGGTGGTTTTCGGGTAATTTTACGCAGCATTGTCATATGCGATTTTTTGATAAAAGAATTTTAAATTGCAGTTTTGGACAATTTTCGGATAATTTTACATCGTATTGGCATATGTGGTTTGGTGGTTGCTGTGCAATTTGCCATTTTTATTGGCAAACATAACATATTTTACTGAATGACATCACTGTTACTTAAATTGTTATCTTACACAAAGAATTAATAAAGTCTTACTACTCTATTAAAATCTAATAATAAGCAATTAAAATAATGATGCGTATGCAAAATTAAAATATAGAACAAAAAAATCATCACGTTGATTATTAAGTGTTTTTAGGTTGTATCTTTATTACACACTATTGAGCTTGTAGTGTAAAAAAAAAAATCATCCAGTTGATTAGTAAGTGATTAGGTCGTATCTTTATTAGACAAACGATTGAAAAAATATATTTGGGGTTAAATCGACTTCGGAGGAAACCACCAATGGAGGAAAAACAATCGTTCTGCGACAATGCAATGAGACTAGGAAGCTCGATCCTTCCGATGTAATGCAATGATAATGGTAGACCGCTCGACCCTACAAGTTATTCTATGTAATTCTATACAAAAAAAGGAGGAAACTATACTTAAATACCCTTTCTATAAAAAAGTTACACTCCATGTCAGAAAAACTTTATTTTTAGGCACCCGTTGGGTGTGTGTACCATTTTATCATCATTGACGTACCTTTTTATATATATATTATGTACCACGCCAAGTGTTTATATGGTACATATATACGGTTCTTTATGTTACCTAAATTCATAATATGATATACCTTTTCTTACGGTATTATGTACCATAATACGTTTCTATATGATACCCAAAATTAAGTATATGATGTACTTGCGGCGCAAACATGTAGTTATGTGTAAAAACTTTATTCTACTAGGTATCTATATGTAAAAGAAATCTGACAATGGACTGAATGGATAATTTTTATAAAAAGTGTATTTAAGTGTAAATAAAAAAAAAAAGGAATGTAATAGATAGAACTATTATTATTATTTTTTCGTGACCCATAATTTTTTATTTTTAATAAAAAGAAGAAAAAAAAGGGGAAAAAAAGATGATAACCCTGCTCCATCCCACGCAACCCAACCGCGTAATCGCCTTCACCGCGCCACAAAACTACGGGCCGAGGCTCGCTCGCCTCATCGAGCTCAAAAACTGGACCCCTCTCTGGTGCCCGACGCTCACCATCGAACCCACCCCACAAATCATCTCGGAGCACCTAAACTCCGGCGACAATCTCCGCAGCCTCTCCGCCGTAGCGTTCACCTCGCGAACCGGGATCGCGTCGTTCTCGCAGGCCCTCGATTTCGTGGAAACGCCTCTCCTGAGCCCTTACGGGGGCACCTTCGTCGTGTCCGCGATTGGGAAGGATTCGGAGCTCTTGAACGAAGCTTTCGTGGACAGGATGTGCTCGAATCCGTGGCGGATAAGGGTTCTGATCCCGAACGTGGCGACGCCGAGCGGGTTAATTGAGTGTTTGGGGCCGGGTCGAGGGAGGCGCGTGCTGTGCCCGGTTCCGCGCGTCGTCGGGTTGACTGAACCGCCGGTGGTTCCCGCGTTTCTTCAAGGTAATAAAGTCGGTGAATCGGTGATAATTTTGGATTTTATTCGGCAAATCATACGAGTGAATGCTGCTGTGTTACAGGATTGGAAGAAAACGAGTGGGTCCCGATTAGGATCAGCGCCTACGAGACGCGGTGGTGCGCCGAGGGGATCGTGGAGCTGGTGGAGATGTTGGAGGAGGATAGGGTCGACGCGATCGTGTTCACGAGCACCGCGGAGGTCGAGGGGCTCCTGAAGAGCCTGGGTCGGGTCGGGCTGGATTGGACCGCGGTCAGGCGGATGTGCCCGAGGATCGTGGTTGCGGCCCATGGGCCGGTGACCGCCGACGGGTCGGAGAGGTTGGGCGTGGGTGTTGATGTGGTGAGTGGGAGGTTTGATAGTTTTCAAGGGGTTGTGGACGCGATCGATGGAATTTTTTAATATGATGTTGGATTTTGATTCTCTCGACGCTTAAATTTTATTATTATTATTATTATTTTTTCGTATTTGGTGGAGTGGCATTTTTTGGACTGATAAATTATAGGAGATGATGATAAATTAGGAGATGATATTTTAGGATAATAGTTTTTCAAGTTGAAGCAATTTGAGGACATTCGACTGTAAAAATCTAATTTTATTTCGATATTAACGCGCGAGACATCGATTTAAATCAATTTTTTTTCTCGATCTCACGTATAATTTTTCTCAGAATAACTGTTATGAGCATAGGTGAAAGATAAGTCGAGTCGACTTATATTAAAGCTCTGCTTAAGCTCAGGAACAGGCTCATAATTGTCGAGCTCGAGTTCGAGCTTGCTCGTGAGTGATCAAAAGCTGATGAGCAAGTTCGCGAGCATTTTAATTTAATTTTTTTTTTCAAATTTTAATTTTTTTAATATATTATCAAGCTTAAAAGCCTCGACAGAGTTTGCTTAGAGCTCGAGCTTAATTAAATATACTCGAACTCGGAATTGAAAAGCTCGACGAGCTTGAGCTTCAGTAAAATGAGCCGAGCCCGAGCCATGTGCACCCCATTGTGTTACTTAAGGCCTAAATTATGTCTCTAGCGTTAATTGTTCTCAAATTAGTTAATCGAATTTTTTCCAATGGCATGTAAGACTTTCCCTAAATTAATTGTCATGTGTGGCTTACATTACATGTGTTAATTTGTCTTTATAATGTCACGTCCCTAAATATACTAGACGGAATTAAAAACTTTTTAATGATGGAGTCAATAATTATTCGTATTTTCTAGTAGAGTTTGAGGTTCACTAATCTTGCAAGCAAATACATTCACTTTATTTGGGGTTATATGTTCTCTTATAAAATTATTATAACATGTATAAGAATAGAAATATAAACACTAGATGGAATTTTATTAAAGTTTTCGATATATCTCAATACAAATACATCATTCTATTTATATATGAAAATTTATACTATTCAAAAACATGATTCACGTTCAAAATATATATATCGATGCACTATTCACGACGACTACTCAAAGGGCGTGATTCACAATGTGCATCGTATTATATATGTTTATAATATATTCCTTTTTTTTCTTCTAATTTTCATTTAGTGTAAATACACATTTAATGTGATCCTATTTCACAAGCAGATGTGGTTTTGCAGTTGAGCTGTAAACAGGTTAGGCACGTGTCTCAAACAATCCAGAAAAGTGTCCGTAGAAAGTAGCTACAATTTACAAAGAAGACGATACTTTCCAGAAAAGAAAAGAAAAAAAATATATATATATATAGACTCTAATAATCATTCACTTGGAATTCCCAACTCGATCATCCTCATCCAATTCGACGCCGTTCTTCGTGTCCAATACCGATCAATTCGTTCATTGATGGCATCTGATTCGAACGGCGGCGGCGGCGTCATCAACAGGAGGAAGCCACCGTCGGAGGAGCCTGCGCCGGCGGAGTTCAAGGGCACCCGGGGACCGCTCATACACACGGTTTTAGCTCTTGTACTGTGGCTGGGCTCCGTGCACCTCAACTTTATCATCATTTTCCTATCCTTCGTTCTCTTTCCATTTTCCCGAGCCCTCGTGTTAGTGTTTCATTGGGGTTTTGTTTTTAGTGTTTGATCTATTATTATAGGATTATAGTTAATTCTATGTTATTACAACAGTTTCTTTGTTGATTGCAACACAGGGTAATAGGATTACTTTTGATGCTTGCGGTGATCCCAATTGATGAGAAGAGTAAATGGGGCCGCACGTTATCAAGGTCCATCTTTTTTCGTTCGGTTAAGTTGATGAGTCTATCATAAAACCAATTGATGATAAGCGGGGAGAGATCTTTTATTTATATACTGAGTCGGGTGGAGTTAGTCTTCTGATGTGGAACAAATAATCTCAACACGTCTCCTCACGTGTGGCTTCGAAATTTATACGTGTACATATCCAATCGAGTGGCAGTGAGTCGAATAAGCACGATGACACGCAGATTGAACCCGCTCTGATACCATGTTAAATTGTGGAGTTCTTCCTAAAAATCAATTGGTGATAGGAGGAGATGCCTCGTTGATTATATATTCAGTGTTAGTTTCTCAACCTGAGACAAATAATCTCAACATTGTTCTCAGTGATTGAGCATTGAGCAATGCTTTTCTTGTTTCTCTTTATGTTCTTTGATGTTTGTTATTTGTGAGGATTGAATTGCTTGCTTATTACATCTACAGATATATATGTAAGCATGCGGTCGGTTATTTCCCTGTGAACTTGTACGTGGAGGACATCAAAGCCTTCGATCCTAATGAGGCTTACGGTAAAAGTTTTGTTACTCAATGCAACTGTCTCCATACATAATACAACCTTATTGAATTTCCTTTTTTTTTTTTTTGGTCTGAATTGCAGTTTTCGGTTACGAGCCGCATTCAGTTTGGCCGATCGGGGTCGTGGCCCTTGCGGATCTTACAGGGTTTATGCCCCTTCCGAAGATCAAAGTTCTTGCGAGTACCGCTGTAATAATATATTCAATTCTTTTCTTGGGCATGATTATATAAAAAGAAGCAATAAGAACTGTTTGCTGCTATTGTTTATATTAACATATGAGCAATTAATTAGGTGTTTTACACTCCGTTCTTGAGGCATATATGGTCTTGGCTCGGGCTTTCGCCCGCTACGAGGAAGAACTTCAAATCTCTTCTGGGGTCGGGCTATAGCTGCATCATTGTGCCCGGTGGCGTCCAAGAGACTTTCTACATGCAACGCGGATCCGAGGTTAGTAGTGTGCAACACTTTGGTGCTCAATGTGAATTTTCCAGAATCTAATTAATTATAAGAAAACAAAACATTTGGATTTGTATTGCATTTTTGGCTGGAAATTGGCCTCATAATTTTGAGATAGTAACCTTGTGTTGTTGATTTGTAGTACTCAAGAGAAAATTGATCCTGTTTCTTATCTGAATGGAAAACATGGTAGATTAACATGTTATGGAATAATTGAAAACACAGGCTGTTTTTTTTGTTGATGATATCTACCGAAAAATCTTTCTTGATTTCCTCTGCTTAATGGTTATGCAAAACATTTAGTGTGAGGGTGGCCTTTTTCTTACCATTCACTCACCTGGATTATTACTCCACAGATTGCATTTCTTCGAAAGAGAAGAGGATTCGTTCGAATCGCTATGGAGACGGGCAAGGCCCTCGTTCCCGTTTTCTGCTTCGGTCAGGTGGAAAAAATGAACGCATTTTTTTTCCCGTTATTTCATCGGTTTACATCCCGACGCACACGTTTTTTACCGGTTCGTTTTGGATTTTCGGTTTCCTCCGTAGTCCAATGTGTACAAGTGGTGGAAACCTAGCGGGAAACTATACTTGAAATTCTCCAGAGCAATAAAGTTCGCCCCGATAGTCTTTTGGGGCGTATTTGGGTAATTTCTCAACATCACTTGCTCATTTAATAAAATGAATGCCAAATAAATAAGGGTAAATTATGCAATACCACCATATAGTTATACTGAAATGCACATAACTATCTTCTGCTTTTTTTATTGCGCGAAACTCCCTTGTGATATCTAAAACTTAGCAATGTATCCTCTGTGTTATTTAAAACTTGGGACAGTACCCCCTATGTTGTCGAAAACTTAGCCTCGTACCCCTGTGTTTTTCAAAATACAGCATTGTACCTCCAATTAATATGTGAAAATGACAAGGAAGAGATTTTACGCTATTTCCGAACCATAGGAGTTTTGATGTTTATTTTTCAAACTACATGCGAGTTATATGCTATTTACTCAATAAATAAAATGCAAATTATCTTGTTGTATTTGCAGATCACCTCTGCCTCTAAGACGGCCTATGCACGTGGTGGTCGGCCGGCCAATCGCGGTGGAGAAAAACTCACATCCAACGGAAGAAGAGGTATATATGTATGTCTACGTACATAATATACGGCGAACGTTATTTTTTGTCCCCGATGTTTGGGGTATGGACGTTTTTGGCCCCCATGTTTTGTGATGACACATTTAGTCCCCGATGTTGCCGATTTCGGTCATCCGGCTAATTTTACAGTTATGTTGAACGGAATTACGAGTTAGGCCGGACCGAGTATACGGGCCTCGCTAGATCCCCCGTTCTTTGGGCCGCAAAATTCGGGGTCGACCCGTAATTTCGTCCAACTTGATGGTTAAATTAATCAGAGGACCAAAATTCTCCTAAACGTGACATTTGGAAAACATGGGGACCGAGAACTCTTATACCCCAAACATTGAGAGGAAAAAAACACCGTTCTCCCTATAATATATTCATTTATACGGATTTATATTAACAAAGGGTCAACACTATTCCTTCTTACAAGACCCTTTTTTTTTTTCCTTACAAGCTTGCTGAAGTACACGAAAAGTTTATCGAAGCCCTCCACGATCTGTACGAAAGGCATAAAAGTAGAGTGGGCTACGGCGAAACACCGCTCAGGATTCAGTAATAAAAATACATCACACAAAAAATGGTGGTGTGTGCATCTTTTTATTACCTGTAGGATTATTCTTGGCTTTCCCTCTGTCATCATACATTACAAAATTTCGTAACTTTAATTATAAAGTGCAGCCAACAATTGAAATTTGAATCTAAGGACATCATCACAAGAACACGATCGATCTCTCTTGAAAAATAGGATTACAAGTTACAGATTTTAGACACAATGTAATCTTAATTAATCATCTAGGAATCAATCACGAAATCACACAGAGATCCATAAACAAGCCGATAAAGAAAGAAAAACAACACACAAATGATTACAATGCCTGACCCCGTCGCAGCTGCATCAGCTATACAAAGCAGCTTCAAGAATCTTCCACCATAGAAGCCAAATCCAACTCTTCGTCGGAGTCGATGACTTCTTCGAAATCGTAATAAGGGTTCGCCTGTCGAAAACAAAACGATTGACTTTCACATAGATAGGAAGTGCACTGCATTGGTTTAGTTATTTTTGTAGTCCTGTATATTTAGGGGAGTGATATTTTAATGACGCTAAATTATGGAGTGGGAATTTTAGGGCAATTTGTTTCGAAATTGAGGCAATTTTAGAACAACTAACGCTGAAAACATAGTTTCAGTCCGGAATTAACATACGTGAGAAACACGAGACAATTAATTTGGGGGGAAAAGCCTAAGCGGCATCGGAAAAAAATCGGTCCAAATGAGTATCTCCAACGAATTGAAGCGATTTGAGGACAGCTAACGCCGGACACCTAACTTCAGCCAACTTAACATACGTTAGGTGCACGTGACGATTTATTTGGAAGGGGGGCAAAAATCCTACGTGGCATCGAAAAAATCGATTAAAATTAGAATGTTCAACGCCACATAGGATTTCCCCCCCAACTTAACGGTTATATGCGGCTCACATGTGTTAATTTCGGGCTGAAATTACGCTTCCAACGTTAATTGTCCCGCAAATCGCTTCAATTTAAAAAACTTATGGTCCCAACATTGTCATCTCTTAATTTGTTAGTCGTCCTCAAAATGTCACTCCCCAAATATACTGGACAAAAATAATTACGCCTTTAACTTCTTTTTTTTCCTTCAAATTTCGAGTTAGCAAAAACCCACCTTTGGCCTCGGAGTAACAGCTTCGAAACTACGGAAGACGGGGGTATCAAAGTTCGGAGGTTCTAAGACAACATATGCTGCTTTGTTTCTGTACCTCTCTACTGTTGCCTGCACAAATTACAAATTCAGCCATATAATCACAATGGGCCCGTCAACAAATAACGAAGAGCTCCGCAAGAAACTACCAGAAACTGGGGATAATCGGGGGCGCTAAACAAAGTGACGAGCTTCCCCGATTCCACGATATGATCCACCGTGTAGCCTAAATCCATTCCCCCGAGATCGGGCCTCTTGTCCCTCGCATCGGGCCCTTCGTGGGACCTAATAATCAACTGTAATAACACACAAACGACAAAAGTCAATCCGTGGAAAATAAAAAAAAAAAAAAAATCAAACTTTTACGAGGGCGACGAATTCCAAAATCACCACCTTCAGATTATACTTCTTCAAGAACTCGTCGGTACAATCGGGGCCCCACAAGAGCCCGATGCCCCTCTCTGTATTCGGGGAAAGCCCGGGTTTTACGGACGGATCCGACCAAAGAACGTCCCCGGGGATCAGATTTTGGCCTTCCCAAGGAGGATCGAGAACCGATCTCCTAGCTTTCGCCAGCTCATCCAAGGAACCGAGGATCAACGGGCTCGAGCCCGATTCGTGGTTGACTTTTGTCTTCTTTTTTTTCTTGTTTCTCTTTGGAGGCAAGGGAACCGTGCCTCGAAAAAGGCCTCCGTGGGCGGTGTATACTTTCCCCGCTATGATTGAGGCGAGGGGAAGTGCTTCGAAGCAGCCTAAGCACTTTCTGTAGGCGTGTTTCCCGTTGTCTCCGTATTTTGTCATTACTTCCTTTTCGAATCCGTACACGGAAGTGCAATACTTCGATTCGTGGTTTCCACGGAGCAAGAATACCCTGTGAGGCATAAACACCTATAACAAATATAGATTTTATGCGATATCAAATTATGAGTTTTGCGTTTCGTGAAGTTCCCATTGACGAGTGAAGAGAATTCAATTCGAGTAAATAACACAAGTCCTTCGCTAAAATATTGCTTTAGAGTATCAATACAGATCACATTAGAAGAAAACATGGACATGTTTAATGCACAATAGGCATTGATCTCAATTTCTTCCGCACAAAAAGAAAGAGGCAAGTTTTTTTGTTATGAAATTGAAGACAGGCAAAAGAAAACTGACCCAATTTTAGTCAACACCTCTCAGAAACCGGAAAAATCGAGATATTCAGCATAAAATCAAACAAGGGAAAAGGAAAGGAAGAATTTTAACCTTCCACGCGAGCAAATATGGATTCGATATCAAATTCCGACTTTTGCGATTTATGGAGTTCCCATAGCCAAATGAACAGAATTGAATTCGAGTATACATTTAAGTAAAACAAGTTCTTCACTGAAATGTTGCTTTTTAAACTATCAATAGACATCACATTAAAAGAAAACATGGACTTATTCGATGATAATACACATTAATATCAATTTCTTCTGCACCAAAAGGAAGAAAGTTTTTTGGCGATGAAATTGAAGAGAGGAAAACTTACCCAATTTCAGTCAACACATCACAGAAAGTGGAAAAAAAATCAAGAAATTGAGAATTAAATCAAAAAGGGAAAAGAAGAGGCAGAAATTTAACCTTCCACGCGAGCAACGTGAGGAAAACCTCGAGCCCCCAAGCGCCACGATCCACATAATCCCCATTGAAGACGAAGAAGCGATCTTCGCTCGGAAAACCCGCGTCCTTCAGCAAGAACAGCACATCGTGGAGCTGCCCGTGGACATCTCCGACGACTACGACGTCCCTCGAAGATCCCAAATCTTCCTCTTCGATTCTGACGCAATTGGGCTCTTTGTGCAGGATCTTCGAGGCGGCGAGGACCAGCTTATCGAAGACGTTCACCGGGAGAACGGATGGGAACTGGGAGGGCTGCAGCGTTCTGGAGGCGAAATCGAAGGCGTGCATGAGATTCGTGAGGAAAGGGAGGGTAACGGCTGAGTCCTCAGGCCATGCGATCGGGATCTGAGGACCGTCGGCGGCTGGTGGTGGAAGCTGTGACGGCGGCGGCGGCGGCGGCGGGGAGTCCATCGATTGATAGTGGAGGTGGTGGTGGAGAGAGGTGATGCGGCGGCGTTCAAAATTAAATATCAGTCAGCCACATTTTGGTATATTTCTAGTTGGGGATTTTTAGATTATATTATGCATCATTATTTCCAAATTTCTTTTTGTTCTTTCGATCTACGAAAATTTGATTAACAGAGCCATAATACCCATTTTGGTCCCCAATATTTGACTTGTGAATTAAATTAGTCTCTGATGTTTAAATTTGACCAATATAGTCTCCATGTTTCGGAAATGAACCAATTTGGTCTCAACTTAACAGAAACCGTCAATTTTGACGGAAAATCATTAACTGTGAGACACGTAGAACGATGTGATGATGCCACATGTCGATTTTCTGTTAAAGTTGACTGTTTTCGTCAAGTTGGGACCAAATTGGTTCATTTCCGAAACATGGGTCACTAAATTGATTCAATTGAAATATCGAGGACTAAATTAGTTCATAAGGCAAACGTTGCGGATCAAAATGGATTTTATCCCATTAATGGACATCGATATGCTTTGTCATCACTAGTTGGACTTTGGGCCAAATGGACACCCTAATAAATAATTTGGGCTCGTAATGATTTTTCCTTTTTATTTTTTTCGGTCAGGCAGTATCCACAAACCGTCATCGTAATCCTCAAACTACAACTAAATTTAGTTTGAATCGAATCTCAACGTCACCGTAGTCCTTACACTCCTACCCTCACAGTCCAACTAAATTTAGTATGGATCGAATCTGAACCTCAACGTCGTTTATGTGACGATCACGCCTTCCAGCAGTACTAATATTCTCTGGTTCATGTGACTTATCACAAATCCACAAATAATGATAATCATAGGACTCCAACACAGGACAAAGAGGATGAAACTTCACCGTCCAACCAAGTGGCTAGAAGTGTGCGGTTGGGCTCGTAATGGTTAACCTCTTATCAAATTATAAATTTGCATATGTACTTGTTATTAATTTTTTATTTTAGTCTAATATATTTAATGAATAAATCAGAACTTCATGCGTCGAAATGAATTTGAGCGTCAATCATTTTATATCGTATTAGAATGCTGAAATCAAATATTTCATGCTCACTTGATTGCTGACATGGAATACAATTAGGATTTACGAATTATTTTATCAAGAAAAATTATTAGACACCTAAATGTTTGTGTCATTTGAAATCAGTGACCTATTTTTACAGTTAAAAATATATTAATACGATATCGAAACTGAATACACTTTGTGTGTCGAATTGGTAAATAAACATGAATATGTATAGATATTTATATATTTTCAAGGTTAGTTCATTGACAAAAATAAATTTAAAGAAGGACTAAAGAGCTCGAATGATCCATATGAAAACATTCGACCATTCAGAATGTAGAAAGCTCTCACTAGAACAAACACTAACTAGAGAAGAAAAGCAATGCCAATAAGATTGAAAGCAAGAAACGATTCAAAGTTTAGCAAAATCACAAAGTCCAATCAAAATAATTTCAAATAAGTCACACGCGATTATAACAAAAAAAAAAACGTGTGAACGTAAGAAAATATCAGTCTATCATTCATTGTACGTTTCTATATTTTCATAGCTTTAGGTTTATTTCAGTCGTCTTCGGCACAAAACTATGATGTATTGATGTTCATTCGACGTTTCTAGAAGCCTTGGACTATTAAATATGTAATCCAAAAGTCAAACAAGGAAGGAATAAATTTTCTATTTATAACTATATAAATAATAAAGAATATATATATATCATGATTATTACCAATAAGTCACACAATGTACGAAATTATTTTTAACTACATAAACTATAATCTAAATGGAAAGTAAAGACTATCTGGCTTTCTCCGAAAAAAGCTGGATTAATGCCGTCAATTTTAACCTAAATTTAAAAAAAAAATCAATATTTTGATATGTTATTACTAAACTTTTGTGTCCGAGTTTTTGCGTTTTATTGCATTCTATCTATCATCTATGTATAGAAATGCAGCAATCAAATAACGTGTGCGCAGAGCTTAGAAGAAAGAAATATTAGTGAAATAAAAATTGATCTATATATATGTAATGTGTGGAAAATAAACCACAATCTAAATATTCAAAACGCGGTAACACATTTGACTCTTCTCAAAGAATATAAATTTAGTTTCACAAAAACCCTCAAATGCCCCACCTCGATCGCCTCTCAAAGCTCTTCAGAAGCGCACGAAATTTAATAATCGCCAGAAACACGACGGTACCCATCTCGACGACGGCGCCCGCCGCAAAATTCTCCTCCGCGATGGAAAACAGCTCGTCGACCCTCAAGACCCGCCTCTGCATCGTCGGCAGCGGCCCCGCGGCACACACCGCGGCCATCTACGCCGCCCGGGCGGAGCTGAAGCCCGTCCTCCTGGAGGGTTTCATGGCCAACGACATCGCCCCCGGCGGACAGCTGACGACCACCTCCGAGGTCGAGAACTTCCCAGGATTCCCCGACGGGATCTCCGGAATCGGCCTCACCGACTTATTCCGGCAGCAATCGGTACGCTTCGGAACCGAGATCCTCACGGAAACCGTCGAGAGGGTCGATTTCTCCTCTCCGACCTTCAAACTATTCACGGATTCCACAACCGTCCTCGCCGACGCCGTGATAATCGCGACGGGAGCCGTTGCTCGGAAGCTCACTTTTCCCGGCTCAGACACGTTTTGGAACCGTGGGATCTCTGCCTGCGCTGTCTGCGACGGAGCTGCGCCCATTTTCAGGAACAAGCCGCTGGCTGTGATCGGCGGCGGAGATTCAGCCATGGAGGAGGCCACTTTCTTGACCAAATACGGATCAAAGGTGTACATCATCCACCGAAGGGACGAGTTCAGGGCTTCGAAGATCATGCAAAATCGGGCTCTCTCGAATCCCAAAATCGAGGTGCTGTGGAACTCTGCTGTGAGTGAGGCCTATGGGGAGCGGAGTTTAGGGGTTGTGAAGGTGAAGAACGTTGTGAGTGGAGAAGTCAAGGATCTTCAGGTTTCGGGCTTGTTCTTTGCGATTGGTCACGAGCCCGCAACCAAGTTCTTGGATGGCCAAGTGGAGCTGGACGGAGACGGCTACGTGGTGACGAAACCCGGGACTACGTTGACCAGTGTGAAGGGAGTTTTTGCTGCTGGTGATGTTCAAGATAAGAAGTATAGGCAGGCTGTTACAGCCGCGGGAACCGGTTAGTGCTGCGATTCGATTTTGTGAATTCGATTGGTTTGTTGTTTTTGTGGTGATGTGATTGAGGATTTGGAGGGTTTGGGGTTTTCGAATCGATGATTGATTTTGAAGAATCTTTGGCGATTAGTTGAGAAGTAAGGTTTAAGGATGTAATTATGAGTTGCTTATTTCCTTAGAACGAGAATCTGGTTATTATCGGGCTTGAGAGAAACGTAGTCGAACAAGGCAAGAATATGCTTGCTATGCTATGTGGGATTTTCTGAAATCTAGATAATGGGAGACAAGTAAACCATTTGATTCAAATTTTGGGTCTCTTCACTGCATCTTTATTGCTATTTTTTTTTTTCCTTTGCATCAATTTGTGCAATGAAGGTTACTTTTTTAAATGACTACTTTGGGAGCACATTTCTCTTGAGACTATGATTAGATAAGGGTCGGTGTTAACACCTCATGTCGATCTTAAGACGCAGTACTTTTTCAGACATTATCAACATTTACGATCGTCGATCGCATAGTACTTCACTACATCCCATATGAGAAGGAGAGGGAAATATGTGAGAAACAGAAAATAGTTGCAATTGAATAACAGAAATTGCATTCATTGAAGCATATGTCTCTAAGAGAATGATACTTGGAAGTCCAATAGTTTTCATTTCGTGTATTCGGTGGACCAATAGTTTTCCAATATGTTCTTTGTCTTCAGCCTGTTGTTAGATCAGTATAATCCTCCTTTTCTAATTCAGAATCGGCTCATAAAACACCTTATTTTTATTATTATTCATATCTTTATAAAATAAACTATATGCAGGGTGCATGGCTGCTTTAGATGCGGAGCATTACCTTCAGGAGATTGGTGCTCAAGAGGGTAAGAGCGATTGAAAACCGTCCTATGCTTCTTCAGGCCTCCTCCTCACAAATTCGATGTAGCCTTTGCTGAATATTTTAAACAAAAATCGTTGTTTCGATCAACTGAAACTGTCATAAAATATATATATATATATTATTCTAGCTACGATTGGTCATAAAAGATTGTTTCTGATTGTTAATAATCTGTAATAGCAGTGATTCATTATTATCTGTAATCTGATTGGTGGAGTGATTCATCTCTATCTCTGCGTTACCTATCTGTAATTAGAGAATTTGAATACAGATTCAGTGGAAGATCTTCTTCCTCGTCTTGCTCGTAGGATCTTCTCCTCCACTCTATAGATGATGATTCACAATTAGTTCTTCATTCAACTGTGTGTGCCTCAGTTTGCTGCTGCTGTTGCTGCTTGTTCAGGTAGACCATTCTATGTATGTATGTATGTATGTATGTATGCAAGTCTTCTTCCACATCCATCCTGCTGCTTATGAACACTCTCTGTCCGTAATTCGATCGATTTGTCTGTAAACTCGCTTGCTCCGTCGATCCAAGTTGGGGATAGAAAACCATACAGATAAGCATTGTTGTGCCCTAATCAAAGTTCCTTTTAAACTAATTTCGATAATTAATTGTCCGTTTCGGATTAGGGATATCAACAGGCCGGGGTGAGGATTCCCTGCCCCGGTAATATTTTACTAAAATATATATTGTTTATAAAAAAAATATGTTTTAATATTATTTAAATATTATTTAAACTATACTTTAATATTATTTATGTTATAATAATATAGATTGGATATAATAAATATTATTTAAATATTATAATATACCAGGGAACGGGGCGGGGTCCCTGCGGGGAAAGATTTCTCCCCGCCCCCTCCCCAGGGGATAAAAAATCGGGGATTCCCAGTCCAATTCGGGGTTGGTCTCCCAGGGACAGGGAATCCCCGCCCCACTGACAAGCCTATCTCCGATAGTGCGACCTTTTTGGAAACCCATAGTTTTGGCTTTTTTTTTTTTTTTGTCACGGCTGTATTTGGCAGAGGATTTAGGAAGATATTTGGGATTAAATGAGCACATAAATTAATTCGACTGAGTAATAATCCACTCCAACAAATGTCGTTCACTGCTGTTAAATTGAGGGTTCCTTCTTAAAACCAACTGGTATTAGGAGGAGATGTCTCTTTGATTTATATATTGAGTCGGGTGATTTTAATTTCCCGATGCGAGAAATAATATCAAAATATACCAAATAGAAAATGATAACAGGGTTCATAAACCATTTGATTATCATCAAAATCAAGCATTGGGTACTTAGACCTTCAACCGAAGAACGCATTCTCAAACTCAAACTCATTCTCAAGCTCAAAATGCAGTAATTCGTCTCCATCTAAAAATTCATTCTCAAACCCAAAATTCACACAATTTTTTCAACTTTTTAATACTACCCACATATTTTATAAATTTTCAAAAAACAATATTATAATCTTGTATTAAAATTAAAAAAATCAATATTTTATTAAGAGTCTTATTTGTAAATTGATAATAACATAAAATGTTAAACTACTACATTTGTTATTAATCTTATTTTTACTTTAAAAAACTAATCTTATTTAAAATTAAAAAATAATTTTAATTTAAGATGCACGTCTTTTCACAAAAATAAGATAATCCAATTGAATATTATAATTATCAAACAACAAATAGATAAAAATAATTAAAAACTATAATTTACTCTATCTCCTTTTACTCTTTATGGTCGTCTACAACCTAGAAGAGAAAAAAGCTACCTAAGAATTTAGATATTAAACTAAATAAAAGGTTCAAATTGCAAATTAAAAGTTGAAACACATTTTTATGCGTGAGATGCATATTTGGGTTTTTTTAATAAAGAAATGATAAAACATTTTTTGGGTATGAGTCTTCAGTATCATTGGAGTAAGTTAACTTAATATTTTTAAGATTTTAGAATTCGACTGGAGATGCTCTTAAATCGTTGGTGTAGTAACCTATTTGGATCCGACGAAAAAAAGCAGCGAAACAGCACTTGTGTTTGTTTATACAACGCCCGCCATGACTCATATTGAACGTGGGAAGTGGTAACATGGTCCAAAAACCCTATTGCGAAGATTTATATTTTCGTGTTATAAAAAATATTATTGTTACATTTTCGATATAACTATACTTTTGGATATTATGATCATTTATCGATAAAAAAATGAATATTGTGATCATATAACATAATTGAAATATTATAAAGTGTGAAATATTATTCGATACTTGTGCAATTCTATTCACCTATTTGTTTTACTAAAATTTCACCATCAATCATCCAACTAATCGACATCTAATATAATATTATATATCAATAATCCAAAGGGTGCTACTATTGGCACGGTGAAAAAAATATTGGAAATTGTAAATCTTTTTAATTTTGTTTCTCTACATTTAATTCATCAACAATAATTGCAATCATTAACTTTATATTCATTAATACGTTTGGATCCCTTTGTTTATCCAATTTTTATATTCAATTTTAACAATATTAAATTTATTTGTTATATTCTGAGATTAATTTAGACGTTAACATGTAACTTAAAAATTATTATATTTTTAAATTTATTAAATGTTAATACTCAATTTGCAAAAATGTTAGTATTTAATTTATTTTAAAAAGCACTTATATAATATAAGTATTTCTTATTAACTTATACAAATATATTTAAATAGAAAATATATATCATTATCTAATAATTAATATATTTTTACAAAAATGGGGTAACAGAGTTGGTATCCAGGTTAATTGTAACCATGCTTCAATTATTTTTTAATATTTTTAGTAAGGTCCTTTTAATTTTATTTTCTTTAATTTTTGTCCTAACACTAAAAAAAAGTCACTCTAAATTATTAAAAGAAAAAATTTCCAGTGGGGTCCATGGATCCCACTAATCCTTCTGTAGGTCCGCAGTGCTTAGTCTTATTACATATTGCCCTAATCGAGGGGATGTAAATAGAATTGCCATAATCCAAATATGGGGTGTAAATAGAATTCGAGGGGGTGTGAATATGATTGCCCTAATCCAAATAACTTTCTCACATTTATTACAATAATTTCATCAAATTCAACAGTTTAAAGACATCCATATATTTAATTATTTCGTAATTTATTTCCAATCTTCTAGTGGTAAAAACGTCTTCCAAAAAAATTAAAAATAGTAAACACGTATATTTTGCTAGTCGCCAAAACGTCGTCGTTGCAGTTGTTTAAACAATAAATAGCTATTTTTTGATAATAAATAGCTATTAAGTATTAAAAGTTTTTATTTCGCTCCTTTCACTCTAGGGTTTCAATTTCATTGCGTTCCTCCTCGACCAAACGCGCGAATTGCTCCATCTTCTATCTACGGTGCTGATTTCGGGATTTATTCTGGTGTCAGCTGCAGCGATGTACGGGCACAGAGGGTATGTCGAAAGTACCTGATTATATTCCTTATATTTCCTTTGTCCATATTTCTTTTATCGATCTTCAGCTTATCAATAATTGTTGAGATTCCGCTGTTTCTGTTTCGGCCTTTCGTTTCTTTTATTTGACTTTTTTGGTGGGCGGCGGTCAAGGCCTCTAGGTTATGTCGTAATTGAGATTTAATTGGGATACGCGTGAAGGTGGGTTCTGTGATAGAGACCACGTCGTATTCCTTCTAAGACCAGTGTGTGTTGATTTATGTTTTTTCCCTGACATTCTAATATCTGTCGGTGTAAGAGAGAAGTTACATGTTTGCTAAGACAATAACTCTTTCCCTTTTCAGTCGATGAGTTTGCAATTACTTTTTTCGATTGTCTGATTTGGGCTATTCTTTTCAATGTCACTGATTGCCTTCAAGATGGCTCTTATTTTAGCTATAGGATATCGTCATGTGTCCCCTATAACGTAATTTTTCAGTTTCATGGTCTCTGGTGTTTATATATTCTGTTTCCGATCTCTGGTTTTTATTTTCCGGTATAGTTGGGTGATACTCGTCTCAGTTGATTTTATCATTTTTGGGATGAAGATATAGCAGTAAATGTGGCAGTTTTTAGGTCCTTATATCATGGATAAACCTGAACCTTTGAGTCTTATGTTTCTTGATTTAGATAAAAAAAAATTCTTTTTTTCTTGCTATTATTCTGTTCTTTACGAGTGCCATTGTTCTTTCATCCATAACGTTTGTGTCGAATGCATACATTAACTATTAGGTTCACCGAAAATGTCTAAACCGACTAAACTGCCTTAAGATTCATTCAAAACCACTAGAAAATAAAATCTAAGCATTCAAACGGGTTGGGATTAATTTCATTAACGAGGTTGAGTGGGGCTGTTTTTTTTTTTTCTCTTCTTCTTCCTCGGGTAAAAGGGCATGGTATGGGAGCGGGGGGTTTTCCGATGGGTACCCGGTGGGCTCAAAGAGACCGAGAATGATGGAATCCAATAATCCCTACTTCGCAGTGACCGGCGGCTCGAGCCACGAGCCACCTCCTTTCCCGGCGGTTCGCCTCAGGGGCCTCCCCTTCGACTGCAACGAATCCGACATCTCCAAGTTCTTCTCGGGGCTCGACGTGGTCGACATATTCCTCGTGAACAAAGACGGGAAATTCACCGGCGAAGCCTTTGTAGTCTTCGCAGCGAGCGTTCACTCCCAATTAGCCTGCCAGAGGAACCGCCACAACATGGGGAGGAGATACGTGGAGGTCTTCAGGTGCAGCAAACAGGATTATTACCGGGCCATCGCCGCTGAGGTCAGCGAACGAGGAGCCGCTTACATCAGCGGCGGTCACCATTCGCCTCCTCCTCGACGGCGCAAGAGGTCCCCAGAAAAGAACCAATTGGAGTGCACGAAGACGTTGAAGATGCGTGGTCTCCCTTATTCGGTTACTAAAAAGGACATCATCGAATTTTTCGGGGACGGTTTTAATTTAACCGAGGAGAAGATAAAGATCGGTTACAGGCACGATGGGAAAGCCACGGGTGAGGCTTTTGTTGAATTTTCTTCTGTTGAGGAGGCAAGGGAAGCTATGAGCAAGGACAAGGAGATGATCGGTTCGAGATATGTCGAGCTTTTTCCTTGTAAACCCGAGGAGGCCCGAAGAGCTTCGGGCTCACGGGCTCGATAATGCTCGTCTTCTTCTCTTTTTTTGTGTCATTCTTATGTATGCGGTGTTTTCTTTTCGTAGCTGTAATGGGATTTGGTGTTGCAATGTGGTCGTGGAGATTGAAGCTTTTTTCGTTAGAATCTGCTGACGTGTGAGTCGCGTAAGATATGACGTGTACGATGTTTTGTTAATGTTTGAGAGAATGATTCTATTGGTGGAATCTGGTCTAATGGTCGCGTCGTTCGTCCTCGACCAAAACGCAATTTGGATATTCTTTTTTTTTTTTTAAGCTTATTTCACCGCAATCGTGGATTTATATGTCTTTCTATTTGACTACATGTTTCCCTCTTGAGGGATTTCAGCTTTTACTGTGTGACTCGTGGGGCCCACTATATAGAATCGCAATAGCTTATTGGATCTTTGACCATGCTGTTGCAGTGTAGGGACGATAGAGATCATTATTAAAATGGTGGCGGTGGATTCTTTGTGATATTAAATGGTGCTTGAAGAAAAAAATAAACTATAAAAAAATGACAATGGCGCGTGCGAGAAAACAAGAGCAATTACCTCGAAAATCATATAGGAGAAAGATGTATTTACTTTAAATAAGGGCGTTAGTTAACATTAAAAATCCCATAAACGTATCGCATCGTTTTCTTTGATTTGTGCCACCTTTTTCTTTGATTATTATTATCAAATGGGAAACTGCTTTGGGTTTCTTCAAAGCAATGTTAAGAATTCACCCGGCGAAATACTGCCCACTCCCCATTTGAAGACGTACACCTTCGCCGAGTTGAGAAATGCCACTAAGAATTTCAAGCCCGATATGGTCTTGGGCGAGGGCGGATTCGGGACCGTTTACAGGGGACGGGTCGACGAGAGGACCCACGAGCCGTCCCGGGTCGGAAACGGTATGCTTGTTGCCGTCAAGAAGCTGAACCCCGAGAGCATGCAGGGATTCGAAGAATGGCTGGTTTTTGAATATAAATATATATACCTACTAATAATCATTTATGATGGGTATCTTTAGGACCCTCTTAAATATTTTTTTGTATAACCTTTGTTTCTTTCTTACATTGGGAAAATGTAGTCAGAGGTGAGATTCTTGGGGAGGTTTTCGCACCCGAATTTGGTGAAGCTTTTGGGGTACTGCTGGGAAGACAAAGAGCTCTTGCTCGTTTACGAGTTTATGCCGAAGGGAAGCCTCGAAAACCATCTATTCAGAGGTAAGAATCATAATATTTGATGTTGTAATGAAAAAGATATAAAATTTAGTAGCATTACTATTCTCAGGAGGTAATGCTACTGAATCTTTATCATGGGATTTACGGCTCAAGATAGCCATCGGAGCTGCAAAGGGCTTAGCTTTCTTGCACACGTCTGACATGGAAGTCATCTACAGGGACTTCAAGTCTTCGAATATTCTTCTCGACGCGGTATGTTGAAGAAAGAAAGAATTATGTCTCCAATGCTGAAAATCAGGGCCGTTTTTTAAATTTTTGTAGCCTTGTTCTTGTAACAAAGTGAGACCTTCATGATATTTGTCCCTAAAAATTTGGCCCTAAGAAATTGTGGGGTATGTGATACGGGGCTAAAAATATGGCCTTAAACTATGTGAGGTATGTGATACTGGGTTTAAAAATATGGCCCTAAAAATTTGTGGGGCAAGTGATACTGAGCATAAAAGTGTGTCCCTTAAAATTTGTAGGGTAAGTGATTCTGGCCTAAAAATATGGCCCTAAATATTGTGTGCATTACGCATCATGTCAGGATGCACGGGCTCAAATCCCAAAATGTTGAAAATACTTGGCTATTATTTTTTTGTTATTACTACATAATCCCGTCTAAATTCTCAGTTAACGGCACCTTGTTATTGCGTTTTTTTATTATAGAGTTATAATGCAAAGATATCAGACTTTGGTCTCGCTAAAATGGGACCCGCCGCCGGGGACACTCACGTAACCACCAGAGTCATCGGCACTTTAGGGTACGCCGCGCCCGAGTACGTTTCCACGGGGCATTTATACGTGAAGAGCGATGTCTACGGGTTCGGCGTGGTTCTCCTCGAGATCATGACGGGTTTGAGAGCCCTAGACACGAAGAGGCCCACGGGCCAACAAAACCTCGTCGAATGGCTAAATCCCGTGCTGACGAGCGAGGGAAGGAAGCTGAAAACCCTAATGGATGTTAGGATCGAAGGGCAATACTCAATGAAAGCCCTAACCCTAATCTCTCAGCTGACTCTCCGATGCTTAGAGGCCGAGCATGTGAAGAGGCCGTCGATGAAGGAAGTCGTTGAGATTTTGCAAGAGATCGCATCCTTGAAACAGCCTCGGGATTCGATAAGAGGGCCCTCAAAGACCCCACCACCATAGCCACGGACATAATGGTGTAAGAGGAGTTGGGAGATGATTATGGATGATTCTTCTCGAGAAGTGCTTTGTTTCTTCACAAAAATTTCGGATTTTTTTTTCTTGTGTGATGATTTGTGTATTTGTGTTTGTATGTGTTGCAAATCCTTGTGGAATTATGTGGGTAGGTGTTTTTTTCAATTTGACATGGTTCTTGAATCTTGATGTTCTTTTTCGTTAGAAGGGATAAAAATGAACTTAGCTGTGTGTGTGAATTGATATGTAGTATGACGAGCTATTAAGACTTTGAATGCACAAAGCCACAAGTAGTAATATAAAATGAATAGTGACGAATTATGTTATGCTCAATAGTCAATAGGTAAATATATTCGAGTATGGAATTCAAAGCCACTACATGCAACTGCAGTTGTTATATTATCTTGTGTAAGAAAAGTTGCGGGTTGATTGTAATGAAATTACCAACTTAACGATGAATCGGACTATTAAAGAACTTAAATAAATTAATAAAAACAACACACGTAGACGTAACAATATGAAAACTTAGATAATAGGTGTGGACATAATTATCGAATATAATTTCGTAATGAGCAACAAAAACGTCAAATAAACGAATAAAAACATTAGGTTCAGCATGAAATAAGTAAACAACAAATAGGAGAAGACACGATAACTCCCCTAATTCAAACATTTTTTTTGTTTTTGTGTTTAATGCTCGCTCTCTATTATTTCTTACGAATTAGGGACGTGTATTTCCTCTCTTTTTCTTCAATTTTCGTCCTCTACGTGTTGGTCTCTATGTCCTTTTAAAACCATGATTTTCCTTCTCATTCCTTATCAAATCTAACCAGTCGAATCTTATCAAATGATATAACTTTCCTTGTCCTTGTAAATTCGTGATTGACTTCCTATTTTTTCAAACTTTATTTGATCACTTTCATATTGCCATGATATGCCTTCTTTGCAATGCTTCTTGCGCCCAATCTATCTAGCAATTTCTTTTTTCTCTCGAACTTATTCGACCTAATTTTTTTAATGCAAAAACGAATGTAAAACTATCGAAATCGAAGTAAAAGTGAGCACACGCATAAGTGACCACTTAAATAAAATAAAAATAGACATCGAAATTTTTTTCATAATACGCGGTACAATGTTTACTACACAAGTTAGATAATGAACTATCTGTTGAAGTTGGAATCCGTCCAAGTAATAATCATGTGCAATGTAGTACTAGCGTAGTAGGGCATAAAGTTCAACCCTAACCTGACGTCACTGACTTGTGCTTATGAATTATGATATCTCATCCCGCTCTCTGTGTTTGTTTTAGGGTGATCTACACATCACCACCTCATCACCGCGTTTGTTTAGCAGAGCTGATAAACATCACTGTAAAGAAGGATCACTTAGGGGTGATCAAAATGAGGTGATATTTTAGCTTTTGTTGGATCACCTCTAAAAATACAGGGTGATCCTCCATCACCGTGACGATGCGATATTTTCAAATTTTTATGGACAAATCACCCCTTATATATACCCTTACAAAGAAATTTAGGATTTTGATCTTTGTAATGCTTTTACTCGTGGGGACCACAAGAAACACGGGAATATAAAATATATGCAATAGATTATTGGATCTTTGACAATGTTGATGTAGTGTAGGGACAATAAAAATTCTTTTATAAGGGTTGTAGATGCTTTTGGAAAGCGAATTATTTATAATCATGCTTCCAATGAAAATAAATTAAAATGATATAAAGAATATCTGACTGACTTGATAATAGCAACGACCGTTTGTCCTTCTGAAGCCTTCATGCTTCAGAATTTAGACGGAAAAGAAGATCTTGCTCTGAGAAATGTTTACAAAATTGAACATATATGTGAGAGTAATATCGTATAAATATTTTTTTTGGCTTGACATCATAAATATGTAAAAAAAAATGTCAATGGCGCGTGGACTAAAACTGCTAGGAATTGTTACTTACCAAGAAAGATCACAGAAAAAAAGGTGTAAAATAGTTAATTACGCACGTTCCGTAAAATAAAAATTCCATTACGTATGCCACTCGTCTCCTTGCGTCCCCCTTTTTCATTCTTTTATTTCAGCAGACCTTAAATAAATAAACTGCTACGAGTTGTTTGCTTGCCAATAAAAATTTTCCATTTATACGATTCGAATTCTCTCACTAGTAGGAAGTAAACGAAGGATCTCTCGGAATTTAATTCCATCAATGGGTAATTGCTTAATGTTTCAGAGATCTTCCGTAGATTCCAAGTCTAGCTCAATTAATCCAACTGGCTCCACTAGACCATCAACACCAGGTAATTAATTTTTTTCCCCCCTTTCTGTGGGTTCGCTTTTTAGGAATCAATCACGGGTTTCTTCAGTTGATAACGTTGATAGAAAGGTTGAAAAGATTGAAAAGGAAGTTCGTTAACTTTCTATTGAGCTCAATTTTGTCCATTTTCTCGGATAGAAGATACCTTTTAGGTTGCCTTTTTTTTTTCTGATTGGAGTTGATTATATTGTTGCTCAAGCGTGTCTTTTACTCACAAAATCCCAAAATTTGAGCATTTAATGAGTGACGTATATGTGTGATTTTTAGGCACATCGCGTAATTGCAGCTCCGGTGGGAATCTATCGGCTGCAAGCAGCAGCGCGGGCCAAAGCAGGTTTTCTGCTGCTCTGAGCAATTCCACGTATTCGCCCGGCGAAATACTGCCCACACCGCAGCTGAAAACGTACAGCTTCGGGGAGTTGAGGAATGCCACGAAGAATTTCAAGCCCGATATGGTTTTGGGGGTGGGCGGGTTCGGGACCGTTTACAGGGGATGGGTCGATGAGAAGACCCTCGAGCCGTCTCGGGTCGGGACCGGTATGATGGTTGCTGTGAAGAAGCTTAACTCCGAGAGCACGCAGGGATTTCAAGAATGGCAGGTGCGTATTTTATACCCGTTTTAATCATTCATAATGCCTTGCTTAGATTTTCTTTTCACTCAGGAAATTAGTACATAGGAAAATGAAAACTAGTTTTTATGTTTGGTTGATCGAAGAAATAGATAGGGAAAGAAAAGAAAAGAAAATCTAGCTTAAGTTATAATTTAAAACTATGAAAAGATAATTTATTCATTAAATGGTGTGGAAAACTGAAGAAAAACTTACCAAAACCATTTTCTCTCGGCTACTTTCTTCACTCCAGACAGCCTTTATTGTTTTTTTAGTTTAGTAGAATGCTCCAATAGTTTGTCTGTATAACTTTGATTCTTACATCGGGAAAATTCAGTCAGAAGTGAACTTCCTGGGGAGGCTTTCACACCCGAATTTGGTGAAGCTTCTTGGGTACTGCTGGGAAGATGAAGAGCTCTTGCTCGTTTACGAGTTTATGCCAAAGGGAAGCCTCGAAAACCATCTGTTCAGAAGTAAGAATCATACTATTATATTTCATGATGTAATGAAAAAAATAGATATAAAAATATAGTTGGATTATTCTCAGGAGGCACTGCTACTGAATCTTTATCATGGGATCTACGGCTCAAGATAGCCATCGGAGCAGCAAAGGGCTTAGCTTTCTTGCATACGTCTGACATGGAAGTCATCTACAGGGACTTCAAGACATCGAATATTCTTCTTGATGCGGTATTATTATGCATATTGAAAAGTGGATTTCGTTTCTATTGTCTGAAAAAAAATGCTATATCTTGTTATTATTATTACAGAATCCTGTCTAAATTCTCGCTCAATGACAAGTTTCTGATGCATTTTTTTTGTCTGTAGAGTTATAATGCAAAGATATCAGACTTTGGTCTAGCTAAACTGGGACCCTCTGGAGGCGAGTCTCATGTGACGACCAGAATCATGGGTACCTTTGGTTACGCTGCTCCCGAATACGTTGCAACTGGTATGCCTTTGTGTATGTTTGTAGGAGATTTATGTGGTTTATGTAATAATGTTTTTTCATTTATTAACCTAGCCTTAAAATAGAATTCCTGAGTTTATTCAGTTTCCTATTTTTTGCACGAATCTTGCGAGATTGCATCCACTGTCTCATTTTTCTGGTTTTAGATTGACATGGAACCCGGTTTGAAGATGGTGCATTCTCTTGGACCCCATAATTTAAATGTTCATTTCGATACAAATTCAAAACACAAACCCCCCCCAAATCAGAGCCGTAATCCATCATCAAATGGGGTCGAAAGAATGCCACGCCCTCATATGGCTTCGGTTTCCACGTCAATCTCCGGTCGCCGGAAAATGGGACACGGATCCAACATCAAATTGGCAGATTGAGTAAATCTAATGTTCTTTTTAGTGTTGAGTGACCACTTGACCTAAAAACTTAAGCTTTGAGGGAGTGTATCATATTTTAAATTTGTATATTGTATTTCCAACACGCTCCCTCACATCTATAGGCCGATTTTTTTTTTCTTATCTTGCCTTAGACGTCTAATTTTCATAAATGGATGGTCGCGAAGTTTTGTACCCACCTCCAAGGCGTGATCTCTGATGCCATGTTCAGTGATCAGTACACCTAAAAGCTTAACCTTGAAGGGGTTGTATCATATTTTGCATTTATGTATTTTTCTTCCAACACTATCCCTTTGATATCTAATTTTCTTAAATGGATGGTCGCGAAAATCCGTACTCATGACCTCTTGGGCCCGATCTATGATACAACGTTGATTAATCACTTCACCTAAAAGCTTAAGCCTGAAGGGACTGTGTTGTATGATATTTTAAAATTTACACATTTCATTTTCAACATTTTAACTCACGCATCAATTGCAAATCGATTAAATTGCATTTATTCGCACACATTGAATCTTTTTCTCTCCCCTACAAAACAGGACATCTATACGTGAAGAGCGACGTGTACGGGTTCGGTGTGGTCCTCCTCGAGATCATGACGGGTTTGAGAGCACTAGACACGAGGAGACCGAGGGACCAGCAAAACCTCGTCGACTGGCTAAAACCCATGCTGAGCCAGAGACGGAAGCTGAAAACTGTGATGGATGTGAGGATCGAAGGGCAATACTCATCGAAAGCCCTAACCCAAATCTCTCAGCTGACCCTCCGATGCTTAGAGGTCGAGCAGAGGAAGAGGCCTTCGATGAAGGAAGTCGTTGAGATCTTGCAGCAAATTGCAGCCTTGGAGCAGCCTCGGGATTCGAGCAGAGGAGTTTCGTCTCATTACCAGGGCCAACACCAAAGACCTCACCACCACCATCACCATCATCACCAAGGCTATAATGGTGGTGGTGTGAGAGGAGTTGGGAGATGATTACGAATGATTCCTCTATGTTTTCGTGTTGTATGTACGATTGATTCCTCTCTGTTTCTTGACGAAAATTCGATTCTTTTTGTAAGATTTTCTGAACATTGAAGTGTTGTTGCAGGTCTTGTGTAAGTAGTGTTTTTGTTGTACCAGACAAGGGCTTATTGTGTAATCTAAATTTAACATATGGGTTAACTACTTTTAGGGAAAGGGTATCATTTCAAAATAATAATCCTTTCTCCCTACCCCCATTTATGGAGGTTAATAAGGTTGGGGAGCTCCTCTCTTTTTTGGATTTGGGTTGTGGTTTGTGTTTGTTATAGCTTTATTTTTCTATATTCTCGTTCTTTTTGGAATTAGAAGCTTTGTCTCCTTTTGTTGGGAGTTTCTTTTCCAAAGTAAACGAGATTCATGAAGTTCAAAACAGAATAAAGTGAAAAGTACTGTATATTTTGACTTCAAAGCCCTTTTTATGGAGTTTTTAAATTGATTTGTAGTAGGGGGTCTTTGGTTCTTTTAGTTCAGATTTAGAATCTTGTTTTTTTTTTTTTTTTTTAAATTATCTATCTTGTTCAGGTCATGGTTAGTCGTGTTTGCTCAAATGTGAGCTTTTGCTCACGTCGGATCCAATTTAAAAACATTAAGTTTCAAAATTGAAACAATTTAAAGGCACAATCCTTCGGAAATTCAATTTAGTCCTTAAATTGCTTCAATTTGAAATTATTTGGCATTCGGTGACGTCACGTCGAAATTCCTATGAGAAAACTAGGTTACAAACGCATTTTGTCCTTAAATTACTTCAAATTCATAAGTTAATATCCTATCCTTAAATTGCAACTCCTTGAAATGGATTGAAAGTGTCACCCCTTGACATGCTGGACGAAATAATAGTTAAAGCCATTGACATAGATCGATAGTTTGGTAACCAATACACCGCAAATTCGCGGTCAAGTGCTACGACACTTCGAAAACGCCTATAAAATGACGATAAATCGGTACAAAAAAAGAATCAACAAACATCAGAAACTTTTTCAGAAACAATCGAACGTTGTAAGAGAAGCTTTCGATCGAACTAAAAAGAATCAACGCCTCGGCTGGTGAAGGCGAGGGCGGTTGCAGAACACGCGGCCGTTGGCCTTCACGAATGCTGCTATAGCCACACTTACGCTTGCCCAAATCATCGAAAATAATAAATTCCAGAAACTATATTGAACTGCAAAAAAAAAAAAAAAAAAAAAACATAAACCGTGAGCTGCTATCAGAGCATAAAAGAAAACATGGAATTTGACCAAGGAATCACGTTTAAAAGCTCTTAAGAAAAAAGATCTTGAAGGTATTTGGTTCCTCACCTCGTCTCAACGAAATCCATGCGAAGAAGAAACCGATCATCATCAGTGATAAGGCCAACGGAAACGACTGCAAGAAAGTGTGAGTGAAAAATTATTTAAGTTGTGTTTGGTTTGTGGAAATTAGTAGGGAAAGGAAACGAAATGGAAAAGGAAAACTAATTTTTATACTTAAAGCTAAGGAAAAAAGTCTTGTTAAGTTTATACTGAAAACTAAGGAAAACTCATTTCTCCACCAAATGGTGAGGAAAATGAAAGAAAAACTTACGAAAATAATATTCTCTCCGATTTTCGTTTCTACACTACTTTCTTCGTTCCAAACACAGCCTTAGTGAAACGTTCGTCATTCAAAGGAAAAAATGATGATGGGTCGAATAGGAATCACTCACAGCTATAGTTTCGATGCCCTTTTTGGGTGATGTAGGAGCCATCCCTCGGGACACGGAGACAATGTAATGGCCTTGTAATAAATCAATTGAGTCCTACAACAAGTAAAAAAGAGATCTTTAACGTAATGATATAATCACTCGATATGCTCGAGTGGATTTTCATATAAAGAAGAAATGCTTAAATTAGGACGAGCAAAACCTGTTTTGTCCCGTCGCGGAAATTGTTCAAGTAATAACGCATTAGAGCGTTCCACCCGTCCTTTAAAATCCCCTCTGGTGTTCTTTGGCCACACCTGATATTTTTTGGGGAAGAGAACAAAGAAGATGAAAAGAAAATTGAATTTGCTATGCCTTTCTCTTACATATATATGTTTACAACCTCAGCTTAATACAAGGGCCAAGACTTATAGACTACAAGGATATATTGCAATAAAGAAACTTATTGCATGAATCTTGTCGAATATAAAAACTGTTGGCATGATATTGATTCATTTAAAACCTGACGAAATCCCCTTTCAGTGCCGGAGTGCCGGAGTACTGAATGCTGACGTCATCTCCGTGATTGGCCCACACTAGAAAGAAAGAATAGTCAAAGTGATGGATAACTTACTATTTTGTGGAAAGCTTATCTATGACGTCATCAAATTAAAGCAACATAATAAATACTATACATATGAGTTGAAAGAAAATACGTACATATTTTGAATTTGTGATCAAAATTGGGGTGCGAGCTAATAGTTTCGTCGGCGGTGAATGCACCGAGCCTCTGGAGTTGGAATTCGAGCATTTTACGCGCAATCATGCTCTGCAAACGGAAGCAATGAAAATTACCATCCTAACACCGATCAAGCAAAAGAAAAAAAAAGACGAAAAAAACCTGGGTGACATTTGTTCGGTCCAAGCAGTCAATGCAATTTGTTCTAACAATTCCAATTTGCTCCTCAACTTTCTCTCCCTTCTCATTCAACAAAAGGTACCTGAACATTTTTAGTAAAAACGGAGGAAAACTTAAGCAACGAACCGTATCGTTTGTTAATCATTTTGGACGGTCAATTTGAATTTTACCTGTTTTTTATGAGAAACTCTTCGATTTGGTCGTAAAGAATCGATAGGCGCTCGAAGTGAACGTGCCCACATATCTTATGGAAGTCAAAGTGGAGATATCTGGAAACAATTCCATGTGTTATAAAGTTGATCGATTGCATCTATGTAATGAAAAATATTAACATTGTTTTCAAGACAATATTACCTAACATCATCTCCAACAACGTGTTGCATTGTCTCCCCGAACTTGTCACACAGACGCCCCTCGCCTCCGTGCTGTTAGATAATTCAGAAATATTTGTTCGTTACAAAGATGGAATTCAACATATCATATCCATATAATGATGAATTTAGAAAATTTGAAGAAAATGAAATTCATGAGATTTGTTCATAATGGACAGCATCTGCAAACCTTGTTAATTAGATCAACAGCAAGAACGTTTCCATATTTCTTTCGTAGATCAAGAAAGTGCCGCTCGACGACCCGAGGCTACATGAAAGTTATGCATCAAGGAGATTAGGCTTCACATGAATAATTTGGGCCCAGATTGTTTAAAGACGAGGAAAATTACTTACTGCTTCCTCGGATCTCACTAATTCGAACTTTGGCTTATATGTCAAATCAACAATTTGATCCCACAGTAAGGGTATTGAGCCTCTGACCTGCAAGGGAAATAACGAAAAAAAGTTTCCTCCATTTCTACTGATTTTTTGCCCACAAAATATGCTTTTGCGCTGCTACATGAATAAATCTCACAGAGGATCATTCTCTCAGACGACCAAAAGTATTGCAAAAGATTAAGGATGTGGGGACACTTTGTATATTAAGGAAAATTACTCTACTCACCAATAAGACTACTGAACAAGTATATTCCAAATACAAATGATGGCAAAATTATAAGATTAGGTCATTAAGCATACATGTTTTCGTTTTTTGGTCACTATGTTTCATTATTGCAAAAGTATGTCACTAACTTTGTATGTCAAAACAATTTTGGGTCATGTTTTCAATTTTAGGTCACTAAGTATATATTTTTCGATTTTGGGTCACTAACATGTGTCATTTTTGGGTCACTTTGTTTTCAAAGTTAGTTACCAAATGAGTGACCCGGAATTGAAAAATATATACTTAGTGACCCAAAATCGAAAAATATATACTTAGTGACTTGAAATTGAAAACATGGCCCAAAATTGTTTTGACATACAAAGTTACAGACCTACTTATGCAATTATCAAACATAGTAACCCGAAAACAAAAACATGTATACTTAGTGACCTAATTTTGTAATTTTCCCTATAAATAACATATCAAGATATTCGCAATAACGAAAGAAATCTTAATAAGTATTTTGATGAATACTGAACGAAGACTAATGCGTACGACTGACTGTACCTGAAGAAATGAGGCAGTGTACCCATTCAACTGTATGATCTGTTCGGTTTCCACAAAATTTGCAACAAAGCCATCGGAATCTGCTCCTCTTCTCCACATCCTCGTGCCTTCAGATAAAAAAAAAAAAAAAGAATTAGAAACAGCTAGAATATATAAGTGCATAAGATACAAATATAATCATACCGGTTCTCCTTGTGCATCTTCGAGCAATCAGCGTGACGTCAATGATGTCTTTCCCGATAGCAGCTTGGAAACTTTGAAAACCTGATGATCAGTTAAGGATTTTCCAAGGAGATAGAGTGATGATTATGATATTTTCATTACATGCAGAAATAATCAGTTCGAAAAAGGATACTCCCTTGCATAACGGGAAGCAAATATGGGTCAAGCTGTAGAAGAAGAAAACAAAAGTAAATTTCTCATCAGAAATATAAACGGGTTTCCTCTAGCAGTATAAGAATCATTATATGTCCGAAAAAGTTAGTTGACCTTGTTTTCTACTAGAACTTCAAGCAAATAGTTGTTCCAGAGAAATCGAGGATCAGCCTGTTTGAAATGTATAAACTCATTATTCCACCAAAGTCATTGCAGATAGACTCTTACAATTTTAAATATATTCGTGTCTATGATAATATTCACTAAACAAAGACATGAAAAGCTTACTTGTCTCCAAAGTGGAAGCAGTTTCGATTCATCATCCAAGGCATGCAGTCGCTGGGTGCTGTGAGAACATTTATAAGCCAAGTTAAACATTTGGACATTTTTTCATGCTTTCGAATCGAAGAAAGGAAACGAACACGCAATATCTTGGACCTAACCTTAAACACTCTATTTCAAGGTAATTTTCATATAGGCTTTTCAATTAGACACTTGAAACTTGCTAAAGACGATTACTCAAGTAGTTATGCAGTAAGAAATGAATATATCCTAGAAAGAAAAGATACGTCCACGTAGACAAGAAGTCAGCATCGCACCTCAATGTGATGTTCACGTCATAGGAGAAATATAGACCCGGAGTCCTCTCTGCAACATTCAGCAAGCGAGAAAACTCACCCTCCAAAACTTTCTGTCCCAAAATACACCCATTAAAAAAAAAGCATTTATACGCACAAATATAGAGTGTAAGCCTATTAATAACCAAACCTGTTCTTGCGGAGAGTTCTTGAGAGAATGGTCACACGGGAGAACATTCATCGATGTTGTCTTAAAGATGGGGTGGCCAAGATACTGCCCGACACATTCACGCCCAGTGATCACAAACAGATACGAACCTGGAAAGAAAATAAATTAACTTGAGCATCACCATCGAATAGATCAAGATCATGCGGACGCAAAGAACAAAAAAAACGAGTCTTGGTATCAATCGAGCACTGTTTTTATCGATTTCACCGAAAAATAATCATCATTTTCCTGAATGAATTTATCTAAAGGATCCGAATAATAGAGGTCAAAAGTCACTTGCCTGCAACAAGCTTAAGCACCCCTATAACACCATAGATGGTAGTGATCTTTGGAACACGAAGTGCATCGCACAGGGGAATTTCCTCTGCGGAGAAATTAGACAACACAAATAAACAAAGTAATGTGCACCTACTCACATCATCAAGAGAAAAAAAAAACACAATTACCGATAAGATTCATGGAGCCATCAACGCGACTGATGGACAAAAACGAAGCCGAGTGAGTTCCATCTGTGGGCTCCACGACGTACTCATCAGGGAATTCCCACAGCCGCATTTTGTTATACAGCTTGTGCCCATGATCTGTCTTCTCCATCTTCTAACGCCGATGTCGATCTGTAAGCGAAAGCGGAAAAAGGAAACGAAAAACGAACTATAATTTTTTTTTTTTAAGAAAAGAAAGGCTTCCCCCGTATGGATGTAGGAGATGTAGGATCAAATTTGATCCGACGGGCTTCAGAAATTTGAGGACTTTCAATGGGTCGTCAAACGGGGTTGGAGACGTGTGTTCATTGGTGCACACAAACTCAAAACTGAATTAACAGAAATGCCGAAGAACGTGTTCACATGTCCGAGTTATTGGTAACGTTCAGCTTTTAGTAACACAATTCGTGGATCTACGGACAGTGTGGAAAATTGCCATTGTACCGCACTTTGTTGCAACTTGCAAGAGAGCTGCCTTTAAAAATTAAATTTTTATAATTTTACCCTGCAATTTTTTGGTTATTCTAATTTTTTCTTTATTTAACATTTATTATTAAATATTTTAATTAATAACTACTTTAAAATACATATCGTATTGCACACATATCGAGTCTGCTTAAAAATACCAGTAGAACTAGAAAGTAACATTGGAGGGTTAGTTTGCAAATAAACTTAAACTTAGGGGGCCGATTGTAAATACGATTGTTGTGTTCCCGGCCGTTCATTTCATCTCCGTCTTCGGTTCATGCAAAAATCCGATTGAACAGAGACAACACATTACACAACCAGAACGGTAGCGGAAGATGTGGTTAGCTACAAAATATTTGGTGTTTATGTATTTGTATTTTCATTTTCCATGTACAAAATATATAAATAACGGTAGCGGAAGTGAGGCTTTTTTAACAAAATAAATCGAAAAAAAATAATTAATTTTTAAAATAGGGCGTTTTTGGCACCTATTACTAAAATAGAGTCATTTGCGGGTATTACCCGCGACGTCGCGCCTAATGGCCGCGACGTCGCACCCATTATATGCGACAATCGTTATTGACCCGTTTAAGCGTTTAAACGGGCCCTTAAACGGGCCAATAACGTATTTGGGCCCGTCGTCGAGTTTAATAGACGTGACGACGCGTCCATTGGGCGCGATGATGTGACAAATCGATCACGCGTTGTCTGTAATTTTCTTTTTCTTTTTGCAGAACTGATGTGGACGTAACGTTCACGAGTTTTGCAGAAGAATCGTCGCGTCCAATAGATGAGACGTCGCGTCCATTAAATGCGACGATTTTCCCCATATAAAGTACTATAATTTCGCATACATTGATATATAAAAAAACAACTTGAAGTATTTAAATTTCTCCTCAAATTATGACATCTCGTAAAATTCAAGAGTCTATCTACTACGGTGGTGAAATCATTACTGAATCAAACTCCATTCGTTACAGCATCCCACCCATTTCTCTTAGACGAATTCGTCGCGACACTAGCTTTGCTCAATTTCTGGGCATGCTATATGAGGTTATTCGCCTCGACAACAATTTATCCTCCTTAACCGTTCATGTTAAGAATGAATACTATTAGCATTCTCGACTCTATCAGCGGCTCTTTCAAATTTCAAACGACGCGGAACTATCGTACTTCTTGGATGCTGATGCGGAACTTAATTTAATTAAAGTGTTTGTCGAGGCCAGCGAGAACGTTCAGGAGGCACCCGACGTGTTCACCAACATCACCTCCAGCCACTCGTTCCCTGATCTCACGGCAGTTACTCAAGGAATGAGTGACTTTTCACTCCACCCTCCTCATACAGACATTCCTTCGAGCAGTCGTGATGTTCCTAATATGTCGAATGTGTCACAACCTGAGCCTGTGCCCGAAGACTTGCAAAATAGTGACGCTAGCGACTCTGAAGCTGATGACGTTGGTGGTGCGCTGGACGATTTTCCGGATCCCGCAGATGATAACGACGATAGCGACGATGATGGAAACAATGTTGGTCCCGAGAATGCCATTCCATTGCCGGCGGATGATGCACGTGCGCCTTACCAACCCGTGCCTTTTTATTCAACATATCAAATGGCGCTTCCAGAAGCCAACGAGGGCGGCGGTGATTTTTACAGTAGGGACAATCCCAGGTTCAGAGTCGGTATGACATTTAGTACCAAAGCTCACTTACAAGATGCTGTTGGCGATTATTCTTACAGGGTGGCTAGACGTGAGTTTCACGTCTCAGAAAGTAACAAAACCATATGGGGCGTGAAATGCAACCATAGCCATGACTGTCACTGGAGGTTACGAGCATGCTTCAAACCGAAAAAATGTTATTGGAAGATTACGATATATGGGGGGCCACACACATGCTACATGAACGAGTTGGCGAGAACACACCGCAACATTTCGCGAAACACAATTGCGAGAATGTTGATTGGAATAGTGAAGACCCTCAATTTCTACCAAAGAACGTAAAGCAGCTGGAGGACAATACCGGGTACGACATCTCATACATTCAAGCATGGCATGGCCTCAAAAGGGCGAAAGAAAATATTTACGGTACCTGGGAAACTTCAGTCCAACAACTTCCTATCTTCATGAAAGCTCTGAAACGTTACAACCCCGACACGGTCGTCAAGTGGTTGAATCTTCCAACTGAAGCACCCGGTGTGAAGAAATTGGGGTATGTTTTCTGGGCTTTCAAACCTTGTATTGATGGGTTTAGGCATTGTCGTAGAGTTGTTTGCGTCGACGGTACGCACTTATACTCCAAATACGAGCATAAAATGTTAATTGTATCTGGGCTCGATGCAAATCAAAATATTCTCCCCCTTGCTTTTGCCATTGTTTCAACGGAAAGCAGACACTCTTGGAGTTGGTTCATGAACTTACTTAACATCCACGTGTTGGGTGAACAAGGTGTATGCCTCATTTCTGATCGTCATCGAGGTACTTTTATTTTCCTACATACATTCTTGTATTAATTTGACACCCTTTTATGTGATTGATCGTAATTTGTTATAGGAATATTGGCTGCGGTAAGCGAATTAGCAGCGTTTAGGCCGCCGAATGGTGTACACCGGTTTTGTCTACGCCATGTCGTATCAAACTTCAACACTGAATTCAAGAACAATGACCTAAAACAGTTATGCCATAGAGCTGGAATGGCCCACACGTTGGAGAAGTTCAATCGCATTATGGAACACATTAAAGTTCTCAATGAACCGGCCTGGAAGTGGTTAGATAAGATTGACAAAGAGCAGTGGACGTTTGCTTACGATGGTGGATTCCGATGCGGGGTGATGACCACTAATATCTCCGAGGCCCTTAACGGAGTTTTCAAAGGGGCGAGGTGTTTGCCTCCGAAAGCAATAGTGGACTTTAGCTTTCATCGATGCGTTGAATACTTTCGCAATCGATTTACGGAGTGCTCTGCAGCGATTGCTAACACCGAAAGCGATTGGTCTCCGTATGCGTGGAATAAGTTCAACGACTGGACAAGTCGTTCTTGGAGTCACGTCGTCTTTAATTTAGACCCACGTTTGCAAACAGCTGAAGTTTATACTTCGGCCGTGAATCAAAGGAAGCACGTGGTAAACATCTTAGGAAAGACGTGCACGTGCGGAAAATGGGACACGTATTTCATCCCATGTTCTCATGCCCAAGCAGCTTGCCGTATGTGGGGAGTTCATAGCATGTTCATATTGCTCATTTCTATAACAAACAAGCGTACCGTAAAACATACGAGGGGTTTTTTCATCCTCTACATGACGAATGTTATTGGGAGCCTGCTGAATTCTCTCTTATACATAACGACGCTCTGCGTACCCGAAGAGGTCCGGGGAGAATCCGTACAACTCGTATACAGAACGAAATGGATCGTGGTGGTTCAAGGCGGAGACAAGGTCGAAGAGGCGGAGGCAATGGTCAACGTTGATTTATTGTAATCTTTAAATAGTTTTAGTATTCATATGTTGCACTAAATCTTTAAGTAAATTATTACAATTTTTCAGTTACGTCCGAATTTACCTCATATTAGTTGCAAACACGCATGACAAAGGTTACTGAAGTTACAAACAATCACTTTGGAAAAGTTTTTCTCCAACCCTTCGGGGGCGGGTCAACGAAGTCATCGTCACTATTATCTTCTTCAACTCTGGAACTCGACATTGCATGATGTTTGCCTTTGTTGTGCGTCTTTCTATTCATACCTTTTTTCTTTCCTCTCGGAGGTGGGTTGACGAAGTCATCATCGCCTTGGTTTTTGCCAGCGTTGCCGATCTTACTCGACATATTGTATCGGTTTACTTTCGGTGGCGTGTCGACGAAGTCATCGTCACCCGTATCGTCTTTGACTCTCGAACTCGAGCTGACATGTTTTACCGACTGTCTTTTGGATGATTCTTCCGCCTGAGTATGAACTATTGGACATTCGTTGTTAGGAATTGCAAGCACGTCAATGTCTGGAACAATGTCTGGGTTGATATAGCTACCGAAAATTTTATACAGATAATATTCATGTGGCTCGGGCTCATAGAAATAAATTGTTGAAAGATGATCCTCCTGCAAGAATATGACAAATTGCATAATTAAAAAATTTTATTACATCCGAATAAAACGTTGAGTAAAATAACCACCTTAAACCACTTAAGCCATTGCTCGGTATCTGCATGAATCCATCCTCTGTCATACTCTCCCCAATCTCCCATTTCGGATCCTAGTTTTGTCCATAAAAGGTAGCGACGCTTCAAATGACCAAGTTTCTCCGTTAGAAAAGGTATGGTGAAATGAATTCCGTAACGTTGATTGTATAGTTGCGCAAGGAATTGAAGACATTCGGACAATGTCTCATTCGTGATATCACCCATAGATGCTTTTGCCGAGTTCCAACGAACCATCTTTCAATATTGTACGTCCACAGTTCGTCGTAAAAGTAATCACCAAGGACCTTTAAATTTCCGAATATCGGATGACCCTCATTCATCTTTTTTCCATTGAAGCGATTAAGATGCGGGTCTCTACCAAACGGGTGCATCGTATCCCAAATGTTGTATGTTATTTTCTTAATTTGTGGGATTTTTATAGATGTTCTGGATCAATTTTTTTTAATGTCAATATTGTTGTGTACAGTTAGATTGAAGAAAGATTACAGATAGCTTTGATTAAAGCTGCACGCGGATGATAAAAGTTGCTGAAGTTGCAGGTAGCGTTGATTAAAGCTGCACGCGGATGATAAAAGTTGTTGAAAATGCATGTAGCATTGATTAAAGCTGCACGCGGATGATAAAAGTTGCTGAAGTTGCAGATAGCGTTGATTAAAGCTGCACGCGGAAGATAAAAGTTGTTCTATTTTTAAAAATATATTACCGTTGATCTATTTTAATTTTTAAGTACTTTTAGTACATATATTATATTTAATTTAATATTTTTAGTACATTTACATAATTTAATACGTATATATTATATTTATTAATAAAAATATATTATATTTATTTTTTAAAAAATATATTAACGTTGATCTATTTTAATTTTTAAGTACTTTTAGTACATATATTATATTTAATTTAATATTTTTAGTACATTTACATAATTTAATACATATATATTATATTTATTAATAAAAATATATTATATTTATTTTTAAAAAAATATATTAACGTTGATCTATTTTAATTTTTAAGTACTTTTAGTACATATATTATATTTAATTTAATATTTTTAGTACATTTACATAATTTAATACATATATATTATATTTATTAATAAAAATATATTATATTTATTTTTTAAAAAATATATTAACGTTGATATATTTTAAGTATTTTTAGTACATATATTATATTTAATTTAATACTTTTAGTACATTTACATAATTTAATACATATATATTATATTTATTAATAAAAAAATATTATATTTATTTTTTTTTATAAAATAGGGCTAGCCCGCCCCGCCCCGCCTGTAGCCCGCGGCCCGCTTAGGCCCACTCCCCGACAACCTAAAAAAATCCATTTGGCGGGCCTGGGCGGGGCGGCCCGCGGGCTTCGGGCCTTTTTTACGGCTCTACTAATTATATAACTCGTATTTTATAATTATTCACCATAAAGATACGCATAATAAGATAATAACATCGCGAAAATAAAAACGTAAGTCGTAATAACATATAACAAAAAAACATCGTCTGAATAAATACAATAAAAAACATCGTCTGAACAAAAAAACATCGTCTGAACAAAAAAACTATGGCATATAATGCCCTCTGGTACCGCATCTTCGAGGACGCTGCTCTCTACGCAGATGACGACGGTCAACTGGGGCCTCACGCTCGGATGGACAACGATGGGAAGATGAACGGTAAGGTGGCGTGTCATCTTCGTCGTCGTCATCGTCCTCGTAAGTGTACTGCATCGGCGTAGTGTATCCCGATGGCATCGACGTCTCATATCCACCATCGCCGTATAAATCCGTCGGAATACGCGATGACGACGGCCCAACACCTTGAGTGACATGATGCGAGGATGATGCCCCACGATCTTGCGTAGGAGGAACGTCGGTGAACTGGGTATCACGTCGCTGACGCCTATCGATGATTAGACGCTGCATACGATGTACAAGGTCTAATCCTCCGTCCACTTCACGACGACGTAGTCTTGTCTCCACGTCATCGAGATGCTGTGCCTGTTATTTAGAATAGTCAAATATTATTTTGCCGCGAATAAATCGAAATTAAATATAATAAATAAAATTAATATATAAACTAACCATCACGTCGATGAATGCTCCATCTCCCATCTGAAAGCCTCGCGACATGTGAACAGACGACGGAGAGATATATCGACGGGTCACGGACCGGTACTAGTCATAATAGTCACTGGTGCACTGCGATCCGGATCCTATCTCCAGTCCATTCACAACCCTCGAGTGCCTTTGACTCCAAAACGCCTCGTGCGGTTCGTGCTGCGATCTCCAATCTTTTCCGGGGACATTACGAGTGCTAAAACGGTGGAGATCTACAGTAAGATATGCCGGTGGTTGTGGCACCGACTGAATCAATCCAGACTGTCGCATCACGCGATCTGGATAGTGCCACTGGACGATATTGTAACATATCAGCGGGCACGACGACCGAGAGGACTGAGAACGGCATTCCGGGGGTAGCGCCAAAATCTCCGGATAGTGATAGTTGTACGGGGTCCATACAAATTGTTCCATCGACATACTATCGATGGACTCCCGTATCGCACGCAAATTTGAATTTGCGGAGGTCGTATGGTCAAACAATGCATTCCATCTAAATGAATAAATATTCATTAGGCTGAAATTTTTTTATTTGAAAGTTTGAATAATTAGAAGAGCAATTACCTCGCCGCATGCGGTGGAATGGGTAACTGAATGCCATCGACTACAATAGGCTGCATCTCCACTCGAGGCTGGGCGATAATGGGCTGGACTTGTAATATACGCATCCATGCCCAAACCTATATTTTAATAATTTATATACATAAGTCTCGTTTACGCTTTACAAGTTGTTTCATTAAACTATCTTTCGTAACTGCAGCAACCGTAAAGCTCTACCTATGTTCATCTTCCTCGGCTGACATGACGTGCAGAGCTCTCTGTAGAGGAATGCTAACACGGCGCTGCCCCAGCTGTAATGATGGACTTCGTCGATGTCCTCGAGCAGCGTAAGGTAGGTCATCGACGTGTGACTTCCACTAGAGTCGGGAAACATCACCGACCCGAACAGCAGCAATGCGTAGGCGTGCGCATGTTGATCGACGATTAGCTCGTCGGTCATGTCGTCGACTGAATTTTCTTCTAACCAGATCGCAAACTTGCGGAGAGACAACTTCGTCCCGTGGTACGCTCCTTTGGGAGGTCTGTACCCAGTCAACTCCTCGCAATATTCGAGCCACTGCTCCTGCGTCTTACGTGGGATCACACCGCTGACGGAAATACCGTCCACGGGGAGTGCCCACAGCAACCCCACGTCCTCTAATGTAACAGTCGCCTCCCCCACCGGTAGGTGAAACGTGTGTGTCTCCTTTCTCCACCGTTCGACGAGTGCGGTAATCAAGTGTGGATCTATTTTCTGAGATCCACAACTATAGACGCCATACAGCGACATAGTATGTAACTTCTCCAAAACACGACCGTGTAATTGCACCAGTCGTGAAATTTTACCCCATACTACGTTTTCTAAGCCCCTAACCGTCAACGGGGTGTCAATAGCACCATCCGTGTTGGATAGCACATCGTTACAACGATGACTATCCTGAAATATCAACAGCGAACGATTGATCGGACCGTAGAATTCGTTCGTGTCCATCCTAAATCGAAAAAAAAATGTTATAACCAATCAAACAATACAGATCGGGATAATGACTATACGAATCCGTCTAATGTTATAACCAAACAACGAATAACTCAATTAAACTATAATCAAACTAAATACCTAATAAAACGTACGGAGGGCCCGAGGCGGATGCGGCGGCGGCGACGGCGTTGGACCCGGCAGCGGAGCGGGGCGGCGGGGTGGTGGACGCGGCGGAGAGAGAGAGAGAGAGAGGGCAGCCGGGCGGGCGGGGCGGTAGGCGCGGGATGAACACGGCGGACCGATGCGGCGGCGATGAGAAACCGAGAGAGATGGGGAGAGAGAGAGAGAGAGAGGGGGGGGGGGGCGGCCGGGCGAGGGGCGCGTGGCGGGCTGAGCGGCGGACGGAGGCGGCGGCGCCGGTGGCGAAGAGAGGCCGAGAGTGAGAGAGAGTGAGAGAGAGAGAGAGAGAGAGAGAGAGAGAGAGAGAGAGAGAGGCCGAGCGGGCGGTCGGGCGGCGCGGGATGAACAAGGCGGCGGCGGCGGCAGCGGCGGATGGAGGTGTTAGGGTTTGGTTTTAGAGAGAGAGAGTGAGGGAGAGAGTGAGGGTCGGGGAAATGGATCTGAGATCTATATTTCCCCGACGTCGCGCTAATAACCGCGACGTCGCGCTTATTAGGCGCGACGCTCCGTACTGGGCCAAAAAATTATTGGCCCAGTACAACAACCCCGTACCATGGCTCACATTTTCGCGAAAATAGAAAATCGCGACCAATGGGTGCGACGTCGCGCCTAATGGCCGCGACGTCGCGGGTAATGCCCGCAATTGGCTCTATTTTAGTAATATGTCCAAAAAACGCCCTATTTTGATAATTAATAATTTTTTTCGAATTATTTTGTTAAAAAAACCACTTATGCCACAATCAGAAATGTTTAAATGAATATTTTTTCCGTTTTGTTTCTAAGGTCAATCCAATGCAAGGGTGAAATAACAGCGAGTTGTGCACTTTGTGATGTCCATATTTTTTTTCTTTTTCCATTTTTTTAATAAATTTTAATTTTCGATAAATGTGCGATAAAGTAATTTAATTGCTTCCTCCGCATTTTGTTAATTTGGTGATTGTTGAGATCTCTGCCTAGTGATGCATTCGCATAGTTGAAGAGTTCGAATTTCCGTTTTGCTGATTCCAGCTGAAGAATACCTGGTGAGTTGCGTACAGTGAACATCGTTGTCATCGAGAAGTTAAATTTCCTGTATATATTTTGTGTTTTGTTTTGCGGCTTAAATTTTCAATTGCTTCCGATTCTTCAACTGTTTCGGTGTGTAGGGTAAACGCGACCTCCAGCATAGCGCGGCACGATTCGGATCAGAATCCAAACTCAGGAGCATTTTGTACAATTCGAAGTTCGGAGCATTTGACCGACGATGCAAGACATAATCGAAGACGAAGAGAAGTGGCTGTCAGCTGCGATCGCCGGATTCCAGCAGAACGCCTTTTACATGCATCGCGCTCTCGTAATTATTCCGATTCCGTGTTGTTTGCTTTAAACCCTAACCGCAATTGTTGAAATTGGATGTAGGATCGTGACTTTGGATTTCTTTTTTCTTTTTATTTGGTTGTCAATATCAGGATACCTACAATTTGAAGGACGCTCTCAAGTTCTCTGCTCAGATGCTCTCCGAGCTTCGCACTTCAAAACTGTCTCCTCATAAGTATTATGAGCTTTGTAAGAATATTGAAATATGGGCTGCCTTTTTCCTTGTTGATTTGGTTGGAATGATTGAATTGCAAATTGGAATTTGGTGTTAGATATGAGGGCTTTTGATGAGTTGAGGAAGTTGGAGATGTTCTTCCAAGAGGAAACAAGTCGCGGTTGCTCTATTGTTGAGCTTTATGAGCTTGTGCAGCATGCTGGCAACATTTTGCCTAGACTGTAAGAGATGTAATTTTGTGTTTTTACTGTAATATGCTGACTGAAAATTTTCCCATTTTATATTTTCTAATGGATTTCAGCTAATGTTTGGTTATGGTAAACCAAATAGACGTTTCTGGATCATTTCTACTCTTTACTATATATTCGCAGGCTGCAGCGGCTCAGGTTAATTTGTTCTATTTTTTTTTTTTGGTGTCTTAAGGTATTTGCTCTGCACTGTTGGTTCTGTCTACATTAAATCCAAAGAAGCTCCTGCAAAGGATGTTCTTAAAGATCTTGTGGAAATGTGTCGTGGAATTCAGCATCCAGTTCGTGGCCTATTTTTGAGGAGCTATCTTGCTCAAGTCAGCAAGGATAAGCTGCCTGATATTGGATCTGAGTATGAAGGGTAAGTGTCCTTACAGTCCGTCGTAGTTTATGAAACTTGTTTGACAAAAATGGGTAGTGCTACAGGCACTGCGTCTGTTATTGAAATTGAATTTTGGTTCTTAGCGATGTTATTGACGAGTTAACATTCCTTTTGCGGCTCTGAATGGTTTTTGGTTCTAAACGTTCTTCTAGGGATGCTGATACCGTCCATGATGCCGTCGAGTTTGTCCTGCAAAATTTCACGGAAATGAACAAGCTTTGGGTTCGAATGCAGTATCAGGTTTAATTAAACAGCATTTCTAATGGGTTTGATATGTCTGTGCACCTCTCTCTGAAAGACAAATTAGTATAGCACATATATCCCTAGTTGACAGTTGTGATTTCTGTCTTAACTTGCAGGGAACTTCTCGAGAAAGGGAGAAGCGGGAGAAAGAGAGGAATGAGCTTCGTGACCTTGTAACAAATCATTCATTTTTTTCATTAAAGCAGTGATCACGAGGTCGCAATTTACAATCATCGTTTTTTCCTATTACTGTTAGGTTGGTAAGAATCTTCACATTCTCAGTCAGATTGAAGGTGTTGACCTTGATATGTACAAAGAACTCGTGCTTCCTAGAGTGTTGGAGCAAGTAACCTTTTGAACTGGGACTTGTTATTTGTCACGTATCTATTACTCACTAGTGATGTTTCACCAATATTTTTCGCTTCAGGTAGTCAATTGCAAAGATGAGCTGGCTCAGTTCTATTTGATGGATTGTATAATTCAAGTCTTCTCTGATGAATATCACTTGCAGACTCTTGAAATATTATTTAGCGCGTGCCCGCAGCTTCAGGTTACTTATTTGCAGTTGTCTTAACAAGTAATTTGAAACATGTAAACTAATACACTGTGTCCCATATTATTCTGTTTCACCAGTACAGTGAATTTCTTTCTTCTGTGATTTTAGCCATCTGTTGATGTAAAGACAGTGCTTGCTCGGTTAATGGATAGGCTTTCAAACTATGCTTCTTCAGGTGCAGAAGTAAGTAATTCGTCGAACTTCTAGCATATAGAAGTCAGCATTTTGTATTGTTCCGTTCTTCATAAATTCTTTCTGCAGGTGTTGCCCGAGTTTTTCCAGGTAGAAGCTTTCACGAAACTGAATAATGTCATTGGAAAGGTAAATTATCTTAATATCCTTCTGTAGCTAATAATCGATATGCTCAACTTTTGGGGTTCAACTTGTAATTATTATTTAAATATTGATCCTATTGTGATGTTAGGATGATGAGATGTGATGGTCATTTTTCGGAGTTTTTTTCATCTGAGATTTAATATTTTCATTTAAATTGTCACTTCTGCTTTCAATGTGGTTAATGGTTAGAGATAGGAGCGGGGAAATTGCCTTGTCTTCCCCCGCATAATGCTACTGGAACTATTGTCTTGCCTGATGGTGAATGAGTAACTGGTCTAAAATGCTGATTTGAGAAAGATTACTCAGCCACTGGTTTTTATAGTTGGCCTCTACTTTCCATTTGCCAAATAGAGAAACATTATTTCTTTTCTGATATATCTGTTGTTGTCTTTCATTATGCAAGTTTAAGTGCGATAAGATAAATTTACTTGCTTGGCTTAAAGCAAGGTCCACCTTCTGCTTGCCACTCATGGATTTGGAAATTCAGGTTGTTGAAGCACATGATAATATGTCGACTGAAGGAGTAGCAACTTTATATGCATCCCTTTTGAAATTTACTCTACAAGTACATCCTGATCGGCTGGATTACGTTGACCAGATTCTGGTAAGATATCCTTTTTTGGTAGCATTTAGTTATTAACTCCAGTCTCCAAAGATTAAAGTGGGTCATTCCCATTTCTCCATGATCTTTTCCTTCATTTTTAAGTTTTGACTTATGCAAGAGTTGCTTCATTATCATTTTATATTCTGAGGTTCATCTTGTATAATTGCTAATAAATATATTGGCTGAAGTTTGCATAAACTGCCGTTGATCTTGCATTACCAATAAAGCAAGCTGCTTAAAATGAATACCATAGTACTTCTGTCTCCCTTTAATACCTGATGTCCAATTTCTACTGCATATATAATTTATCTAACCAGAAAAATTATAACCTGATACTGGAGGTCCTGCGAAAATGTATATGAATGGAAGTACCTTCAAACTATGAAACTGGTCCCTCTGCTAGTTCTATGGAACACCATATAACAGAACCATTTTCTTTATTCTTTAACAGCATTTTATGTCTTTGTATTTTATTGCATCTAAGAAAACAGTTAATACAGCATAAATGCAGTATGTATCTTCACTCTGATGATAATTTATGGCATGCACAAGGCAATTATTGGCAAGTTCAAAAGCATTTCTTGGTTTCATCCATCATGTTCTGTAGAATTATTATTTTTTGTTAATGCTTGGCTGTCCTTATTCTGCCATTTTGACCCGCAATCTTCACTATTATTCCTGCAGGGAGCATGTGTAACAAAATTATCAGGAAAAGAAAAGATTGATGATAGCAACGCAACAAAACAGATTATTGCGCTTCTTAGTGCCCCTCTTGAGAAATATAAAGATGTTGAGATGGCTCTTAAGTTGTCAAATTATCCTCGTGTCATGGAGTATTTGAGTGCTAGAACAAATAAAGAGATGGCCAACATCATTCTTCGAAATATAATGAAAAACAAGACATGCATTTCAACTGCTGAGAAGGTTGATATTACTTTATTACACTTATGAACTTTTGCATCATCATGACTGGACTTTTGGTCTTACAGGTTGATGCTTTGTTTGAGTTGATAAAAGGTCTTGTTCGAGACTTCGATGCTGATTTTCATGATGAGGTGATGATGAGCTATCTTACCTAGGGCCTATATTCTATGACCAAAAGTTTGTTTTGGGTTCTCTAAACTTTCCTTTTTTTTCCCATTTAAGTTGGTTGAACATATACTTGCTCTTGATGTTAACTGCCATTTTATATATGTCCCCCTTCTCATTTCAGCTTGATGAGGAAGATTTTAAAGAGGAGCAGAATTCTGTAGCACGTCTCATCCAGTTGTTGCATAATGATAATCCAGACGAGATGTTGAAGGTAATCCCCATTATTTTCCAGCGAGTATATTCTGGTTTTCTGATTATATTTACCTGCTGAATAAACTGTTTTATGAAGATTCACAGATGAAGTTGAATATTTTCGGTTTCTGCTCGTTCATGCGAGATTGAACTTTCTTTGATACCAACACAATTTTATATATTAATGACACCAAAAGTAGCTTGATTTGCTTGAATTACATTGGAAGTGTGTTTAAATCACATTTGCACGATATGAACATCCCGACAGGCTTCAAAAGGCTGATTATGTCTCTGTTTGCTTTTAGTGTTTTGGAATTTTCTTACTCGGTCCCTTATACCACAAATATCGCTAATCATATATCAATTATCTTCCCTTTTATTTTATCTCTTTCTTAGTTCTTTTATTTTGATGATAATCCACTTGCATGTTTCAGATCATCTCTGCCGTGAGGAAACATATTCTCACAGGAGGACCAAAGAGGCTTCCATATACTGTTCCGTCGCTCATATTTAGTTCGTTACAGGTATTTCCGTGAAATTTTACACTTTTTGAGAGCACAAAGTAGATAACTTGTTCGTGTTCAGAGCACAACAAATATACTCGTTCAAATCACTGCCTGATAAAACACTTTTCCTGCAGCTGGTAAGGCGGCTGGATAATCAGAATGAAACTGTCTTAGGCGAAGAAGACTCAGCGACCCCAGAAAAAATTTTCCAGATACTGATGCAGGTATTACAGTATTTCATTTTTTGAGGCTATATATAATATTAGTGCTCATGTTACTTATTTATTCATGATATATTGTAATTTTCACAGTTATTAGTGCTGATATTACTTATTGCATGTGACCTTTTTTTTTTGTTTGTTTTCAGACAGTTGAGGCACTCGCAGCTGTTCCGGCTCCTGAACTAGCTCTAGCATTATATCTTCAATGTGCTGAGGTGTCATGCTACTTCGTTTCCTTGACCGTTGCATTGAATTTCCGGTCTAAGCTTATCTTCGTCCTCCAATTTTTTTTTTTTTGGTGATTCACAGGCTTCGAATGATTGTGAACTAGAACCCGTAGCATACGAATTCTTCACACAAGCTTACATTTTATACGAAGAAGAAATCAGCGTAAACTCTCTGTTCTCTTTTTTGGTCCTTTCTAATTTTTAACTAGAGGACGCAAATTACCCGTGTTGTATTCATCCTACGTTAACTTTCCTGTAATTGCTGTATATGCAGGATTCGAAAGCTCAGGTAACTGCTATGAACCTAATAATAGGAACGCTTCAAAGGATGCACGTTTTCGGGGTTGAGAACCGAGACGCACTAACCCACAAGGCCACGGGGGTAATAATTTCCTCCATTTCAATCACACAATTTTTTTTTTCTTTTGAGCTCACCCCTCGTAATTTCCCCGAAAAAACACAGTATTCTGCAAAGCTGTTGAAGAAGCACGATCAGTGCAGAGCCGTTTATGCATGCTCGCATCTTTTCTGGGTCGACGATCACGATAATATCAGAGATGGTGAGAGGTATGCTAAGAGCAAGGAAGAACTTTTCACAGCAATTACGTGCCATGTTATCACTACTAGCCTTGAATTTTATTTTATTTTTTCTAATAAATTTATTTTCGTATAGGGTTTTACTTTGCTTAAAGCGTGCCCTGAGAATCGCAAATTCAGCCCAGCAAATGGCCAATGCTGTTAGAGGTGGCAGCAAACCTGCTGTGTTATTCGTAGAAATACTGAACAAGTAATTACTGCTCTAAATCTCTCTCTCTCTCTCTCTCTCTCTCTCAATGTAAGAATTATCTGTTTTTTCTCTGGCAAATAGGTATCTATATTTCTACGAGAAGGGAGTGACGCAGATAACGGTTGAGTCCATACAGAGCCTGATAGAGCTGATAAGAAGTGAGGTGCAGAGCGATCAGGCAACGGAAGCAGATTCATTCCTTGCAAGCACATTACGGTACGTTCAGTTCCAGAAGGAAAAAGGTGGGGCCGTCTCCGAGAAATACGAACCCATCAAGGTGTGATTTTCTTAGAAGAGCACATTTCGTTACATGTAAGTTGCAACATTGTTCAAGAAAAAAAATGCGAAGAGGATTGTTATTATTATTATGACTGTCCATACATAGTCGTGCTTCTACGGTTTTTTTTTTTTTGCAAGTGTTGCGTTGAGTGCTTTGCTTGCTTACCAGGTCTTTTGTAATTCTATGGTTTGTTACTTGATTTATGAACTCTTTAACGTATCATTAGCACTTCGTTAAAAGCATATTTATTATTTTTTTCTCTCGGAAAGCTAAGCTTAAAATTCCATCAATGACAATTTTTACTTTCTTGGTTTTCAATTTTTTCTCCGGGAAGGACACTGTCACAGAAGAAGAAAATAACTAATATGACTGAAGATAAAAGCTCTTGCAGGAAGGGGCGGAAGAAAAGACGGCGAAAAATAGAGATATTTTCTCCTGTATAAGAAAAATGATGGGGAGAAAATGTACTCTATTCTTGAAAATGGTAGAAAAGGACTAATGTGAAAGCATATTTAGAGTTTTTTTTATATACATCATCATACATACATTACTGGAGATATTAGATCTCGTCCTTATAAATTTGTGACCCAACAACATAAAACGAGAAGGTTTAAAAATTATTTAATATTGAAGACCCGACCCGACTCAACACACTAAATCAAGATGGTTTTTAGATAGCATTAATTAATTATTTATATTTAAGACCCACCTACCGTCCAGTCCACCGGCTACAACTTAGCATTCCAATTGTTGCATTGCACGTATGGATTTTTTTAATTTTTTTTTTCGGAGAATAAAAATTTGAGTAAAATTCTCTTTCTGGACCCTTTTAAATTTCAACTTTATGATCAATACCCCTTCAAGTATTTCTTCATGTTCAGTACTCATTTGCGAGAAATTGTGTGTTTAATACCACCAAACATTGAAAAGACGAAAATAACATTTCTTTACAGATTCAGTTATAGCAACTGTTCTCATTATTATACTAATATATTCAATTATTATACCAATTCTTATCATTGTTATACAAAGTCAAATTTAAGAGTATTATATCACTATTATACCAAGTGTTCTCATTATTATACCAATAAATTCAATTATTATACCAATTGTATCACTGTAATAAACCAAAAATAACGTTATTATAATATCCAAATTGTTTGGTATATTTTCGAGTTTATTGGTAGAATAATCAATTTATTGGTATAATAAACGATTTTGCTGGTATAATAATCGTGTTTTGTGGTATAATATGCAAAATCACTTCCATATATAAAATTATAATAATATTATTTTTGGTATAACAGTGATAATAATTAGTATAATAATTGAATATATTGATATAATAGTGATAACAGTTGGATATAATATTGATATTGGAGTGTCTATGTATGAAGCAATGTTATTTTTGTTTTTTTAATACTTTTGGGCTATCAAACACAATTTTTCATATATGAATGTCTAACAAAAAAAAAATAGAGAGATAATTAAGAGGAAGTTAAAAATTAAAAGGGTATTGAAACTGAATTTGCCCTAAAAATTTCTTTTGAGATTTTGCTACAACAGAACACGTATGGATTTTTAAAAGAGGAAACACATTAAACAAATGTATATCACTGAAGTAAAGTTTCTCCACTCATCAGTCAATGATCGGAAGATTCGACGCCAATTATAACAGTCAAGTCTCTCTTCACCACCGGCGGTAGTGAGCTAATGTCGACGACGGCAACTACATTCTTAGGCATATCCTCGTCAGCCTCTTACTCTCCATTGTTTTCTTCGTATTCTGATTCTACACCTTTGTTCAACAGAGCTCCTTTTAGCTCACCCCCTCATCTCAAGGTTAGCGCACTGCGGTTCAGTTTGGTTCAGATCGCTCCGTGCTGTACGGATTCAATTAATTTCGGGTCTTACTGATTGATTTTTTGGCAGAGCGGAGTTCATCAGCATGTTTTGATTCCATTGAATTGTCTGCCGGAGCGCAGGGAGCTGGCTGAAACAAAGCTTCCTTCTCCGGTGACCGGCTTTTACTTGGATCACTACGAAAGGGACATTTCATCGTATAGGTGGTGTGCAGCTCTTGGAGGTGTCGGGTTTATCGAGACGGCGTATTTGACGTACCTTAAAGTCACCGGTTCTGATGCATTTTGTCTTGCGGGAGAGGGCTCGTGCAATAACATACTTACCAGTGATTACTCGTCGGTTCTCGGTACTGTTCCCTTTTATTTTTCCTTATGTACGAAGAGTAGAAGCTGCGTATGTGATTGTTGATCCGTGGAATTCCATGTTGTTGATTGTAGATTCCTCTTTGATTAAAAAGGTCAAGTTATATACTGTGAGTTTGCTTGATCTAGATCGAACTTTTTGCTTAAACCTGCAATTTTTAAACTAGAAAAACTCTTGTGGCAAACAAAATGATGTGATTACTTTTACGTGCCTAGGTGTTCCTCTTCCTTTGTTTGGCATGCTCTCTTATGGTCTCGTTGCATTCCTCGGTATGCAATTGGGAGAAAAGGAAAGAAAATTGGGCTCGAGGAGGAAAGATGGTGAAATAATCTTAGTTGGATTAACCACATCAATGGCAGTTGCCAGTGCGTATTTCTTGCATGTTCTGAAGACAGAATTCGACGGGGAGACGTGCTTATACTGCCTCTCTTCAGCAGCATTGTCCTTCAGCTTGTTCCTAATCAGTCTAAAGGTTATTTCTGCTAAACACAATTGGTCCTTCATTAAACTCTCGTTTGTGTTTTCTGCTAAATCAATCACGGCAAAGTTTTGGTTAAATCTGCAGACGTTTGGGTTTAAGGAACTTCAGAAGCTATTGGGTTCGAAGCTTACAGTAGCTACTCTGGTAATGATTGCTTTGACTGCTTCATATAATACTGCCCAGTCAGGCTACTCAAGGTGATTAATTAGGTGCTTCTTAGGAATACTTTTATGATCTCTGTTTCTCTGTTTGATTTGTTACTATAACTGTGCAGCAGCTTGGCAGCAACTGAATTACCGTATACAGAAACTGAGATCACAAGTGATTCAAGCCCTTTTGCTGTTGATCTTGCAAAACATCTACACTTAATTGGAGCAAAATTATATGGTGCATTTTGGTGTACACACTGTCAGGATCAGAAACAGGTACTCTCGGTCTTTCACCCCTTTATGTTAAATACCTGAAAATCTTCTGTAGCAATTTGGATAAGGAACATAACTCTATACATCAGTTAAATAATGCGGTAAGTGACCTGCGGGTAGATTTTTTTAACTCAAAACAAGCACTTGTTTGTTGATGATTTAGTGGAAGCAAACTTCAAATGTTATGTTGAGAGAAACTTCAATTCTTAGTCCTCCAATGAGGAAGCCTTTTGACTAATTATCTCTGCGTATGCATGCATGTATTGATTATATTTTATGTCCCAACAGATTTTTGGAAGGGAAGCATCGAAGTTTTTGGACTATGTAGAGTGCTACCCCGATGGAGTTAGAAAAGGAACCACAATGTCTCAGGCATGTAAAGATATCGAACTCACAGGGTTCCCCACTTGGGTGATCAAAGGGAAGGTGAGAACGTTATAACTCTCTCTGGGCTAAAACTCCCGTGACGCGTAATCTTTCTTCTGTAATATTAATCCCCTCGCTGATGTGGCACTTCTTCCTCCCCCATTTGAAAAAGCATTTGGAAGTGGGCATTATATGCTAAGGTGACGTAGTCTTTTTTTGCAGGTGCTGAGTGGGCAGAAGCAACTCTCTGAGCTTGCTAAGCTATCGGGATTGGAAGTCAATGACTCCTCAGCTCATTCAAACTAGCAAAGTTTTCTTTCATCGTCACTTGCAGCGGCGTTTTCCACTTTCTGGTGAGGCCACAAACGATCGATTCAATTCAATAACCGTGTGCTAATGTTATCTAATAATTAGTATTATCAACGCGTCGTTCTTATATTGAGATCTCCTTGAGTGGTACCAAACCTAAATAGTACTTGCTACGTAAAAATGTCGCCTTTATTGAGTACTATTAATGCAAAATAATATTAGTTGAGTTTATGGAATAGGTAGTTCATCATAACTATATTATTCATCGATTGTAGAAACTTTGAAAGTGGCTTTTCTACGTCTTATAACGAATTTTTGAGATGTAAAATTTTGATTTATGGGCTTTTAATTCTTCTTTTTTTTGGCTATGCACTGCCACTGCGTATGTGTTCAGTGTAGTTTTGTTTGTGTTGAAAAGTGTATCCAATTTCTTCCTCACCATTCGATGCTCATCCGACTAGTTTCCTCCTCTATGGCTTGTGGATTATATAGTTCATTCTCTAGGCTTTATATATTCATCAAAGTGTGAGAGTTTCTTTAAATCCATGCAAATATCCAAAATTTTATTCAATAAGATTTTCATGATTTGAGAGAGAAGCATGCATACCTTGTTTGGTATAATGTTAAAAACGTGAGTGATCTTGGTCAAATCAAATCGCAGGTAACTTTAAAAAATAGGCCAATAACTTTTAAGAGGCAAAAGAAGTACAAATTGTAAAACATATTATTATTTATATATATCATAATAAAAAGGTTCATTCAAATCATTTTAGAAAATAAAAACATTGCTGCAACAAAGCATATGTAACGCAAATAATATAATACAGTAAAATGTAGATAACTTTGAGACAAAGAAATTTACGGGATATTACTAATCGTAATAATATGAAAAGAAACAAAAACATGCATCAAACACAAAAACCTGCGGCACACTGTCCGATAATAACTTAAGCCCTCTGCAATATCGGCCAACACCGTCGTTTTGATTCTCTCACCGTTCACCACCTCATCACATCACCCCCTTCTTTAACCTGTTTTCTTCTTTCTCATCTCTTAAATTGATGAAATTATCTTTCTTTATATATATAAAAAATCATACACCTCTTTAACTGTACGTACTTGCGAGTACTTCAGTTTTTTTTTACTTAGCAGATATTCCTTTGAAAGTTTTTGACCACTCCATTAAAGAAGCGGAAAAACGCCGCCGTAAGAGTGAAATCTCGGCGGCGAAATGGGTAATTGCCTGCCGTCGAAATTCGCGGTAAGAAGAGAAGAAACGGTACTAAGATGCCGAGCGAGGAAACGCTACATCAAGCAAACAGTCAGCGCTAGAAACGCCTACGCCGCCGCGCATTCCTGTTACTTACGTTCCCTCCGGAGCACCGCCGACGCTCTCCTCCGATTCGCCGCAGGGGAGTCCAACCACCACCACCACCGCCGCCACCACCTACAAGTACCCTCGCCGCCGCCGTTGAGCCCCATCTCTTCAGCGTCGACAGCCACGACCTCCTCCATCGCCGCCGTGGCCGCTCGCGTCATCACGCCTCCGCCGCCGCAGCTGGTGGGGGCTTCTTCTACGTGGGGTTCCTGGGATCCCTTCATGCCGACTTCTGGAAGGTCGGCTGACGAGGAGGAGTGGGAAGAGACGACTACGACAACCACCGTGTCGGAGGTCGTCGTGCAGCCTCGAAACGTGGGCCCGCAGCTCTCCGCCGAATCCACCGCCGCGAGCGACGAGCTCATGGTGGTGAGTGGTAAGGGTAAAGATTTTGCTGAGGTCATCGAAGAGCTTCACTTCTACTTCTTGAAAGCTGCCGACGCCGGAGCTTTACTGTCTCCGTTGCTAGAAGCTTCCAACTCCAACAACATCAATTACCATAGATCATACGGTAAAATCCTTTAGGCGTAATTATTTTCTTTTTTATTATTTTTGTCTGTGTATTTGGAGGATACATTTCAAGTCAATATAAAGTTGGAGGTGCCAATTTGGACAACGTGTTTTGAAATTAAAGCAAATTTGAGATACGTTGCAATTTATGACAAGAAGTTTCATAAATGAAGTTTAAAAATTAACGCAATTTGAAGAGAGCTAACGTCTCAATTTTGAAATCCGCATTATCTTCGATTTCGAACCTGATCTCCTGTAAATTGAGGGTTCATTCCTAAAACCAATTGGTGTTAGGAGGAGGGGCCTCTTTGATTTATATATTGAGTCGAGTGAAGTTAATTTCCAGATGTGTGACAATAATAGCCTCAAATGGCTTTTGAAACGTATTATATCCTCATAAACTGCTTCAATTTTAAAACCTTACTGACTTCAAATTGCAACATTTAATTTGTATGTCTACAATTTGCTTCGAAATTTATTGTCCTAAAGTTGTCATTCTTAACATAAATGTCCTTAAAACCCCATTCCCGAAATATACATGACTAAAAGAAATATACATAACTAAAACAATTAAGCCAATCATTTATCCTATAGATTAAGTAGGGCATTTGGTGACATGTAAGAGCTATCAATGAGAAATATTTGCGGTGCAGATAAATACTTTGGGCATAGAAAAAGCTTGAGCCCAGTTTTTCAGACATGGGGCTCAAGAACTGGTGCTAAATGGAATGCATTTATTAGAAGGTCCCAAGAAGATTTGATCGGCGGTAATAATTTAAATTACCTCGAAGCTAACCCCGAAAGGACAACCAGCCACCGTTCGACCATCGGGAAGTTATATGCTTGGGAGAAGAAGCTTTACCAAGAGGTCAAGGTATTACATCCCTATTTCTCAAGCTTCGAAAATTATATATTTCGTGATGGTAATAGTTTTCGGCTTACGTAATTTTTTACTTTCGCAGAAGGTGGAGTACTGTAAATTAGAGCTCGAGAAGAAGGCCGCTTTGCTTAGAAAGCTCGAATTGAAAAATGCAGATTATTTAAAGACCGAAAAGGAGAAAAAGGCGGTCGAGAGATTGGAGTCACAGGTGGCGGTAGCTTCACAGGTGATCGAGGCAACCTCGAACGAGATTACTAAATTGAGGGAGACGCATCTTTGTCCTCAACTTCTCGGTCTCGTGAAGGGGTTAGTAGCTTTTTTCCAAGTTCAATTTATCCAATATTATGAAGGCTTAATTATTTTTTAGTCGTGTATATTTTGGGCCTTTTAAAAAAATGGCCCTTGACTGGGTCAATTTTAAAAAAATGGCCTCGTTGACGATTTTTTTTTGGTCAATAGCCCTCACTTTGTTTAAACGTTAACCATATTAACTAATTCTCATACTTAACTCATTAAAATAAAAAAATAAAAAGAAAAACGAAAAAATGGCTTCAATAACTGACTGAAAACAGAACATGGGTCCATCTCCCTCTTTAACCATAACCATACAATCGATATGAATGCATTATCTTCTCCATTTTAAAGAACAAAGGGTAACAACACATACCTCTCTCACAAACCTAAAGCGACGCGAGCTGTTCTCTTCGTTTAGTGCCGGAAAACAACTTTTCAAACCAAGAAAACAGCAAGCATTTCAGCATATTTACCAGTAAGCATTCGTTACATGAAAACTGCAATTTTAACGTCGAAAATGGTGAATTTCCAGTCCATTACCCCCTAAAATGTATGGGTTATTTATTAGATAACGTGTACTAGCCAGAGTAGCGATGTTTCAGTGGTTATTACGAGAAATCGGACCTGAAAATACATATTCTGAGGTCTACTGTTCGTGCATGGGACCCCTGCGTGCGAGTACCATGCGATATAGGTGCGTGTACCGTGAGATATAGGTGCGGGTACCATACGCCCAGTGTGCGGGTACCATGCGCTTGGTGTGAGGGTACCCTGCACCAGTGTGCGGTACCCTGCGCCAGTGTGCGGGTACCATGCGCCCAGTGTGCGGGTACCATGCGCTTGTGTGAGGGTACCCTGCGCCAGTGTGCGGGTACCCTGCGCCAGTGTGCGGGTACCCTGCGCCCAGTGTGCGGGTACCATGCGCTTGTGTGAGGGTACCCTGCGCCAGTGTGCGGGTAGCATGCGCCAGTGCGCGGGTCCCCTGCGTTGTGTGCGGGTACCGTGATCCCATGTTCGGGATCCATGCGCTGAAGATCATATATAAGCACGATATATGACGAGAATCGTTTTCTAAACAGTAACATTGCATAATATTGCAGGTGTTCAAAATGACAATTACCAACATTGTATTTCAATTCGACGGTCGGTGGTTAATCGGCGAGGACAATATCTCGACTTGGTCTCCTGCGTCAAATTGTAGCTGGCATTCAATTTTGGTGGATGAGGACGCATGCACGTTAGAAGACGTAAAGGAGCAAATTGTATCCGTGTTAGCGTTTCGCAACGATAATGCGAGGCTAACACTAAGCTATATGCCAAATGTACCCTATAGTTATCCGAGGCCCATATACATCGATAACGACTATGCTCTACGTGCGTACTTGGGTTTTGGTGGCCCTCAATCGAGACCCGTGATTCATGTCGAGGTGGTGGAATGTGCGCTTGTGGCTCCGTCGGACGCATTTGCTGGTTCTTCTAGTAATAATACCGGGCTCATAGCCGATTGCGATGAAAATGCGCAAATCGAACCGTTTGAGGGTCTTGAAGATATCGCTGGACCGTCTGGGGGTAGGGATTACTCGGGTTGGCATTCGAATGAAAATGAAGATGAGGCAATTGAAAACACTGACGAGTCGGAAGAGGAATTCGTAGCCCGTGATCACAATGACGATATAGATCGAAACCCGGTAGAAGAGGCTGCCGATGGTACTTTTGCATTTCCGGACGGTTCAAGCCTACACGTTGGGCAGCAGTTTCGTGATAAGGCGGAAGTTATCGAGGAAATATCTAAAATCGCGTTGGCTGCGTCGTTCGAGTGCAAATTAGTAAAGTCGAACAAGACTTTGTATGTAGTAAGATGTGCGATGGAGCAATGTTCGTGGCGCTTTCGAGCTGCAAAAGATAGAGATTCCCCTTTTTTCTCGGTACGGACATATTGCGGCACACACACATGCGGCGTGTCTCATCGACGTCGAAGTCATCGTCAAGGAACTTCATCGGTTGTGTCTAGGATGCTTCTTGACAATTTTAGCGGGCCTAAAGACATTCCCGCGCCAAAGGCTATCATGTCTATGATGCAAAATAGAGGGGTGAATGTTTCTTATTACAAGGCTTGGAAGGGGAAGAATATCGCTACGGAGGAGTTGGTCGGTAACGGGGACGATTGTTACGCGTTGATCCCGGCGTATTTGGAGGCCGTGAAGCAAATGAACGCCGGAAGTGTCACGGATTGGGAGATGGACGAGGAAAACAGATTTAAATATCTGTTTTTGGCATACGGTGCATGCATAGCGGGATTTGCTTTCATGCGTAAGGTAATTTCTATCGACGCCACCTTTTTAAAGGGAAAATATAAAGGGGTGATGCTTGTTGCTACGGCGCAAGACGGCGATTACCACCAATATCCTATCGCATGGGGTATTGCGAGCACCGAATCTACCGAATCTTGGTCATGGTTCTTAACGAGATTGAAACGGATCGTGGCCGATTCAAATGACCTCGTCATAATTTCTGACAGACATGGCGGGATAAAGACAGCCGTACCGGCAGTTTTCCCAAATGCGTTTCACGGGTTCTGTGCGTGGCATATTCAACAAAATATAAAGACCCGTATGAAGGAGAAAGGTGCGTGTGCGTTATTCCTTAATATTGCGTACGCCTACAAGACGAGCGATTGCGATCGATTGTTGGAAACGCTAAAGGAACGGTACGAAAACGTGCATAAGTATCTTCAGGATGGTACGAAGGCAAAATGGACGAGATCGTATTGCCCGAGAACGAGGTACAACATCATGACCACAAACGGCTCGGAATCGATAAATGCCGCTCTACGCGCGGATAGAGAGCTTCCCCTCATAGGATTGTTGGATTCGATACAACGTTTGACAACTAGTTGGTTTAGTAAGCATCGACGAACTTGCGAAGCTTCGATGACAGCCAATGTTACGTCATTTACGCCGAAGGTCGAGTCAATCCTACGGTCTCACTACATAAATTCTCAAAATCTACACGTCTCGGAAATTGGCATTCAACGGTATAATGTATACGGGCATGGAGTCAACGAGGTGGTCGATATCGAGACGAAGTCATGTAGTTGTAAGATGTTTGATATCGATCGTATCCCGTGTGCGCACGCCATTGCGGCTTGTGGACACGCTAATGTAGGGGTATATTCGCTAGTCCATGCGTATTACAGCTTGGAGACATGGAAATCAGCGTACGAGGGTACCATATGGCCTGTGACCGAGCGCGTTGAAGGAATTGTTAATATGTTACCACCACTCATTGACCCAAAACGTGGAAGAGCACAAAAAAATAGAATGCCATCCGTCGGAGAATTTGGTAGGAGGGGTTAAATCCTATGAGTTTGATTTGTACAGGTGTAATTTATATGGAAATTCGATATGTTGTAATGTTTGGTACGCATTGCGTGCGGGTACCGTGCCTAAGTGTGCGGGTACCATGCGCATTCTGTGCGGGTACCGTGCCTGAGTGTGCGGGTACCGCGCCTTGTGTGCCTTGTGCAAACTGTCAAATGATTTTAATTAATTCAATCATGTCAGTACTTTACGTTACATCAATCAAGTCAGTAGTTGTCTGTACGTTAACTCGTAAAAATAATTGTATCAGTCACATCAAATGATCGGGATAATCATTAACCAATTATTCTGAAAATGAAATAAAATAATTATTTATCTATATAAAATAACTGTATACTACTGTGCGGGTACCGTGCCTAAGTGTGCGGGTACCCTGCGATTGTGTGCGGGTACCAGGCCTGTTATGTGCGGGTACCGAGCCTTATTAGAGTTGGTAGCACAAATTTCTTTATTTTGGTATCACAAAATAGAGTTGGCCTATTTCGGTCCGTGAGTGCGTTACGGTAGTTAGACATACTAAGTTGATCATTTGGGATAAAAAAAAGGCGGGTTGACATTTAGAATCAAGGATTGTTATGTTGAAATGCCAAGTTTCTTTTTACTCAAATGATGATAGTAACAATATCTTACCCCATCTATATTGAATTGATTTTGTTTGCCGCATTGTGTAAGCTCTAAAGTTTTAATGATCAAGAATGTTTGTGTTTTCGAATATAAATAGAAATATTATGAAAATGAAATAAAATTATTATTTATCCTTTTAAAATAACGGCGCATTATTGTGCGGGTACCCATTATTATTGTGCGGGTACCATGCCTTTGTGTGGTACCCATTATTATTGTGCGGGTACCGTGCGCATTATGTGCGGTACCATGCCTTTGTGTGCGGGTACCGTGCGCATTCTGTGCGGGTACCATGCCTTTGTGTGCGGGTACCGTGCGCATTCTCTGCGGGTACCATGCGCCAGTGCGCGACCTGCGCCAGTGCGCGGGTACCATGCGCCAGTGCGCGGGTCCCCTGCGCTTGTGCGCGGGTCCCCTGCGCTTGTGCGCGGGTACCATGCGCTTACGCGCGGTACCCTGGGCTTGTGCGCGGGCGTGTAGGGCTTGTGCGCGGGTACCCTGCGCCAGTGCGCGGGTACCATGCCTTTGTGTGCGGGTACAGTGCGCATTCTGTGCGGGAACCATGCGCCAGTGCGCGACCTGCGCCAGTGCGCGGGTGCCATGCGCCAGTGCGCGGGTCCCCTGCGCTTGTGCGCGGGTACCATGCGCTTACGCGCGGTACCCTGGGCTTGTGCGCGGGTACCCTGCGCCAGTGCGCGGGTACCCTGCGCCAGTGCGCGGGTACCCTGCGCATTCTGTGCGGGTACCATGCGAGTTGTGTGCGGGTACCGTGCCTAAGTGTGCGAGTACCCTGCGATTATGTGCGGGCACCATGCGCATTATGTGCGGGTACCCTGCGCATAGTGGGCGGGTAACCATGACTTATGTGCGAGAAACTTAATAAGTTAAATCAGTCACGTCACATCAAATAATATCATAAAATAATTTTATCAGTATGTCAGTATATCAGTCACATCAAAACATTTTATGATAAATAATTTATCAGTCACATCAAATGATCGGGATAATCATAAACCAATTATTCTGAGATTGAACATATGAGATACTAATATATTTATTTATCTTTTTAAAATAATTATTATTGTGCGGGAACCATGCCTTTGTGTGCGGGTACCGTGCATTTGTGTGCGGGTACCATGCCTTTCTGTGCGGGTACCGTGCCTATGTGTGCGGGTACCATGCCCTTCCGTGCGGGTACCGTGTGCCTCGTGTGCGGGTACCATGCCTTCGTGTGTGGGTACCATGCCTATGTGCGCGGGTACCGTGGTTTTGTGTGCGGGTAGCGTGCATATGTGTGCGGGTACCAATATTTACATAAGCAAAGTTCGAAATTTACAAAATTCACTAATATACATTATTGATACCACATACCCCAATCATTTAGGCGAATAGAAATACATAGAAATTCACGAAATTGCGTCATTTGCCTACCGGTAAGCTCCGCGACATTATCGCCACGAAAGAGCATTGCAAATGCGGCCCGCAAGACATGAACCCCACAGTCTCCTCTGAAAACAACCAAATGTTTAACATTAAGATATGATATACAAAAATCAACATCTTTCGAAATAAAGGTTTACTTACGAATTTTCTTGCTTCTTGAAGTTGGGGATCCTCTCGACCTTCCACTTCCGAAACACGCTTCCAATTAGACCAAGTCCTTTGAGCACGTTCGGGACAGCAATTTGTAGACCGGCTAGGGCTGCATTCATATTGCGCATGTCCACATCGCATGACGGATCCGAGTCGAATACTCGAATCGTCTTGTTCTTCCAGTCGAGGACTGCAAGAACCCAGTGAGCGATGGTCTGGACCGGCACCACGATGAAGTTGGAAACTTGCCATGACACCGATGGCCAGTCCTGATCACGTCCCTCTGCGTTGTGGACCAACAAGGGCAGCATGCCCTTGACAAACTTCCCGTTCTGTATGCAGTCCCGGTCTATGCTATCCTTCATCCCATAGCTCATGAAAGAGATGTTTCGAGAGCAGAAGGTGTGAAGCCTCTGCATCTCGACGAAGCCTCTAATGCTTTCGTCGATGTGCTATAAATTAAAAAAAAAACAAGTTAATTAATAAAACGTATGACTGCATTTACACGAATTGAAGTTATCAATATTTCTTACCGCGTCGTCGAGCCAACACGAAGGCGTGTACAGCTGTTGGAACCACGCCTTCGTGCGGAACGAGTGCGACAAACAAAGCAACCGCTCGGTATCCTCCATTGTATCAATCCTCTGTTTTAGCCGAGGCCACTGCTTCAGTTTTCGCTTCATATGCCTCTCGACTTGAGGATTGATGCTGTTCCGCACGCGGTTCTGGTCCGGGTCGGTGAAGGGGGTCACCTGATACTTCGAAGGCCTGCTTTCGCGAGGCGGTGTCGACTGCTCCGCGGCCTCGGGTTGGGGTTCCACCGCTGCCTCGGGTTGAGGTTCCTCCGCGGCCTCGGGTTGGGGTTCTTCCGCGGCCTCGGGTTGGGGTACCACCGCAGCCTCGGGTTCGGCCGACCCCTTGGGTTCCTCCGCAGCCTCGGGTTCGGCTGCGGCCTCGGGTTCCACCTCGGCCTCTCGGGCTGCTTCGGGTTCCGAAGGATAGAACGCCTGGTTTGAGCATCCGGCCTCATAACCTACCACGATAAAACTCCGACGTCAGAAAACTATCAATAATCAACATATTATTATTTATAGGGCCGTACCGTGAGAGGTATGCGTCGGAAAGTCTCGGGTTGCCCCGTACCACCCTTGCTGCAAATTCTGCTGCAGTTCCGTCATCGACTGCTGCAACCCGAAGATGCTCGCGCCCCACTCTTGAGCCGTGGACCATCGGTCGTCATACGACTCGCGTAACTGCGAGATACTCGTAGAGACGTCATCGAACCGATTATTCACCGTCTCGAAATTTTGGTCCACGCGTCTTGTGAACTCATCAAATTGCTCCCAGGTGGGGCCCGAGTAATGCTGTCGAGGAGGAGACGGGTACCGTGTGTGTGAAGGGCCCGAGTATTGATGTGGAGGAGGGCTCGAGAACCGTGGAGGTGAGGGGGGACGAAATTGGTCCGCCCCTTCCTCGTAGAAGGACCGATCCGAGAGTTGAGGTACTGTTGGTTCGGGTTCCTCCACGGCCGGCAAATGCCGTACACACTTAAGCTCGACACCATCTTCGAGGAGCCTCGTTATGTGGTCGAGGACTTCATGCCTTTCCTCCACTTCGAACCGGCTATGTCGGAAATAGGGCTGGTTCATCTCCGATATTGTTGGGCTCAGCATCCCCGATACGGGTGACCCCTTTACGGCGTTGAGGATCGTCTCCATCTTCGGAGCACCCTTCGTCGACCAATCGTTGGTGACGTACCGGCATATGCGCGGGTCATCACGTCCGCCTCGTTTAGACGATAGGCGAACGCGTACCGAATGCCCGAAATGCACTCGTACGCCAAAACCTAGAATGCAAAGAAAACAAATTAGCAAATATATAATCAAATTAAATAAAAAAAAAGAATTTTAAATAATAAACGACCTGAAGCGGATGTACGAAGCCACTAATCAGTAGCCCGCAGTGTGCGCTGCCCCCGTTGCGGGCTCGTTCCCGCACAAAATCCCTCTTCTCCCTTAGGTTTATCTTCAGCGAGCGTATCACCTCTTTGAACGCTATGCTGCCCCAAGGGTAGTTGGCGAAGGCGACTTCGTCTTCCACCAATGCGAGCAGCCACGACCGTAGAACGGTGTCCTTCTTCGTCGGTCGAGGCAGCAACACGGCTGCGGCAAAGAGAACGTCCGCCAACTTCAACTTATCGAAGTTCACGTTTCCGTCATCGTTGGCTCCCAACTCTCGGAGCCGATCCTCGACGTACGACAATCGGATTGTTGATCTTCCCGGAAAGTTTCTCTCCGCGAAATCACCGTTGGGGTACACTTCCGGGATATCGTCGGAGAACCTTAGCCCGGTAATCAAGCAATACTCCGCTTTAGAGAATCGGAGTGGTCGGTTGTTTATGACCATCCACAACTCCTCGCGGTCGTGAAGGGTAGTCTGCCTCCTCGTCATAAAGGTAATCAGTTGTGCGGATAAATTGAAATGGGCGGCAGCCTCGACGAGTATACCAAATGGACTCCCCGCCCTATAACTTTCCCACTCCGCCTCATTCAGATTGTTCCTGATCTTTGCACTTGCCTCCTTGTACATCCCGGTCATTGTCAACCGGAACTCGAAGTCGTCATCTCGGGATGACAGTTGCTTCTTCAGCACAACCTAGGAATCATAAGAGTAAATAATCAATTAGTACTCGCATGGTACCCGCACAGGAAAGCTTGGTACCCGCGCATGCGCGCATGGTACCCACACAGGAAAGCATGGTACCCGCGCTTGCAAGCATGGTACCCACACAGGAAAGGATGGTACCCGCGCTTGCAAGCATGGTACCCACACAGGAAAGGATGGTACCCGCACTTGCAAGCATGGAACCCACACATGAAAGCATGGTACTCGCGCTTGCAAGCATGGTACCCATACAGGAAAGGATGGTACCCGCGCTTGCAAGCATGGTACCCACACAGGAAAGGATGGTACCCGCACTTGCAAGCATGGAACCCACACATGAAAGCATGGTACCCGCGCTTGCAAGCATGGTACCCGCACATGAGCGCATGGTACCCGCGCATTAGCACATGGTACCCGCACACAAGTGCATGGTACCCGTGCATGCGCGCAGGATACCCGCACACAATCGCATGGTACCCGCACTCAAATTCATGGTACCCGCACAGGAACGCAAGGGGCCGCGCCTATGGGTACCGTGCGTATGGGTACCGTGCAACTGTGCTCGGGTCCCAAGCATGCAATCACGGGTCCCCTGATTTGCGCGACTGTTTGGGTCCCAATTGGTGCGACGCACGGTTCCCTTGCAAACAATTGTCCAAATTGAACAATTGGGTAACCCCTGAGGAAGACGAAATGACAGTGAAATTACCGGAATTCTTTCGGAACGCGCGTTCAATGCCATTGTAGTTGGTTTGGAGAATTTTCTGCTTCGGGTAAAGGTTGTTTCGTAGATTTGGAGAATTCTTTCTTCAATTTTAACTGTTATGTACTCTGTTACGACGAAGAAGACGACCCGTGACGCTACAGTGAGTGTAGAATCGATTAAACCTACTTAATTTTACTTTGGGTAGTTGAATGGGTTAAATAAGGGTAAAGACGTCTTTTTCCATGAGTTAGTAAGGGTATAATAGACTTTAAACATTATGGGGGTCATTTTTTTAAAATTGACTCAGTCAAAGGCCATTTACTTAAATAATCCGTATATTTTGGGGAGTGTCAATGACCTCTAAGTTGACGGATGTCAATTTTAGGACAATATATTTTGAAATTGAAGCAATTAAAAGACCGTTAATGCTGAGAACCAATATAAGCTCGGAATTAACACACGTGGCTGCACGCTTTACAATTAAATTGGGCTAAACCCCTATGTGGCGTCGGACTTGCCGATTTGGACCCGAATTTTTTCTGATGTCACACATAATTTCCCCCTCAAATTAATTAGCACGTGCACCTCATGTGTGTTAATTTCAAGCTCCAAGTAGGGTTACAACGTTAAGTGTCATCAAATTTGCTTCGATTCGTTGGAGATGCTAATTTGGTTAGAAATTTCTGTACGCCACGTAAAATTTTATCCCCAGTTATTGTCACGTGTGGCTCATATGTGTTAATTTCGGATTGAAATCAAGTCTACAACATTAATTATCCCCATATTGCCTCATTTGGCACTTCTTAATTTAGGTGCCCGTAAAATACCACTCTCCCCGACAAATATTTGAACCCATTATAAACTCTTCTCAATGTTATGCTTTGGATCAAGATGTCTTTTAAATCATGGTAATTTATGCACCAGGTTGAGAAGCATGTGGAGAAGCATGTACGAGTCCCACCAAGTCCAAACACACATAGTCCAACAACAGCTAAAGTACAACTCCCTCAGCAGCTCCACCGTCGCCCCTTCTCCCGAGCCCACATCGGAAATCCACCGCCAATCGACTCTTCAACTCGAGCTCGAAGCCCAGCAATGGCACACCTCCTTCGTCACCATGATGACATCACAGCACCGTTACGTTCAATCCCTAGTCAGCTATCTCCGTCTCAGCCTAGTTCAGCTCTTCACCAACTTCCCCGTCCACAAAACCCTACATGAGGCAAACGTTTACACCCTCTGCGAAGAATTGCTGCTCGCCATCAACAACATCCCCGAAAAAGCTGCCTCGGAGGGAATCAAGGGCTTCGTGGCCACGACCCACGCGATAGTGCTGCATCAGGCCGATGAACGGAGGCAGGAGAAGAGGTCGGAGGCCGCCTTTAGAGAGCTCGAGAAGAGGGCCATCGAGCTCCGATCGTTGGAGAGCGAGCGGGGCCCGCGTTTGAGGAAGAAGAGGGACAAGTTCGAAGTTCTGAGGGCGAAGGCACAAGAGGAGAGGGCTAAGTACGAGAAGCTGGTGAAGTTAACGAGGCCGGTGACTGCCAACAGCTTGCAGATGGGTCTGCCCCACGTGTTTCGCGCCATGACGGGTTTTGCGGACTCGTGCAGGCAGGGGTTTGAGGATGTCGAAAACCGTGCGGGTTCGAGCAGCGGTGGCGTGCACAGTGTGAAGCTGATATTACCGTAGCAATTTTCTCCAACGTTTTTATGTGAAGTGTAGGTTCCTTGGTGTGAAAATAAAGGATTTGCTTTTTCTTTTTTTTTTTATATATCATGTAATGCATACGAATTTAAGTAAATATAGGTTTGGTTAATTAAAAAAGAATGTAAAAAATGCTGGAAAGTCTAATATTAACCGTCTATGTGGCGCAAACGAGGCCTTGGTCTGGTGGTCAAAGAGGAGGTTTTAAGGATTTGTGAGTTAGGTCGTGAGATTGAATCCATATTTCACATTTCCCATGAGCTTTATAGTCCATATTTTTCGTTGTTGGGTGGGTTTGGGACATATCCATTTAGCACCGAAGATTAGTCTCACCAATGGAGTGTGCGGCGCATTAAACCTCCACCAGGTCTGTGTGGAGATACCTCGACACAGGCTATATGGCACGTGACTATGCTAAGGTCATCTAAGTAATATTTTCCGGTTCAAATACAACAGTTTCTTTTATATAGGGTATCAACGGATTATTTAAGTAAATGGCCTTTGACTGAGTCAATTTTAAAAAAATGACCTCCATAATGTTTAAAGTCTATTATACCCTTACTAACTCATGGAAAAAGACGTCTTTACCCTTATTTAATCCATTCAACTACCCAAAGTAAAATTAATTAGGTTTAATCGATTCTACACTCACTGTAGCGTCACGGGTCGTCTTCTTCGTCGTAACAGAGTACATAACAGTTAAAATTGAAGAAAGACACATAACGAAGCACATCAAGTCTCCAAATCTACGAAACAACCTTTACCCGAAGCAGAAAATTCTCCAAACCAACTACAATGGCATTGAACGCGCGTCCCGAAAGAATTCCGGTAATTTCACTGTCATTTCGTCTTCCTCAGGAGCAGGTCTCGTGCGTCGAATTGGTTGGGGCTGGGCGCATGGTTACCCAATTGTTCAATTTGGACAATTGTTTGCAAGGGAACCGTGCGTCGCACCAATTGGGACCCAAACAGTCGCGCAAATCAGGGGACCCGTGATTGCATGCTTGGGACCCGAGCACAGTTGCACGGTACCCATACGCACGGTACCCATAGGCGCGGCCCCTTGCGTTCCTGTGCGGGTACCATGCGATTGAGTGCGGGTACCATGCGATTGTGTGCGGTATCTTGCGCGCATGCACGGGTACCATGCACTTGTGTGCGGGTACCATGCGCTAATGCGCGGGTACCATGCGCTCATGTGCGGGTACCATGTTTGCAAGCGCGGGTACCATGCGCTAATGCGCGGGTACCATGCGCTCATGTGCGGGTACCATGCTTGCAAGCGCGGGTACCATGCTTTCATGTGTGGGTTCCATGCTTGCAAGTGCGGGTACCATCCTTTCCTGTGTGGGTACCATGCTTGCAAGCGCGGGTACCATGCTTTCCTGTGTGGGTACCATGCTTGCAAGCGCGGGTACCATGCTTTCCTGTGTGGGTACCATGCGCGCATGCGCGGGTACCAAACTTTCCTGTGCGGGTACCATGCGAGTAATAATTGATTGTTTACTCTTATGATTCCTAGGTTGTGCTGAAGAAGCAACTGTCATCCCGAGATGACGACTTCGAGTTCCGGTTGACAATGACCGGGATGTACAAGGAGGCAAGTGCAAAGATCAGGAACAATCTGAATGAGGCGGAGTGGGAAAGTTATAGGGCGGGGAGTCCATTTGGTATACTCGTCGAGGCTGCCGCCCATTTCAATTTATCCACGCAGCTGATTACCTTTATGACGAGGAGGCAGACTACCCTTCACGACCGCGAGGAGTCGTGGATGGTCATAAACAACCGACCACTCCGATTCTCTAAAGCGGAGTATTGCTTGATTACCGGGCTAAGGTTCTCCGACGATATCCCGGAAGTGTACCCCAACGGTGATTTCGCGGAGAGAAACTTTCCGGGAAGATCAACAATCCGATTGTCGTACGTCGAGGATCGGCTCCGAGAGTTGGAAGCCAACGATGACGGAAACGTCAACTTCGATAAGTTGAAGTTGGCGGACGTTCTCTTTGCCGCAGCCGTGTTGCTGCCTCGACCGACGAAGAAGGACACCGTTCTACGGTCGTGGCTGCTCGCATTGGTCGAAGACGAAGTCGCCTTCGCCAACTACCCTTGGGGCAGCATAGCGTTCAAAGAGGTGATACGCTCGCTGAAGATAAACCTAAGGGAGAAGAGGGATTTTGTGCGGGAACGAGCCCGCAACGGGGGCAGCGCACACTGCGGGCTACTGATTAGTGGCTTCGTACATCCGCTTCAGGTCGTTTATTATTTAAAATTCTTTTTTTTATTTAATTGTGATTATATATTTGCTAATTTGTTTTCTTTGCATTCTAGGTTTTGGCGTACGAGTGCATTTCGGGCATTCGGTACGCGTTCGCCTATCGTCTAAACGAGGCGGACGTGATGACCCAGCGCATATGCCGGTACGTCACCAACGATTGGTCGACGAAGGGTGCTCCGAAGATGGAGACGATCCTCAACGCCGTAAAGGAGTCACCCGTATCGGGGATGCTGAGCCCAACAATATCGGAGATGAACCAGCCCTATTTCCGATATAGCCGGTTCGAAGTGGAGGAAAGGCATGAAGTCCTCGACCACATAACGAGGCTCCTCGAAGATGGTGTCAAGCTTAAGTGTGTACGGCATTTGCCGGCCGTGGAGGAACCCGAACCAACAGTACCTCAACTCTCGGATCGGTCCTTCTACGAGGAAGGGGCGGACCAATTTCGTCCCCCCTCACCTCCACGGTACTCGAGCCCTCCTTCACATCAATACTCGGGCCTTTCACACACACGGTACCCGTCTCCTCCTCGACAGCATTACTCGGCCCACCTGGGAGCAATTTGATGAGTTCACAAGACGCGTGGACCAAAATTTCGAGACGGTGAATAATCGGTTCGATGACGTCTCTACGAGTATCTCGCAGTTACGAGAGTCGTATGACGACCGATGGTCCACGGCTCAAGAGTGGGGCGCGAGCATCTTCGGGTTGCAGCAGTCGATGACGGAACTGCAGCAGAATTTGCAGCAAGGGTGGTACGGGGCCACCCGAGACTTTCCGACGCACACCTCTCACGGTACGGCCCTATAAATAATAATATGTTGATTATTGATAGTTTTCTGACGTCGGAGTTTTATCGTGGTAGGTTATGAGGCCGGATGCTCAAACCAGGCGTTCTATCCTTCGGAACCCGAAGCAGCCCGAGAGGCCGAGGTGGAACCCGAGGCCGCGGCCGAACCGAGGCTGCGGAGGAACCCGAAGGGTCGGCCGAACCCGAGGCTGCGGTGGTACCCCAACCCGAGGCCGCGGAAGAACCCCAACCCGAGGCCGCGGAGGAACCTCAACCCGAGGCAGCGGTGGAATCCCAACCCGAGGCCGCGGAGCAGTCGACACCGCCTCGCGAAAGCAGGCTTTCGAAGTATCAGGTGACCCCCTTCACCGACCCGGACCAGAACCCCGTGCGGAACAGCATCAATCCTCAAGTCGAGAGGCATATGAAGCGAAAACTGAAGCAGTGGCCTCGGCTAAAACAGAGGATTGATACAATGGAGGATACCGAGCGGTTGCTTTGTTTGTCGAACTCGTTCCGCACGAAGGCGTGGTTCCAACAGCTGTACACGCCTTCGTGTTGGCTCGACGACGCGGTAAGAAATATTGATAACTTCAATTCGTGTAAATGCAGTCATACGTTTTATTAATTAACTTGTTTTTTTTTTTAATTTATAGCACATCGACGAAAGCATTAGAGGCTTCGTCGAGATGCAGAGGCTTCACACCTTCTGCTCTCGAAACATCTCTTTCATGAGCTATGGGATGAAGGAGAGCATAGACCGGGACTGCATACAGAACGGGAAGTTTGTCAAGGGCATGCTGCCCTTGTTGGTCCACAACGCAGAGGGACGTGATCAGGACTGGCCATCGGTGTCATGGCAAGTTTCCAACTTCATCGTGGTGCCGGTCCAGACCATCGCTCACTGGGTTCTTGCAGTCCTCGACTGGAAGAACAAGACGATTCGAGTATTCGACTCGGATCCGTCATGCGATGTGGACATGCGCAATATGAATGCAGCCCTAGCCGGTCTACAAATTGCTGTCCCAAACGTGCTCAAAGGACTTGGTCTAATTGGAAGCGTGTTTCGGAAGTGGAAGGTCGAGAGGATACCCAACTTCAAGAAGCAAGAAAATTCGTAAGTAAACCTTTATTTCGAAAGATGTTGATTTTTGTATATCATATCTTAATGTTATACATTTGGTTGTTTTCAGAGGAGACTGTGGGGTTCATGTCTTGCGGGCCGCATTTGCAATGCTCTTTCGTGGCGATAACGTCGCGGAGCTTACCGGTAGGCAAATGACGCAATTTCGTGAATTTCTATGTATTTCTATTCGCCTAAATGATTGGGGTATGTGGTATCAATAATGTATATTCGTGAATTTTGTAAATTTCGAACTTTGCTTATGTAAATATTGGTACCCGCACACATATGCACGGTACCCGCACACAATTGCACGCTACCCGCACACAAAACAACGGTACCCGCACAGAAAGGCATGGTACCCGCACACAATTGCACGCTACCCGCACACAAAACAACGGTACCCGCACAGAAAGGCATGGTACCCGCACACGAAGGCATGGTACCCGCACACGAGGCACACGGTACCCGCACAGAAAGGCATGGTACCCGCACACAAATGCACGGTACCCGCACACAAAGGCATGGTTCCCGCACAATAATAATTATTTTAAAAAGATAAATAAATATATTAGTATCTCATATCTTCGATCTCAGAATAATTGGTTTATGATTATCCCGATCATTTGATGTGACTGATAAAATTATTTATCATAAAATTTTTTGATGTGACTGATATACTGACATACTGATAAAATTATTTTATGATATTATTTGATGTGACGTGACTTATTTAACTTATTAAGTTTCTCGCACATAAGTCGCAGGTTACCCGCCCACTATGAGCAGGGTACCCGCACATAATGCGCATGGTGCCCGCACATAATCGCAGGGTACTCGCACACTTAGGCACGGTACCCGCACACAACTCACATGGTACCCGCACAGAATGCGCACGGTACCCGCACACAAAGGCATGGTACCCGCACACAATTGCACGCTACCCGCACACAAAACAACGGTACCCGCACAGAAAGGCATGGTACCCGCACACGAAGGCATGGTACCCGCACACGAGGCACACGGTACCCGCACAGAAGGGTATGGTACCCGCACACTTAGGCACGGTACCCGCACAATAATGCGCCGTTATTTTAAAAGGATAAATAATAATTTTATTTCATTTTCATAATATTTCTATTTATATTCGAAAACACAAACATTCTTGATCATTATAACTTTAGAGCTTACACAATGCGGCAAACAAAATCAATTCAATATAGATGGGGTAAGATATTGTTACTATCATCATTTAAGTAAAAAGAAACTTGGCATTTCAACATAACAATCCTTGATTCTAAATGTCAACCCGCCTTTTTTTTATCCCAAATGATCAACTTAGTATGTCTAACTACCGTAACGCACTCACGGACCGAAATAGGCCAACTCTATTTTGTAGTACCAAAATAAAGAAATTTGTGGTACCAACTCTTATAAGGCTCGGTACCCGCACATAAAAGGCCTGGTACCCGCACACAATCGCAGGGTACCCGCACACTTAGGCACGGTACCCGCACAGTAGTATACAGTTATTTTAAATAGATAAATAATTATTTTATTTCATTTTCAGAATAATTGGTTAATGATTATCCCGATCATTTGATGTGACTGATACAATTATTTTTATGAGTTAACGTACAGACAACTACTGACTTGATTGATGTAACGTAAAGTACTGACATGATTGAATTAATTAAAATCATTTGACAGTTTGCACAAGGCACACAAGGCGCGGTACCCGCACACTCAGGCACGGTACCCGCACAGAATGCGCATGGTACCCGCACAATGAGTCACGGTACCCGCACACTTAGGCACGGTACCCGCACGCAATGCGTACCAAACATTACAACATATCGAATTTCCATATAAATTACACCTGTACAAATCAAACTCATAGGATTTAACCCCTCCTACCAAATTCTCCGACGGATGGCATTCTATTTTTTTGTGCTCTGCCGCGTATTGGGTCAACGAGTGGTGGTAACATATTCACCATTCCTTCAACGCGCTCGGTGACAGGCCATATGGTACCCTCGTACGCTAATTTCCATGTCTCCAAGCTGTAGTACGCATGGACTAGCGAATATACCCCTACATTAGTGTGTCCACAAGCCGCAATGGCGTGCGCACATGGGATACGATCGATATCAAACATCTTACAACTACATGACTTCGTATCGATATCGACCACCTTGTTCACTCCACGCCCGTATACATTATACTGATGAATGCCAATTTCCGAGACGTGTAGATTTTCTGAATTTATGTAGTGAGACCGTAGGATTGACTCGACTTTCGGCGTAAATGACGTTACATTGGCTTCCATCGAAGCTTCGCAAGTTCTTCGATGTTTACTAAACCAACTTGACGTCAAACGTTGTATCGAATCGAACAATCCTATGAGTGGAAGCTCTCTATCCGCACGTAGAGCAGCATTTATCGATTCCGAGCCGTTGGTGGTCATGATGTTGTACCTTGTTCTCGGGCAATACGATCTTGTCCATTTTGCCTTCGTACCCTCATCAAGATACGTATGCACGTTTAAATAGCGTTCCTTTAGCGTTTCCAGCAATCGATCGCAATCGCTCGTCTTGTAGGCGTACGCAATATTAAGGAATAACGCACAAGCACCTTTCTCCTTCATACGGGTCTTTATATTTTGTTGGATATGCCATGCACAGAACCCGTGAAACGCATATGGGAACACTGCCGAGACGGCTGTCTTTATACCGCCATGTCTGTCAGAAATTATGACGAGTTCATTTGTATCGGCCACAATCCGTTTTAATCTCGTCAAGAACTATGACCAAGATTCGGTAGATTCGGTGCTCGCAATACCCCATGCGATAGGATACTGATGGTAATCGCCGTCTTGCGCCGTTGCAACAAGCATCACCCCTTTATACTTTCCCTTTAAAAAGGTGGCGTCAATAGAAATTACCTTACGCATGTAAGCAAATCCCGTTATGCATGCACCGTATGCCAAAAACAGATATTTAAATCTGTTTTCCTCGTCCATCTCCCAATCCGTGACACTTCCGACGTTCATTTGCTTGACAGCCTCCAAGTACGCCGGATCAACGCGTAACAATCGTCCCCGTTACCAACCAACTCCTCCGTAGCGAGGTTCTTCCCTTTCCAAGCCTTGTAGTAAGAAACATTCAACCCTCTACTTTGCATCATAGACATGATAGCCTTTGGCGCGGGAATGTCTTTAGGCCCGCTAAAATTGTCAAGAAGCATCCTAGACACAACCGAGGAAGTTCCTTGACGATGGTTTCGACGTCGATGCGACACGCCGCATGTGTGTGTGCCGCAATATGTCCGTATCGAGAAAAAAGGGGAATCCTTATCCTTTGCAGCTCGAAAGCGCCACGAACATTGCTCCATCGCACACCTTACTACATATAAAGTCTTGTTCGACTTTACTAATTTGCACTCGAACGACGCAGCCAAAGCAATTTTGGATATCTCCTCGATAACTTCCGCCTTGTTACGAAACTGCTGCCCAACGTGTAGGCTTGAACCGTCCGGAAATGCAAAAGTACCATCAACAGCCTCTTCTACAGGGTTACGATCTACATCGTCATCTTCATCGTGATTGTGATCGCGTGCAACAAATTCCTCCTCCGACTCTTCAGTGTTTTCGATTGGCTCATCTTCATTTTGGTTCGAATGCCAACCCGAGTAATCCCTACCCCCAGACGGTCCAGCGATATCTTCAAGACCCTCATCTTCATTTTGGTTAGAAGGGCTGCAACCGTACCCCTCAAACGGTTCGATTTGCGCATTTTCATCGCAATCGGCAATGAGCCCGGTATTATTACTAGAAGAACCAACAAATGCGTCCGACGGAGCCGCATGCGCACATTCCACCACCTCGACATGAACCACGGGTCTCGATTGAGGCCACCAAAACCCAAGTACGCACGTAGAGCATAGTCGTTATCGATGTATATGGGCCTGGGATAACTGTAGGGTACATTTGGCATATAGCTTAGGTTTAGCCTCGCATTGTCGTTGCGAAACGCCAAGATCGCTACAATTTGCTCCTTTACGTCTTGTAACGTGCATGCGTCCTCATCCACAAAAATTGAATGCCAGCTACAATTTGACGCAGGGGACCAAGTAGAGGTATTGTCCTCGCCGATTAACCACCGACCATCGAATTGAAATACAATGTTGGTAATTGTCATATTGAGCACCTGCAATATAATGCAATGTTATTGTTTAGAAAACGATTGTCGTGATACGCTCGTGCTTATGTATGATCTTCAGCGAATGGGACCCAAACATGGGATCACGGTACCCTCACTCAATGGCAGGGTACCCGCGCATCAACGCAGGGTACCCGCGCAGGGACGCAGGGTACCCGCGCATCAACGCAGGGTACCCGCGCATCAACGCAGGGGACCCGCGCAGGGGACCCGCGCATAAACGCATGGGTCCATGCGCAGGGGACCCGCGCGTATTGCAAATGGTACCCGCACCTATATCTCATGATACCCGAACGCAGGGGTCCCATGCACAAAAACTTGACCGCAAAATATGTATTTTCAGGTCCGATTTCTCGTACTAACCACTGAAATATCGCTACTCTGGCTAGTACACATGATCTACTAAATAACCCATACATTTTAGGGGGTAATGGACTGGAAATTCACCATTTTCGACGTTAAAATTGCAGTTTTCATGTAACGAATGCTTACTGGTAAATATGCTGAAATGCGTTCTGTTTTCTTGGTTTGAGAAGTTGTTTTCCAGCACTAAACGAAGAGAACAGCTCGCGTCGCTTCTAGGTTTGTGAGAGAGGTGTGTGTGGTTACCCTTTGTTCTTTAAAATGGAGAAGATAATGCATTCATATCGATTGTATGGTATGGTTAAAGAGGGAGATGGACCCATGTTTAGTCAGTTATTGCGTCTGTACGGCGGCATATTTTCGTTTTTCTTTTTCTTTTTAATTTTAATGAGTTAAGTATGTGAATTACTTAATGTGGTTAACGTTTAAGTAAAGTGAGGGCTATTGACCAAAAAGTGATCGTCAACGAGGCCATTTTTTTAAAATTGACCCAGTCAAGGGCCATTTTTTTAAAAGACCCGGTATCAACTTTCCATTATATAGTTTACCTTTGCATAAATACCTCCATTTCAAGTATTAAGTAGTCAAAGAAGTGATCATTCAAATATGGCTTTGTCGCAGTTGAAACGACATGTGACAACCACGCCACTGCACTATAGGACAAGACACTAAAGACAATGGGTAAATTCCCTTTCGGACAGCCCTTGAAGTTTCAATTTCCTGATCAGTACCACTTCAAATATTTTTTCATGTTTAGTACACCAAACATTGAAAAGACGAAAATAACCATGCTTTACAGATTCAGTTATACCAACTAGTCTATATATTATACTAATATATTCAATTATTATACCAACTGTTATCACTGCTATATCAAGTCAAATTTAAGAGTATTATATCACTATTATACCATCTGTTCCCATTATTATACCAATATATTCAATTATTATCTAACTGTTATCACTGCTATACCAAGTCAAATTTAAGAGTATTATATCACTGTTATACCAAGTGTTCTCATTATAATACCAATATATTCAATTATTATACCAAATGTTATCACTGTAATACCAAAAGTAATGCTATTATAATATCCGAATTGTTTGGTATACATTCGAATTTATTGGTAGAATAATCAATTTTATTGGTAGAATAATCAATTTTATTGGTATAATAAGCGATTTTGTTGGTATAATAATCGTGTTTTGTGGTATAATACGCAAAAATCACTTTCATAGAATACGCAAAAAAACATTTGGTATAACAATGATAACGTTTAGTACAATAATTGAATAAATTAATATAATAGTGATAACAATTGGTATAAAAGTGATAACAATTGGTATAATATTCTTAAATTTGACTTGGTATAAAACTGGAGAGAATTGAAATAATATTTATGTATGAAGGTTATTTTTGTCTTTTTAACGCTTTTTAGGTACCTAACACACAATTTTTTTGAAATAGGTACCTAACAGGAAGAAATAATTCGAGGAGTATTTAAGAGGAAGTTGAAACTTGAAAGGATACTGAAAAGGGAATTTACCCAAAGACAATTAAAATGCGAATTCGAGAAAATAAAATTGGGGACTTCGAGACAATTTTAAATTAGCCCTCGCGAAATTATGTAAACATTGAGGACTATTTTAGATTTTATCTCGATACAAAATATAGTTTGTGAACATGGACAAAATCATAATTATAATAAATCAAAACCATAATCAAGAACCCTACTCGTCTTCAGCTATGATTGCATTGGTTTCAGTGTTTTTAGTGCTTGTTTCTTGGTTTTTTGATCAGAAGAGTATTAAAAAGAATTTCAAATAACAAATACAGAACACTCATACCAACACTCATACCAACACTCATACCAGTTCCCTTATTTGAATCGACGGTAAAAGAAACGAATCAACAGCAGTGAATAAGAACGAAGAGCAGTGAATAAGAACAAATATATTAGAGTATAAATATAAGATTGAATACATAAGTCATACCATTTTCTTGGCTTTCCTGATTTGAACCATCGGTTAAAAAAACAAATGAACAACGGTCAATAAGAACGAAATAGAAGAATATAAGAACAAATAAAAAAGAGTCGTACTATTTCCTTGGCTTCTCTGATTTGAATCGACTGTGAAATGCACATCAGTGAGCAAGAACGAAACAGAAGAGTATACCATTTTCTTGACTTTCCTGATTTGAATTGACTGTAAAAAACAAACACAGAACATCGAATATGAACAAAACAAACATCGACATAATGCTAAATCCTTAAGGGTACATGTTACTAATGTAGAAAACAACAGTGATGAATTAGCAGTTATAAATTATAAATCAAATCGAAATTTTAGGTCCACATCCTTATGAGAGTATCCATGTGCATAGATAAGTCCATCATGTTCACTGAAAGTAGTCAAATAAATGTTAAACTTTTATAGTTTATATGCAGTTGAATGATCGTTCATTGCCAGTTGAACGTCTCGCTCTACAACACAACTTGAAGATTTAGTTGTGAAATATTGCAATGTGGAGATCCGTCACACAATTTGTTTGATCTCTATAAATTAATATGTTGTCTAATTCACAACGGGTATGAAACCTTTCTCCCACCATTTATTTTATCTTATTTTGATTTAATACATAAAAAAGGAAAGTTCTATTAGAACATTCGTCAATTATATAATAGAGTTAAAATGAAACATTTTGAATCAAATATTGTTAAAATATTTCAGACGGTCTACTTGCTTGAAGAATACAATTGACGTCATGACATCTATCGATATCATACATATCACGGATCATGACAAAGAACAAGCAACATTTTGAGTCATGGGTATTTTTTCTTTGAGGGAGCAAACAACTCCGTTAAATTATTTCGAGATGTCATTGGTTGGTTGAGGGAGACATATTTTTTCAGGGCTATTTTAAAAAATAGACCTTGACCAAAGAAACTTTAAAAAACTAGACTCTTTGACTATTTTTTTTATCAATAGACTCCACTTTAGTTACCTTTTAATTATCTTTCCATAATAATTTTTAATAAGAAAAGAAAAGAAAAAAAGGAAAGAACATTGCAAAAAAGAAAAGAAGAAAGAAATGATATTTCAGAAAAATAAAAAAATAAAAAATTATGAAAATTACATAAATTGCATTAAACGCCATGAACAACAACCTGCATCTACCATGAGTGCATCATATCTTTAAATCTTGAAGAAGAAAACACTATGAAAACAGCTATATTCACATTCACTGAGCCAGTCGACGATTTATGCTCGAGATACTTAGAAATAACCAAGAACTAAGCACATTAAAGCTATATTTTGCACCATTTTTTTTTTGGGTTTCTGATTTTTCACTTGAATGCCATGACTTTCTAGTCAATTAGCTGCGAAATGGAATGGGTTTCGATGGATACGATGAGGGACTGTGATTCTGACAAAATCCGAGCTCAATCGATGCTTTTTTCTGATCTTCTGCATATTAAATCTGGATCACCTGCGCAGGGGACCCACCCGTATGCATGGTCCTCTGCATATATGCTCAGGGTACCCGTGCATACGAGCAGGGGGCCCGTTTATACGAGCAGGGGACCCGTTCATACAAGCAGGGGACCCGCGCATACGAGCAGGGGATCCGATATCTGTAATCTATATAATGTTGAAATTTCTTATGTAATATAATTTTTGAAACTCATTTTTACATATGGTGCATGTATTAGGGAAAAACACAACCAATAGTTCTATTCATAATTTTCTAGATGCAAATGGATTACAATTCCACAACCCACTATTTTTATTAACAATCAAGAGACTCAGTTTCTAAAAAGAGTTGTAAAATGCGGTCATGGAGTTTGCCAAATAAGGTATCTAGCTGTTGCTCGAGAAGAAATTTGTGTGAAAAAGGTTGCCAAAAGAGTAGAACTTTTGCAATCAGAGAATGCACAAATGATGGAAAATATTCGTACATTTAAGTTTAAGAAATAGAGCTGGTAAGAAATGTTGTTAATTTGAATATTAAACAAGCAAATTCGAAGAAAAAAAAAAGTGACTAAACAAGCAAATGCGGAAAATGCTTTAGCTTTTGTTCTAGTTGCATCATGGATTTTGTTTGGAGTATTTATTTATATGATAAGTAACTGAACAAGTAAATTATAGTTTGTTAAGTGTTGAAATAAGGAGTGAGTAAATTATATGCAATTAAGAAAGCTTTATAATACATGAGATGTATGTACATATTAATTTGGTGTTTGAAGTTTGAAACTTTGCCGAATGGTTATGAACATTGATTATACTTGAAATACTAACCAATTTTTATAATATATTTACTAAAAATTTATAAATACTAATCAAATTACGTTATATATTTACTAATCGATTTATATTACATACTTGAAATGTTTTGAAATACTTACATTGACTTTACACTTGAAGTATTATCCAAGTTGGTATTATGAGTAAAAGTCTATGTGGTATTGTATACATGTAACATTAATTTATAGTTTCACATGTAATTAATAGCGATGAATCTAAAGTAGGTCATCCTAATGATGATAAATATACATACGTTTATATATGCTAGAGTATGATTCTTTGCGTTTCTGGAATATGGAAATTCAATCAATCTCTTCCATCAACATATTTGATTCCGATCAATAGATATGCTAATAACGTGTTGATGTTTGCGTAATGTGTTATCTGTCACATACCACTTAGTCGGCTAAGATTCAGGGACATTAGCAGTTTCAGATTAAAGGTTTATGGTACATGATTTAGGGTTTTATGGTATAATGTTTATGATTTAGGGTTTTATGGTATAATGTTTATGATTTAGGGTATAAGGCTTAAGGTACACTAAAGTTAATGCAATTCTATCAATTGCATATATGTGCGGGTCCCTTGCATATATGTGTGGGTCCCTTGCATATGTGCATGGGTCCCCTGCACAAATATACACGGGTCCCTTGCGCTTGTTCAGTTGGTTGGAGAGGTTAAAGTTTTTCGCTAATACTACGAGATATCTGAACGAACTGCTCTCGATAAATTCGGACAGCTCAACATCATTCACAAAAGCAATAATTGTTTCGCTTGTTTCGACATACTTGGCTGTCAGAATTAATCTGCATACGAGATTCCGATCTTGATTGGTCATTTGTGTCCTCAACACAACCTGTAAAACCATTATATTAAAATTCAGGAGAATGACATATTCACGGGTCCCCTGGGCAACGTGTGTAGGTTCCAAACACGAGCGCTCAGGGGACCCAAACACGAGCGCTCATGGGACCAAAACACGAGTGCTCAGGGGACCCAAACACGAAATCTCAGGGGACCCAAACACGAACTCTCTTAGGGGACCCTCACACGAACACACAAGGGATCCAAACATGAATTCTTAGGGGACCCAAATATGAACGCTTATGGAACCCAAACATGAATTCTCAGGGGACCCAAACATGAACGCGCAGGAGACCCAAACATGAATGCTCATGGGACCCAAACATGAACGCTCAGGGGACCCAGGGGACCTAAACACCAATACTCAGGGGACCCAGATGTGACATATGGACCCATTCACGTTCCTCACTGAGCGTAGAGTACCATGTGTATGAGTCTCCTACAGCCCATACGACCGTGCATGCAAACCCATAAAACGAAATGCTAAAAGCACTGCAAAAAATCAAAGTAATGAATTTGCCGAGCAGACAAAACTCACATTCTCGACCATCGCACTGCTTGCCATCAATATTCTTGTGTGATTCCGGGTCTGGGTCTCTGAGAAATTGAATCGCGCTCCAATGAATTGCAGTAAAATCGTTGATGAAAATGACGAGTGAATTTGGGGAATGAACAGTCACTCTGACACGTTTTTACTGATTTTCGGTTAAAAAAAAATAAAAAATAGATATTTATTAATTGTAAAAGGTTAACAGTTGAGACTGCACTAAATAAGGGCAATATTGTCTTTTACGTTACATTAATAAGGGTATACTTGTACTTTTAGAAGGAAGAGTCGATTTTTTTAAAATTTGTGTTTGAGGAGTCTATATACTCAATTAATCCTATTTTTGCATGATATTTTTACTTTAAAATGAATGACAAGAAATGTTTTGATAATGGGAAACGTTTTGAGTTCCCCGTCATGATGGTGGTGTTCATCGCAGTGGTGTTATTGCTCGTCGCGTGGTGTTCTACGTTGTGGTGCTCATCATGGTGTATTGTCCATCGTGGTGGTGTTCCTCACTGTTTTGGTGATGTCTGTAATTGCATTTGTTATTAAATTATTTTTGTATATGATGTGAAAATATAATATTAACCTTAAATTATATATTATTTCAGTTTTACCCTTCAATCAAACATTTAAATTAATAATACATCTTAAAATATAGAGATACATGATCTTAAATACATGAATAATTAAGATTATTTAAATAGACTTAGTTCACATTAATATATGAAAAAAGCTATGAATATTAGTCATGTTCAATTATGCTAGTGGAATTAATTTTCATTTATTTTTGCAGAGATAATCAATGATGATCAAGTTCAATATACCCCAATCTAAAAGGAATCACTAGCTTTATTTACATATACTTTAAATATCAATTTCGTCAATTAATTAACCGTTGTGTACTAAATTGTACTTAATGATACTTCTATTTGAATTCATGAATATTTAAGTTGTTCGCAAAAGTATTATGCAGTGTATTAAACGCCACGTGACGCGCTATACCATTTATTTTTTTCAAAACGCGTAAGTGTGTATTTTATTTTATATTTTTTTACCAGCTATAGCGGGTTTCTTCTATGAAACTCGCTCAATAACTTAGGGGTGTTTGTTTTGGGGTGATCCTCCAAAATGTCACGGCGATCCTCCCATCACCACCTCCTCGTCACTGCGTTTGTGTTAGTGTAGGTGATTGGTCATCATCGTGATGAGGATCACCTAAGTGATCAAAAGATGGTGATATTTCAGCTTTTGGATCACTCCCAAAAAGCAGGGTGATCCTCCATCGTTGTGATAGAGTGATATTTTCAATATTACTTTGGACAAAATTACCCCTTATTCCTTATATTTAATGCTTAAAAAATAAAATAATTACTTTGAAGAATTATATAAAATACTTATAATTAGTACTTGTTTTAAAAATATATGTTTAAAGCTTAATAAATTAAAAGAAATATATTGAAGAATTATATAAAATACTTATTTAATGCTTAAAAATAATACTAGGTATTTAAACATTAATCATTATCACATAAAATATCACCTAAAAACGAACATATTGAAACACTTAAACTGCATAATTTACATAGGGTTAAATATTGACATTTATACAATATCGTTTCACACATTACTTCAATTAAACAAATACAATATTCCAATATCAACGCCTTTCAAGTCACCTCTCACATTTTTTTGTCAAAAAAAGTCCCTCTCATATTTCTTTTTTATTTGATAATTTTTTGTTACCGTTGGATGAGTTTGAATCTAAAGTACTGTATGATTGAAAGAATCTTTACATTCATTATGTTTAATTTGTATTGAAAGTTGATCTTTTGGGTTTAGGCATGCATGAATCACAAAGTTAATATATATATATATATATATAAATACACATAAATAAACTATTCATGCATGGTCTATACTGTAAAGTTGTTTGTGTTTTTACAAAGACTTGATGTTACGTCTTCTATTGGCAATTTGAATTTGTCTTTATTGGCAATATGATGCTGAAGTTGGTTTATGTTGGTAGAGATCACCACCCCATTTGACCATTCATCCGCCGCTCCCTACCAAAAAGAAGCCTTTGTTTTAGGACAACACATTAACTTGTATGTGATGTCAGACCGGGAAATCGAATGAGGTAAGTCGCGAGTACCAATTGCGAAGACCATCCTCGTACGAGCTTGCATTAAATTTTTTTTCTCTTTTCTCCAATTAACGGCCACCTCATAATCAAAGTCAGCATTTTTGGCGTCACTTAGCATCTTTGGCGTCACTTTTATAAAATTTGGACTGAAATTAAGTTTTATTTAAACTGTCCTCAAATTACTTCAATTTTAATACTTACACAACTAAAATTGCCACCGTTAAGTGTCCTAAATTGATACAATTTTGATAGTTTATGACTAAAATCAATATCCTTAACTAGTAATCCATGCACACTTCATGCGTGTGCAACAATGATTTAATTCGTTTTCTCTCACACATTTTGATTGTCGTGTTCAGTTATGTTAATATTCTTGTACCTGCTCACATTTGATTTTCAAAATGATGGAATAATAATGTGTATAGTCATAATTTATTATTATTATTATTTATTAATAAAAGTAAATAATTGGCAGGACAATTTTTTTTTCTCGAGACAAACGATAACTCATTCATGGTAGTGGGGTTCAATATTTTTATTTTTTTCCCAATTATTAGTTATAGAAAATATTTATTGGTTAATAGTGGTATACCAAAAATAGTTTTTAACTTTGCCTCAAATAAAAGAGTATAGATGAATATGACTAAAATATAATTAACACTATTTATAAGCATACGTGTACCAAAAACACAAGCAGAGAGAGAACGGTTCAAGGGCAGCATTTCCCGGGAAGCAACGGATGATGCACACGATCAATTGCGAGCAGGAAATGATTGTATGGCCACCCATTTATCTCGTTCTCTCTCGTCATCGACCTTGAATTTAATCTCCTTCTATTTTGTGCAATTCTTGTCCTCCGCTGTTCCTCTGTCATCTCTTGGATCTGGATTATCATTCTGTCTCCTCTGCATCTTCCCCCCCATTCCCTTTCCCCAAAATCATTTTGGCTTTTTTTCGCACATGGTTATTGTTTGAAAGGTTTTCCTTCGAACGCGATGGGAATGCTGAAGATGCGCGTGCTCTCCTTTCTGTGCGAACAATCACGCTTGCTTACTGATTGATTAGTTGAGTCGAACGCCACATGTCGTAAAAGATAATTGGGGAATCGACGAGGAGAGAATGAGCGCGACGAGGTTCATCCTATGCACTGAAAGTAGTCAAATAAATGTTAAACTTTAGTTTATATGCAGTCGAATGATAATTCATTCCCAGTTGAACATTTCGCTCTACAACACAAGTTGAAGATTTAGTTGTGAAATATTGCAATGTGGAGATCTGTCACACAATTTGTTTGATCTCTATAAATTAATATGTTGTCTAATTCACAATGGGTATGAAACCTTTCTCCCGCCATTTATTTTATCTTATTTTGATTTAATACATAAAAAGGCAAAGTTCTATTAGAACATTCGTCAATTATATAATAGAGTTAAAATGAAACATTTTGAATCAAATATTGTTAAAACATTTCAGACGGTCGACTTGCTTGAAGAATACAATTGACGTCATGATATCTATCGATATCATTCATATCGCGGATCATGACAAAGAACAAGCAACATTGAGTCGTGAGTATTTTTTCTTTGAGGGAGCAAACAACTCCGTTAAATTATTTCGAGATGTCATTGGTTGGTTGCGGGAGACATAGATATACATAATAAAAATTATTAAGGCCATCTGCAAACATTCCTCTATATATATAAACAAACAAATATTTAAAATAATTAAATTACCTAAATTATTAATTTGTTTTATCATTAAATAAATAATTTGATTACCTATAATATTAATTTGTTTTATAAAGAAAGATTTTTAAATTTTTAGTTAACTATTTAATTAATTATAACAACAAGCTAATGTAATGATCAAATTTATTAATTCTAAATTTCAAAGTAAATTACTATTAAACTACTTTTTTTTTTCCATTCTGTTCAAACCGTAAAAATGGTAAACTATTATCACTGATTGTCTTCTCTCTCCTCTGTCCACTTCATATTGTTCATTCCGATTTAGAGGTATATCCATGAAAAGAATCTCAACTTTATTTTGAAACTCCACTAACTACCATTAAAGAATAAAAGAAATTAAAAAAAATAAAAGGGTGAACAATGCCTCGCAAAATAGCAGAACAATGTCCAACTCTAGTAATGACGTCCATCGCCAGGTTTGAAGACCGATTGAAGATCTTCTAATATGTTGATCAAAGGACTAACACAATAACAACACGTAATATAAAGGACAAGACGAACACACCAAATAAGCAAATTCACTTCCTCAAATAGGGAATAAATTCAAAGCTTTCTACTTCATAAAGCGAATTCAAAATGTTCTACTTAATAAAATAAGGAATTTAAAACACTCTAATTTATTAAGGAGATATGATATTTTTACTTTAAAATGAATGACAAGAAATGTTTTGATAATGGGAAACATTTTGAGTTCCCCGTCATGATGGTGGTGTTCATCGCAGTGGTGTTATTGCTCGTCGCGTGGTGTTCTACGCTGTGGTGCTCATCATGGTGTATTGTCCGTCGTGGTGGTTTTCCTCACTGTTTTGGTGCTGTCTGTAATTGTATTTGTTATTAAATTATTTTTGTATATGATGTGAAAAAGAAGCATTCGCTTTAGGACAACACATTAACTTGTATGTGATGTCGGACCAGAAATACGAATCAGGTAAGTCGCGAGTACCAATTGCGAAGATCATCCTCGTACGAGTGTGCATTAATTTTTTTTCTCTTTCCTCCAATTAACGGCCACATCATAATCAAAGTCAGCACCTTTGGCGTCACGTTTATAAAATTTGGACTGAAATTAAGTTTTATTTAAATTATCCTGAAATTGCTTCAATTTTAATACTTGCACAACTAAAATTGCCACCGTTAAGTGTCCTAAATTGATACAATTTTGATAGTTTATGACTAAAATCGATATCCTTAACTAGTAATCGATGCACACTTCATGCGTGTGCAACAATGATTTAATTCGTTTTCTCTCACACTTTTTTGTTGTCGTGTTCAGTTATGTTGATTTATTCTTGTACATGCTTACATTTGATTTTTAAAATGATGGAATAATAAAGTGTATAGTCATAATTTGTTATTATTATTTATTAATAAAAGTAAATAATTCGGAGAACAGTTTTTTTTTTTTTCTCGAGACAAACGATAATCATTCATGATAGTGGAGTTCAATATTTTTATTTTTTTCTCAATTATTAATTATAGAAAATATTTATTGGTTAATAGTGGTATACCAAAAATAGTTTTTAACTTTGCCGAGTATAGATGAATATTACTAAAAATATAGTTAACACTATTTATAAACATGTGTTCCAAAAGCACAAGCGAAGAGAGAACGGTTCAAGGGCAGCATTTCCTGGGAAGCAACATATGATGCCCACGATCGCGAGCAGAAAATGATTGTATGGCCACCCATTTATCTCGTGCTCTCTCGTCATCGACCTTGAATTTCATCTCCTTCTATTTTTGTGCAATTTCTTGTCCTCCACTGTTCCTCTCTCGTCTCTCGGATTATCATTCGGGTGTCCTCTGCATCTTCCTCCCCCATTCCCTTTCCCCAAAATCATTTTGTTTTTTTTTTTTTTCGCACAGGGTTAGGGTTTGTAACGTCTTCCTTCGAACGCGATGGGAATGCTGAAGATGACGCATGCTCTCCTTTCTGCGCGAACAATCACGCTTGCTTACTGATTGATTAGCTGAATCGAACGTCACCTGTCGTAAAAGATAACCGAGGAATCGAAGAGGAGAGAATGAGCGCGACGAGGTTCATCAAGTGCGTGACGGTCGGCGATGGTGCTGTCGGAAAGACCTGTCTCCTAATCTCCTACACGAGCAACACCTTCCCTACCGTACGTACATCTCCACCACACCTCTTCTTTCAATCTATTTCGTTTAAGTTTGAGACTTTCATGGATTTATAATGGCTTGATTTTTTTTTTTTTTTTTTTTTTTTTTTTTTTAATCTCCACCCACCTTTTTGTCTTTCTAGGGCAATTTGTATTGGGTGTAATCTGTATGATCGGATGTAATGAGCCTGAATTTAGCTTGAACAGGGTTTGATGTGATGTAGTTACGTCATCATTTGACCCGTTTCTTTATTAATTTTGGACTCTTTTTTGTTGTCTAATGAAACAGGATTACGTGCCTACGGTGTTTGATAACTTCAGTGCGAATGTAGTTGTAAATGGAGCCACTGTTAACCTTGGATTGTGGGATACAGCAGGTAATTTGCTTGCTTTACCAGAAAGATGAGATTATACGCACTATTTATTTTGTAACTTGAGTTCTCTTCATTGATTATCTTTCTGGTCTCATCTTCACAGGGCAGGAAGATTATAACAGATTAAGACCTCTGAGCTACCGTGGAGCTGATGTTTTCATTTTGGCCTTTTCCCTCATTAGCAAGGCCAGCTACGAAAATGTCGCCAAGAAGGTTAGATTACTCTCCTTACCTTTTGTTTCAAAAGATCCCATCTCTATCTTGTTATAATTTGTCTAAGATAAACCATCTTCAGCTTGTATTTTTGAGTAAATTATGTTATACCCCACGTGGTTATATACTGATATGCACTTAACTACCCTGTGATTTTATATAGCGTGAAACTCTCCCATGCTGTCTAAAACTTAGCATCGTATCCCCAATGCTGTCTAAAACTTAGAATCGTACCTCCGGTGCTGTCTAAAACTTAGAATTGTACCTCCTGATTAGGAGAGAAAATGACAAGGACCGTATGATTAAATAAACCAAACCACCAGAGTGTTTTACGTTATCTTGGAACGGTTTTGATGCTTATTTTTTAAAATCACAAGTGTGCTATATGCTAGTAACCCCGTATTTTTTGTTTTTCTTTTCCAGTGGATTCCTGAACTGAAGCATTATGCTCCTGGTGTTCCTATAATTCTTGTTGGCACCAAACTCGGTGAGATTAATTGAAATTAATATCCAACTCTTGCATGGTCTTGAAAATAATATATTATTGATAGCTTCTACTTAATCATTTACGATATGTTTTTGGATTCAGATCTTCGCGATGACAGCCAATTCTTCGTGGACCATCCTGGGGCCGTACCAATCACCGCAGCACAGGTATAATAATCTCTGCTTAATCATTTGCTGATTGTACTTATAATCCCACTTTGGAGATTAAGCCTCTCTAATCTTCAAAATTTTCAGGGTGAGGAGCTGAGGAAAACGATCGATTCCCCTTCTTACATAGAATGCAGTGCGAAATCACAGCAGGTTTTTTTTTTTTATTTCTCTTTTTTTTTTCCGAGATTGGGTTTTTGCGTATTTCTCCCTTGGATTAAAATCTGCTGAAACATTCGCGTTGCCTCCCTCAGAATATCAAAGCGGTGTTTGATGCTGCGATAAAAGTGGTGCTTCAGCCCCCGAAGCAGAAGAAGAAGAAAAGCAAGGCTCAAAAGGCTTGCTCTATATTGTGAATCAGCACCAGATATGGAAGCTCATTAATCCATCGTTATATGTTATGGATATCGTATCCTTTTTTTTCTCTTGGGTATTAGTTATCGTCTCGTGTAGAACTTTTATGTTAAGCAGCTCACTTTGTTTTGAAATAATAATTACTCTGGTTGTTAAGAACTGTTATTTTTCTCAAAAAAAAAAACCTTTGTGGGTGTACATACTAGTATTCAAGCACACTCACGTGTGCGTGTGCAAAATTTAGATTATTTAAATAATTGAAAGAAAATTGGAATAAAAAAATACGAGCGGTGGTTTCGAGGGATTGGATGTGCTATTTTTTGTTTTATAAGTTAGGAACGTGAGTATTCATTTTTTAAATATAATTAAAGAAAAATCGTGTTTGATCAATAGTGATATACCGAATGATAATTTTTAACTTTGTCTCAGACTTAATAACATTTAAAAAGTAAATAATAGTATAGATGAAAATATTTAAAAAGTAAATAATATTTTCGAAATGATAGTTTAATACATAAACAAAGATATAAGGATAAATAGTTCATCAATCCCTCTGAATAAATTCAAACATTAGAGAAAAAAATAACTCTTTAAATGGCTAGTGGATACTACCAAAAGTCTACAGTAGTATTCACTTTGTTCCGTCTTTAATTTTGAAATCTTGTCTTCTTCGGAAAAGATACTTCCACTTCGGAGAAGAAACTCATACAAAAGGAGATACAAGCTCTCTGATCGGGGGACTTGACAACAAGAAAAACAAAAGCTGAATATAGACCGCGAACAAGATAGAAAAAACATAAAATAATGATTTCTCCTAACCTCGGTAGGGGGAGAAGGAATTTTTGTAATTTTTTGTGGTTGTAGAGAGAAGATGTAGAGAAATCGTTAGAGAGAGTGTTATGAAGGAATACTAGCCACAATTTGATTACAAAATTTGAACTAGTTAAAAAAGCGAATTATTGAGTAGACTTCTCATAGATGCATGCGGTCTTGGGATGGACGAAATTGTCCATCTCTGGAGATTTTTCGTTCACAAGCAAACGGAGATGAAATTGTCCATCTTTGAGACTGCTACAAGTCTGAAAAATGGAGAATCGGATGTGAAGAACATGGACCACAGTAAAGAATTAGATGCCGGAAACGAGGTGGAAAGTATACGCCCCGTCCCTGCTAATGAGTGAGATTTTGCTCGTGTTCTGCAGGGATAGAAAATTGGGAATTTTGCCCCGTTCAGGGTGAGTCTTCGCGGGAACGGAGAATTTTCGTTAGAGTATTATTTATGTATAACTAGAAAAATAAAGATTGATAATTTATACTCTTTTATTAAGCGTGATCATTCCACCATCAAATTTGGTGTAACATAATTAACCAATCAGATTTTAGCTACAATTAATAATTAAGAAAAGAAAATTGGTCTTTCATTCATTTTTATTTTAATACTAAAATAAAAAAGTTATTACAAGCATAACCACCTACCTATTATATTGAGGAATGATTCAAATAAATCCTCCCATATTTGATTGGCGTTTTTTTTTTTTAAATTACACATCAATAATTTTTGTTTGCTTGGGTGTGTATATATACTAGTGATAATAAAACTCTTTGTTGCGAAATATATCATGGCCCTCAAACTTCTGTCATATTAAGCAATTACCCCATTTCTATAAAACTTCACAAGCTCGTTATCTTCGGTCCCCCGGCTCATCACCTCATTCAAATCAAGCAAGTTCAATCAAATATACTATTACTGTGTGTAAATTTAGCTGCCATTGACGATTTCTTTTTTTCTCATTTGTGTGTGATTGTTCTAGGTTTAGTTTCGCTGGGCACTCCTTGCCGTGTTGAGCTGAGTTCGTCATCAAATTTCACCCTGTCGCACTCTTTTTACATCTTTCGTCTCAGCTTTAGGGAACAGAATAAGCTGCCTTCATCTTCGTTCGTCATCATGGTTGTATCTATTCCCAATTCTGAGATTTTAGTAGAGGATTCCTGAGCAAAGCAACATAGAGTAATAGTAAATTCGCTGTGCTCGTTTCTGGTAACAAACTTTGGTCCCTCGTTGTAATAAATTCACATCCTTTCTTGTATGCTATTTAATTATTTTTTTAATTCTTCCTGCCGTAAGTGGTTTTTCAGGTTGAACCGGTTTGATCATTCAATTCAGAATTTTCGGAGGCTGAAGTTGTTTGTGTTTGAGCACAGCTTTGGATGGGCTTATGTGCAGCAGCATGGTATCATTGTGTGATGTTTCTCTCACCGCTTCATGTTTTCTGATGTTCTATTGCAAGTTTTCATTTCAAAGGCACGAAGTTGTACATATCTGGAGAATGAATGCAGCTGAATCAAATTGTGTTCTTCATTTTTCCCTTGTTTCAGGGGTTAAGCGATAAATGCTTGCGACATGCTGTAAGTATTGATGCAGAGAGGGCGTATAGGAATATTTTTGGCAGAAATCTGAGGTACTTTTGACTTTGTTAGTTATGATGATGTTCTTGCATAAACATCGCGTGAAGTAACTTATGGTCATGTTTTAGCAATTTATGCAGATGCAATAACTTTTTGGCGCCGAATATTCTAACATTATGCTTCCGGTCGAAGCACAAATTTTCAGAAAGGTTCTTGAAGGGTGTAGATGGCTATGAAAAGGTAACTTATCTCCACATGAATCAAGATACTGATTCATATACCAAAGTTTAAAATCTCCGTGCCCCCTTATTTTAGTTATGTAGAACTTACACTGTGTATCTATAACAAGTTCATGAATTTTACGTTCACTTATTTCTGCTTCTACTAGTGTATGTGCTACATCTTATAGTTTCTACCATGTATTGATTAAAATGGAGTTATAGTTCATGTATTCATGATAATGAAGAGGGATCTACTGTTTTCTTTGGTTAAGTAGGTTTCTCAATTACTCATGTCTGAGGTTTTGAAGCTTTGTTTTCCTTGTAGGAATCAGTTTTGATCGGTTACACAGCCCTCGATGACATAATTGGAAATAACAAATACCGAGCCAAGTTTCAAGAGAATCTCAAAGACCACTACATTGACTTTGATGTCACCACGACATGCAAAAAGTTCCCTTGTATCAATTTAGGTTCGTTCCCCACCGTTGAATTGTACGATGAGCCCTATTCTCACACCACAGATTCGATCGTGCCAGAGATTTTGGAGGATTCGTCTCCTAATGTTCATGAAGCAAGTTGGGAAGATCCCGATTTTGTGTACGGGTATTTACAAGATATACATGTGGAGTCTAACACTAATGCACCTCCTCAAATTAAAGAGAAAATTGAAAAGTCAAATGCATCTTCCAAAGAACTTGATTGGGAAACAGAAAAGAAGGAAGTGTTACAAAGTTCTTGCTCGGTGGCGGAGATTCTCGATAGGGATATTAGCTGCATACCTGGGTTGACCAAGAGGCAGATCACTCAACTCGAAAGCTGTGGTTTTCACACGGTGTGTTCATATAAAGAACTTCTTTCTAAAAACCGTTTCGTGTAAGATTTACGTGTGTTCGAGCCTTATAGTGGACTTGATTTGCAGTTGAGGAAGTTGCTGCATCATTTTCCTCGAACGTATGCTGATCTACAAAATGCTGAGGTTGAGTTCGATGATGGTCAGTACCTGATTTTTGTTGGCAAGATCATGTCTTCGAGGTAAGAGATTCTACTGATATTTATTTATATCCGTGTTCTAAGGTTTTGTTGAAATTAATTGTTGTCATTTAGTCTTTTCATTGTGGGTAGCGAACTTCTACTGAATTTTTCTCATTATTAGAGTTTTAGTGACATTTTTTTTAACTTTTCGGATATCTGTTTCAAAATAGGAGCTATGACTTCCTTATACTTTAGACACAGAGTGCTTTTGGAGTTTGTTATTTATTTATTTATTTCAATTATCTGTGAAAAATTAATCTTGGAATTGTTTGGTTTGGTTCTGTAGGGGAATTCGGGCGAGTTGTTCGTTTTCATTTCTCGAGGTTATTGTGGCTTGTGAGGTTGCAGATAGCAAGTCGAACACTGAACTCACAGACAATGATAATCAATGTAGTAGAAAACGAACGATATATCTGCATTTAAAGAAATTTTTCCGTGGGACCCGCTTCACATACGCACCTTTTCTGAAAAGTATCCAAGAAAAGCACGAGGAGGGAGATATAGTCTGTGTTAGTGGGAAGGTGGGTTAATCCCAATAATTTATTTTTTTTAATCTTCAAACTAAGCATTTACGTTTTATTTTGTCTCTTTTGTTTCTGAAAAAGGTACGATCCATGAAGAAGAAAGACCACTTTGAAATGAGAGAGTATGACATTGATGTGCTCAATGATGATAGTGATTCTTGTACTTCTGCAAAAGGGAGACCATACCCGATATATCCATCGAAGAAAGGTCTCAACCCCAAGTTTCTTGGGGATATTATAGCAAGGTTTGAATATTGTTCTTTTTTTTTCCCAAGTATCTTTATTAGTTCTTTTCTTTTATAATGTCTGGTTCTTTGTAATTTTGACAGAGCGTTAACAACATTGCCAATTGGTCTCGATCCTCTCCCTAAGGATATCACCAATCAGTTTAAACTATTATCCCTAACTGATGTATGCAATATACTCCCTCTGTATCTTTGATGTTACATTATGTTTTATGTAATTAACTCCTTCATTTTGTCATAAGATAGTGTAAGTCATTGTACCATGCAGGCATATTTTGGGATTCACCAGCCTAATAGCATGACCGAGGCTGATTTAGCTCGCAAAAGGCTTATTTTCGATGAATTCTTTTATCTTCAGGTTATAATAGTACGCAATCTTCGGTGGCCTTGTCCTTTTTATCATGATTATTAGAAAAATCAATTTCCCAAAGGCTAAAACATCACTTTCTGTGTATTTCTTCTCAGTTGGGAAGGTTATTCCAAATGCTCCAGGGCCTCAGTTCGAAGCTCGAACGTGATGGTCTTCTTGAGAGATATTTGAGGCCCGATGTGAACTCGACGTTTGTTGATGAGTGGTCGAGCCTCACCAAACAACTCTTGAAAGTTCTTCCTTACACTCTTACATCGAGTCAACTAAGTGCTGCTTCGGAGATCATATGGGACTTAAAACGACCCGTTCCAATGAATAGACTGTTGCAGGTCTGAAACTTAACTATCTTTTCAGCAGCTTCTGTTTTTTTCTCTCATTGTTTCGTTTTTCTTTTTCCTTCGTAGATGGATTTGGCTCTCGCGTGATTCCAAAATACTAAATTGTTGCAGTATTAGCGACCTATTGAAATTTTGTTGTCCAAATAAATAGCTTTGGAACATCCCATCTTTGCTTTCATATTACAGAATTAAAAGGGAGGACGCCGTTTTCGGTCCCCATTGATTGGGTTATGGGCGTTTTTGGTCCTCATGTTCCGAGATACTACATTTAGTCTCCAATGTTACCGATTTTCGGCGATTTTGGTCATCTGGTTAATTTAACCGTTAAGTTGAACGGAATTACGGGCCGGACGGGCCGGACCGGGTCACACCGAATTTTTACGGGCCAAAGATGGGGATCCGGCCCGTAAACTCGGGCTGACCCGACCTGTCCAACTTTCCGGTTAAAATTAACCAAAGGACCAAAATCGGTAACATTGAGGACTAAATGTGGCATCTCAAAACAATGGGGACCAAAAACGCCCACACCCCAAACATTGGACACCAAAAATGGCGCTCGCTCGAATTAAAACTTCCCCACATACATAGTAACGAGATTTTTCTGTTTTGTTCGTTTGTTCTTTTGCCTATTCTTCAGGGTGACGTTGGATGCGGGAAGACCGTGGTAGCATTTCTAGCATGCATGGAGGTAATTGGCGCAGGTTATCAGGTAAGCTTCAGACACACATTTAAATTTGTGTAAGAATTCAAGCAACGGGCTTTGCAACGGCACATAGTATATTTTAACTTGACTCAATTGTCTCATCTGTACTCGAATTATTCATCTGTAGGCTGCATTCATGGCTCCAACAGAGCTATTAGCTATCCAACACTATGAGCACCTTATTGGTTTGCTAGAAAAATTCGAAGAGCCCCATCGAAAACCTACGGTTGCTCTTCTAACAGGCTCCACTCCGTCAAAGCAAGCCCAATCGATCAGAAGAGTAAACGATCCAATATCTTCACAAGATTTGTTAATTATATTATGAAAATGGTGTGAAGTCCACGTATTATTACGAATAATGATATCTTTCCTCTTCGATTTGATGATTCTTTTTTTCAGAGTCTCCAGAACGGTGACACATGTATGGTTATTGGAACCCATTCCTTAATCGCTGACAAGGTCGAGTTTTCAAGATTACGCATCGCTGTCATAGACGAGCAGCATCGTTTCGGTGTTGTACAGAGAGGACGCTTCAACAGCAAGGTAACTGCCATTTTTTTTTTGTTTTTGCTAATGAATACATTGCTTATGTAGGTTTGTTGAAAATCATGTTCTGTCGATTTTTCAGCTGTACTTCAACAACATAACGTCCCAAATGTCAAACGACGGTAATGCCCGTGACAACAAAGTCCTAATGGCTCCGCATGTTTTGGCGATGTCAGCTACGCCAATACCGAGATCTCTGGCTCTCGCGTTGTACGGTGATATGTCTTTAACTCAGATCACCGAGTTGCCACCTGGAAGAACGCCCGTGAAGACTTACATCGTCGAAGGAAACGAAGATGGCTTCGAGAAGGTTTACAAGGTACACCTTTTTTTTTTTTCAAGTTCAATTAGCGCCATTTGTCAATTAGCCTACCCTTCGAAATAATTAGATAATAATTCGAATTAAAAATGCCATTACAGGTTTTAATGATTCAAGATGCTTGATTGGAGTATCGATCGAATATATTTGAATGATTTAATAATATTAAATTGGCTTGAAATATTTCTCCGTCGTGTAAGTTAAGAGGGGTAGCACTTTCAGGACACACAACTTAAGGGGTTGCAATTTTCGGACACCAACTTCTAAAATTGAAGCAGGAAAACAAGCAGGACAAACAAGCGTGACGGAAAAACAATTAAGCCTATTTAGTTTATTATTACAAGTTACAAGCCTAACAACAACTATCTACAAAACATTTTATTTTCACATTCCCCGAGTTTGCGCGTATCTGTAATTTTAAAAACACTTCCTCCTCACAACGCAGATGATCTCCGAGGAATTAGACGACGGTGGCAAAGTCTACCTCGTGTACCCCGTGATCTCCCCCTCCGAGCAGCTCCCCCAGCTACGCGCCGCCTCGGCCGAGCTCGAGGCCATCTCCCAGAGGTTCCCCTCCCACGTCTGCGGGTTATTACACGGACGGATGAGGGGCGACGAGAAGGAGGAAGCCCTCAACCGGTTCCGAACGGGGGAGACGAAGATACTCCTCTCCACGCAGGTGGTGGAGATCGGCGTCGACGTCCCCGACGCCTCCGCCATGGTGGTGATGAACGCGGAGAGGTTCGGGATCGCCCAGCTCCACCAGCTCAGGGGACGGGTCGGGAGAGGAGAGAGAAAGTCCAGGTGCGTGCTGGTGGGGTCGACCGAGTCGAGCCTCAGGAGGCTGAGGGTGCTCGAGGGGTCGTGCGACGGGTTCTACCTCGCGGGCATGGATCTGGTGCTCCGCGGGCCGGGGGACCTGCTGGGGAAGAAGCAGTCGGGGCACCTGCCGGAGTTTCCCGTCGCCAGGCTGGAGGTGGACGGGAGCGTGCTTCAGGACGCGCATTTGGCTGCTCTCGTGAGCTTTTTTTTTTTTTTTTTTTTTTGAGGAATCTTATTTATTGCAGCCTATGTGCTTAGTTATTATTGTGTGTGCAGAGGATCTTGGAGGATTCGCAGGACTTGGAGAAGTATCCTGATTTAAAAGCGGAGCTTAGCATGAGGCAACCTTTGTGTCCTTTGGGAGACTGAGACGATGACATATTTTTAGGACACGCTTTCGTGGAGATCAGCTTTCTCCGCCGTAATTATGTAAATGTTTTTTTTTTTTTTTTGCTTAGGATTTTGCTATAAGATGACAGGTTTCTCTGGAACTTATTAGCAGCCACAACTGCGATGTTACCTCGCAAAATATTTTGAGAAGATGGAATAAATTGTTGCATCATGCCTTAATACTAGAAAACCTCAAATTCTCCTCCGAATCGGACCGCTGGAATCTCATTTGGAGATGGGAAGTGTCTCCAAAGGATGATGCAATTCTTGTGTTTGACTTCACATAAAATTACTTCTTCCTCATGAAAAAAGGAACGTGTTCAACGTTGCATTTTCGTCAGCCTCTTGATCGATTTGTGATCGTTGCTCTATTGCAGAATAGTCGATTATACGTGTGTTTTCAGCAATTGATACTTTGATTGAAACTAGCTTGTTGATGACCCGACTTTATAATAGTAGATTTTTCTCGACATAAATACAGAAGCCGCTGTCCTGAGGCCGCTGTTGCATGAGATTCGCAATATGATTGCGAGGGAATGACATATCATTATTCAGCATGTGTGTCGAGAAGGAAATTCTTGCGCTCATTGTTGATTTTTTTGTCATCATATGAGGAGGGGAGAAAAAGTTAAGGCAAATCTCTTGAACCAAACATATTTTCATTATACATACAATACATCACACATACATTTTTATAGCTAACATATGACAAAAGTTTCTGGCATGAACCATGCTTTGTCGAACATAACACATCACAAAGCATGGTGACTAAAGACTTCACCAAAAATTTCAACTTGGCCCATGCTTTACCAAGCTAACACATTTGAAGGCATGAGATACATCACTACAAGTGCAAATCATCCTAACATTAATGAAAATATTATAGGTAAAATTATAAAATTAGGTCGCTAAGTATTCAAGTTTTTGTTTTTGGGTCACTATGTTTGATAATTGCAAAAGTAGGTCACTAACTTTGTACGTCAAAATAATTTTGGGTCATATTTTCAATTTTAGGTCACTAAGTTTATATTTTTCGATTTTGGGTCACTAAGTATATACATTTTTCAATTTCGGATCACTCATTTGGTAACTAACTTTGTAAACATAGTGACACAAAAATGAAACATGTATACTTAGTGATCCAAAATCGAAAATATATATACTTAGTGACCTAAAATTGAAAACATGACCAAAATTTGTTTTGACATACAAAGTTAGTGACCTACTTTTGCAATTATCAAACATAGTGACCTAAAAATGAAAACTTGAATACTTAGTGACCTAATTTTATAATTTTGCCAATATCATATTATATTAATGTTTCAACACTCATAGTATTTAAAGGCGCGAGACGCAGAAAGACGATAAAGGATCGCCTACCTCAAATCTAAGGCCAACGTGAGGCGCACCCTATATTACACATTAAATATTGATTCTTGTAGCATGAATAAGGCACATGTATGCATATGATAACAAACTATTAGTACAAACCAATACTTACAAATAAAAAAGAGCATAAACTAGGATAGAGAAGATTAATTACAAAGTGTAGAAAAGCTTGCTCCTTTGTTGTTCTCATATTGAAAAGTCTTAAGGTTTAAATATTAATTTTTGTAACAGCAAGCTTTTGGATGTGTGCCTCTGATAGAAGCTTTTTGGGATGTCTTGTTTATACTTTGGCCACTTCATACATAATTTCCGTATCTATTTTCTTTTTTTTTTTAAAGAAAATTGTATGAGGCGCGCCTTACTAAAACTGTGCGCCTCGAGGCGAAAGGCCGTTGCCTCTCGGTGCGTCTTTAAATAAACACTATGCATATGCTGATTAAGCAATAATTATGATGCCTATTGGAGTTCATCATATTCGTTCAGTTCTTAGAGGTCTTTCCACATTTCTATTAGGTAACATTGTAGGGGCGGATTATCATACCCCGCTCTATTCCCGATGTAGTTTTATTCATTGCTTCGGCCTCCTCTTCCACCAAATAAATAAATAAATAAAAAAGGTTTCCAAGTTAAGATGAGTTAGGGGAAAATAGCAAATCATACAAAAGAAAACAAAGGGTTTTAGTGAAAACAACAAAAGTGGCCGAGAACATGTTCAGATTTTTCCGTGACAATACGATAACGTTCCTTTTGATTTGATTTGAACGTCTTTAGAGTAACTTTTTTTTTTTGTTTTGTTTAGTTCACTTGTTCGAATGGTACTAACTCACAATCGTCCCATAGGAAGTCCGCAAGCTAGCGACACAATAAGTTTAGTATCTCTCCGGCAGTGAACATACCAATGTGACTCTTTCGTAGTGTGGATCATCGCATATCGTGTAGGCCAACTCAGAAACTCTTCAACTTCCCTAGCTCGTATGTCTCAGATGAGCCATCAAACTCGTCAATGGTAATGTTGTGTTTGAATCATTTTTTTACAGTATATCCATTTGCAAATCGTAAATTAGCACAGTGACAGTGGTGATGGAGAACATGCTCATCTTTATTTTCCTGCATCCTTTTTTTTTTTTTTTTTTTCCGTTATTCGATCTTATTTGTTCTGCGCAAATGTTATGGTTAATTGCCGGATTTTGGTAGTTATCGACTATGTTTTAGGTTTCTTCTTTTGCACTTGCAAACTCATACATTATTGATAGATATCCCATGGTGGTTATCCTATAACTGATCTGCTACTGGTCTCTGGTTTGTCTATGTTATTGTTTTTGTGTTTGTTCTTTGATTCACTTTATGGCTGAGAATGCAAGACATTTAATTTTCATTAGTGAAACGACTACCATATCATATGTTCATTAAGGATGTAAAAACCAAGGATTATGCACCTTTTTATAAATTGTAATTCACAATTGACAATCAATGGCACCGCCATAGGATTCGTCGATCAGCAGGTCATTTGTATGATTGGATAATCGGATGGAACAAATTACAACTCATGTGCACTAAAAAGAAATAATGAAAATCAATCTTGTCGCAAGTCATTAATGAGCCAACGTAAGAGAAAAATAACTTGAAATAATAATATGAATGTAGTGAAATGGATGACCGAGTTGATCTCGACGATCGGTTGAATAAATATCTGAATGCCTTTGATACCATTTAAGACGACAAGAAAAAATGTAGTACGATCATAGATGTTTTAGGTTTGATATCATGTCGAAGAGGAAATTTGCAAAAAGAAGAAATTCAGTGTTACTATAATCCGACCAAAATGAATTCCGAGTGGAGAATGCGTTACTAAACTACATTATAACCTTTCGATAATTTAGATGGTTTCATACCTCCTATAACTATTTACCCTACATACATAAGAGGAAAATTGATTAATGACAACAATAGTATGAATACATATTTTGGTTATCAGCAACGAAAGCACAAGAGTGCCGGGAAAATTTGCGTGAGGCGCTAAGATAAGGTTTCATTTGTTTTGATTCGGGGGAATGTTTACATATTTGGTCCCCGTTGTTTGGCCTATGGGAGTTTTTGGTCCACCATTTTTCCGAGTTACGGTTATCCCCAATGTTACCAATTTTGGGCGTATTCGGTCTCCCGATTAACTTAATCGTATGTTTGGAGGGAATTTAACACATTACACACATCTGATTTCACTCTTTCCAACTTAAAACTCATATTACAACCCAAAAAAGGTGCTCATGTCGATTTCAACGCTCGGAACATCCCATTGTTATAATTGAATCATTATAGTTCGAATTTATGCCCTAACTCTCCCCCAAGTCTTTCATTCCATGTTGAAGAAGATGAGTTCGGAGCATTTAAGTCGATTAAAATGAAATCAAATGCGTGAAACATGTTAAATTCCGTAGAAATTAACGATTAAATTAACCGGGGACCAAAAAACTCCCAAAATCGGTAATATTGGGGGACTGAAACTATAACTCGGGAAAATGAGAGATCAAAAATGCCCATAAGCCAAACACCAGGGACCAAAAATATAAAAATCCCTGATTCGAGCATGTTGAGATCATCTTATCAAATTGAGGGTTTAATCCTAAAACTAATTGATAATATGAGATGTCTCTTTGGTTTATATATCGAGTCAGGTAGGGTTAGTTTCCCGACATGGGACAATGTACGTAAGGATACTTTGAACAGCTATTTTTCCGCATGTTTCTTTTAATTTTTTTATAGAGTTTTTCTTTTTGTTCATTACTGACATGGGTTGTACTAATTGAAAATTCCAATCTAATCATCATTTTCAAATCCTATAGAGAACAATTACAACAATGTACGTCAAGCGGTTTATGCCAAAAAAACACATTTTCCGAGTTAGAAGTAGAGTGGTATTTAGGCAAAGTAGTAAATTAAGATAAAGGTAACCTAACCTTGTACGGAAATTGACACAACGCAAACATGAGTGATATTTGGTGCAAATCAAACATAACATGGACTTCTTCTTATTCTGGCGATACATTGACATTGAGGCGATATTTTGAAGGAAATCAAACATCGACACTCTTATTCTGTAAACATATCAATACGTCACATTGAGAAAGAAAAATATCGACTCCACGCATAATTTTCATCCGTACAACGCCGCACGTGTTTTGATGCATGCGTGCAGTAACCTCACCGTGGACCATACGCCATGCCACAGTCCACGAATGCAACATTTGCAGTCATCGAAAGCTGGCAACATTGCCTCAGGAAGTCATCAGCGGACTCCAAGCAAGAGACACAGTCGTTTGGATTATTGAATAGGTTTGGCTGGCAATATGCGAATCCCGTGGCGTAAGTTCCCGCGAGAGTGTATTGGTAGTTGTTTTGATCAATAGTCATGTACGCCAACTCGTCAAGACCGTAGTTCACTTCTCCTCCATAGGCCCCATTTGGATCGTAGCAGTCACTCGAGCAAGTGTAGGTTACAACGTTAGTGTTTGGACTGCACTTCACGATGATAAAATCTGCGTATAAGAAAGCAATCAAACAAGAAAGCACTATGATGCGGGAGAGCAGTGTCATCTTCATTTTTCTTCTTATGGGCTTAGGAACATATACACATGCATATATATATATATACACACACATATATATACACACAGTAACTACTGAACTCTTGATATAATCGTCTTCGCGTGGGGTTTGGTATTTCATTTGTGACAATGATATATGTTACAATGATTCACACATGGATAATGTCACAACGTACAAACAAGCATGAGAATAACCGGGCATGAATATTTCATACATGCAGATATGGGTACGGTCCTCACATCAATATATCATATATTCAATAAGTACTTTCATCTATGGATGGGAAATGTCATAGCATATATGTCGCGCCACTAGACACTTTACGATCATTGCACACGAATGCGTCATAGACCATCTCCAACCATACTGCAAAATCCAAAAAATTGGAGTAAAATTACTCCAATGGTACTCAAAACTCAAACTCAAAACTCAAACCCAAAATGGGTTTTTTCATTTCTCTCCACCTTCATACGCATATATGCGTTAGAACTCATTTTATGCGTTACTATTTTTAGAAGTTACAATCACAACCTTTTTTTATTTATTTATTATTAAAATACCCTATAAAAGGAGAGAGGCTAAAAAGCTACTTCCATTAACAGTAAAATATAGACGTGTTTTTTTGTGATGTAGAAAGCTACTTCTATTAATAGTAAAATATAATTTATAATTTAATAATGAGACAATTAATATATATAATAATTTATATTAATAGTGAAATATAGTTTTTAATTTAAAATGAGAGTTACTAAATGTAACATTTAATATGTTATAATTAATTTAAAAATAGAATTATTACTAGTAATTTAATTTAATAAAATATTATATTGATACTGTTTTGAAAATATGTAAAATGTATTGGTAGTATTGAAAAGTTAGTGTGAATTTGAGTTTGAGAATGACTTATTCGGTTGGAAAATAATTACTGTATTTTGAGTTTGAGAATGCGTTTTTCGGTTGGAGATGGTCTTAGGAAGCTCAAGGTTGCACGCCATTAATGTTACCGGAGCCCGAACATTGGATGTACTGGAATATTGTTTCTTTCCGAACACTGGATGTATTGGAATATCGTTTCGATTTAAAGGAAAAACGACAACACGTTACATTTTAGTTGTGGTTAGCGCAATATAGTAATAAATTAGTACAACGAGGTGATGATAAATGTTTTAGAACAACAATTTTTAATCAAACTACGATGACCCTAGCTGAAAAACTTATTCAAAATAATGTCACATCTACCCTCTAATATCTGAAAAAAAATGTTGAAAAATATTCATGCGTACCAACAATTTAGTTTTTAAGTTTGCAATCAAATATACCTATATGTTTACCAGCATTGGTCTGAAGAGTGGGGTTTTTGCAATCATATAATTCTCGGCGCTTCAACATTGGGAGGACGACGCACAAGAGGAGATGCTTGAAGGAGAGTGCCTTAGGTAATATATGATTGTTGGGTTTGGGCTCCCAACTATGTGGGATAAAGCCCACTTTCTCAGCCCAAATAAGAGAAAACACAGCACCCAAAAAACAGGGATAGGATCATTTTTCTAGATCATCATCGTTGGCAGCATTATTAAGCATCTTTCTACAGCAACACTTCTACAGCAGCAGATTCGAAATTTTCACAGTTGGAGAGGCAAACGTTGTCCGATTGACCTGAAATTTTAACTGGAGATAGAAGACTCATCGATCTTCATTCTGCCCGAAGGGATTTTCGTTTCGAGGTCTGAGATGTGAGTTACGAATTTTCGAATTCACTGCTGTTTTATGTGACGAATTTGATCATTTGAACTTGTATTTGAGTTGTGGTGCTTTTGGAGCTTCGATTTGGTGCCATAGCTCGTTATGGTTGTGCTGGGTGTAATTTGCTGTACTCAATTTGGTGATTAGTGGATTTTGGACCGTTTGGTCCCGTGGTTTTTACCTCTTCGATTCGAAGGGGGTTTTCCACGTTATATCGCCGTGTTTTTTTGTTTCCGTTGCATTTCTACGTTTGATCCGCATTTGGGCTGCATTATTGCTGTTTAATATTCTGTTGGTGCCGTCCGATCCTATCAATGATGATGAATTTATGTTTGATTCTGAACGAAATAGACACATATTAAGAATTTTGTATTTCAAAGTTCAATTCCTCGCAGTAAGTTGTAACATAAAATTCATTTATACAGGAACTATCATAATCCTGATCCCAATATGTTCTGTAAGGCCCTTGTATTTGTTTGTGCTTGCCAGTGGCAGAAGTTGAAGTTCATGATTGGGGTCAAAGGTCTCAAACCTAGCCCAATCTAGTGCATGTGTAGCTGAAAATAAAAGAAAGGCTCCCTGGGATTCAAACATGTTCATTTGGCAATCAAAACCTTTGCTGTGACTCTGATAACCACTAAACCAGAGACAACTTTTATTACTAAATAAATACATTTTGCATATATTAATATTGCATTATGTGCCGACTGGGCTGTCAGCATAACGTGGGTCCGCCCCTGGCCCTGCCCATGGGGCTTGCGACTTGCTCTGGGCACTATTTTGAAGTGGACAAACAAACTGATTTCGACGATCTAATGAGGAAATTATCTGACTGTGTTTGGTACCATGTAAGAAAAATAATTGTAGAACGATCATATATACTAGATCTTTGCTGTAATGGGCGAGAAACTCAATTCTATTTTTGTATCGATATGAGTCACGTTGCGAATGCGCTACTCAATTCCATTATAAGAGGAAAAAGACATAATACACCTTTGGGTTATCCATGTTCCTAACGGTACTTTGAATAACTAATTTTCCGCCTGTTTCATTTACAGAGTTTTGCTTCTTATGGGTTGGAATAACTGAAAATTCTGATATAATCATCGTCTTTAAATCCTAGAGAACAATTACAACAATGTTTACGTCAGATGGTTTATGCAACAAAACATTTTTCTGGATGAGAAATAGTGAGATATTTAGGCAAAGTAACATTAATAAGATTAAGGTAAGATCAACAGATATTTCAAAACCTTGTAAGGAAATTAATACAAAAGCAAACATCACTGATATTTGAAAATCCTGCAAGGAATCACTGATATATGAAAACCCTAAACATTTTCGTATTACGTCGCATGTCGTTTTTCGCGTATGCGTACTGCAGTAACCTCACTGAGAAAGTGGGCCATAAGTCATGCCGCAATCCGTCATCGCAACAACTGCAGCCGTCGAATACTCGCAACATTGCCTCAGGAAGTCAGCAGCGGCCTCCAGGCAAGCGATGCAGTCGTCTGGATTATAGAAGAGGCTTTGCTGGCAGAATGCAAATCCCACGATGTATGTTCCCCTGATAGAGTACTGGTAGTTTTCCTGATCAGCAGTCATGTAGGCCAACTCATCAAGCCCGTAGTCAACTTCCGTTCCGTATCCTCCATTTGGATCGTAGCAATCATTCGAGCAATCATAATCGGTAACGTCAGTGTTTGGATCGCATTTCGAGACGAAAAAATGGAAAGCAATCAAACAAGAAAGCACAGTTATGCTTGAGAGCGGTGTCATCTTCATTTCGGAATTCTTATGATGTGTATGTAAATGATGGTTAGGGTTTTTAGTAGCACGCATATATATTAACAGCCGAGTTCTTGATGTAATCGGCTTCGTTTTGTGACAATGATATATGTCACAGTGAGTTACGTTGATTGTATCTCCGGGCATGAATATTTCATATTTTCCTATATGAGAATGATTCACAGATGAATTTATCATATATTCATAAGGTTCTCAACTATGGATGAGAAACGTCATTGCCATATTAACTGGGACTGTGGATGTGGGATTTCAGAGCTTGACTGATAATTATTGGACAAAACCCTACTCTTAAACAATATTTTTGTTCAATTAATCGGTGATCCCAATGTACGAAAGGGAAGTTTTACGTTCATAATCAGAAGTCTCAAGTACAGATTACTCTACTCACACATTATTGTTCAATAAGAAAAAGAAAAAAATTACCATAGACAAATCTGATATCGATTACTACGTCCCAATTGAGGTAACAATAAAAAACATCGATTACTACGTCCAGTTACGGTAATAGTATCGATTATCTGAAATAAAACGTTAAATTATTAAATTAGGCCACTAACTATACTAATTTTCGTTTTTGAGTTATTATGTTTGATAATTGCAAACTTAGGTCACGACGTAACATATCTGATTTATTTCGGATCACCGGTGAATTTCCGGCGAAAATCGTCGGAAATCCGACGTCATCGGCCACATCAGCGACCATGTCGGATTTCCTGTGATTTTTACTGGAAAATTCACCAGTGACTCGAAAGAAATCGGGATTTTTACTTTTTGGGTCCCCGATGTTTGGCGTATGGGCGTTTTTTATCCTCCATTTTTCCGAGTTACAGTTTCAGTCCCCAATGTTACCGATTTAATTTGGGCGTTTTTGGTCCCCGGTTAACTTAATCGTTAGTTTCTACAGAATTTAACACCTTACACGCACCTATTTTTATTTTAATCGACTTAAATGCTCAGAAATCATCTTCTTCAACATGGAATGAAAGACTTGGGGATATTTATGGCATAACTTCGAACTAACGTTTCAATTATAACAATGGGATGTTATGAGCGTTTAAGTCGGCGTAAGCACCTTTTTTGGGTTATAATAAGAACATGGTCATGTGCACCTTAATTCAATTGTTAGTCATAACATATGATCAAATCTTCTAGAAGTTGAACTAGCCAAACGCTATCTTGAGCAGCCGCAGCAGCCCTGCCTCGGTTGTTGACAAAGAGTTGTAGGTTGTCCTTTGTTGCACCATGAAATCGCCCCCGAACCAAGACTAAATACGTAAACTGTAGTTGATCGAGGTGTAACGACATCTCCAGCAAAGTCAGCATCGCAAAAACCAGACAACATACAAACTCCATTATAGCTTCATAAAATAAACCAAGATCAATAGTTTATTTAACATAATTTAGAATTTTTCTCACGGCTTTCAAATGAGGCTCGTCTGGGTTTTGCATATAGCGAGCAATTCAAACAGCAAAGGAGATATTGGGTCTCGTCCGAGTTAAATATATAAGGCTTCCAACAAGATGCCGATACATGCATGGTTAAATCAGAGCTAAATCTTTTTTTTTTCCCCTGAGCAAACTTTTGAATTAACTTCCGTAGGGGGGAATTTGGCTTGCAATCAAACATTCCAATTTTCTATGAGATATTTTGCATATTTCTATTGACAAATATTCCTTTACTTGTACGATCCACCTCGACTCCAAGAAATTGATTTAATTCTCCGAGTTCTTTCATTTCAAAGTGTATCGCCAGGTTCTCTTTGACTTGAGAAATTTGAGGCTCTCCGGTAATAATTCAATAATCCTTTTAAACTAAAACTATGCCAGTTTACCGTCTCGAGCTTTGACGAACATGCTTAAATCTGGATGTGCCACTTCATAACCACTTTGAACAAGAAATTCAGCAATTTTTTCGTACCATGCACGGGGTGCTTGCTTTAACTCCTATAAAGATTTCTTAGCTTACATACATAACCTGGAAAATCTTTATTCGGAAACCCGCTTGGTTGTTCCATAAAAATATCTCCATCAAGTTCTCTATGAGACATTTTTTACGTCCATTTGCCACAATATCCGTGACTTATACTTGACACCAAAGCTATTAATTATCACATGAACCATTGTAATCTTTGCTATGGGACTAAATGTTTCATCATAGTCCAAACCAAAATTTTGAGAAAATCCTCGAGCCACTAATAAGCTTTGTAGCGCTCGATTGATCTATATGGACGAGTCTTCACTTTATGAACCCATCGTTAAGAAATTGGCTTAAATTACAATCCCGTGATTACAGGCAAAGATGAAGGCTTACAATTCCATTACTTGTTATGATCCTACCTAAATGAAATACGTGTGGAAATGTGTAATTTATGCTTTCTACAATTTAGATAGTTTTATATTTACGACACCTATTTTACCTAATTACAAGCAAACGTACGAGGGAAATTGCTAATACGAAGAAATATTTTTGGTGAATTCAGCGACGAAAACATGCACATGTTGGAAGTAGATGATATTCCCCGAGAAGCTAACTTCTGTTTGTATTGATTTCAACATGTTCAGATAAACTTTTTGGATTATTATTGTTCGAATAGTACTGGACAATTTCGTTTTAGACCCTATTATAGTTTTAAAATAGGTTTCAGACCCTGTCAGTGAAAAAATAATTTTAAAAGACCCATTTCGCTGAAAATTTAAGATAAAGGACCCAAACTTTGAACTGACCAAAATACCCTCACAAAATACTTTATAAGAAGAGGTATCGGAAACCACTTTTCTGTTATTATCTTACGGTATTTTGTCATCACATATATGTATGAAGTGTTACTATATGTCAACATTGCGTTCCTGTATGGTTAATAAGTGGTATTAATATACTAAAATTGACTTTCGACGATTGAAATTTTCCATATATTTCATATTCATTCGCATGAGCATCGTCCCTGCAACAAACCAAATTCGATGAGCCATCGACGATTTTTTCTGATCTTAACGTCATCGAATGTAATATTTGAGATGCGAATTTTTTGAAATTCTTAACGCGAATAAGGAAAAATAATTAGGAATTGAATCATATTTTCGGCCAAAATTGCAGCTACTATGTATAAACTCGAGTGACCCATAGCCTGAAGATTACGTTGCGCCATCGTATTGGCTTCGTCGCTCGTCGTTCAGGGTTAACGGAATTGAAAATGAAATCGACGAAATTTTTTTGTATAAATCATTGTTCGTTAAAATGGTATGAATTTAAAAGCATTTGTCATCGCAAAATAAATAAGAGGTATTCCATGTGAAACATGGAAACCTATATATTTTAAAAGGTACCAGAAATGGTTTAAGTGGAATTCATTGTCATTTATTTGATATAGTTTTGAGTTTGATGATTTTGGCGGAATTCCTGAATTTGACTGGAGTTTGGGCGGGATTTCAATATTATTCGGAAAAAAGTGAATTAATACGCTTGTTGGGTAACACTTCTTGCATTCTGGGTAATAATTCTTATAGTCCGTGTAATATTTCCTGGGTAAAACACATTCGACGACCTAGATTTTTAGTGGTACGATTTGAAACTGATTAACGATTTCTCAATGGAACGCTAACACATAAGATGCGAAAGATATCTGCCACGATTGTGAGCTGATGTGTATGTTTGAATAATGAAAGTATGAGAAGTATATGATTTGTTACGGAACTTCGAAGGTGCGAAATTGTTCTAAGTCTCCCCTCCTTCCACTTAGGAAGATTATATTATACAAATGTTTGTAAAATCCGTTTAGCTAGATCCTTCTAACTAAACTCGTAGCCACACACTTAGTTTATCTCATTTGTTCACTCAGTTTTCGACAATATGTTGGAGGCAAAATTATAAAATTAGGTCACTAAGTATCTAAGTTTTCGTTTTTGGGTCACTGTGTTTGATAATTGCAAAAATATGTCACTAACTTTGTATGTCAAAATAATTTTGGGTCATATTTTCAATTTTAGGTCACTAAGTATATACTTTTTCGATTTTGGGTCACTAAGTATACATGTTTCATTTTTGGGTCACTATGTTTACAAAGTTAGTTACCAATGAGTGACCCGAAATTGAAAAATGTATATACTTAGTGACCCAAAATCGAAAAATATAAACTTAGTGACCTAGAATTGAAAATATGACCCAAAATTGTTTTGACATACAAAGTTAGTGACCTACTTTTGCAATTATCAACCCAAAAACGAAAACTTGGATACTTAGTGGCCTAATTTTATAATTTCCCCATAAGTTGGATGTACTATTACAACGATGATGTTTGTGAGTACAAGACCTCTCATTTCTTCTTCAAAGGTTTTCACGTCTCGTGTGCAAGGATGTCTTCTGCAATGTGAACTCTTCATGTATTTTTAGTTCGAGATATGTAGATGAGTGTTGTTTGAACCAAAACCGGCTTCTGATGAACTCAGACACGCGCATTGAATGTTGTTACTCAAAATAGCTTTGTTGACTACGTCTGGATCTGGTCTTTGCATTGTCTAAAACGAGAAAAATTCCAAGCTGAGCGACTCTAATACAACAACTTTACTTCAAATATTTTTTTCGAGCTCTGTTAGTAAAATTTGTCTGGAATCGTATTCAAATTTTGATTGTTGAACCGAGTTCCAAGTACTTGAATCAAATGCATTATGTGAACTGAATAATCGATTTTGTTGTCCTTACAATCTGACACAACCATCGGTTTGCGCCTGACCAATTAAGTCTAATTTTGGTCACTTCAAATTCAGTAGCGTTTCAATTTACCTTTTGAATCAAAAAAAGATTTCAATCCAAAATAATTTATTTTATTTGTAATTGTCTTTTGTTGGGTTTCTAATTACCTAAAAGTTGTTAGGTAGAAAAAGAATTTTATAGTATAGAGCTTTTTATTTTTCTTACTTTTTTTATCGATGATGATAATCATATGGTTTACATGGTAGTCATTATAAAGATTGTCTACGTGATTGTTGTTATTGTTGTCCGTATATGGTGGTCGTACCAGTATTGCATATTACAATTCCCTACACTCCCTGTTAATTTGCAATCTTCATCTCGTCTTTTTAATGTCTGAAAATTTCTCCGCAGAAATAGCTTTTTGATCGTTTGTGCTGATTAACTCCGACTTTGTCTCATCTTTGCTGACCATATCTCCAATTAAATGATATCTTATTTCGATGTATTCTGTCCTTTGAATGGAACACCGGATTTTTAGTTATGACTATTGTAGACATATTGTCACAATAAATTACCATTATCGTCGGTTGCTTTTGAACTTGTTGTAAGTCTGCCGATAATCTTCTCAACTCAACTAAACGGCCTCGCACGTCGAGTCTGTGGCATTGATATATTCAGCTTCTGCTGTTTGAGAGCGCGACCTCTTTTGCTTTTTCGAACTTATAGAAATTATGTTAGAACCCAATCAAAAATTTTGAATGTCTTTTGCTTTTCCAATCTTGACCATTGAATCCACTTGACTATGTAACCTAATCCAACGGCCTTTGCTCATCTGAACACTTTGAACTCAAACGAATACTTGTTTTCTTCAGCTCAGTTTCTGTTGCAATTATTTCTTTTGATCCAGCAATCTTGAGGTGATGTCTACACTATTTGTTGCAAGGATGTATAGCGCATCTTGTCTTAATTATGATCATTGTAAGCAAAGAAGAGATCACTCTTGAATCTTCAATGTGGGATCTTGAAACTCGTCTCTCCAACACTTACTCTTCTGATTTATTTTAGAGTTTTACTTATATTTATGATTCTCATGGGTTGTAATAATTCAAACTTTCGATTTAGTCGTCATTTTTAATTCCTAGAGAACAGCTACGAATATTATTACTGAGAAATAATGAAATTTTCTGGCAAAGTAGAAATTAAGATAAAGGTAACATCTCGGGATTTTTGGAGACCTTTGTTAGTAAATCAATACAACACATCAAGATTACACGAGTGACATTCGAAAGCCCTTTGTAGGAAATCAATACACGTTCACTTACTCTGCGAATTTCAAAGTAACAACGACCGACTCTTATTCTGGAAAATTATATTACAGCAGCTAGAAAGGGGAACCAATACGACCCATGAAGAAAATATTGACCCCTCCCTCCCTCCCTCGCACGCATATGCTTTATTCGTACCACACGTCACACATCAGTTCTCACGCATGCGTGCAGTAACCTCATTGCTGGGGAACTGGATAATACCTCATGCCACAATCTATCATTGCAACGTATGCAGACATCGAGTACTCACAATCTACCCTAAGGAAGTCAGCAGCGGCCTCCAAGCAACTGATGCAGTCGTCTGGAGTTGTAAAGAGGTTTGGCTGGCAGTATGCAAATCCTATAGCGTATGTTCCAGTGAGATAGTACTGGAAGTTGTTCTGATCGATGGTCATGTAGGCCAACTCGTTAAGACCGTAGTCAACTTCAGCTGCATAATTCGAATCTGCATCATACGTGTCACTCGAGCAATCATAATCGTCGATTGCAGTGTTTGGATCGGGTTTTACCACATCTGCACAGAAGAAAGCAATCAAACAAGAAAGCATAAAACAAGAGAGCAGCCTCATGCTCATTTTTCTCCTTAATCGAAACTGATTTCTTATTATGTGAAGGTAATGATGGTTATTAGTGGCACGCCTTTATATACTAATTACAAAACTCTTGGTGTAATCGTCTTTGTTTATGTGTTTGTACCATTTTGTCCGGCCGGGATTTCCATATATGTGACAATGATTCACATGGATAATATCAGGATGTACAAATAAAGACGAGAATTGCCGGACATGAATATTTCAAATATTTTTTTTTTCAACTGTGCATGAGAAGTATTGGCCGATGAGATTCCACTGCATGTCTCTGTTTCAATACGAAGAATATTCATTACAGACAGGAATTGCCGGAAAAATCAAATAATTGTACGAGTTTCACATATACGAACAATTCCTTTTTGTCATTTAATGCTTATAGAACATTATACCTAAAATTATATTACGTTATGACTTATTGATGAAGGATCTATTTGGCGGCAGATAACCGTTATAGGTATGTAAACGTGTTAAGGGTGGTCAAGAATTAAAACATTGTAGTTTAAGTGATTGCAAGAACAAAACTTAATCAAGAGTGACGGGAACAGGGCGGATAAAGACCGATATTAAAGACAGCCATTGGTAGTTAGAACCGAGACCGAGCAGGTATTGGAATTGAAGAAGCAAGACCAATCTAACAGCCAAGTCATGAGTATCAGACTGGATTCAAAGAGTTCGAAACGAATCTAGACCATCAGAATTTGTATCCAAATTAGGAAAAGATGAAATTCCAACATTAATGATCATTAATATCAAGGTAGCAGTTTACAGAGCCGTTCAACTTGAAGTTTATCATCTTGTGATAAAATAAGGACCGGAGGATACGTACTGAGGGCGGTCCCTTATGAAATGGATGTAAAAAGTACTAAGTTGTAAACTAATGTTGGATGAAATGTTGGGTTAACACTGGATCCAACACTAGAGTGCACAGCGGAATATGTAACTTAGTTTCGAAAGTGATAAACACGAGATGCGAATTCTGTGCAGCAAGTAAATAAACTTGCTGCGTGCCTCAAGGCGAAATTCCACTAACAGCAATGGATGGCAAAATAACTATCCGAAGATAGTAAAAACAAGCCTAGAAAAACTACGGATCTAAAAGATCCTAAAAACTACGAATCTAAAAGATCCTGAAAACTACGAATCTAAAAGATCCTGAAAACACTACAAAGTCATATGACTTTTGAAAACTGAATACTAGGCTAAAAATCTCGTGATGGCTCTCTTATAATTTTCTTCTTCTCGATATAAGCCACACTCGAAATGGTCACGGGAAGTCTCTATTTATAGGTCTTCGACTTCATGACTTCTTCACCCGAGATTTGGTCACGTCCACAAATATAGTTGTGACCGTTGAGGTTGATTTGAATCGGCTCCAATGACTTGGTCTTGACTTGAGTTCCAATCTTCCTATTTTTAGCATCCTTCACTCCTATTTTTGCTCCAGCTTATTCACACTCTTTCCACACGGTTTGATCCATTCCAGCACTTATCCATATCCTGATTATCACTAGAAAAATGACACGTCATTCATAAAATATGTTTTAGGCATGAAAGATAAAACTGAGATAGGGGACATTCTCGGCCAACAATGTTGACTAGAATGTTACCCCAACATTGCCAATGTTGAAGGCTCAACATCAACAATCTCCCCCTTTTTATCTTTCTTCCCAAAACCAATGCAGAAGTTAGTCTTTAGCGCAACTCCTCCTGAAGGCTATATCTACTCAACCAAAAAAACATTAAAGTACTGGTTAGAGTTAGATGAAAACAGAATAGCACTAAAACTATTCAAAGTACTACGAATTAGTACAAGCCATTTAGAGGTCCTGAATAATATCTGCAAAAACGAAACATAGCCATGGTCCACACCACACCATAAACACACATAGGCAGACACGCATGCAAATCAATAAAAGCATTCAGCCGCATGCAAACAAAATCTTTAGACCACAGTCTAAAGATTAAGACTCTCGATCGAGTCCTTCTGCCTGTTCTCCAACTGCCTGTTCTCAATCTGCCGCTCCCTCTTGATCTCTTCCTTGATCCTCAACTTGCTGACCTTGCTCTTCCACTCCCCCTGCTTGTCCGACCTCCTCAGCGCCGCCTTGTCCACTGGGTCCAGCTCGATCTCCAGCCTGCACACCTTCTGCCTCTTCTGCTTCTGCCTCTGCCTCTTCTGCCTCTCCCCCTTTTTTGGAAGAAAGCAGCCTGCGAAGTACATCTCGCTGAGCCATCAAAGAAGCGATGGACTCATCGAGGCATCTGATAGCTTTATCCAGAGCAGAAGAAGATGTTGACCCAACATCCTGGCCAACATCCTGAGAAAGCTGTTCCGATGCACGCCAAGGTAGATCCACCAGTCTGTCAGAGCTCACCAGATGATTGGGTTGAACAGAGTATAAGATCTTCTGGGAGATCACTTTATCACGCTTGGTTGGTTGAAAGCCTCCTTGGACTAGAACTCCATATATGATCGATGGATAAGGAAGAATCCCTTTCCCAACCTTCTCAGCTTGATTCACCATATGATCAAGGATTAACTTACCCCAATTTATAGACAAATTGCGGCCCAGAGCGTACAGTAAACGAGCCATCCCCTCAGTTACCCTTGTTTCATTCAAGGTTGGCAACCAACTACACACTCCTATCTTAAACAAGACTGAGCTGGATCGGGTTTTACCACATCTGCACAGAAGAAAGCAATCAAACAAGAAAGCACAATGATGCTGATGAGCTGACTCGTCTTCATTTTTCTCCTTGAACAAATTGCTTTCTTATGGTTAGTTAGGTTAGAGTGTCACACACACACTATACTAATTGCTAAATTCTTGATGTAGTTGTCTTTGTTTAGGTTTTTGTACTTTTTTCCTCTAATAGCTGCCGCATCCAATATATGTGATAATGATTCACATGGATAATATCACATGTAAAAAGGGATGTTTAAACAAGGATGAGAATTGCCGGACAATGAATATTTCACTTACATATTGGATGTACGCGTATAATATTATCATTATGTTTCTGTTTCAAGATAAAGAAATTCACACATCATAATCTAATAAGGACGTCCAACTGAGATCAGAGTCGCCTCCTGGAAAGGAATATTCCATTATGAGCCAATGTTTTCTTGTTATTCATTACAGATCACATTTGCCGGAAATGTCAAAGAAGTGGACTTGTTCACATATACATATGAAGTATGGACACTTGCAATCAGATTGAGTTAAACCAGAGAATTAGGGAGGAATAATAAATAAAATTAAAAACAACAACCGACGTCCTAAAAACTGTCAACCCTTGATAGTCTCTTGATAGAGACGTCGGGCTCACAAGTTAGAACGTGAGTATTTAGAAAAATAATATTTAATCAAGATATATCCATTGTGAAGATAAGATTATTATCATTTGTTTAGGAATTGAGAACGAGGGGATCGAATGCCCTTGCCAAAATTGGCAAAACCGTTATATCCTCTGTTCTTTTTTTTTTTGGTAAAAAGGCGAGGCCTGGGCCTTTACAGAAATTAACGCAAAATTAAACGGGGTATGACGACCCCACGAACGTCTCCCGATATTAGAGGTAGCAGCCCGCTCGGAGCAGATTCGAGTACATGCACTCCATGAGGCATAGAGATTGCTCGACGCGCAAGCCAATCAGCACACGAGTTCGCCTCTCGATATATGTGTCGAATCATCACTGTCCATTCTCGGTCCAAAAATTCAAGTTTCGCTTTCTGTTTAGGGTAAATAATGCTATCCTCTTCTATGAATATATTGAAATGCATGAGTTATTACCCTATACTTTTTTTATTGCGCAAGATTCTCTTATGTTATCTAAACTTGACATTGTATCTCCAATATTATCCAAAACTAAAATCACCCCGGTCAGGCTATAAATGGTAATGATTGCATGACTAGATAAACTAGAGTGTTTTACGCTATTTATAATTAGAGAAGTTTTGGTGCTTAGTTTTAACTAAAACCGTGTGTGGATAATATGCAATATAGCCTTCATTTTTTGTATCGAAAGATTTTTTTTACCAGCATTTCGATTTCGTTTCCATTAAGTTAGGAATAAAATAATTTTCAATAGTATTATAACTGTCACAACCGTGAGTGCCACGTCAGCGCGGCTCGATCACTGCCGAGCCATACCCTAGCAGTGACGCCCTGACCAAGGGGCGAGAGTTGGTATGTCTCGACACTTGGCATTTTTCGGACCAAGACCTTACACGCATGGGGACACTTACCCGAGGCAGCACGAGGCCGCCCCGAGTGGTCCGCGCGCATGGGGGCACCTACCCGAGACAGCACGAGGCTGTCCCGAGAGGTGCGCGCGCAGGGAGGCACTTACCCGAGGCAGCACGAGGCCGCCCCGAGAGGTGTGCGGGAAATGGGGGAAGACATCGCGCAATGCGCGCGCAGCGTGCCCGCAAGGGCGCGCGCGCGCGCCAGCGTCTGCTGGCCCATCCCGAGTGGATGTGGCGCGCGCGGCCAGGGCAAGTGGCCCTGGCCAGATCCCTCGTTGAGGTTAACTTAGGCATGGTGTGGCCTAAGGGCGACGGGCGGTGGCCCGACGCAGGTCCGGCCGAGGGCAGCGGCCCTCGGCGATGCACGGCGGCGGCAGCGGCGGCGGTGCAAGGCGGCAACGGCGACGGCGGTTGCAGAGCGGCGGTCCGGCGGACGGCGGCGACGACGGCGGCAACGACGACGACGGCGAAAGGTGGGGGCCGAGCCAGGTGGGCTCGGCCCGAGGCAGGCCATGGACGGGGCTACGTGCCAGGCAGGGCGCGCGGCCTGGCCTCGAGAAAGCCCAGCGCCAGGCGGGCGCTGGGCCTGAGGGAAGGCAGCGCGCGCGCGCCCGCAGCTGTTGCGGGCGTTCCTCGGGACGCCGGGCTGCGGGACTTGGCTTGGGCGACCGAGTCTTACGGGACGAGGTTGTTGGAGATTTTCTCGGGCCAATTCAAATCGGAGACCAAGTCTTACGAGAAATCGGTTAAGATACGATCTTCGTAGATATGGCCCGATAAAGGCCCAAGCCACTCCTATATAAGGAGGCCGCCCCCCCCTCTCATTCCTCATTCACTTCTCATTCACTCATTCGACATCCACCTTTCGAGAAGGAGATCTTGGCGAGAAGGAGCACCCTCCATCGAGCCAAAGCCACGAAGTTCGAACCACCGGGGTGTTCGAGCTTAGGGATCCCGAGTAGGGTTTAGCGAGCGAAGCGAGCTATTAAGATCCCGACCAGGGACGTAGGATTTTAGGGCCGTGTGTTAGAGTTAGGTTGAGGCCGAGACTTGTTCGAGCCCACGGCGTGCGTAAGATCCTATCTTGTACTCTTTGCGTTTAATAAAGATTACGACAAGCGGGGTAGGCGAACCCCGTTGTCCCTGTTTTACCCAACTTGCTTTGTTTCGTTTCCGCTTTATCAAGGCAGGTTACTTGGCGCGTGTTTGCGTTAAGTTAGGGCGGTGAGGCTTATCTCGAGCGGGGCGCGAATCAAGGGGCGAGGAGCGACCCGAGCGAGAGCCGGTTGTAAAGGCGCGCGGGCTTGGAATTTTTCGAAAAAAAATTTCTAAGTCCCGGATTTGCAACAACTTTGGTATCAGAGCCATCGTTTCCATACAATGGCCGACGGAAGCCGAACGACGGGAGCACGTTTGGCGGACTTGGAAGCTAGGGCAAATAGTTTCCAGCAGCTGTTCGAGGCGATGCCGGACCTCACACAGCTGGCTGCGGAGGTAGCGACGACCACTCAGGCACGCGGAGCACTTGAGGCACGGGTCGCGCAACTGGAGGCCGAAGCAGCGGCGCTGCGCGTCTTGCTGGCGCGCAGCGCACCACCAGCCGCGGCTGCCCCGCGACGATCCGCGCGCGAGCCGCGGGTCTTTCTCGGGGTACGGGACGCCAAGGAGTTAGAGAACTTCTTGTTCGACATGGAGGCCTATTTCGATGGGGCCGGGATAGCGGAAGCGGAGAAGGTAAACACGGCTCTCACGTACCTTGACGGGGACGCGAAGCTGTGGTGGCGTACGCGACTCTCGATTGACGCTCAACTCAACCGTGCAAGACTGGCGGCGTGGGACGAGCTCAAGCGAGAGTTGCGAGCCCAATTCATGCCGGGCAACTCGGCATGGCGGGCACGGGAGGCGCTACGCAAGCTGCACCAGACGGGGACCGTAAGCGACTACGTCAAGCAGTTTGCATCTTTGATGCTGGACATCACGGAGATGTCCGAGGCGGACCGACTATTCAATTTCATGTCGGGGCTGAAGGGGTGGGCTCAGGCGGAGCTCGCCCGGCAGGGGGTACAGGACCTCACGGCAGCATACGCCGCGGCGGAACGGCTTGTGGAGTACAGGCCGGCCGAGGCGCAGGCCACGGCGGGCGGAGCCGTGGCGAAATCCTCCAAAACGGCGGATAAGGGAAGGAAGACCAGGAAGAAGGGCGGCATTGGCAAAGGCAAGGAGGCCAGGTCTAAAGGCAAGGAGGCCGCACCCGCGGCCGGCTCATGCTTTGTGTGCGGGTCTACCGCGCACATGGCTCGCGGGTGCCCGAAACGCGCGAGGGTTTCGGCCGTAGTAGGGGACGAGGACTCGGAGCTACCCGGGCCCTCTCGGATGAACCCACTACGGAAATTAGGCGCCATTAGACGGGGTCCCGCGACGAGGGACCTAATGTTCGTTCGGAGCTCACTAAACGGGACCGAGATATTCGGACTCGTTGATACAGGTGCGACTCACACTTTCGTGTCGAGCCGTTTGATCGCGGATCTTAACCTGCAGGTGCGCTACCACGGTGGAACGATGAAAGCTGTCAATTCCCGGCCAGCCAGAACAACGGGCTTAGCGCGCGCATCGCTAAGGCTCGGGGCGTGGACCGGCGAGATCGATCTCACGGTGACAGAGTTGGACGACTTCGATCTCATCCTGGGGCTAGACTTTATGGAGGCGGAACGGATCACGGTGGACCCGGCCCGCAACCTTACCCGATTCGGCCATGGAGGTGGAGGAGCAGTTGAGTGCGAGCCGCGGAGGGCTGAGGCGCGGACGGGTGATGTCCATGTCATTTCCGCACTACAACTGCGCGATGGACTACGGAAGGGCGAGCCTACGTATGTGGCTGCGTTGATCCAGGAGCGGGGTGAGAGTGCGGCTGACGTGCCAGAGGAGCTGACGATGGTGCTGTCCGACTACACGGACATAATGCCAGCCGAACTTCCCCGGGAGTTGCCGCCCAGGAGAGCCATAGACCATCGCATCGAGCTGGAGCCCGGGGCCAAGGCGCCAGCTCAAGCACCATATCGGATGAACCCGGCAGAGTTGGCCGAGTTGAGGAGGCAGCTAGACGAGCTCCTAGAGGCGGGGCTGATCCAACCGTCGAAAGCCCCCTACGGTTCTCCGATCCTGTTCCAGAAGAAGAAGGATGGTTCGATGCGGTTTTGCGTAGACTACCGCGCATTGAACAAGGTTACGGTGAAGAACAAATACCCCATCCCGAACGCGCTCGACTTGTTCGATAAGCTGGCGCGGGCGGTTATATTCTCGAAGGTGGATTTGCGCTCAGGGTATTGGCAAGTGCGGATCGCGGAGGGCGACGAGCCCAAAACGACTTGTGTTACTCGTTATGGTTCATACGAGTTTCTGGTGATGCCCTTTGGGCTAACCAACGCACCTGCCACGTTCTGTAATCTTATGAATGACGTGTTATATGATTTTCTGGACAGGTTTGTCGTCGTTTACCTCGACGACATAGTGATCTACTCGCAGAACATGGCTGAGCATGTGGGACATCTGCGGGCGGTCTTCGATGCTTTGCGCAAGCATCGACTCTACCTCAAGCGCGAGAAGTGCGACTTCGGTTTGAGGCAGATCACCTTCCTGGGCCACATCGTTTCGGAGGGTCGGATCCAGATGGACCCAGCAAAGGTGAAATCCGTGGTGGAGTGGGAGAGGCCGACGAACGTGACGGGCTTACGTTCGTTTCTCGGCATGGCGAACTACTACAGACGCTTCATCAAGGGTTACTCGCAAATTGCGAGCCCCTTGACCGACATGCTTAAGAAGGGAGCCCGATGGCATTGGTCCGAGAAGGCGGTGGCGGCTTTCGAGGAGCTGAAGACGGCGCTAGCATCCGAGCCCGTGTTGAGGCTCGCAGACTTCAGCTTGCCATTCGAGGTGCACACGGATGCATCGGGACAGGCTCTTGGAGGCGTGCTCGTACAGGAGGGCCACCCTGTGGCGTACGAGAGCAGGAAGTTCAACGAGACGGAGGGCCGATACTCTACGCACGAGAAGGAGATGACGGCGGTGATCCACTGCTTGGAGACGTGGCGACACTATCTGCTTGGGACGAAGTTCGTGGTAATCACGGACAACGTCGCCAACACTTACTTCAAGACCCAGAAGAAGTTGTCTCCGAAGCAGGCGAGGTGGCAGGAGTACCTCGGCGAATACGACTTCGACTGGATCCATAAGCCGGGTCGGCACAACGACGTTGCCGACGCCCTGAGCCGCAAAGGCGTGGAGGCCTTTGTCAGCTCGCTTAGTGCGGTTACTTCAGACTTCGTGGGGAAGGTGCGTGAGGCGGCCGAGGCGAGCAAGGCGTACAGGAAGCTCGTTGATGAGGTCAACGAGGGGCTGGTGCGACAATATTGGCTCGAGGACGGGATCCTCGTGACAAGGGGAGGGCGCGTCTACGTTCCAGAAGGCGCGTTGAGGCAGGAGTTGCTTCGGGAGCACCACGACCCACAATGGGCAGGACATCCCGGGATGGACCGGATGTACGCACTGCTTTCTACCAAATTCATCTGGCCGAGGATGAAGGACGATGTGGAGGCCTACGTGAGGACCTGCGTCACATGCCAGCAGGACAAGGCCGAACGTCGTAAGCAGGCCGGCTTACTGGAGCCGCTGCCCATTCCGTCGAAACCGTGGGATTCGGTATCGATGGATTTTATTACACACCTGCCTAAATCGCAGGGGTGTACTTCGATTTTTGTTGTAGTTGACAGATTTTCGAAGATGGCGATTTTCGCCCCGGCACCCGCGGAGTGCCCGGCGAAGGAGTCGGCGGAGATTTTCTTCAAGCACGTGGTGAAACATTTCGGGGTTCCCACGTCGATCGTGAGCGATCGGGACGCGAGATTTACGGGACGGTTCTGGACATTCCTCTTCAAACTTCTTGGCACGAAGCTGAAGCTCTCGACGTCGTTTCACCCGCAAACCGATGGCCAAACGGAGCGGGCGAATCAAACGCTTGAAGAATACCTGAGGCATTACATCACGGCGAACCAGACCAACTGGGTCGACCTACTCGATGCGGCGCAGTTCAGCTACAATCTGCACCGAGCCTCAGCGACGAAGACCAGCCCATTCGAGATGGTGTATGGTTTTCAACCGAACCAGCCAGCGGTGGCGTACACGCGGATGATTGGTGAGTGTCCAGCGGCGTACAGGTTCGCGTGGTCCCGACACGAGTTGTGGACCGCAGCTAGAGATAGCATGACCAAAGCTCAGAAGCGCATGAAGGCTTACGCAGATCTCGACCGTCGCGAGGTCGAGTTCGAGGTAGGCGAGAAGGTACTTCTGAAGCTGCGGCCCCACATGTGGAGACCGGAGAGTCAAGGCAAGAAGGCACAGCTAGCGCGGGGCCTTATGCCGAAATATGATGGGCCGTTCGAGGTGGAGTATCGAATCGGGCGTGTGGCCTATCGGCTCAAGTTGCCGGAGCACATGAAGGTACATCCCGTCTTTCACGTATCCTTCTTAAAGAAGTTTCACCCAGGCGATCCTTCGACGGAGGAAATGAGGCGTGTCCCACCGAACACCGTGGCGAAGGTGTTCGACAGGCGAATTCGGCGTATACTCGACCACAGGCGTGGGGGCGGAGTTAACGAGTTCCTGGTGCAATGGGAAGGCGTGGATGCGTCCGAGACTTCGTGGGAGAAGTTCACGGACATAGCGCAATGGGAGGACGTGGTGGCGGATTACTGGCACATGAGACATGGTGCGGGTTACGGGACTCCGACAACGAGGACGTTGACAGGCTCCGGCGGGGGGAGAATGTCACAACCGTGAGTGCCACGTCAGCGCGGCTCGATCACTGCCGAGCCACACCCTAGCAGTGACGCCCTGACCAAGGGGCGAGAGTTGGTATGTCTCGACAATTGGCATTTTTCGGACCAAGACCTTACACGCATGGGGACACTTACCCGAGGCAGCACGAGGCCGCCCCGAGTGGTCCGCGCGCATGGGGGCACCTACCCGAGACAGCACGAGGCTGTCCCGAGAGGTGCGCGCGCAGGGAGGCACTTACCCGAGGCAGCACGAGGCCGCCCCGAGAGGTGTGCGGGAAATGGGGGAAGACATCGCGCAATGCGCGCGCAGCGTGCCCGCAAGGGCGCGCGCGCGCCAGCGTCTGCTGGCCCATCCCGAGTGGATGTGGCGCGCGCGGCCAGGGCAAGTGGCCCTGGCCAGATCCCTCGTTGAGGTTAACTTAGGCATGGTGTGGCCTAAGGGCGACGGGCGGTGGCCCGACGCAGGTCCGGCCGAGGGCAGCGGCCCTCGGCGATGCACGGCGGCGGCAGCGGCGGCGGCGGCGGTGCAAGGCGGCAACGGCGACGGCGGTTGCAGAGCGGCGGTCCGGCGGTGGCTCCGGCGGACGGCGGCAACGACGACGACGACGGCGAAAGGTGGGGGCCGAGCCAGGTGGGCTCGGCCCGAGGCAGGCCATGGACGGGGCTACGTGCCAGGCAGGGCGCGCGGCCTGGCCTCGAGAAAGCCCAGCGCCAGGCGGGCGCTGGGCCTGAGGGAAGGCAGCGCGCGCGCGCCCGCAGCTGTTGCGGGCGTTCCTCGGGACGCCGGGCTGCGGGACTTGGCTTGGGCGACCGAGTCTTACGGGACGAGGTTGTTGGAGATTTTCTCGGGCCAATTCAAATCGGAGACCAAGTCTTACGAGAAATCGGTTAAGATACGATCTTCGTAGATATGGCCCGATAAAGGCCCAAGCCGCTCCTATATAAGGAGGCCGCCCCCCCCCTCTCATTCCTCATTCACTTCTCATTCACTCATTCGACATCCACCTTTCGAGAAGGAGATATTGGCGAGAAGGAGCACCCTCCATCGAGCCAAAGCCACGAAGTTCGAACCACCGGGGTGTTCGAGCTTAGGGATCCCGAGTTGGGTTTAGCGAGCGAAGCGAGCTATTAAGATCCCGACCAGGGACGTAGGATTTTAGGGCCGTGTGTTAGAGTTAGGTTGAGGCCGAGACTTGTTCGAGCCCACGGTGTGCGTAAGATCCTATCTTGTACTCTTTGCGTTTAATAAAGATTACGACAAGCGGGGTAGGCGAACCCCGTTGTCCCTGTTTTACCCAACTTGCTTTGTTTCGTTTCCGCTTTATCAAGGCAGGTTACTTGGCGCGTGTTTGCGTTAAGTTAGGGCGGTGAGGCTTATCTCGAGCGGGGCGCGAATCAAGGGGCGAGGAGCGACCCGAGCGAGAGCCGGTCGTAAAGGCGCGCGGGCTTGGAATTTTTCGAAAAAAATTTTCTAAGTCCCGGATTTGCAACAATAACAAAGTACTAGTCATTCGATGTCCTTCCTATTTTATCAGGCGACTAGGCTTATATATATATATATATACATATATATATTATATATAATATATATATATATATATATATATATATATAATAAACCTCTCTACCAAAAAAAAATTATCTCAACAAAAAAATATTATTTTGTTTTTGTTCTCCTTCGGTGGCCACATATCTACTGCCACCATTTTCGTCGAGGTGTCGGGTTGAAACACCCATCATCTATTTCATTCTCTTTCTCATTTTTCTTGTTTTCCGATTTACATTTATTTTCGTATGAGAGTTTGTTTCTCTCATACGAGGGTTTTTCTCTTGAAATAGAATTTGCAATGGTCTTATAAAATTAATATTAGAAATGAACATCGAGCTGGTATTGGTGATTGAAATAATGGAAGTTATGTAGCTTGATTGCATAATATAAGTGCTTAAAGAATGAATCACAATTGATGATATTATTTAAAGAAAGACTTACCACGGGTAATACAGTATTTCTAGCTTTTTTTAGTGTTCCTTCATAATATTCAGCAATTTTGTTTATTTATTTCATTGTATGACCATGTGATATTGTGGAATTAATTAAGTATGCGTTTGGATCGTGTATTTGAATCTAATCCCGTGATTCCAAAATTATGAATTTCAAATCCAAATAAATTGTTGGAAAACGTTAGGATTTCGGAATTCGGATTTTATTATGGAGAGCTCGACCTGAGCTTTTGTCGAGCCGACTCGACTCATCGTTCGTCGAGCTCGAGCCAGCTCAACTCATCATTCCTCGAACTCAAGCCAGCTCGACTCATCGTTTGCCGAGCTCGAGCCGAGCATGGCGAGCCGGTTCATCGAGCTCGCGAGCCGGCTCGACTCGTCGTTCGTCGAGCTCGCCAGCTGGCTCGACTCATCACTTACCCATTATTATTATTATTATTATCATTATTATTATTATTATTATTATTAATAATAAAAATCATTATGGTGGGGGGATTCAAATTTCGGAAACGGACCACTTGTGGTCAAATCTCAAATTATCAAACAAGCGTTTAAATTCTCCTTGGATTTGGATGAAATCGAAATTCAAAACCGAGTGGTTCTCAAACGGGTGATTTGGAGGAAACCCGGATTTCAAATCGAAATTCCGGTATCCAAACGGACCATAATTAAATTATTTCCAACTGTTTCCTAAAAACACAAGGCTATGAAATTCGCATTAATTAAATTTTTTATATTTCATTTCGAAATGCAAAGAAAAGAAATATTGATTTCAATTAGAATAAAAACAACAAATATTAAAGAAAGCTTAATTGGTCGTGCTTCCATTTGGCTAAAAATTGTTAAGGATGCGTTTGGATTCGTGTAATTAAATTGAATTCCGTGATTTCAAATTATTAATTTCAAATTCGTAATTTCAAATCCAAATCCAATGTTTGGAAAACGTTAGGATTTCAGATTCCTGATTTCAAAATGGAGCCCGAGGCTCGTCGAGCTCGGCCTCGAACTTTTTATTAAAAAATTAAAATATACAAAAACAAAATAAAAATAATAAATAACAAAATAAAATAAGCTCGTGAGTCGGCTCGCAAGCTTTTGATCATCGTTCTTCGAGCTCGAGTCGAGCTTTTCGAGCAGGCTCATCGAGCTCGCGAGCCGGTTCGACTCGTCGTTCGTCGAGCTCGAGCCGCCTCATCGAGCTCGCGAGTCGGCTCGACTCACTGTTCACCCATAATTGTTATTATTATTATTATTATTATTATTTACGAAAATCATTACGGCCGGTTTTTTTATTTCAAAAACGGACCACTTGTGGTCGAATTTCAAAATCATCAAATAACAAAGGGTTTAAATTATCCTCGGATTTGGATGAAATCGAAATCCAAATCCGAGCGGTTGCCAAACAGGTGAATTGGAGGAAATTCGAAATTCAATCGAAATCCCGAAATCCAAACGGACCATAAGTGAATGTTTTATAAGATCCGTGTGTTCTACACTACCTAATGACAAATCAACTGAAGAGACTTTATGTTGACAGGCAAAATAAATCAATTAGATTTATTCAAAACAATGCGAACATATCTAGAAAATAATAATCTTAAAAATATAATGGGCTCTAGCCAGGACGATTCCGAACGCGGCAATGACATTTATTTGTTTCTAAAACAATGATACGTTTCTTTATATTCTTGGAGAGACCATCAAAGCAGTTAAGTATCACGTCACTATCCCATTTGCCAAGTAATGTTTATGCATATTATACGTAACATAGTCGTGATTTATCGGCGGTCTGTTTATGAAAAACGGGAGCAATTTTCAATTTAATATCTATCATCGATCGGAGCATAGATGAAAAGATGACATTTAATGCTTACATGGTTGTCTCCTTCGTTGAAAGTAAAATTCCCTAAGAGCTGAACCGGTTCAAGATTAGACCTTTATTGACGTAAGAGACTTTTGTATGTTTCTAAAAGACTAGTAATCATCTGTTTTTTGAGAGCGAAAAACAATGTTGTTTTTTACTCAAATGTCTTGGAAGAAGCCTGCTGGAAAATAGAATTTCTAGAAAACCTAATCTCAAAGGCTAGTGGTTAGTGGAAGAGGCTTTTTCTATTACAACTCTTTTTTATAATTTTGCTTAATACTAAATTAGATCACTAACTATTACTCTCGTGTTTTTTGAGGTCACTTAGTTTCACAGTTGCTAATTTAAGTCACTAAGTAATGTATCTGATTTCTTTTGGGTCACCGCTGAATTTTTTGGCGAAAACCGACGCGGTTGCTGCCGTGGCTGATGACATTGTAAATTGCGTCTTTCAAAGATTTATTTTCTCCTTTCGCCAGTAGACAAACCAGGTGTAAATCGCTGGTCGCCTCTCGTATACATTGTGTATGCTTCTTGTATTCGGTGCCCTTCTTTCGTCAGCTGATGAAGTTGCTTCACTATTGATATATACAAGAAAATGAATAGATTGCATTTATCACAACATTGTATTTACATCTGGGACTTCAAACATGAAATGCAGGTCGATCGAACTTATAAAGGGATCGAGTACTCTTATGCGATTAACGACGACGATGCATATGGATATATTATAATAGAACGGCTAAGGAAATGGTTCCGTTATCTTTTTATTTGTATGTTTAGGTAAGTCTTTTTATTTTTTTATTTGGATTCTTTTTACTCGAACGGTTGTGAAGTAGCTTAAGCATAACACAGAGTGACATTTTTAAAACCATTGGCAAAATCATAAGATTAGGTCACTAAGTATACATGTTTTTGTTTTTGGGTCGCTATGTTTGATAATTGCAAAAGTAGTTCACTAACTTTGCATGTCAAAATAATTTTTGGTCATGTTTTCTATTTTGAATCACTAAGTATATATTTTTCGATTTTTGGTCACTAAGTATATATTTTGGCTCTTATTTTCTAAAAATCAAAGTAGGCCACAACCGTCCTCATGAACGCGTGCAGTAACCCTCAATTAATAAAGTGGAACATAACGAATGCCACAGTCTACCATTCAAACAAATGCAGACATCAGATACTCGCAATCTTCCCTCAGGAAGTCAGCCGCGGCTCCAAGCAAGCTATGCCGCACCCGCAGGGTAGCGTCCTTCGAGAACGTATTGAGAGTTGGGGTTATCAATAGTGTAGTAGGCCAACTCGTTGAGCCCTTCGTCAACTTCCCTTGCATAACCTCCATCTGCAACGTATGTGTCATTCGAGCACTCATAATAGTCGATGGTGGTGTCGGGATCACTTTTTACCATGAATACATCTGCATACAAGAAAGAAATAATCAGACAAGAAAGCACGATGATGATGATGGTGGAGAGCTGACTCGTCTTCATTTTTCTCCTTAATCGAATGTTTTTCTTATTAGTTGTGTGTAGTGATGGTTAGAGGTTTGAGTGTCACATACACACACACATATGTATAATACTAATTATCGAACTCTTTATGTAAACGTCGTTGTTTAGGTTCTTGTACTTTTTGTTTGCTAAAAGCACCAAGGATTCCCTATATGTGACAGTAATTCACATGGATAATATCATATGTATAAAGGGATGTATAAATAAGGATGAGAATTGCCGGACAGTGCGTATTTCATTTACGGATTGGATGTATGACAATAAAGAAATTCATATCATATGTCTAATACGGACGTCCAACTGTGGATCAGAGTCGCCTGGAAAGGAATATTCCATTGTGAGCCAATGTTCTCTTGTAATTCATTAGAGACCACAATTGCCGGAAATGTCAAAGAAGTGGACGAGTTTTGACGTGGCTTCATCTAGAATGAATGTAAAAAGACACTAAGTAATAACACTGATGTTGGATGAAATGTTTGGTTAACACTCAACCTAACTCTCAAAGCGCACAGCGGAATAGGTGATTACTTAGTTATGAAAGTGATAAACACGAGATGTAAAATTTGCAGCAAGTTATAAAAACTTGCTGCGTGCCTCAAGGCGAAATTCCACTACAGCAATGGATGGCAAAATAACTATCAACCGATAGTAAAAACAAACCTAGAAAACTACGAATCTAAAAGATCCTGAAAAACTACAAAGTCCTTAGACTTTTGCAAACAGAAATACTAGGCTAAAAGAAGATCTCGACATGGTTCGAACTCATTCGAACTTCGCTCATATAATCTTATGTCGCTCGCTTCACTCTCGTAACTAGAGTTGCTCAACATTGTTAAGTGAGGTCCCCTTTTATAAGCAATCGACTTTGACTGCTTCTCAATAGACTTGGTCGCCTCAACTAACTTCCACCGCGTCCAATAATATAGGTGTGACCGTTGAGAGTTGATTCGGATCAGCTCCAAATGACTTGGTCTTGACTTGTGCTCCAATCCTCCTATATTTAGTATGCTTCACTCCTAAGTTCGCTCTCCTTTATCCATACTCATTCCACACACATTTGACCCATTCCAGCTCTTATCAAACTCCTGCAAAACACTAAAAATAGCCTAGACACGGATTAAACACGTTTTGGGTATGAAAGATAAAACTAAGAAAGGAGACATTCTTGGGCAACAAATGTTAGCCAGAATGTTCCCCTAACATTGCCAATGTTGAAGACTCAACATCAACAATCTCCTCTTTTTTATTTTTCTTCCCAAAACCAAAGCAGACATTAGTATAAGTGAAACTCCCCCTTATGGCAAAAACTACTCAACCACACAACTGGTTAGAGTAAACACGAATAGTTCATAAACTATTCAAAGTACTAATAAAATAGTACAGGCCATAATAAGGTCTTAACCATCTGCAACACAAATTAATCCATAGGCAAAACACAAGTCAGGCAGGCAAGCATGCAAAATAAAAAAAAATGCACATCAAAAGCACACACAAACATGCAAGCACACAAATGACTTAGACCACGAAGGTCTATATCACAGGACTCTGACTCGACGCAGCAGCACCATCTTCTATTCCAGCTTCACTTCCAGCTCCTTCCATTTCAAGATCTCCCCCTGTCTGGTCGGCCTTCTCAGCTCCGCCCTTCTCAGCTCCGCCATCAGCTCCGCCATGTCCACTCGGTCCAGCTTGGTCATCAGCCCTAGCTCCTTCTGCTGCCCTATTTTCTCCCTCTTTTTGGGAAGAAAGACGCCTCTGCAATATATCCCTTTGAGCCATCAAAGTTGCGATGGACTCATTGAGACAATTGATAGCCAGTTCTAGAGTGGATGTTGATCCAACATCCTGATCAAGATCTGGTATGAGCTGTTCTGGCGTGCACCAAGGGAGATCTACAAGTCTGTCTGGACCCGCGAGATGACTTGATTGAATGACATAGGGGATCCTTTTAGAGACTATCTTTTCTCTCCTTGTCGGTTGAAACCCACCTTGAACCAGCACTCCATAGATGATAGAGGGATACGGAAGAATTACCTTCCCTACTTTCTCAGCTTGGTTCGACATATGAGTGAGGATCAACTCTCCCCAATTCAAAGGCAAGTTGTGACCAAGAGCATATACCAAATGTGCCATGTTCTCAGTCACCCTTGTTTCATTCAGCGTATGCAACCAATTACAAATCCCTATCTTAAATAGCACAGAATACATGGACGTCAAGGAACTAACAGCACAATTAGCAGCCCAACGACTTACTCTACCCGCAGTAATAAAACGTATTACCTCATCATTGTCATATTCATGCCCCATCTCCACATCAGGCGTTCCCAAAAATTGATTAATTGACTTAGAAGACATGTCATACAACCTCCCCCTCAAGAAAACTCTCCCATACTTTGTAGAATTCAGTTTGGCCACATTAGAGAAAAGATTAACATATACCTCACGGACGACTGAGTCGCAGTACGTCCCTAAACTCCTCACCATTTGCCCGAGTTGTCGTGACTCCAGGAATTGCATTACGCCGTACTTCCTGAAGCTAGCCACATCTACAATCCGCTCAACCCGCATGAGTCTTTGACTCAGGGAAGTCCACAGCTCCTCATTGGCTGTGTGGTAGAACTTGCGGTTGGGCAGTGGATCATCCCATGTTGGATCAACATCTGATTCAACATCTTCATCAGCTGATTGGTTTGGTGAAAGATCACGGAGGTCGGTGTCAGGTTGAGTTGATTCCTCAATATGAGCTTTCTTGGAAGGTCTGGCTTCACTTTCTATTGGCCTCTTCCCTGCTTGCTTCTTCAACCTGCTCTTCAAGGAAGTTAGAGTCTCGACTAGATCAGACTCGGCCGTGTCATCATCCATTGATCTGTCTGAGGCAGTGAGTGACTCTGACACAGAGGATGATGTCTCTCCCTCTAAGACAATGAAGTCTTCATCTGAGCTCTCTGAGTCGAGGCTGTAATGGGTGGTGGAGTCAGCAATCTCGTCAGAAGAATCACTGGACAGGGCAATCGACTCATCAGCGTTGGACGTGGGGTTCAGGGTACGTCGAGTGCGATTGCTCCGGCGTTTCTTCAGAACAGGGGCCTGAACATCAGCAGCAGATTGTCTTTGTCGCTTCTTCGATGTATGAGTTTGGGTTTCCGCCTTTGAAGTTGGGTCTGATAGAGGTGGGTCGGTTGAAATTTGGATTTCTTCAGCTACAGAGATCGGTGCCTCAGGATTCTCCGTTGAAATTGAGCCTGCCTCAACTGGGTTTGTTCTTGAGGTCATCGGCGGGGCTTCTTCACCTTGGCTCCTGTGGCTTTTATTAAGGGTCTGAAGCCAGGCACTCAGAGGAATATCTTCCTCATCTTCGCTCTGGCTGTTCATCGGCACAGAGGATTCTTGATCTGTGTTCGCCGTTGCAGGGTCTGCCGTCTGAGTGGGTCATGTGGGTCGAAGTGGCTGAAAAGGTCCGGTGTAGTCGACAATGTCTCTAGAACCTGAAATTACTTCGAGCGACACTGGAACATCAATGTCAGATACGAATGTTGGATCAACATTCGGTTGAGAAGAAGAATTTGACATAATATTCACTAAATCTGGGAAATTTGAAAATCACTAAAATCTTTTTAGAGAGAGGTTTCGACTTCAAAAAGTAGGGTTTGTAAATAGATGAGCTTGATCAAACTAATCCTCGGCACATTATAGAAAAAAGTTCCAACGGTCATAAAAAATTACTTCAAAATTTTCGCTCAAATTTAGCTGAAAACTAGCCGTTGGAGGTTAATATGACCGAAAAAATAGCAGCAAATAAGATTATGATTTAACTAAAAATACCAAGTCAAAAATCAAAATAGGGTTGTGCAATACTAACCGGGTAGATGACAATGAGGATCACATGAGAAAAGTGTAACGAGCTGCTCTTCAAGCAAATCTAATGCAATTCTGATAGATATCTAAACTAGGCATATGAACCTAAAAAATGCTCTACTAAAAGCTAATGTAGATAGACAAAAGCACAGAAAATATAGCATGATCAAACTATCAGTTACACATGTTGCCCCAACATAAGGTTCTACTCCATAATCAAACTGACAGTTACATGTTGCCCCAACATAAGGTTCAACATCCTTACTCCATAATCCTAGACTTTTCTGCTCGATCCTCTCAAACTAATCCCCTTTCATTTTCTGCCCGATCAAATTTTTATATATATATATATATATATATATATATATATTTTTAGAATAGAGCACTGACCTTATTCCCTAGACTTCAAGGTTTGGTTTTTTGTCGCAAAGAGTACATCGTCACCGCGAATGCCGTGTACCGAGGGAAACTTATTACCAAATACCTCTATTTTGTACAAGGTTTATGATCAGGCTTATAAGCAAGAGATTGGGTCATTTCAGAAGACTTTCAAGTAGAATCGAGTCATTTCACCGGAAAACAGAGAAGAATATTGAATCAAACATTAAAGCAGTAACTATCAAATTTGACATGAGCAATGTTGATCCAAATGTTGGACCAACATTCAGATAGACTGTAGCAGACTTATGGACTTTTTCAGGTCCGAAAACCTTTGAAAATCCAATGCTTTCGTGAAAATGTCAGCTAACTGATGTTTCGTGTCAATATGCTCAATGCACACTAATTCTTTCTCTACCATATCTCTCAGAAAATGATGTCTTAAATCTATATGCTTCGTGCGTGAATGCTGGGTAGGGTTCTTAGATATGTTAATGGCACTAAGGTTATCACAATACATGAGGACTGACTCGCACTCTAACCCATAGTCACATAACATGCTATTTAACCACATTAGTTGCGTACAGCAACTACCCGCCGCAACATACTCAGACTCAGCAGTAGATAACGACACACAATTCTGCTTTTTACTATACCATGCAACTAAATTGTTACCTAAGAAGAAACAGCCGCCACTTGTGCTCTTGCGATCATCCTCGTCACCTGCCCAATCAGCATCACTGTAGCCTATAAGACTCATATTAGTATCTTTAGAGAACCATAATCCTAGGCTACACGTTCCACTCACATATCGAAGTATACGCTTAACAGCATTAAGATGGGAAACCTTAGGCTCAGATTGATATCTAGCACATACACATACGCTATACATAATGTCGGGTCTACTGGCTGAAAGGTACAACAAACTGCCAATCATAGATCGATACAATGTTGGGTCAACATTTTGTCCAACATTGTCTTTACTTACCTTTTGTGTAGACCCCATAGGAGTTTTCATTATCGTAGCCGTGCCCAACCTGAACTTCTTGACAGTGTTTTTAGCGTATTTCTCCTGAGACATAAAGATGTCATCGTTGCTTTGCTTAATCCTTTTTACAAAAAGAGTGTGGTCTGCCTCTCCTCGTACGAACCCAAATTCAAGTAAAAATGTAGCTAACCTACCATACCAAGCTCGAGGTGCTTGCTTCAATCCATAGAGAGCTTTCTGCAACTTATAAACATGGTTAGGAAAATGTGGATCCTCAAATCCTTTAGGCTGTTCAACATAGATATCTTTATCAATATATCCATTTAAAAACGCACCCTTAACATCCATTTGATATAATGTAATGTTAAGCTAACATGCAATAGCCAATACCAACCTAACAGATTCCAACCTAGCCATTGGAGCGAAAGTCTCATCAAAATCTATGCCCTCAACTTGAGTATATCCTTGAGCTACTAAACGTGCTTTGTTCCTAACAACTCTACCAAGTTCATCAGATTTATTCTTGAAGATCCACCTAGTGCCTATGACATTAATGTCTTTCGGCCGTGGTACTAAGGACCAAACTTGGTTTTTCTCAAACTGCAAGAGTTCCTCTTGCATGGCACTAATCCAAAAATTGTCCTTAAGCGCTTCAAGGACTTTCTTAGGTTCTACTTCAGAAACAAAACAAGTAAAGCGTACCTCGGCATATACGGTGTTCATGCGTACATTTCTTACCATAGACTTATAATCCTTGCGCGGCTTGTCTCTGGTTTTCCTTCCTTCGTTCATATTTCCAATGATAAGGTCTGTGGGATGATCCTTCTGAATCTTAGCTGGACGATCTCTACGAACTTCACTGGGTCCAGCCTCAGTGTTCTGTTCTGGCACAGATGTTGAATCAGATGTTGGCTCAACATTGTCTACCACATTCTCCTCTGTTTGGTCAACAGCTTGTACAACATCTGAAATATCAACTTGTGGAGACATTTTGCTAAGATCAGTAGCATCATTAAACACAATATTCACAGACTCCTGAACAGACTTCAAGCGCAAGTTATATACTCGATAAGCACGACTATTAGACGAGTATCCAAGAAAAATACACTTGTCACTTTTTGAATCGAACTTGCTTAAGTACTCATGATCATTTAACATGTAGCAATAACTACCAAACACATGAAAGTACTTAACAGTAGGCTTTTTCTCATTCAACAGCTCATAAGACGTTTTCTTAGTACCATGTCTAAAGAACACACGATTTGATATATGACATGCGGTATGCAATGCTTCAGCCCAAAAACGCTTAGAAATATTCCTAGATTGTAACATCACACGAGCCATTTCTTGTAAAGTCCTATTCTTCCTTTCGACCACCCCATTTTGTTGGGGCGTCATAGGAGATGAAAACTCATGAATGATGCCTTTCTTATCACAAAACTCATTAAAATACTGATTCTCAAATTCTCTACCATGATCAGACCTAATGCGAAAGATAGTAGCACTGAAATTATTCTTTACAATAGCACAAAACTTTTTGAAGAAATCAAATGATTCAGATTTTTCGCGAAGAAAAAATATCCATGCAAATCTAGAGTAATCATCGACGATCACTTAAGCATATTTCCTACCACCAATGCTATCTACTTCCATTGGACCCATCAAATCCATGTGCATAAGTTGAAAACAGTGAGCAGTTTTAAAATGTTGGGCAGCATGTTGGTCAACATTATGGCTAACATGCACTTGCTTACCCTAAGACATGACTCACATACAACCTTACCAAACTCCTTAAGCTTTGGAATGCCTCTGATGGCTTCGTGCTTGATAAGTTGCTCCAACGTACGGTAGTTGACATGGCCCAGCCTGTAATGCCATAGGATGACGTTGTCATCGGCTTTCGATAATTGGCACACGTCCTTCGAATTGGATTTGTCGCCGACTAGATAGCAGTTATCGCTCGATCTTTTACCTGCCATAACTCGAACACAGTTGCTGTTAAAAACTTCACAATACTCCTTATTAAATCTTACTTCAAGGTCATCGTCGCATAGCTGACTTATGCTAATTAGATTAACCACAAGTCCATCGACGTGTAAAACGTTGCTTAGTTTTGGGAAGTCAGGCACATTCAATCTGCCTCTACCGAGAATCCGCCCTCTCGCACCTCCTCCAAATGTCACCGATCCACCCTTCAAAGTCATGTAATCACTTAGGTACTCTTTGGTACCCGTCATATGTCGGGAACACCCGCTATCGAAGTACCAAGAACCTGTCATGTTAACTCGCAAAGAGGTATATACGACATAGCATTTATGAACGGTCTTCTCTACCAAAATTTTTTTTGATGACAAAACAGCATTTGATTCAGCAGAAGTTGAAGGAACGCCAGCTGAAGTCATTTCGAACATTCCTTTCGACACTGATTTCTCAATGTTGCGCGGAATGTTGGATGACATTTCAGCTAACGTTGATTTCTTTGCAGAAATCTTCCCCTTCAATTTCCAGCAGTATGGCCTAATATGTCCAGGCTGCATGCAATGAGTACATTTAAGCTGTCTATCCTTAGACTTACTGGCAGTATGCTTAGTACTCTTCTTAACGACTGAAGTCTTACTGCATATAACATGCTCGGCATTTTCCTTAACAAAGACTATCTTAGGTTTACCATTAGACAAAGGTTTAGAAACATGCGTAGGTTGAGAATTAAATCCTAACCCTTGCTTATCAAAAATACCTAATGATAATACCTCATCAAGGGTCAATTTACCCTTGTTAAATTTCGTGAATGTTTCATCGGCTTAGACGACTTGATTTTGGAGTTTGTCGATTTGTTGATCCTTTCGTGTCAGTACGGCTTCCATTTTGTTCATACCATCCACCAAGCTTTTGATCATTTTTTCATTCTTCTCATTCTCCTCGGTTAGTGTTTTTACCATGGCCTGAAGTTCTGCGTTCTTTGCCTTTTCCTTCTCATATTCTGCAGATAACACCCTTACGTCTTCATTAATTTGAACTTCAGCACAAAGGTCAGTTTCCAGATCTGTCTCATCACAACTAGAATACACATCAAAACAGTTTGAGACATCATAATCAAAAATGATATTTTTCTTAGATGTTGAGTGTTGGCTCAACATCAGTTACCGCAGTGAAACCGATTTGATGATCTTCTTCTTTTTCGTCGTCTGAGAAGGACTGAATGGTCGGAGATGATTGCTTGGACTCCTTTGGGCATGGTTTCTCATCTTCATCATCGGAGAGATCGATCCAGAGAGATTTGCCGTGCTTGCGAAGTGTGTTGGCACATTCGTTGGCAAAATGACCCCAACCTTGGCATTCATAGCATCTAACAGAATCATAGTTGAAGTTCTTCTTCTTTCCATCGGGTTTTCGTTTGGTAAATGGAGGAGCAGAAGAAGATTCGGCTTTGACATTCTGGCCTTTTGTGAATGTTGGGCTAACATTGTGGTCGACATTTTTCTTCGTGATAAACTTTGCAAATTTCTTCACGAGCATAGCCATATCGTCCTCATTGTCAGGTTCAACCTCAGTTTGAACTTTGGATGGCTGACTGACTAGAGCAAGGCTTTTGCCGCGAGACGCCCTCTTTTGAACTTCGAGATTGGTCTCGTAGTTCTTCATAATATTCATCAAGGTGTTGAATTCAATCGTGCTTAGATTATGTGCTTCCTCGACGGCCGCTACCTTCACATTAAACTTTTCAGTTAGTGTACGTAAAGCTTTAGAAACCAGTACCTTATTAGCAATTGGATCTCCGAGGCTAGCACACTCGCTCGAGATTGTCAATAGCTTGCCGAAGTATGTGGTAACGTCCTCGTCTTCCTTCATCCTGAGGTTTTCAAACTGATTGAGGAGATACCGAAGTTTGGTTTCCCTCACACTCGCATCGCCTTCGCAGTACCTCTGTAGAAGATCCCACGCATTCTTTGCCGTCGAACAATTCTGAATGATCTTGAACATAAATATGTCCACCGAAGAGAAGATGGCATTAAGAGCTTTGTCGTTATACTCAGCCGCATTCTTTTCAGCAATGGACCATTCTTCGATAGGCTTGTCAACAACTTCGCCATCAACATCTCGAGGATATCGAGGTGGAGTATATCCAATGAGAACAGCTTCCGACGCTCGTACATCTATGGACTTAATGCATTGTCGTACACGAACTTTCCAATAAGCATAGTTGGATCCGTCTAACATTGGGACTTTGCCGATGTAATTGGAACTTGAAACATCCATTGTAGATGATTGTCAGCGCTTAGTAAAGTCAAGCGTTGGCTCTGATACCACTTTGACGTGGCTTGATCTAGAATGGATGTAAAAAGACACTAAGTAATAACACTGATGTTGGATGAAATGTTTGGTTAACACTCAACCTAACTCTCAAAGCGCACAGCGGAATAGGTGATTACTTAGTTATGAAAGTGATAAACACGAGATGTAAAATTTGCAGCAAGTTATAAAAACTTGCTACGTGCCTCAAGGCGAAATTCCACTACAGCAATGGATGGCAATATAACTATCAAACGATAGTAAAAACAAGCCTAGAAAAACTACGAATCTAAAAGATCCTAAAAAACTACAAAGTCCTTAGACTTTTGCAAACAGAAATACTAGGTAAAAGAAGCTCTCGACATGGTTCGAAGTCATTCGAACTTCGCTCATATAATCTTATGTCGCTCGCTTCACTCTCGTCACTAGAGTTGCTCAACATTGTTAAGTGAGGTCCCATTTTATAAGCAATTGACTTTGACTGCTTCTCAATAGACTTGGTCGCCTCAACTAACTTCCACCGCGTCCAATAATATAGGTGTGACCGTTGAGAGTTGATTCGGATCAGCTCCAAATGACTTGGTCTTGACTTGTGCTCCAATCCTCCTATATTTAGTATGCTTCACTCCTAAGTTCGCTCTCCTTTATCCATACTCATTCCACACACATTTGACCCATTCCAGCTCTTATCAAACTCCTGCAAAACACTAAAAATAGCCTAGACACGGATAAAACACGTTTTGGGTATGAAAGATAAAACTGAGAAAGGAGACATTCTTGGGCAACAAATGTTGGCCAGAATGTTCCCCTAACATTGCCAATGTTGAAGACTCAACATCAACAAGTTTCACATATAAAATATACAAGAAAGGATACTTGCAATGAGATCTAGCTAAACTTTTGAGAATTAGCTAGAAAAAGAAAACCCCAATGTCCTAAAACCTATCACCTTTTGGTTAAAATATAATGTGGGCTCGGCTCAGGCCAAGACAATTTCGTACGCGGCAATGACATTTATTAGTATTCAGATCAATAATACTTCGCTTCCATACTTTTGGAACAACAAAGCAGTCGCTATCCTTTTCGTCATGTAATGCTTGTTTATATTATACCTAAAATATATTGAGGCATGATTTAAATGTTTGTCGACGTCACGGCCGTGACAGCTATGAAAGGAGCCATGAACACAAGCTGGAAATCAAGCTGGAGGGAGGGGCACGCTATTATGGTCGCGGCCGTGACAAGTCTGTTCGAAGCCGTGAAGCTTAATAATAAGAGATTTTGAACAGACTAATGATGCAAAGAATCGTAAAAAGATAATGAGCATAGTAGTTGGAGATAAAATCAAATAATGACAGATGGATCAACGCACGTGATTGGCACGAATTAATCTTAACTCTTCATGCAGCCTCTTTATCGAATCAATATTTATCTAGTTGTGGTGGAATTTCCTAATATATTTAGGACACAATCTCCGAGTGAACCAATCTTTATATTCTTCTAAGACTATAGTTCATACACATTCATTTGATCCTATGAAATTCCTCGACATTAGACGTTTCCGGGCCTAAGAGCTATGGCAAACCACACAATTCCGATCAAGTTTATCCCTAGTCAATTCTACGTGTTGGTGTAATACGTTTCGTTGTAATCGAATTACTATCCATTCGGATTCCTAAATCAATCAAATATCATGCATATGATGACATGTAACACACAAGCATTAAACACGAACGAAGAACACCAAAGTCATAATCCGTCCTAACACGATCTTCCAGAAAAATTAAGAGTCATAGTTGATGAAAATTGTGATGCCCAGGGCCGACGAGGGCAGGGAGTGATCGCCGGTGCCAGAGAGGTGCACGGACAAGGAGCAGCTCCTGGCAGGCTTCTAGGTGAAGGGCACATGAATGAACGATTTCACACCCGAATGAGAGGGATTTTGAGACTGAGCAGTGTGCGATTAAGGAATGGTATAAGAGACTTGATTGTGCTACCACCAAAGGTGCATCCTTTCGGAGTTCATCCATAAGTATTTCAAAGTTAAGCGTGTTTCATTTGAAATAGCATATTGGGATATGTGACCTACTGGGAAGTTTGCTTAGGGTGCGTGCGAGCGAGGACAAAGCACCTGGGAAAGCTAGTGGTGGTACGTGGAGGATAGACTATCAGTCTGAGTGCGGTGGGCCCAACCCCACAGGTCCCATGACGGGTTGTTACAAAAATAACACCGAAAACGTGTACATCAAAGTAAACACCTCTAAAACAATGAGGCAAATTGGCTATCACGATGACCGAATCACTTGTCGTTTTTCCTCAGAGTTTATCGTTGTGTTATCGAGATACATCCATCTCGGAGTTCTCCGTTCGCCATTCTATTTGCAAATATGTCCACGTTGAAAGTATATTTCCTCGATTTAAAGAGCTGAGCTGGTTCAAATCTAAGAAGCCGGTGCGTTTCACTTATTTAACTAAAGGAAATAAGTGCTTGTCATGAAATAAATAAATAGAGCTTATCAGTGAGTAACAAGTGCGAGCAGGGAAATGCAGTTCATTGCATTTATATTTGAATCCCTTGTCATATTCACATGGATATATAATATAACAGCCAAGGATGAGAATTTCCTGACGAGGTATTACATACAAGTTAATGTCTGGTTGTACCGTTATAGCAGAGTCACATGAATATATCTATTGAGCGTACCACGTTGGGAAAATTAATGTCACTTGATTCAATACATAAACTAAATATGCATCTCTTCCTATTGACTATTGGTTTAGGATGGAAGATTCAATTTAATATGTTATTAAGTCGGATCAATTTGCGTGTTATCATGCTTGCTTGACTTACCGCCACTCGATTTGATATGTCCACGTGTTAGGTGTTGAATTTTGTCACACGTGAATGGGGGCGTGTTGAAATCAGAGAGTTTTTCCTCCTATTACCAATTGTTTTCAGAATAGAACTTTCAATTTAACAATATCACATATTCAACTAAAAGGGTGAGAATTGCAAGGCCTAAATTGTTTCGTTAAATGGCCTGGTTCATTTATTGGAAAGATCATGTTTATTACGCGAGACGCTAATTCCTTTTGTTTTTATTTGAACATTGTAAGATAAACCTTTTGGATTATTTACTGAGAGTTTTTTTTTTTTTTTGGCCCCTTTTGTCTCCTAATTTATTTTATAAAGTTTATCTTTTTGTCCATGATTGACATGGGTTGTAGTAATTGAAAATTCGGATTTGATCCTCATTTTAGATCCTAGGCGACTTTGGTCCCCTATTTTGGTCTATAGGCGACTTTGGTCCCTCAATTTCCCGAGTTACAGTTTCAGTCCCCAATGTTATCGATTTTGGATGTTTTTGGTCCATCGGTTAACTTAATCGTATGTTTGGATAACATGTTACGCGCACTTGATTTCACTATTTCCATCTTAAAATATTACATTTTGATATTACAACCCAAAAAAAGTGCCCACGTCGACTTAAATGCTCAAAACATTCCATTGTTATAATTGAATCGCTAGTTCGAATTTATGCCCTAACTATCCCCCAAGTCTTGATGATTTTTTAGCATTTAAGTCAATTAAAATGAAATCATGTGCGTGTAACGTGTTAAATTCCGTAGAAACAAACGATTAAGTTAACAGGGGACCAAAAATGCCAAAAAGCGATGACATTAGAGACTGAAACTGTAAATCGGGAAAATAGGGGATAAAAAACGCTCATATGTCAAACATCGGGGACCAAAATGTAAAAATTCCAACGAAATTGTATTGATCCAAGTTTAATGATCACAACATAATATTACGTCAAATGATTTATGAAAACCATTAACGGCATGAGAAATAATAGGATACTTTGTAAAAGTGGTAACTAAGTAAAGGTAACATCGAGGTACTTAAAACCTTGTAGGAAAATTGTTAGGATCATAGATCGGTGTTTTAAATAAGACATGAGTTGCACTAACTCGGATTCTTGAAAATAATATAGCACCGAGAGATTAAGCGAGTTGGGTTTTAAACCAAGTGGAAAGTATTCGACCTAATTCTCTTAAAGTCCATTTTATAGGCTTTAAAATACACCAAAATCTATCAAGTTAGAAAACCGGTTTTGGTTGAAGTATTTTATCAAACACTAATGCTTCAACTATGAATGTTAGAATATAAATGAATGCAATGTGGTGAACACGTAATTTATCTACGGAAGTTTGGAGCACTATCTCCTACGTGACCACTTCTTCCCCGCAAGGAAGGTACCACAAGAACACTCGGTGATGTACAACCTCCTTAGCTAAGCTTACACAATATAACTCACTAAGTTATATTCCGCTACTCCTAGCATACGCTTCGGTTACCCCGCAAGGTCAACCGACTTCGACAACTTTTTAAAGTCCGTCGATTCTAACGATTGTAGGCCGTAACCTCACAACGACACACATCTTTTTACGTCTTAGTGCGAAGACTACAAACACTTATTTTACGTCTTTGTGCGAAGACTACACAGACATAGTTTTACGTCTTGTGCTGACTCTCGCTAAACTAATCTATTTTGCTTATATATCTATTATGTGAGTGAGGTGTGTATGTGTGTGTGTGTGTGCTTGGACATGATAGTTCTCTCTATCTTTTGTAACCCACATGCAAAGAGGAAGAACTCTCTTGATTTTCTTCTTTGTTCTTATTCATCTCTCTTGGATCTCTCTTTGATGTGTTCTTGTTTGCTCTTGGATCTTATGTTCTTGTGATGTTTCCTTGTGTATTTATCGGCTTTCAACCTTGATGTAATCGTTAGACTCATTAAAAGAGTCGTTTAAGCTTTTATCTTGACTTGGTCAATGTTGCAACATTACTGGCTTGTACTTGCTGCTAGCTGTAAAGGCTTGTATATAAGTTTCGGTGTTGGTTGACCAATACTGTACGAGTTGACCAGTACTGTCCAGTACTTAATTCACCAGTATTGTCCTATCCATTACTTAATTGACCAGTATTGTCCAGTACCTGGTTAACCAGTACTGTCTTATCCAGGACCGATCGCGTCATGTCCAGGACCGATCCTATCATGTCAAGGACTGAATAAGTCCTATCCAAAATCCCACCCAAAGTGCAATGAATTGACTAAACCAGTCTGCAACATATTAACCAACTCGGTTTTTTGCACTGAGCTCCTATTTGATATATGTTTTTCGACTGAGTTCATCTGCTCACTGAGTAAATATGTTAATAACACAGTAATAAGCTTTGTGTTCATCAAACCGGATTGTTAGATATTTAAGTCCAATAGAAATCAATACAACGCATTTGGATAACAAGAGTTATATTTGAAAACTTTGTAACGGAAATCAATACACCAAACAAGGCAAAGAGAACATGGATTTTCAATTCTGGCAATACTTTGACACTTCAAAAAAAACATCGGCTCTTATTCTGGCAATATTTTGAGGGAACTCGACATCGACCATTATTCTGAAAAACTTACGAAAACCATAAGAAAGGAAACCTAAGAGAAACTGAATGGTATCAATACCACACACTTCTTTTATTCATAACGTCACATTTGTTCCTCACACGTGTGAAGCAGCAACCTTACTGAGAAGCTAAACCGGATGATACCTCATGCCACAGTCAATCATTGCAACATATGCAGACTCCGAATACTGGCAATCTTCCCTCAGGAAGTCAGCGGCAGCCTCCAGGCAAGTGATGCAGTCGACTGGAATCGTAAAGAGGTTGGGCTGGCAGTATGCAAATCCTACAGCGTATGATCCATTGAGATAGTACTGGAAGTTTTCCTGATCAATAGTCATGTAGGCCAACTCGTTAAGCCCGTAGTCAACTTCCGCTTCATATTGGCTACCTTCCTCGTATGTCTCATCCGAGCAACCATAATCGTCAACGACAGTGTTTGGCACGCATTTAACCATGAATACATCTCCATATAACAATGCAATCAAACAAGAAAGCACAACAATGCTGGAGAGAAGTCTCATCTTCATTTTTTTCTCCTTAAATCGAACTGATGAGTTCTTATGATGTGTACGTAAATGATGGTTAGAAGTTAGAGTAACGCATATATATATATATATATATATGTACACACACATAGAATACTGAACTCTTGATGCAAACGTCTTTGTTTAGGGTTTTGTACGTTATTGTTTATGCTGAAAAAACCTGGATTCGATATAGCAAAAAGGGATGTACATATAAAGATGAGAATTGCCGAGCATGAATGTTTCATGTGGTCATATATGAGAAGGGTTCACATATGAATATATCGTATATTCATTAGGGTTTCAAAAATGGATGATATATTATTACTAATTCTGGGTGTCATGCATCTGACATGCTTATGGAAAAAAAAAAACTTATAATGATTATATGAAGTGCTGGACTTGATCCATTTTCCAACATGAAAGTTCAGACACATAATTATTAATTTGAAAAAAAAAATCAATTTCTTACATTATAAGATAAATTTAAGATTGTATTTTCGGCCATACATTTCTTTATTAATTTGCATTTTCCTAATTATTATGTAATGAAGCTTGAAAAGAAGCCGTCCCGTAAAGATATGGAAATAGCTAAGTTAAAAATCTACCAGTAATGTTGTCATTAATGTTGAACCAACATTCAGGAACAGAAAGTTTTAGCACAGCGGAACGTTTCAAAACTTAGCAGTTAAAAACGATGGAGACACGGTTTTAAAATATGCAGCAAGTTAAATAACTTGCTACACGCCTTCAGGGCAAAATTCCACTTCAAAGAATGGATTACAAAAAGTAGAACTATCGAAAGATAGTAAAATCAACCTAGTAAAGAATCTACCGACTCTTCTAAATCTTAACACAGATACCTACAATCTATGAAAATGTAAAACACTAGGTAAAGAACAGAAAGACGAGTATATAGTGAGAGCTCTCTCTTTTTCGTTTTCTTCTCTTTGGTCGCTCGTCGTACGTAATCTCCGTTAACGTTGGTCGGCATCGGAGTCTTGTATTTATACTCTTCATAGCTTCGACTCCAGTCCTCCCCACGTTCTCCATGATCTCCATGAGTTCGCGTCTGAGATAATGCTTCGACTTATTCAGCCACGAGCTCCACTTCTCCTATATTTAGTAAGCATCTTGACTTGGTCGAATACGCATCCTATTTTTAGTATCCACTCCACTCCACTCTTGTTTGAACAAGTCCATCTCGTAAGTAAACTCTGCACACATATAACTAACCCCGTGATAATAGGGAAAACGGTTTTTGGGTTTGAAAGATAAAATTAAGGTTGGACCAAGTCCGAGTCAATCGATGTTGACTGGAATGTTGAGTCCACATTGTCAATGTTAACATCGCAACTGTTGACTCAAATGTTGAGTCCACATTGTCAATGTCAACATTAACAATCTCCCCCTTTTTGTCTTTCTTCCCAAAATCAGTGCAGTGCTAAATCCACAGAAGTTCCAATCCAGAGAACTTCAAATCCAAATAGCTCCTCCTGAAAGCAAGTAACTTAGAACAAAGAAAAATGGATTAACATAGAAAACATTAATACATAGCCATTTTCGATGTATTTGTCACATCTGCAACACAAAAGCACACAAAATAAAATATCGAAGTTTGCATGCAAAAACAAACATGCAAGCAAATAAGAAGTCTAAAATTGAAGACTCATAATTGAGTCTTCCGAAGCAACTCTTTCTTCTTCAGCCTCCGCTCTAGCAGTAGCTCCAGCAGCTTCTCCTGTTTTCGTTCCAGCACTATCAGCAGCAACTTCTCCTCCTTTATCTCCAGCAGCTCCAGCTCTATTAGCGGTAGCAGCAGCTTCTCCTCCTTCTCCTTCTTTATTAGGAACAGCAGCACCAGCGACCCGACCACCTCCCCCTACAGCTGACATCCCTTCGTTTTCCTCCTCAGCAGCAATCCAGGCAGTCCAGGCATCTTCATCTGCACTATCTTCTCCCCCTTTTTGGGAAGAATGAAGACTCCGAAGAATCTCCCTTTGTGCAACAAGCGATGCAATAGTATCATCCAGACACTTTATGTGCTTCGCCAGGACATATGTTGGAGCCGATGTTGAACCAACATTTGGTTCAGCTATTTTAGCTCCATCCCAGGGCAGATCAACAACTTTGTTTAGCCCCACTAAGTGATTGGCCGCAATGGTGTATGTGATCTTCTTGTTCACCACAGTATCAGCATGCGTAGGTTTGAAACCTCCTCGAACCAGCGACAACCAAATGATTGAGGGAAAAGGCAGAATACCTTTCCCTGCTCGTTCAGCTTGGTACGCAATTTGGTTAAGGATAAAATCTCCCCAATTAATAGGAAGATTTTTCCCCAATGCATACAATAGTTGTGTCATTGGTTCGGTCACTCTACTATCATTGGCCGTAGGTAGCCAATTATAGATTGCAATCTTAAAGAGCACAGTGTAGAGTGATGTGAGGTGAGTGACAGAGAAGTTGTGAGTCCATTTCATCACCCTACCCCCGGTGACGAAGGACACAACTTCATTCATGTCACTATCCGTGAAGTGATCAACCTCAGGTGTCCCAAGCAATTCATTAATGGAATGAGAAGACAACTCATAAAGATGATTCCGTAAGTATATCTTACCGAATTTCTTTGAATGAAGCTCATTTAACTTGGGAGAGAGCTTAGAATATACCTCACGGACCACATGGTCGCAGTATTCTCCAAGGATGAGCACAGCCTTCCTGAGAGAAGTTCGCCTTGTCCACCGTTCTTTCTACGCGAAACGTTCTGGAGTAGAATGTCCTCCAGAGATCCTTGTTCTTCTGGGCGTATAATTTTTGAGGGCATGAATGTATCTCCCAGTCTGATCCTCCATCTATCTCGTCATCAGAGAGGAATGTTGGGTCAGTATTTAACCCAACATTGGTCTGTGAGGTCTGTTTCTCTTCAGTCACTTTTGCCCTTTTTGTTGGGTGAGGAGTTGGCTCAGCTTTTCTCTTCCCTTGCTTCTTCTGCAACATCTTCTTGATAACCCCAAGAGGAACGTCATCAGAAAAGGGTTCGTCCGCAGGGATGGATTCTTCAATGGCTTCTTCGTCGCTTGAAATCTCCAGAGTTTCAGATTCTGAACTCGTTGAGGAATCGACCATAATAGGTACGAAATCCTCATCAGAGCTTTCAGAATCATCACTCGATTCTAAGGAAGAGCTTGATGGCGGGGTCGGGCTCAGATTCTGAGCAGTTTCCTCTGGATAAGCTTCAGAGGTGGCAGTGTCGTCCCTGAGAGGAGACATGACTTTTTCCGGTATGGGAGCTCCGTACACCACCATCGCCAGTGGGTTCGTCTCAATAAACCCAGCGCTCGATGTTGATTCAACATTCTGTTTCTCAGAAATGGGTGAGTTCGCCATAGAAGAAAGTATAAAAGCAGAAATTGAATTTGGGAGAATTTTCGAACTTGATTGCGAGAGAAAAGAAAGCTTTAAAGTTTGCAGAGATTATGCAGAGAGAATGTAAAGGGTTTGTGTGATATGACCGAGATTTTCAGGCGAGTAAATAGCGGTGTCTGTAACGGTAAAAAAATTGAGAAGATAAGAAAAGTAACCGTTAGAGACGATGAAATAAAAATAATTATAAATATATATATATATATATATATTTTTATTTAAATTTTGCAAATACGAATTTTAACCGTTATGGTTGAGAAAAATGTGGAGAGTGGATAACGTGTGACATTTAAAATATAGTGCAAAATATGATCATAACAAAAATTAAGTCGAGATCGAGTGCACTAACCGTTTAGGTGTTCCGATGAACGCATGAACCAAGTGAGGATAGCTGTTCTTCTTCTAATGCAAAATGAGAGATAAAGATACTAGACACGACATATTATTTATATGTATACCTAACATCTATAACACATAGAACATAAACGGAAAATATAGCATGATCAAAATGACTAGTCACAAATGTTGCTCAACATTTAACCTAACATTCTCAAAACGATTTCCTTCATTTTCTGTTCAACACCCTAGATCACAATTTTCTTTCATTTTCTGCCCTTATCTCACCTTTATTATTGATAGAGAATATTGTGCACTGCTCTAGAATGATTTCCACATCATCAAGGTTCAGACATTATTGCACGCATAGAATACATCGTCACCGCGAATGCCGTGTATCTAAGGATATTAATATTCTGAACCTGTATCTTGAAAAGGATCATTACCATACTAGTGCTAGGTAGTGGGTCATTTCAGAAAATGGTCTAGGTGAGTCAAATCATTTCAGGAATATAACAAAGAGAACGTTAGATCAAATATCAAAACAGTAACAGTCATATATGACATATGCCAATGTTGATCCAAATATTGGACCAACATTTACTGACTCTGACAGAGACCTATAGACTTCTTCAGGCTTGAGAACCTTTCGAAGTCTAACGGTTTAGTGAAAATATCAGCTAATTGATTCTTAGTATCTATATGCTCTATTTTCACTAACTCTTTCTCAACTATATCTCTCAGAAAATGATGTCTAATGTCTATATGCTTAGTCCTAGAATGCTATATCGGATTTTTCGAAATGTTTATGGCACTAAGATTATCACAATACATAAGCACGTTTTCGCTCTCTAACCCATAATCACTCAACATACTCTTAAGCCATATGAGTTGTGTACAACAGCTACCTGCTGCCACATACTCAGATTCAGCCGTAGAGAGGGAAACGCAATTTTGCTTCTTACTAAACCAAGACACTAAATTATTACCTAAGAAGAAGCAGCCTCCACTTATGCTCTTACGATCATCTTCATCACCTGCCCAATCGGCGTCACTGAAACCAACCAAATTAGTGTTAGTATCTTTTGAAAGTCATAAACCTAGGTTACATGTACCACTAACGTATTTCAAAATTCTTTTGACAGCGTAAAGGTGAGAAACCTTTCGTTCATCCTGATATCTCGCACATACACAAACACTATACATAATGTCTGGTCTACTCACAGAAAGGTATAATAAGCTACCTATCATAGAACGATATAATGTTGGGTCAACATTCTCCCTAGCATTATCTTTACTTACCTTCTGCGTAGACCCCATAGGAGTTCTCATTACCCTAGCATTATCTTGGCCGAACTTCTTCACAGTGTTCTTCGCGTATTTTTCCTGACACATAAATATGCCATCCTTGCTTTGTTTCACCTGTAGACCTAGGAAAAATGTTAATTCACCGATCATCCTCATCTCAAATGTGGAATTCATAGCTTGGATAAACTCATCCGACATAGATCGAGATGTTGATCCGAAGACTATATCATCCACGTAGATTTGAGAGATTAACACTTCATTACCAACTCTTTTCACGAAAAGAGTTCTATCGGCTTCGCCTCTAACAAATCCAAAATCTAAGAGAAACGAAGTTAGCCTACTGTACCAAGCTCGAGGAGCTTGCTTTAAACCATAGAGAGCTTTTTGTATCTTATACACATGATCAGTATGGTAAGGATCTTCGAAACCTTTCGGTTGCTCAACGTAAATTTCTTTATTAATAAAACCATTTAAGAACGCACCCTTAACATCCATCTGGTGGAGGGTTATGTTGAGCCAACATGCAATAGCAAGTAAGAGTCTTATAGATTATAATCTTGCTACGGGGGCAAAGGTTTCATCAAAGTCTATACCTTCAACTTGGGTATAGCCTTGGGCAACTAACCGAGCTTTATTTCTAATAACATTTCCGTACTCATCAGATTTGTTCTTGAAGATCCACTTTGTACCAATGACGTTACCGTCGCTTGGTCGTGGAAGCAAAGTCCAAACCTGATTTTTATCGAATTGAACAAGCTCTTATTGCATAGCATTGATCCAAAAACTGTCCTTGAGAGCTTCAAAAACGTTTTTCGGTTCAATTTCAGATACAAAACAATTAAACCTTACCTCATTGTATACGGAAGTCATGCATTCATTTTTTACCATTCATCTATAATCTCTTCGAGGTTTATCTTTTGTCTTCCTTCCTTCATCCAGTTTGCCAATGATCTGATCAGAGGGGTGAGACTTCTGAATCCTAGCAGGGGGATCTCTCTGAACATTTAAGGTTTCATCTTCTGTATCCTGTTCAAGAGCTAATGTTGAGCCGGATGTTGACTCAACATTGTTAGCTTCCAGATCCTCTGCTGGACCAACCGTCCGAACTACATCTGCAATGTCAACTTGAGGAGTATTTCTGCTAATGTCAGCGGAATCATCAAACACAATATTAACAGATTCCTGAATAGTTTTCAATCTAAGATTGTAAACACGAAAAGCACGACTATAAGTAGAATATCCCAAAAATATGCATTTGTCACTTTTCGAATCAAACTTAGTCAAATACTCACGATCATTCAACATATAGCATATTTTCTACCACCTAGAAAAGTCATCAACTAAAACATACGCATATTTTCTACCACCTATGCTGTCTACTTCCATAGGACACATTAGATCCATGTGAAGTAGCTGAAAGCAGTGGGCAGTTCTAAAATGTTGAGCAATATGTTGGTCAACATTATGACTGACATGCTTCTACCTGCCATCACACACAAGTTTTTGTCATTAAAAACGTCACAACGTTCTCTATTAAACCTTACCTCAAGATCGTCGTTACATAGTTGACTTATGCTAATAAGATTTGCAACTAATCCATCAACATGGAGGACATTCCTTGGGCAGGAAAACCAACCACATTAAGTTTACCTCGTTCGAGAATTTTTCCATTCGTCCCACCTCCAAAAGTAACCGTACCGTTACTTAATGGAGTGTAGTATATCAAGTGGTCTTTGGTACCTGTCATGTGTCGTGAACAACCACTATCAAAGTACTAAGATCCTGAAACGTTAGCCTTCAAGGACGTGTAAACAACATTACATAGAACCGGTGATTTTCGTACCCAAGCTTTCTTCTGAACTGATGGACTCCAAAAAGTTGTATTCATGTGATTCATAGAACCAGAACTAATGTTGTATGAACTACCTCCAGACATTTTCTTCAACACTGATTTCTCAATGTTGGAGCGAATGTTGGATGATTTTCCAGTCAACATTTGCTTTTTGGATATCACATCTTTCAGTTTTCAGCAAAAAGGTTTAATATGTCCAGGTTTAAGACAAAAATGACACTTAAAACTTCTAGACATGGACTTTGATGCGGAATGCTTAGATTTTTTAGGATGTGACTTGAATCCTAGACCGTGATTAGAAGTATTAACGAAAGAAAGTACCTCGTCAAGTGTGGACTTACATTTATTCATCTTTGAGAAGATGTCTGAAGCCTTATTGACTTGCGCTTGAAGCTTGTCAATTTCTTTGTCCTTTCTGGTCAGCAAGGCTTCCATCTTGCTCATTCCTTCAAGCAAGCCATTGATCACCTTTTCATTGTTAGCTTTTTCCTCAGTCAACACTTGAACGGAGTCCTTCAATTTCGAGATTTCCTTTCTTTGATTCGTCCACTCTACGTACAACAGTTTGTACGTTTCTTCCAGTGATTCATCATCCTTAGCATGTTCTACACAATCTCCTGAATCATCTAACAACAAAGATTCATCAAAATTATTTGATTCATCATAATAAAAAAGAATATAATGTTTAGATGTTGAGTCCAGTGTTGGATCAACATCCGTTACCGCATTAAAACCAGTATGATGTTCCTCATCCTCGTTGTCAGAGAAGGTTGGAATTGAAACTTTAGTCACTTGGGCGACTTGATGCGTATTCCTTGCTGGCACGTCATCTTCGTCATCAGATAGGCTGACCCAATATCCTTTTCCATACCTGCGAAGAGTGTTAGCACATTAATTTGCAAAATGACCCCAGCCTTTACAAGCATGACATTGGACAGTCTCTGTCAAGTTTGTCGGCTTTCGCTTTATCACCAGAGTTTCTCTTGTTGATAGAGCGATTAGGAGCAGATGAAGACTCTTGAGCATTGAGAACATTCTTGAATGTTGGACCAACATTCATCTGTCTCTTATTTATCAGTAACCTTTTGAATTTCCTAACAATCATAGCCATATCCTCATCATCGTTTGGCTCAACATCAGATTCAACACCTGATGGTTACGAGACTAGAGCAAGACTTTTACCCCTAGACGCATTTTTCTGAACCTCGAGATTAGTCTCGTAGTTCTTCATAATGTTCATGAGGGTATTGAAGTCGAGTGTGGCCAGATTGTGAGCTTCCTCTACAGCTGTCACCTTCACGTTGAACTTCTCCGATAGTGACCTGATAGCCTTAGAATTCAACACGTTGTTAGAGATAGGTTCACCTAGGCTATGACACTCGCTAGAAATATTCAAAAGTTTTCCGAAGTAAGTAGTAATATCTTCATCGTCCCTCATACGAAGGTTCAAATTGGCTATTTAAAAGACGCAACTTTGGGTCTTTAACGCTCGCATCACCCTCACAATACCTTTGCAACATATCCCACGCATGTTTCGCATTGGTACAGTTTTGGATGATTTTGAACATAAAAATATCGACGGAAGAAAAAACGGCATGTAAGGCTTTTTCTTTAAAGTCGGCTGCTGCTCTTTCAAGAGCAGTCCATTCGGCAATGGGTTTGTCGAACACTTCTCCATCAGCATCTGGAAGGGTTTTAGGAGGGGTATAACCGTTAAGAACCGAATCCCAAGCACGAGAGTCAATCGACTTTATGCATTGTCTCATTCGGATTTTCCAATAGGCATAGTTTGATCCGTCTAGGACGGGAACTTTTCCAAAATAGTTTGAGCTTAAGGCATCCATATCTAGGATAAAAACGCTTAGTGTATCAAGCGGTTGCTCTGATACCAATCTGAAAAGAAGCGGTCCCGTAAAGATATGGAAATAGCTAAGTTAAAAATCTACCAGTAATGTTGTCCTTAATGTTGAACCAACATTCAGGAACAGAAAGTTTTAGCACAGCGGAAAGTTTCAAAACTTAGCAGTTAAAAACGATGGAGACACGATTTTAAAATATGCAGCAAGTTAAATAACTTGCTACACGCCTTCAGGGCAAAATTCCACTTCAAAGAATTGATTACAAAAAGTAGAACTATCGAAAGATAGTAAAATCAACCTAGTAAAGAATCTACCGACTCTTCTAATCTTAACACAGATACCTACGATCTATGAAAAGGTAAAACACTAGGTAAAGAACAGAAAGACGAGTATATAGTGAGAGCTCTCTCTTTTTCGTTTTCTTCTCTTTCGTCGCTCGTCGTATTTTCTCTCCGTTATAGTTGGTCGGCATCGGAGTCTTGTATTTATACTCTTCATAGCTTCGACTCCAGTCCTCCCCACGTTCTCCATGATCTCCATGACTTCACGTCTGAGATAATGCTTCGACTTATTCAGCCACGAGCTCCACTTCTTGTATATTTAGTAAGCATCTTGACTTGGTCGAATACGCATCCTATTTTTAGTATCCACTCCACTCCACTCTTGTTTGAACAAGTCCATCTCGTAAGTAAATTCTGCACACATATAACTAACTCCGTGATAATAGGGAAAACGGTTTTTGGGTTTGAAAGACAAAATTAAGGTTGGACCAAGTCCGAGTCAATCGATGTTGACTAGAATGTTGAGTCCACATTGTCAATGTTAACATCGCAACTGTTGACTCAAATGTTGAGTCCACGTTGTCAATGTAAACATTAACAAAGCTCTTCAATCTTTTTATTTGACCTCTCCATTCTATGATTCATTTACACGAACTATTGCCTGCCAAAACAATTCCGCTGGAGGTAAGACAGACATAAGTGTCCAAAACATATTCTTTTCTGTTTTTCCCCTACCGTACAACAATACAGATAAGAGATTGATCCTCCTTTGGCTTTTTCTTGTTGTTTTCGGTAACGAATTGACGAATCCGTCGCATTCGAAGTATTCCTTGTATTTGATTTAACGTTTTTAACAATGTTTTCTGTCTTTAACTACGATCCCTTTTGTCATGTAATGCTTTAACATTTATTAGATTCTATTCCTCTATTAAACGGCAGACTAACCCTTTTCTGGGAGCCTTAACATGAAACAATATCCCCATTAAAACAAAATAATTGGAGGCTTATAAATAGGGCGATCAAATGAAAACTAAAAAAGCAAGTGAAAGATATCGTAAAAGATGACTCGTTATTCTTACATTGTTGTTGTACTAACCTTCTTATTTGGACTTTCTATATTTGTTGTCGAAAGTTCCCCAGACACAACCTTCATATCTGGAGGATGCAGCACATCCACGTGGTCCGGAGGACCAACCGACCCTTATGCAGAAAACGTGAACGACGTGCTCAAGCAGTTGGTGGCCAATGCTCCTAACGATCCAACCTACACGAGCGCATTGACTAACACGAATCAAGGAACAACTATTTATGGAACCGCAACTTGTAACACGAATATTGCGCCGAACGACTGCCTTCACTGCTTGGAGGTAGCCGTGGTCGACTTAATTCATTCTTGTCCGAAATCTGTCGGTGCACATATTGCACTTGTGGACTGTGATATGAGATACGAGAATTACCAGTTTTGAACGAAGCACTCGACTGCGTGATTCGGGCGGGCTCGTTCTTGGTTTTCGAATAAAACGCTGCAACGTTTAACGTAATGTTTGTTGCGGTTGTAAGAATAAATTTCTACTCATCAGCAAATTAGATGATCTTCGAAGGTTTTCTTGACAGCAAACTACAATGTTTATCAACGTATGTTTTCAGACAAACTATTTATTTATTTTTTTTCGTTTTACCTTTTTAAAGTTTAGCGTTATCATTTTGGATTTGTGTCGGGGTATTTGTAAGCTTGCCCGTAATTGCAGAATTGTGACAACAAAAAAATCTTGGGATAACGGTTGTTATAAGAAAAATGGCCGAAGTTAGCCATTAATAGTTGTTACTAATATGGAAAGTTTGTCTCGTCCGAGCAACGACCATAATCGTTAATTGTTGCATTTGGATCTCATTACCTTTTTGGCAATATTTAAGGTAATCAAACCCCTTTTAAGCACGATTATGATGGAGAGGTGACTCGTATTCAGTTTTCTGTGCCGTTACATTTTTAGGTGACTCGTATTCGGTTTATAGCCGATCGATGATCATGTTGTTACTATTTATGCCTAGGTTATTTGCTGTTTTGTCCACTCTGCCTCTATTTCCACTATCTTATTACCAACACTGATTAAGTTGGATATACCATGTGTTCGAAAGGGTTTGCCAATAAAGATAAGAATTGTCGAACAATATAGACTTTCTAGGTCTCAGTGTTTTGTTAAATACTATAGGTACAGTACAAATGAGTACCCTTTAGGGTTTTTCTAATAGTACATTGAGGAACCAATATTATCTTCGTTATTATTATATTAGTTGGTTATGAAATTTTCTAAATTAGGTATGCTTTCATTACGTGTTGAGATTATTTGATCTGAAAGCTAACTTTGTCCGACTCAATACAAATAAAAAATGTCACTCTTCCTATCACCAGTTTATTTTAGAAAGTAGTCCTCAAGTTAATATTTTCTCAATCATAAAAGATATGTAGACAAATCTGATCTCCCCATATATCTAACTAGATTCTGACTTAGGGCTTGCTACGTCTCAATTGCGGATATATCGATCACCTACAACAAAAATATGGTTCAGTTTACGACCGTTCAGTTTACGATCATTTTTGCATCTTCATGCAAGTGTTAATCACAATATATGATCAATGGAAACTTAGGATCAAGCGTAGTTGGTTGATCAGGTCATGTAAATCAATGGATAATTCCGATAAACAAATCAAAATCATTGCACACACGAAAGAAAGTTGAAAAGCTGTCAAATGAGTCTATCGCATCGGTAGGCTAATATTGTATGTATGCTTGTGTATGTATATATTTATATAGGAATTTTCAGGAAAATGGCCTCCGTCCAAATGAGTTTTTAAAAAATAGCTTCAAAATGTGTAAAGAGTATTATATCCTTACTAACCGGGCTCTTGTGACGGGATGTGATTATGTTTAAACACGAAGCATTTAACGGTGGACGTGGTTATATTAAACGCGAAACGTTTCAGGGTGAATGTTAGGGTGTAGAACAGATGTTATGTAGTCATATACGTCAATTGGTTAGATGAAAAAATTATCTGCCTGAGAAATTATGAGCGTATTGGCAAAGTAGCAATTAAGATTAACGTAACGTCGATGGATTTCTGAAGACCTTGTAAGGAAAATCAGTACAACACATGAAGACGTACAACATGAGTGACATTTGTAAACCTTGTACGGAAATCAATTCAATGAACCCTTCTTATTCCGGCGAACTTCAAAGTAACAACTCCTCTTATTCTGGAAAATATATTACAAAAATTCGAAAAGGGAACCAATACAACCCATGAGAAAATATCGACTCATGCGCATGCATATTTTCTTATTCGTACCACGTCACATCAGTTCTCACGCATGTGCGCGTGCAGTAACCTCACTGAGGAGTTGGATAATACCTCATGCCGCAATCTACCAATGCAACATATGCAGACATCGAATACTCACAGTCTTCCCTCAGGAAGTCGGCAGCGGACTCCAAGCAACTGATGCAGTCGACTGGAGTTGTAAAGAGGTTTGGCTGGCAGTACGCAAATCCTATAGCGTATGTTCCATTGAGATAGTACTGGAAGTTGTTTTGATCGATGGTCATGTAGGCCAACTCGTTAAGACCGTAGTCAACTTCAGCTGCAAATCCGCTGCCCGGATCGTATGTGTCACCGGAGCAATCATAATCGTCAACCGTAGTGTTTGGGTAGCATTTTACGATGAACACATCTGCATATAACAAGGCAACAACCAAGCACAGAATAATCCCAATGGCACGCTGGCCCGTCTTCATTTTTCGGCGCGGGTAATTTTTTATCTGAATTTTTTTTGAGCTGTAGCTAAAATGGTGGTTTAGAGGCTTGAGTGATATGCGTGTATTTATATGTGAATGGATGGCTCGTTATTGTCAATGTTCTCATTGGGTTCTATGGCAAAGATTCACATGGCATGGATATATTCACAAGGATATGAAACGATGAGAATTGCCGGACAATGATTCCATGATAATTCACTAGCTTTCTCTATATATTACATTGCAAATATGAATTGTTCGGGCTCTGGTTACTCCGTCCAATATGTTTAATTAAACTTCTTGTTTGAGAATTCCTCGAGTATTTGCCTATTGCTTGAAGTATTTCTTTTACTTTCGCTAAGAATCTTTTGTTTTTTCGAAATAAGGTTATAGATTGAGTTTACGTCGCTCTTGAACCGTCTTGATGAAAATTAACAAATGAAAAATGAAGAACAAGAACACGATTTATGTGGTTCGTTTCAATCTTTGAACCTACTCCACGGAACAATATATCGACTTTCACTATTAACAAGACCTGAGATTACAATATCCAAACATCCTCTCAAACCAATGCGGTAAAATTCGTTAGGCGCCAGTCGCATGAGTTAATGTTGACATTGTTGACATTGACGATGTGGAATCAATATTTGAGTCAACATTATTTGACTCAGACGGTCCATCCTTGATTTTGTCTTTCAAATCCAAAAACCGTTTACCCTATTATTGTGGCTTTATTTACGTGTGTGCAGGAGTTATTTACGAGCTGGACTTATTCAAATAGGATTGAATAAAGTGGAATTAGTTGGAGCTAAAAAGGAGGAGACGAATTTATTTAAAATAGAGATTGAACGAGTCAAACAACAACTACCACGAAAATATAGCACGACCATCGGAGTAGTTGTTGGTTACACATCTATATAAAGACGAACTTCGACCTCATACTAAAACGAACGAGAGACAACGAATGACGCACATCTAGAGTGACGAAAGACGCACATCTAGAGTGACGAACGAGTAAAAACAAACGAGAGAGCTCTCTACATATATTCGTCATCACAGTTCTTTACCTAGTATTTTACCTTCACATAGATCGTAGATTATCTGTGTGAAGATTAGGAGAATCATTAAATTCTTTACTAGGTTGTTTTTACTATCTTTTGATAGTTATTCTTTTTGTAATCCATTCAAGTAGTGGAATTTCGCCCTGAAGGCGTGCAGCAAGTTATTATTTTAAAACCGCGTCTCCGTCGTTTTTACTGCTAAGTTTAAATTTTCTGCTGTGCAAAAATATTCTGATCCCGAATGTTGTTTCAACATTAGGGTCAACATTTAAGTTTACTTTTAACTTAGCTATTTCCATATCTTTACGGGACCGCTCCCTTTCAGATTGGTATCAGAGCAACCACTTGATACACTAAGCGTTTTTATCCTAGATATGGATGCCTTAAGCTCAAACTATTTTGGCAAAGTTCCCGTCCTAGACGGATCAAACTATGCCTATTGGAAAATCCGAATGAGACAATGCATAAAGTCGATAGACTCTCGTGCTTGGGATTCGGTTCTTAACGGTTATACCCCTCCTAAAACCCTTCCAGATGCTGATGGAGAAGTGTTCGACAAACCCATTGTCGAATGGACTGCTCTTGAAAGAGCAGCAGCCGATTTTAACGAAAAAGCCTTACATGCCGTTTTTTCTTCCGTCGATATTTTTATGTTCAAAATCATCCAAAACTGTACCAATGCAAAACATGCGTGGGATATGTTGCAAAGGTATTGTGAGGGTGATGCGAGCGTGAAAGACACTAAATTGCGTCTTTTAAATAGCCAATTTGAAAACCTTCGTATGAGGGACGCGAAGACATCACTACTTATTTTGGAAAACTTTTGAATATTTCTAGCAAGTGTCATAGTCTAGGTGAACCTATTTCGAACAAAGTTTTAAATTCTAATGCTATTAGGTCACTATCTGAGAAGTTCAATGTGAAGGTGGCAGTCGTAGAGGAAGCGCATAATCTAGACACACTCGACTTCAATACCCTGATGAACATTATGAAGAACTACGAGATCAATCTCGAAGTTCAGAAAAATACGTCAAAGGGTAAGAGTCTTGCTCTAGTCTCGCAACCATCAAGTGTTGAATCTGATGTTGAGCCAGACGATGATGAGGATATGGCTATGATTGTTAGGAAATTCAAAAGGTTACTGATAAATAAGAGACAGATGAATGTTGGTCCAACATTCAAGAATGTTCTCAATGCTCAAGAGTCTTCATCTGCTCATAATCGCTCTAACAACAAGAGAAACTCTGGTGATAAAGCGAAAGCCGACAAACTTGACATTGACTCCGTCCAATGTCATGCTTGTAAAGGCTGGGGTCATTTTGCAAATGAATGTGCTAACACTCTTCGCAGGTATGGAAAAGGATATTAGGTCAGCCTATCTGATGACGAAGATGACGTGCCAGCAAGGAATACGCATCAAGTCGCCCAAGTGACTAAAGTTTCAATTCCAACCTTCTCTGACAACGAGGATGAGGAACATCATACTGGTTTTAATGCGGTAACGGATGTTGATCCAACACTGGACTCAACATCTAAACATTATATTCTTTTTTATTATGATGAATCAAATAATTTTGATGAATCTTTGTTGTTAGATGATTCAGGAGATTGTGTAGAACATGCTAAGGATGATGAATCACTGGAAGAAACGTACAAACTGTTGTACGTAGAGTGGACAAATCAAAGAAAGGAAATCTCGAAATTGAAGGACACCGTTCAAGTGTTGACTGAGGAAAATGCTAACAATGAAAAGGTGATCAATGGCTTGCTTGAAGGAATGAGCAAGATGGAAGCCTTGCTGACCAGAAAGGACAAAGAAATTGACAAGCTTCAAGCGCAAGTCAATAAGGCTTCAGACACCTTCTCAAAGATGAATAAAGGTAAGTCCACACTTGACGAGGTACTTTCTTTCGTTAATACTTCTAATCACGGTCTAGGATTCAAGTCACATCCTAAAAAATCTAAGCATTCCGCATCAAAGTCCATGTCTAGAAGTTTTAAGTGTCATTTTTGTCTTAAACCTGGACATATTAAACCTTTTTGCTGGAAACTGAAAGATGTGATATCCAAAAAGCAAATGTTGACTGGAAAATCATCCAACATTCGCTCCAACATTGAGAAATCAGTGTTGAAGAAAATGTCTGGAGGTAGTTCATACAACATTAGTTCTGGTTCTATGAATCACATGAACACAACTTTTTGGAGTCCATCAGTTCAGAAGAAAGCTTGGGTACGAAAATCACCGGTTTTATGTAATGTTGTTTACACGTCCTTGAAGGCTAACGTTTCAGGATCTTGGTACTTCGATAGTAGTTGTTCACGACACATGACAGGTACCAAAGACCACTTGATAGACTACACTCCATTAAGTAACGGTACGGTTACTTTTGGAGGTGGGGCGAAAGGAAAAATTCTCAGACGAGGTAAACTTAATGTGGTTGGTTTTCCTGCCCTAAGGAATGTCCTCCATGTTGACGGATTAGTTGCAAATCTTATTAGCATAAGTCAACTATGTGAAGACGATCTTGAGGTAAGGTTTAATAGAGAATGCTGTGAAGTTTTTAATGACAAAAACTTGTGTGTGATGTCAGGTAGAATGTCTAGTGATAATTGCTATCAAGTTGGTGATAAAGATGACAGAAAAGAGGTATGTAAGATGTCGAAAACCGAAGATGATATTGTTCATTGGCATCATAAATTGGGTCATGTCAATTATCGAACCTTAGAAGATTTTATTCGGCATGAGGCAATCAGAGGTATTCCCAATCTTAAGGATTGTGGAAAGATTATTTGTGAGCAATGTCTTAAAGGCAAGCAGAAGCATGTCAGTCATAATGTTGACCAACATATTGCTCAACATTTTAGAACTGCCCACTGCTTTCAGCTACTTCACATGGATCTAATGGGTCCTATGGAAGTAGACAGCATAGGTGGTAGAAAATATGCGTATGTTTTAGTTGATGACTTTTCTAGGTTTTCATGGATATTTTTTCTTAGGGAAAAATCTGAAACTTTTGATTTTTTTCAAAACCTTTTGTGTCATGATCAAAAATAACTTTTGTGCTCCCATTTTTCGTATTAGGTCCGATCATGGTAGAGAGTTTGAAAATCAATCTTTTAAAGGTTTTTGTGACAAAAAAGGTATTATCCATGAGTTTTCTTCTCCTAAGACACCTCAACAAAATGGAGTAGTCTAAAGGAAGAATAGAACTCTTCAGAAAATGGTCCGTGTAATGCTACAATCCAAGAGTCTTTCTAAAAGATTTTGGGCGGAAGCATTGAACACGGCTTGTCATATCTCCAATAGAGTTTTCTTTCGTCTTGGGACAAAGAAAACATCTTATGAGATATTGAAGGGTACGAAGCCTACGGTTAAATATTTTCACGTGTTTGGATGTACTTGCTATATGTTGAATGATCGTGAGTATTTGACTAAGTTTGATTCGAAAAGGGACAAATGCATATTTTTGGGATATTCTACTAATAGTCGTGCTTTTCGTGTTTACAATCTTAGATTGAAAACTATTCCGGAATCTGTTAATATTGTGTTTGATGATTCCACTGACATTAGCAGAAATACTCCTCAAGTTGACATTGCAAATGTAGTTCCGACGGTTGGTCCAGCAGAGGATCTGGAAGCTAACAATGTTGAGTCAACATCCGGCTCAACATTAGCTCCTGAACAGGATACAGAAGATGAAACCTTAAATGTTCAGAGAGATCCCCCTGCTAGGATTCAGAAGTCTCACCCCTCTGATCAGATCATTGGCAGACTGGATGAAGGAAGGAAGACCAGAGATAAACCACGAAGGGATTATAGATCAATGGTAAAAAATGTATGCATGACTTCCGTATACAACGAGGTAAGATTTAATTGTTTTGTATCTGAAATTGAACCGGAAAACGTTCTTGAAGCTCTCAAGGATAGTTTTTGGATCAATGCTATGCAAGAAGAGCTTGTTCAATTTGATAAAAATCAGGTTTGGACTTTGGTTCCACGACCAAGCGACGGTAACGTCATTGGTACAAAGTGGATCTTCAAGAACAAATCTGATGAGTACGGAAATGTTATTAGAAATAAAGCTCGGTTAGTTGCCCAAGGCTATACCCAAGTTGAGGGTATAGACTTTGATGAAACCTTTGCCCCCGTAGCAAGATTAGAATCTATAAGACTCTTACTTGCTATTGCATGTTGGCTCAACATTACCCTCCACCAGATGGATGTTAAGGGTGCGTTCTTAAATGGTTTTATTGATAAAGAAATTTACGTTGAGCAACCGAAAGGTTTCGAAGATCCTTACCATACTGATCATGTGTATAAGTTACAAAAAGCTCTCTATGGTTTAAAGCAAGCTCTCGAGCTTGGTACGGTAGGCTAACTTCGTTTCTCTTAGATTTTGGATTTGTTAGAGGCGAAGCCGATAGAACTCTTTTCGTGAAAAGAGTTGGTAATGAAGTGTTAATCTCTCAAATTTATGGTGATGATATAGTCTTCGAATCAACATCTCGATCTATGTCGGATGATTTTATCCAAGCCATGAATTCCACATTTGAGATGAGTATGATCGGTGAACTAACATTCTTCTTAGGTCTGCAGGTAAAACAAAGCAAGGATGACATATTTATGTCTCAGGAAGAATACGCGAAGAATACTGTGAAGAAATTCGGGTTAGATAATGCCAAGGTAATGAGAACTCCTATGGGATCTACGCAGAAGGTAAGTAAAGATAATGTTGGGGAAAATGTTGATCCAACATTATACCGTTCCATGATTGGAAGCTTGTTATATCTTACTGCGAGTAGACCAGATCTTATGTATAGTGTTTGCGTATGTGCGGGATATCAGGCCGAGCCAAAAATTTCACATTTAAATGTTGTTAAAAGAATTTTAAAGTATGTTGGTGGTTCTTGCAGTCTCGGTTTCTGGTTTTCCAAGGATACTAACACAAATTTAGTTGGTTTTAGTGATGCTGACTGAGCAGGTGACGAAGATGATCGCAAGAGCACAAGTGGTGGATGTTTCTTCTTAGGTAATAATCTAGTGTCTTGGTTTAGTAAAAAGCAAAATTGTGTTTCTCTCTCTACGGCTGAATCTGAGTATGTGGCAGCAGGCAGCTGTTGTACACAACTCATATGGCTTAAGAGTATGTTGAGTGATTATGGGTTAGAGAGTGAAACCGTGCTGATGTATTGTGATAATCTAAGTGCTATAAATATTTTGAAAAATCCTATTCAGCACTCTAGGACTAAGCATATAGACATTAGACATCATTTTTTGAGAGATATAGTAGAAAAAGAGATAGTGAAAATAGAGCATATATATACTAAGAATCAGTTAGCGGATATTTTCACTAAAGCGTTAGACTTTGAAAGGTTTTCAGGCCTTAAGAAGTCTATAGGTCTGTGTCGGTGTCAGTAAATGTTGGTCCAATATCTGGATCAACATTTGCATATGTCAAATATGGTTGTTGCTGTTTCAATTTTTGGTCTAAATTTCTCTCAGTTAATTCCTGAAATGATTTGACTCACCTAGACCGTTTTTTGAAATGACCCGCTCACTAGCACAAGGTTTGCTCATGATCCTTTTCAAGATACAGGTTCAGAATATTAAGAATCCTTAGATACACGGCATTTGCGGTGACGATGTATTCTTTGCGTGCAAAAAGCTGAACCTTGATGATTAGAAAATCAATAAAGGGAAGTGCACAATATTTCATATCTATAATAAAGGTGAGAAAATGACAGAAAATGAAAGAAAAGTGAGTTCTAGGATGTTAAACAGAAAATGAATGAAATCTTTTGAGAATATTGGATCAAATGTTGAGCAACATGTGTGACTAATCATTTTGATCATGCGATATTTTATATTTATACATATATATATATACATATATATATTTACATATATTTATATATGTAATTAGTCAGTCGAGTCTAGTATCTATATCTCTCATGATGATTTATGAGAAAATCGGAAACCCTCACTTGGAGCTCGCGGTTCATCAAGTCCTAAACGGTTAGTTTTCATTTAAACTCTTTATTTGTGCTATTTTCCAAGCTGAAAACTAGTTATCGTTGCTGCAAAACTTTCGACTGCTACTACTTTTTTCCATTTACCTACTTTTTATGCTCACTTGATATCTCCTAATTCGCACCACTCTGCATATTTTCAAACTCTATCTCTGCAAATCACGAATTTCTCGAGCTTTCTTTCATTATCCATAAATTTCAAACTCACCTCTTTCGAACTCATCTCACTTTACAATGTGTTATTTAAGCAATCTAAAATAGCAGTCATTTGACGGGGCTACACAAGGTTGTGGATCTGCCCTGGGTAGGAGCTCAAAATGCTGAACCATATGTTGGTTCATCATTTGCTCCAACATCAGTCCTGGAACGTCATATCAAGTATCTGGATGATACAGTTGCTTCATTGGTTGCACAAAGAGAGACTCTTAGGAGTTTCCTTTCTACCCAAAAAGGGGGAGATTTAAATGGTGCAGAAGAAGAAGCCGGAACGACTGATGCAACTGCAGTTGGTGAGGGAGATGATGCTGAAGCTAAAGAAAGGAACCGCTGAAGAAGAATCATAGGACTCTCTTATTTTTTAGATTTTCTAATCTATTTTTTTGGTTTCTCTAATTTTTCTTTCTTGCAGGTTTAGTTAAGACTTAATCAGACTAGTCCATATGGCTATTCTTATCTAATGATAACCATGTTTTGTTCTGATTGTCTTAATGATTTCAGGGGGAGTTTTGTGGATTTAACTCTGCACAGGTTTTGGGAAGAAAGATAAAAAGGAGGAGATTGTTAATGTTTACATTGGCAATGTGGAGCCAACACCCGAGTCAACATTGGCTCAGATATTGGTCCATTTCCGGTTTTGTCTTTCATACCCGAAAACATTTTTACATAATGTTGAATATATCACTGCACGAGTTTTTGGGAGGAAAGACAAAAAGGGGGAGATTGTTAATGTTGACATTGTTGACATTGACGATGTGGAATCAATATTTGAGTCAACATTATTTGACTCAGACTTGGTCCATCCTTGATTTTGTCTTTCAAATCCAAAAACCGTTTACCCTATTATTGTGGCTTTATTTACGTGTGTGCAGCAGTTATTTACGAGCTGGACTTATTCAAATAGGATCGAATAAAGTGGAGTTAGTTGGACCTAAAAAGGAGGAGACGAATTTATTTAAAATAGAGATTGAACGAGTCAAACAACAACTACCACGAAAATATAGCACGACCATCGGAGTAGTTGTTGGTTACACATCTATATAAAGAGAAACTTCGATCTCACACTAAAACGAACGAGAGACAACGAATGACGCACATCTAGAGTGACGAAAGACGCACATCTAGAGTGACGAACGAGTAAAAAGAAACGAGAGAGCTCTCTACATATATTCGTCATCACAGTTCTTTACCTAGTGTTTTACCTTCACATAGATCGTAGATTATCTGTGTGAAGATTAGTAGAATCGTTAGATTCTTTACTAGGTTGTTTTTACTATCTTTTGATAGTTATTCTTTTTGTAATCCATTCAAGTAATGGAATTTTGCCCTGAAGGCGTGCAACAAGTTATTTAACTTGCTGCATATTTTAAAACCGCGTCTCCGTCGTTTTTACTGCTAAGTTTAAATTTTCCGCTGTGCAAAAATATTCTGATCCCGAATGTTGTTTCAACATTAGGGTCAACATTTAAGTTTACATTTAACTTAGCTATTTCCATATCTTTACGGGACCGCTCCCTTTCAGCATGCGTGAGAACATATTGTTATTTTCAACATAAAACTTCCGATATTAATGAACTCTCCGGGATTGTAACGTTAAATAAACTATCCGACATTGCCTGTTTTTTTAAGTCTCCTATTTGATTTACCGATTATTATCAGACATAAAACTTTGTCGTTATCAAATTGGGTGAAATAGTTCATTCTATAATATTTCGTTATTTAATTTCTTTTTATACGGCGCTGATTGGCAAATAATTATTATTTGGGTCTAAATTACAAAATTAGATCATTAAGTATTCAAATTTTCGTTTTTGGATCACTATATTTGATAATTGCAAAAGTATGTCACTAACTTTGTATGTCAAAACAATTTTGGATAATGTTTTCAATTTTAAGTCACTAAGTATATATTTTTTCGATTTTGGGTCAGTAAGTATACATGCTTCATTTTTGGGTCACTAAGTTTACAAAATTAGTTACCAAATGAGTGACCCGAAATTGAAAAATGTATATACTTAGTGACCCAAAATCGAAAAATATAAACTTAGTGGCCGAAAATTAAAAATATGACTCAAAATTATTTTGACATACAAAGTTAGTGACCTACTTTTGCAATTATCAAACATATTGACCCAAAAACGAAAACTTGGATACTTAGTGACCTAATTTTATAATTTTCCCCTTAAAAAATATATCACTAACTTCATAATTCACAACAAGTTTAAGGCTTAGATGTTTTTCTTGGACAAAATTGCTCAGAAAGTTACATCATCGTATTTCAAGATATTGCAACCAACAGGTTGAGAAACATTTCAAGTCAGTTGCAAAGTAAGATTTTTTATTTATTTTCACTGATCGTACTCCTAAATTGTTCTTTCCTGATTTATATAAAGGTTGATCAAATATGGTGCCCAAATAAAAATCGTTACATTAATATCCAAATTTATAACTTTACCCCACAATTATCAAAACAGAAACTTCTGTCAAGAGGTATATGTAGGGAGATATAAATAAAGTCAACTTAAACATAAGATGTGATGTGGTATTGATTGACACATTTTACGTGGCATTAGCTGTGCTGACTGAAATGTTTATGTGACACCAATGGTGCCATGTAAGAGGTCACACAGGATTAGTACCATAACATTCCTCAATATTGTGCGGAAGAAAACCTAAATTGGTCCCCCCAATGTTAATTCAATCGACCAATTTAGTTCCTGATATTTCGCGTGGTCGTCAGTTTAGACGGGAAATAAGCACCTTCGACGGGAATCCTCCCGAAATACTTTGATATTAGTTTTTTTTTTTTAAAAAGCACATAAGAAAATATAAAAAAACATAGAAAACGCTTAACAAAATAAAAATAAAAAATTAAAATCAAAGCATTTCGACGGGTCGAAGGCGTTTATTTCTCGTCTAAATTGACGGCCATAGTGACGAATAGTCATTTTGGTTCATTTTCGACAATCTAGGGACTAAACTGGTTCAACGAAATATCCAGAATTGAATTGGTCCATAAGTTAAACATCGAAGACCAATTTAGATTTTTTCACTATATATAAATATATGTAAGAGAGAGGGAGAGACATGAAAGTTAGGTAGGGCGGCAAATCATTTCGCATCCAGGCATATGACAGTGAAGAATGCATCATTTTTATACAAAAGAAATATATGACACTTAGTTTCATACTATCCCAGTGAGTTCGTCTAGGTTATTTAAATGTAATATATTTATAAGATCTCGGTGATATAAAACCTTCAGTTAGCTTTCCTGTCAACAAGGTTTGGCGGACAAAATGTCTTGCAATAACACAAAAATCAATGTACGAAGGTCTATATATTATAATTAGCAAATGCCTTTATGCATTTTACCCGAATAATCCTGAGTTCAATGAACCTAAAAAAATGAGTTCTTCAACTACTCCCACTCTAACCTTGCATTTGGCATCAATTCTGCTGATGATAATGGCAAATAGTATCTTCATTACAGAAGCTGATCCAAACATAACCATAACATTCCTTGCATGCAACACCAATGCGTTTCCACCATATGACAGTTATGGGTTTCTCGTGGCTGAATTGCTCGAAGACTTGGTGACGTGCACAGACATACAACCAGGTTATCGGTACTACATAAGTGATACCATTACAACAACTTCTTGTTACGCATACGCGAATTGCAATACACAACTGGCGGCAGCCGACTGCTATTCCTGCTTGGGAGTGGCTGAGGATTATATTACTGATAGATGTCCTTTCGCCATAGGCGCAGAGATTGTATTGTCGGACTGTTTCATGAAATATGATGACTATGCATTTTACTAATTTGCTCCAAATGTCCGTTACCGATGGTCCACTCTGAAATCATCACAGTTGTTAAAATTATGTTTGCGAGATCAGGTCATTTTCAGCCACTCTCTTTGTCTTAAGATTAGATAGGAAATTATAAATGTCGAACGTATTAAAGTTGTAGACCACGATGCTATTTTTGGATGCTATTGTCAGGTACTAGTGGATAAAATTGTGTTGATGATTAAGTTTTGGTCCTCGAGGATTCTATCCTATGCAGGGAGATGTTGCTTGATTAACTCAGTTTTGATATCTTTGCATAATTATTAGGGTTTTATGTTTCTACTTCCTAATAGTGTTGTAGAAGTAGTGGATCTAAGACGTAGAGAGTAGTTGTGGGGAAAGCAGTAGGGGGCAGTTCGAGGGCTCTTGTGGCTTGGGATTTAGTTTGTGAAGACAGTATATATGGAGGCCCTAGATATAAATGATTGTGGACTGTGGAATAATGCACGTATAGGCAAGCTGAGTTGAGATATTGCAAGGAAACAAGGCACAATGTGGGTCAAACGGCTCAATAGCATTTACCTCTATGGAACTGATTTGTGGGAGTATTAGATGTCCGAGTGATTGTAGTTGGCAGTGGAAGAGAATTCATAAAAGCTTTTGAAACTCTATCACCAAAAATCTTATCTATATATATACTATATTAAAAGTGTGAATGAAGAAAAAGGTAATTCGTCCTACTGTTAAATGACTTTTTGTCCTTATTTGTTTTTAATATTTCAATAATAATCAATTGAATACGTACTCGATTGAACAAACCATTATGGATTGATTATTATAAATTTTTCACCTTGTTTAAAAACTGTGTGTGACCGTTTAAATTATTGTGACAAATTCATTACAATTTGGCAATTACAAAAACTAATTATGAATAATGATGTAAGCTTATTAATTTGATGGTCATACTTCATAATTTCTATGGTTTTTTTTTAGCATAAACGGATCGCTTGAATATGGTTTCTTGACCAAGAAAAAAAAATAAGTTTTCAAGTCTTATTGTTAGTATTTTGATTTCGATTTCAAAAAGGATAATAGTGGAGAGGTTTGATGCTCAGAGGAAAATTAAGTTGGACTTTAAAGTTGCACTTCAAACTTGGACTTTTTCAGGATAATGAATTTTCTCACAAAGACACACGTAGAAAGCAAAGAGTTTGTTCTATCTTGGCATTAATTTCTTTTCCATTTCAATTTAAAGAAAATAAGTAATAGAGGATAGTGAAAAACGTTTTATGTTATGTGTAATAGAAGGATTATGGGTTTGACCAAGTTAATGAGGAATAAATTTCGTTAATGAGTGAGTCGTGTAATTAAGTTACATACATTATATGCACATGTGAAGTATATAGGCTTTCTTGATTTTATTTATTTTTGAACTGACACGTGTAAAACCAATAGTCCATAGAAGAATCGTTTAATTAATCTCGTATATATTATAATATGAAGAATCAACATAAAAGGATGGTGATGCAAGTGTCCGTTGATCTCAATAAAATTGATAACACATAACCGTGCTCAAGGTTTAAGTTTCTTCTTGCTAATTCCTTTTCGGTTTAAGTATCAATTCAACTAGCTACACCTTTTTCTCCTGCAAAAAGCTAAAACATGAGGTGAATTACTAATATTTCCGTATAGTCTGCATCATTTTCCTTAGTAGGCTTTGAATTTTCAGTTAACCTGTGGTTCAAATTGGCATCCATCAATCATTTAAGGTGCAGCATGTGCAGACATGCTGCAGACATGGAATTCCCACATTCATCCCTCAGGAAGTCGGATGCGTCCTCCAGGCAAGCGATGCAGTCGTCTGGATTATTTAAGAGGTTTGTCTGGCAGAAGGCAATTCCTGTAGTATATATTCCGGTGAGAAAGTACTGGAAGTCTTCCTGATCTATAGTCATGTAGGCCAACTCATCGAGGGCGTATTCAACTTCCTCTGCATAAGCCCCATTTGGATCGTATGTGGCATTGAAGCAGTAATGATCGTAAATGGAAGTGTTTGGCTCACATTTTACTACATCTGCACATAAGAAAGCAATCAAACAAGAAAGCACAATGATGCTTGAGAGCTGACTCGTCTTCATTTTTCTCCTTAGTCAGAAGAATTGATCTCTTATGAACGAGGTGTTAGAGTAACACAATTATATATATATATATATATATATATATATATATATTAAGTACCCAAGTCCTGATGTTATCGTCTTACCTTGACAATATCAGGATGAGAATTGCGGGCTATGAATATTTGACATATGCATATATGAGAACGATTCACGTATTGAGTATATGATATATTCATAATGTCATTAGCATTTCTTCTTTTGCCTTTCTTGAGAAAGGGTGTCATGCGTGCGAATGCTATGTCTTATTACACGAACATCAAAGCCTACTAATAAAATGATTCCGCTCCATGTGAGACAGTTGTTATAAGTTTCAAAATCATATTATTTTCTGTTTTTTTCGGACAGATCAACAAAACAGTTATGATTGGTCCTCCTTTGGCTTTTCCCTGTTGTTTTGGGTAACGAATTGATGATTCGGTTGCATTCGACGTGTTCCTTGTATTTGTTTTCATTTTTTAACATATTAATAGGTACACACAATGCAACAGATGATCTCACTCGTTTTCGGGGAACCTGAGCATGAAATAATGGAGAAAAACATTTTTGTCCCATGTTTGGATTGTTTCTTATCCCATGTTCCGTGGTGACAATTTTAGTCCCTTAATGATTTTGAAAATTTTTTGTCCGCCGATTAGGTTGTCCTCTCTCTCCTTTTAATTAGATGACACGTCATTGAAAATGCCAAGTAGCGCTACATAAAAATCGGCGATGTGGCGCCCCGTCAGCAAATAAAATGAAAAAAAACCTAGCGCGCACACATAGCTTTAAGACAAAAGAGCAGCCATGGCTGCTTCGTCTGCGGCAACCTCGATTTTCCAAACGAAATATCACACGCCGACATTAATCTCTCCCAGGAAGGCCAAAACACAACTTTGTCTTTAGATTTTATACACTCTGCAAATTTCGTCCTTATATTTTTGTAGTAACAATTTTCGTCCTCATACTTCACTGTCCGAGCAAGTTTCGTCCATATATTTTTGTAGTAACAATTTTCGTCCTCATACTGCACGCGTAATTTTCGTCCCTATATTATTTGATGTAACAAAATTTTCGCCCTTATATATAACAATATTAATTATATGTATATATATGTATAACTCAAAATAAATTAAATATTAATTGTTGATAATAATAAAATGAGGACAAAAATTGTTCTCTCAAATAATATAAGGACGAAAATTGCATGCATTAAAAAATGAGGACGAAAATTGTTACTTGTAAATATAAGGACGAAAATTGTGCATACAGTAAAGTATGAGGACGAAATATGTTACCAACAAAGATATAGGGACGAAACTAGCAGAGCGCGTAAATACATGGACAAAAATTGTAATTCTGCCTCCAAGGAACAACCCAACTAAGTTTCGTTTTCCATTTCATGCATCTAACTCAAAAAATCAACTACAGCCCATTCCATCATCAATCGTCCGACCAAACTCAGCCACATTCACTCCGTCCTCGTGACCTTCGAACACCACAACCTCATAACCGACCACCAGAAAGCTTCGGCCGAGCTCTCATCTGGCGGACTTGGGCCAAAGATGTTTCTCCACGTCAGCGGTTTTTATGATGTAGCGCCACGTCGGTTTTTTCTAATGATGTGGTGTTCGGTTCGGGGGAAAGATTGTAAATATAATATGGCACACTAGCGGAACTGAGTCAAAAAATGAGGTTCTTGCATATAATGTTACTAAATTACTTTAATTATTATTGATCCTCCTCTCCTACAATGCCATGTCCTAGTTTTGGGAGAGAATGACAAAACTAGATATGTTTTAAAAATGTAACTGCAAATGTAGTTAACTCTTTAAAAATATTACAAATCTAATCAACTTTTTAAATTTTAATATTTGTTATTTTCATTTTCACCACAAAACTGTTTAAAATTGTAATTAGTCACTATTTTTATTTCTAATATGCAAAATATTACAAATAATTATATTTTTTTACCCCATCAAAAGAGGAACAAAATTTATTAACATTGAAAAGGAAAAAAATCTCGATCCTTACAGAAAAAAAATACAAATATATTAAAATAAAATTAAAAAATAATGAGAATAAAAAATATCATAAAATATAAAATAATAAATAAAATTTAAAGAATAAAATACAAAAAGACCGAAGACGGGAATAAAACCCAAGACCTCCTCTTTGGAGTGAGAACGGTCTTTTACCACTAAAACAACACCTCATGTACTATCAAAGTTCATCTTTACATCAAGCATTATTTCTAGCATTAACATTACTGCTATCTTCGAAAGCTTATATTTCTAGCATTAACAGTATCCCAACCAAATTTCATGTAATTTTTCCACTCGATATATACACACACATACACATTGTTAGACTAAAGACGTGATAAATGAATGTTGTGTAGAGAACAATAGCACTATTCTCATATTATGAAATGTATTTCTACAGGAAACAGTCTGAAAACTATTCCAAGAACAATTCAAGCCAGAAAGACCGAACCGAACCCCTCGAGATCACACCTTCTTCCAGATAAAAAGACATGTTTCGAACCTGTTCTTTTTCACCCATCACTGATAACCAAAGTCCAAAACTTAAAAAACAATCATTAAATCTAAGTAAATATTTTCAATATAGCAAAGAGTCCATTAAACTAACTTTCCCATAAAGAACTCTGTTTCTTCCACACACACACAGAGACTACCTACGTAGGAAACTAAATTCATGCCTGGGAACAATCAAACGTCAAAAGTTACCAAACAAAAGCAAACAAGAAAAAATAAATTGAACTTTTACCTAAGCCACCTGCGTCTTCAGAGAGGGCAAGCTTAATAACAGCCTTCAAATCATAAGAGGGGTGCGCTGGAGGCTTTATTACCGAGGACCCACCTGGAATTTCCACCTTCGCTGAGGCTGTTGCTGACATTTTCACTATCAACCTTCGAATTCCATCAAAGTAATCAAAACCTCAATCGCGAAAAAGAAATGAGTTATCATTATTATACCACTTTACTACCTTCCGTGGATGGGTTTGAACGATGAGATCGGGAAGTGAGAAATGGCCCCAAACATCAGTGGGTTCTTCGACCTTATTATTCTTTTAGGTCGATCGTTGCAGTGCCCTGTGGTGGCGGACGCAGAACTTATCCTTCGACCTCTGAACGAACAGAACTTTCCCTTTTCGCATCTATTAACTAGTTTTTTTGCCAGTGCAGTGCACGTCTTAAATACAGATAACTAAAGTTGTTGATTTTTATAATAAAATCATTTTGTAATGCTGCGTTCATTTTTACGAACAGAACTTTATATGGGTCACAGATCAATAAAACATATCATATATTTAAACAAAACAAAAATATAGTAAAGTATATCAAGAAAAATTAGGTTTCTAGAATTGTGCCACGTGTAATATCCATTTGATGAGAGATAATAACAAATACATATTTAATTGCATCAATGTTGTCGTTTGAAGAGTAAATTTCGTTCGAAGCGTCCGACAGAAACTAATCATGACAGTCAAAGTTTACCATATTTGGAGGGAACGAAATTACAAAAGACATGAACTACACGAACATATTGAATGGTGATGCATCTGTTCCCCCTCAAAGATTCTCTTCCAATCAATTATAAATTCAATAGTGCTAACACTCCCATCGCATCTGTTCCCCATTGAAGACTCTGATTTTATCCTAATTTCGTCGCCGTGTTTAATGTTCTCTAAAACTAATAATTCCGATGGTGGTGAATAAATAGTAGGTGGAGAGAGCTCATCAACAATAATAAAGCAAGCCAGAATAAAAAAGGGGGACAATGTAAGATTATTCAAACACCGACATTATATATATCAAAAACAGAGAATGATTTCATCTCTCAAGGCTAAAAGAGGTACGATGATAGGCAAAAAATGAGATCTTTTAATGATTATTGTCCAAAAACAAATAACTTTATTTTGTAGAAATTCTTGAAAACAACAATTCTAGTTATATATGAAGGTAATAGAATATATGGTGGTGAAAGATAATTAAAGCACTAAAAATATATTGCCTCTTAGATTACAAAAAACTTTGCAATAAAGCACCCAAGATCAATGTAAGCGTGTTTGAAATATTTGATATATCCAACCCAAAACACACAACTAACTACACATTCACTATTCATTCTTTCCTAAAAAAGCATGGATAAAAAAGCAAAGCAAACAACTGGTTAACAGTTAACAAAATGGAAAATGGGGGAGATCAATCCTTATGCAGAAATGTCAAATAGAAGCGAGACGTCTCCCTCACGCCATTTCCTAATATAAACTCTAATCTAATCTCACAAAGCAATACGCAATCATTATTAAACTTCTTCCATCCCCATAACTTGAGGAAGCACAAATACAATCAAGAATCAAATATCTTACTGGAACAGAAACTGTTTCACTGCTCTGAATGATGCATTATTATTTTTAGTTAGCTTTCGTTGCTCAACACTGGGTACATCATGCTTCCTTGCAATGTGCATGTCATAATTATGCATAATTAATTGCATTTGATATAGGGTATTTTCAACCATTATGAGAGCTCAAGTTAAATAGCTAGAACTATAAAAGTAGAGGATTTTCATACCTCAACACCAAACGACTATTTACGTAATTCCGATCAGCGATGTTCCTGAAAAACCAAGAAACTTAGACAACTTGTCTATGCTCCAAGGATAATTAATTTCTTTCTTATGATGGCTCGAGGCAGTGGACCTCGTAAAAATCAGAATTTCAACTGATTTTTCAGTACACAGAGTATCACAACATAACAAAAATCTCAGTCATATAGATCCGATTAGGAAAAGGAAAAAGTAAGTTGAATTTAATGAAAAAGGAAAATTTAATGACGCGCCCTAATTCACATTTTCTTCTACAGCTTGAACCTACAGATTAACAATTGAGAAGGAGAATTGAGGAGAAGTAAGTTGAAATTTAAGTTGAAACTCGCGTGAGAATTATTTGCATCTTGGGAATTTACTTGTGTTGAACCATTAAATTATTTCGAGATTCAGATTGGGTATGTACGCGTCCGGTGAGATTGCTTCTTTTTTTATTCATGTTTCTTTTAAATGTCTTTCACGACTATGGCCGATTGCTGAAAGTTGTGAGTTTTTCATTTGTACTTGACTGAGGTTGGTGGACGTTATTATTAATTGATCGTCGTTTGCTAGGCCAGCAAGGTGTTACCTCCAAATAAAAAATAAACCTAGCCCGAAATTATTCGGAGTTATAATTTTTTTGTATGAGCTTATTAACTTTTATGAGCTTGATGTAGATTTGACTTCTTTTATATATATGATCAGGTAGTTAATTCTATCATATGATGTTTTCTGGCTTTTTTTCCCTCTCCTCTTAACTGTTTACCAGCAGGGAGTCTAATCGGATCTATATGACTGAGATTTTTGTTATGTTGTGATACTCTGTGTACTGAAAAATCAGTTGAAATTCTGATTTTTACGAGGTCCACTGCCTCGAGCCATCATAAGAAAGAAATTAATTATCCTTGGAGCATAGACAAGTTGTCTAAGTTTCTTGGTTTTTCAGGAACATCGCTGATCGGAATTACGTAAATAGTCGTTTGGTGTTGAGGTATGAAAATCCTCTACTTTTATAGTTCTAGCTATTTAACTTGAGCTCTCATAATGGTTGAAAATACCCTATATCAAATGCAATTAATTATGCATAATTATGACATGCACATTGCAAGGAAGCATGATGTACCCAGTGTTGAGCAACGAAAGCTAACTAAAAATAATAATGCATCATTCAGAGCAGTGAAACAGTTTCTGTTCCAGTAAGATATTTGATTCTTGATTGTATTTGTGCTTCCTCAAGTTATGGGGATGGAAGAAGTTTAATAATGATTGCGTATTGCTTTGTGAGATTAGATTAGAGTTTATATTAGGAAATGGCGTGAGGGAGACGTCTCGCTTCTATTTGACATTTCTGCATAAGGATTGATCTCCCCCATTTTCCATTTTGTTAACTGTTAACCAGTTGTTTGCTTTGCTTTTTTATCCATGCTTTTTTAGGAAAGAATGAATAGTGAATGTGTAGTTAGTTGTGTGTTTTGGGTTGGATATATCAAATATTTCAAACACGCTTACATTGATCTTGGGTGCTTTATTGCAAAGTTTTTTGTAATCTAAGAGGCAATATATTTTTAGTGCTTTAATTATCTTTCACCACCATATATTCTATTACCTTCATATATAACTAGAATTGTTGTTTTCAAGAATTTCTACAAAATAAAGTTATTTGTTTTTGGACAATAATCATTAAAAGATCTCATTTTTTGCCTATCATCGTACCTCTTTTAGCCTTGAGAGATGAAATCATTCTCTGTTTTTGATATATATAATGTCGGTGTTTGAATAATCTTACATTGTCCCCCTTTTTTATTCTGGCTTGCTTTATTATTGTTGATGAGCTCTCTCCACCTACTATTTATTCACCACCATCGGAATTATTAGTTTTAGAGAACATTAAACACGGCGACGAAATTAGGATAAAATCAGAGTCTTCAATGGGGAACAGATGCGATGGGAGTGTTAGCACTATTGAATTTATAATTGATTGGAAGAGAATCTTTGAGGGGGAACAGATGCATCACCATTCAATATGTTCGTGTAGTTCATGTCTTTTGTAATTTCGTTCCCTCCAAATATGGTAAACTTTGACTGTCATGATTAGTTTCTGTCGGACGCTTCGAACGAAATTTACTCTTCAAACGACAACATTGATGCAATTAAATATGAATTTGTTATTATCTCTCATCAAATGGATATTACACGTGGCACAATTCTAGAAACCTAATTTTTCTTGATATACTTTACTATATTTTTGTTTTGTTTAAATATATGATATGTTTTATTGATCTGTGACCCATATAAAGTTCTGTTCGTAAAAATGAACGCAGCATTACAAAATGATTTTATTATAAAAATCAACAACTTTAGTTATCTGTATTTAAGACGTGCACTGCACTGGCAAAAAAACTAGTTAATAGATGCGAAAAGGGAAAGTTCTGTTCGTTCAGAGGTCGAAGGATAAGTTCTGCGTCCGCCACCACAGGGCACTGCAACGATCGACCTAAAAGAATAATAAGGTCGAAGAACCCACTGATGTTTGGGGCCATTTCTCACTTCCCGATCTCATCGTTCAAACCCATCCACGGAAGGTAGTAAAGTGGTATAATAATGATAACTCATTTCTTTTTCGCGATTGAGGTTTTGATTACTTTGATGGAATTCGAAGGTTGATAGTGAAAATGTCAGCAACAGCCTCAGCGAAGGTGGAAATTCCAGGTGGGTCCTCGGTAATAAAGCCTCCAGCGCACCCCTCTTATGATTTGAAGGCTGTTATTAAGCTTGCCCTCTCTGAAGACGCAGGTGGCTTAGGTAAAAGTTCAATTTATTTTTTCTTGTTTGCTTTTGTTTGGTAACTTTTGACGTTTGATTGTTCCCAGGCATGAATTTAGTTTCCTACGTAGGTAGTCTCTGTGTGTGTGTGTGGAAGAAACAGAGTTCTTTATGGGAAAGTTAGTTTAATGGACTCTTTGCTATATTGAAAATATTTACTTAGATTTAATGATTGTTTTTTAAGTTTTGGACTTTGGTTATCAGTGATGGGTGAAAAAGAACAGGTTCGAAACATGTCTTTTTATCTGGAAGAAGGTGTGATCTCGAGGGGTTCGGTTCGGTCTTTCTGGCTTGAATTGTTCTTGGAATAGTTTTCAGACTGTTTCCTGTAGAAATACATTTCATAATATGAGAATAGTGCTATTTGTTCTCTACACAACATTCATTTATCACGTCTTTAGTCTAACAATGTGTATGTGTGTGTATATATCGAGTGGAAAAATTACATGAAATTTGGTTGGGATACTGTTAATGCTAGAAATATAAGCTTTCGAAGATAGCAGTAATGTTAATGCTAGAAATAATGCTTGATGTAAAGATGAACTTTGATAGTACATGAGGTGTTGTTTTAGTGGTAAAAGACCGTTCTCACTCCAAAGAGGAGGTCTTGGGTTTTATTCCCGTCTCTACCGTGAAGTAGGAATTGACCAAAGCTTTAGCATTTGGGCACTCTAGGTTAAGGCTAACTCATTTATATACCTCCCACTGTGGTTTTCAGGCTATTGCAGTGGGCATGGGTTTACCCAAAAAAAAATGTAACTTTGATAAAAGAATTAGGCTGTGGTTCTTCATCCAAAGATAGCTCAACATCTGATTAGGATGTTTCTGATTTGTGTCAGTTATATGTAAGATGTTTGTAGCATAACTTCCCAGATTTTTCATGTAGGGGATGTCACTTGTCAGGCAACAATTCCTATTGAAACCGAAGTCGAAGCCTTTTTCTTGGCAAAGGAGGACGGTATCGTGGCAGGCATCGGGCTAGCTGAAATGGTGTTTAAGGAGGTTGACCCTTCACTCAAGGTAACTAAGCATTTGAATTGAATCTCTTTTGATCGAGAAAAAATTGATCTTTTAGGCTTTAGTTTCTGAAATTCGTAAACCCTTTTAAAGTCAATCATTTTGTATTCAACAGGTAGAGTGGCAAAGAAAAGATGGTGATGGCGTGCATAAAGGCCAGCAATTTGGCAAAGTACATGGTAAAGTACGAAACAGATCCTCGCAAAAATTGATTTTTTTTTTTTCAATAATCGTCGATGATATGCAGGAAGAGCCCACAGTATTGTCGTGGCGGAAAGGGTTGTTCTCAATTTCATGCAGAGGATGAGTGGAATTGCAACTCTCACCAAGGTACTATGTTTCCATTAATTCCCCTAATGTTTTCTTGATCATTCATTACATTGCAAGTATGAAAGATTATAAATTTGTAATGGAAATAGTTGTGATAATAGATAACGTTTGCAGGCTATGGCAGATGCTGCAGCCCCTGCTCGCATATTAGAGACCCGTAAAACTGCCCCGGGTTTACGCTTGGTGGATAAGTGGGCGGTATAAATTTCTTCCCAATTAATTATGTAAAATGTCACATTATCCCAGTGAATTTCTTTTCAGTGAAGTAATTTTTTCTTCAGGTGTTAATAGGTGGGGGTCAAAATCATCGAATGGGCCTGTTCGATATGGTCATGATAAAAGACAATCATATTTCTATAGCCGGCGGCGTCACAAACGCGTTGAAATCCGTGGACTCCTATTTGGATCGTAATAATCTTCAAATGGGCGTCGAGGTAAAATAAGAATCCTTATACACCCAAATTTAACGGTTAAAAATGTGTGTTAGAACATCATCTCGAGTAAGATTAATTTTATATATTTTTTTTATTATTGAAGGTTGAAACGAGGACTCTCGAGGAAGTAAAGCAAGTGCTAAATTATGCATCCTCTACTAAGACACGCCTTACCAGAATAATGTTGGATAACATGGTTGTACCGTTATCAAATGGGGACATCGATATTTCCATGCTCAAAGAAGCCGTAGAGCTAATTAACGGAAAGTATGAAACCGAGGTAAGTTGGAAAAAAAAATATATTTTCGTACTTTTATCCCGTTTCTTGAACAATCAATCCGCTATTTTTTTTTTCTTACACTAATCAAGGCTCCTATAATATCACTAAATGTCCACTTGTAATACAAAAACTGCGTTTTTGCTACGATTGAGAGCTCCATTGTTAAATCAGTCAAAGGACTAACTTGAATGAGGCAATTTAGGCATCAGGAAATGTCACCATTGATACCGTAAACAAGATTGGGCAATCAGGGGTGACCTACATATCGAGGTATAGGCTTAAATGTAATAATATTTTTGCTCCGTTCTCTATTCGCAGTACTTCGTTGTTTTTTATTTATTTTTTTTTTTTGGGTTCTTTTGGTTGTTGCAGCGGCGCGCTGACTCATTCAGTGAAAGCTCTCGATATTTCGTTAAAGATCGATACCGAGCTCGCGCTTGAAGTTGGGAGGCGTACGAAGCGAGCATAGTCACCAGCAGATTTTTGAGTTTTTTCTTGCCCAGAAAAGTAGATTCAGAAGCAACACATGAAAGGAATATTTAGGTGATGCGGTTTATGAAAATTGATCTTAATTTCTGGTGATCTAAAAACCATGTATTTATACTTCGATAGGGTCGATGCTTCGATTTTGTCGTCTTTGTCTACAAACTTCGAATGACAACGTTTTTTAAAATTATTGGTGTGTTTGTTTTGGGGTGATCCTGCAAAACATTATGATGATATTGTGTTTGTTTAACTTGGATGATGAGTCATCACTGGAACGAATGAACACCTAGATGAAAATGGGACGATAGTTCAAGCTTTGGATCATCGTAAACAATCTCATTGATCATCCACCGCTCTGATGAGGGTGATGTTTCTAAATTTTTTTCGGACAAAATTATCTCTTTCGTTTATCACATGATATTTTTATGTAACAGAGAATGTCATTTCAAAGCAATCACAGTAATGACATATGATATCGATCCATATTTCGGTGATATTTACAAGTGGATTTCATTGTGATCTTGTTCTTGTATTACCTCAAACAAAAACCATTTGGCCCTTACATGTTAATATTATAATATAGTAATATATAATATGATCGGGTCAGCAAGGTCGGGCCGGGCTTGAGTTTCTCCGACTCAAGCTGCACACACCATGTGGCGTGGTGAGCTCGGCCCGAGCCCAAATCAACCGCTCAAGTTTAACCAAACATTCGGCAAATTTAATTTAGTGAAATAACAATTACAGTCTATCTCTACATGTTCTCCTCTGCAGTGCAGAACCAAAAAAAATCACACACCCACTTTCTCTACAATCCTCCATTAATGAAGGTTGAGGGAGCTCATTGTTTTTTGTTTTTTTTTTTGTGTTATGTTTTTGTGTAATTTTCGTTTATGGCTTTATTCGTTCTTAAGTCTCTCGGTTTGTGAGCTTTTATCTCCTTGTGTAGGAATTTTTTCTCCCCATGTGGAAGCATCATCGTTCCCCTAATGAGGCCTTCTTCCCGAAGAAGACTAGATTATGAAGTTGAAGATGAAAAGGTAAAAAGTATTACAGATCAGAGTTCAACATCCATAGAGTTTTAGACTAGATTTGTAATAGCGTTTAGTTTTTCTTATTCGAGCTTGAATTATTATTCTCTAGGGTTTTTTTTTTCTATTTTTCATTTTAGACTTGTGTGATCGCTATCTTGGTAGATATCGCCCCTACAATATGTTCCGGCTTACTGAATTATTTAGCTCTATATCTTTTCGATATAATTTCGAGAAAAAAAAAACTATTACGAAATGATTAATAAAAGTGAATTCATACTTGGTCAATTAAGTACAAAAGGACTCATCATTAGGAACGGACGTGGCTGTCTATGAAGTTTCGCAAGGTTGCTTCGTAAAAACTAGTAGTCAAGGGCATGTTTATACGTGTAATAAAAATGTATATTATTTATTATTTAAATAATTGAAATTAAATTGGACTAAAAATAAAAAGTAGTTATGAGATGTGGTTTTTGACAGATCATGATTGAGTGAGTTTTTGTTTTATGTTAGTAAAATGTGTTTTTATTTTTTAATAATTATTTATTGAAGAAAAATTATGATTGGCTACTAATGATACACTAATAAGCTGAAGCTGAGTACAGAGCTATGACTCAAACATGCTGTGAAATTATTTGGATTCTTGGTCTTTTCACGGATTTTGGCATTATTGATATTACTCCTGTAGATTTATATTGTGATAACACTGCTGCTTTGCAGATAGCAGATAATCCCGTCTTTCACGAAAGGACGAAGCATATAGAAATTGATTGTCATCTAGTTCGACAATATATTATAGATAAGATTATTGCTACTCATTATGTTTGTTCTAAAGATCAGTTAGCCGATGTCTTAACTAAAGCCCTTGGAAGAGAGGCGCATGATAATTTTTGCAGGGAATTAGGTATGTTCGATGTATTCGGGTCAAGAAGCGAGGGGGAGATCTCACAATTAATAAAAAAGTATGGATACGTATATTGGAATGAACGTGGCGTTGTGATCTACTTATTTATTCATTTTTATTCTATTTTTGTTATTTTAATTTAAATTAGCTTCAATCGACGGAGACACTCATTCGTTGAAGTTAGGTAAGATTGATGGCTTTGTGGCAAAGGGGAAAGTCGCTGGTTTTTCACATCACATGAGATGAGAGAGGTCTCACCTGAAATAAGACGCAACATTTGAGGTATAAAACAAAAATTATATTTTTTTATATAAAAAAATATAAAAATTATATTTGTTTACATGAACTTATTTCCAGAAATTACAAAATGGTTTTCTAACTTCTATTGATATTTGTTTTTGTTGAGATTATTGTCCCACATCGGGAAATTACCTCCACCCGACTCAATATATAAATCAAAGAGGCTTTCCTCTTAACACCAATTGGTTTTAGGAGGAACGCTCAATTTAACATGGTATCAGAGCGGATTTGATCTCCGTGTTATCACGCTTGTTTGACTCACCGCCAACCGATTTGATATGTCCACGTGTTAGGCCTTGAATCGTGACACACGTGAGGGGGCGCGTTGAGATTATTGTCCCACATCGAGAAAATAACTTCATCCGGCTCAATATATAAATCGAAGAGGCGCCTCCTCTTAACACCAATTGGTTTTAGGAAGGAACCCTCAATTTAACAGTTTTCTATTTTGTTATGTATATAAATATATTTATTAAAATAATCACTTCACCTAAACCTAAGAGGATAATGTATTTACTTTTATATTTTTTATAAGATTTTTTTATTTTAAGGTAAAGTCAAGTTACGTGCGCTTGTGGTGCGTGCTCTCTTGGGAAATGCCTTCTTTTTTTTCACCTAACTTTCGGTATTTCAAATTCCAACATGAACAGATATCTCTAGATTTCAATGGTCGTATAAAGTAAAAGAGAACTTCAATAAAATCACCTAAGTTGGATTAGCATATTAGGTCAAATCTCAATCTTATCTAATTACAGCAGCCCAGAAAAATTGTATTTTTGTATTAATATATATAGACTATTATTACATGTCTATGCTTAGGGTTGTCAATCACGTGTATAATCCCTAATCACCCGCAGAAATGTTTTTCGCATTTTTATGGCGGATTTCGCATTAGATTGATAGTGAGATTCTCTAAATCTCGATGGAATAACAAAATAAACTTAAAAAAGAAACGTTATTTTACCATATTCTAAATAAATATATAAAATTAAAATATGATACAATCTCATCAAGTTTAAATTTTTATGTTGAGTGTCAGAGCTTAGACTAAAGGTCAAACGGATACAAATTTTTCACGTGTGTTTGTGACATATATATACACGTCTATTGCTAAAAACAATAGTATAAATGCGAGGAGACGTGTTGTAATTAAATATAAAAAATAGTTATACTGGGAAGGCTAGATAAAAAATTAAGAATAATCAAATTAAATACGAAGATGCGTATTGAGTATATATATTACACTCTTTAGTTGAAAATGCATTTTAAAAAATGAAAGTAATTGATACAACATATTTACCTCACGAATAAGATTGAATTCAAGGCCTCTTTCAATATACATCGCTAATCTCGTCAAAAAGTGGAATGATAGAATAAAGTATTTATATACATATATACGAATCTTTGTTAATGGTCCGCATGAAGTACTTTCATCTTTGTCCGTTGGGTTCATTCAAGAAAACAATCGATTGCAAATGGATTGTATCTATAATCACATTCTTCGAGGGGAGTATGCAAGTCAAATGCAATATAATTAGTTCCACGAAATGCTAGAAAAATCAATAGATAATTTAAGAGGTAAAGAAACAATTCTAGGATAGGGTTTCGTATTATCAAGAACTTAGTAGAGCTTTTTGAAGACATTATTGTAGGAAACCTTTTGTAATATTATTATTACATTTTTAAGATGTTATTTAATTATACAAAAAGGAAAGGCTTTTTCGTAGATTCTACAGTCGACAACATCCTCACATGGATATGAGTCATGTATGACATTGGAGGGTCTTATTATACTTTTCTCCTCAAAAACTTTTTGGGTTGATCTTGATAATATACTTGACTAAGCTTTTCTGTTTCGTAATTGCTGAATGATAGAAGATGAAGTGGATTTGTTTTTGCAAAATGAGAATCACTAACACACCGTGTAAAGATGTTATCTTTTAAACGTTTATTCCCACTAAGCTATAAATGATTCCACAAAAAAAAAAGAACGTCTTCAGGATACCTATAATTTTATTTTCTCACTGACTTAAAAAATCCAGGAAAAAGAACTTGAATCAAGATAATATTATTTAGCATTTTCAGATATTGTTGTGTGGTTTTTGTTCGTGTGTTAAGTTGTGTTTAGTCATTGACTATTTACAATACTCCAAAAGATATTGCAACGGAGGTTTTGACTTTAAGAAGGACATAACCTTTGAAATATTGACCTCAATAGATGGAGGTTCTCAAAATAACATGTATGCTAACTAATTATCTTTTTATGTACTTATTATATATATATCTTATAATTTAAATACAACACTAATATAAATGAAATATCTCCATTACTGGATTTTATAATACTTTGTATAGATTTAAAAGGCACGTAATAATAATAATAATAATAACAATAACAATAATAATAATTTTAATAACACAACAATAAACAACAATAATACTAATAATACCTTACTGATAAAGGATTTGGTAACTGCATATATTTATAGAAGATAATTTATTGCGTTTTCTTATTCTCTGGATGCAATTTTTTTTCATGCTAGGAGGTATTCCCATACTTCGAATAGGTCAAGTCTGGAGAGAATTCAATCTCTCATTGTTGGTTATGGCGACCCTGACCCCAACTAATCCTCATATTATATGTGTCGAGTCCAAGTCCAAATAACATTGTAAATAAATGAATCTAACTGGATTTCAACTCATAATCTCTATATGTAAATTTATGATTCGACCATTTGACCTAAAGATCGTGACGCACATAGTTGCTAAGAAAAATCTTTAGGCACAAAATGCAAGAACATATGGACTCTCCTAGAGTAGCTTATTTGTTGGCATATTTTGAAGGTTATTGCATCAACCCCGAAGTTTACTTGATCCAAGGATTGGATACCGGGTTAAACAAAAAAAGAAAATGCAAAGAAGGCAAACCTTGACGAGATATCTTCCTCACCAAACAAAAAGTGTTACCGTGCTTATCAAACTCGTCTATTTTTTTCCTACTCATATATTATTCATAATTTTATGTTCACCTTATCCTTATGTGAGGACCTGTTATAAGACATTAATTGGTGCACGTAAATATGTCAAGAGGTGGCTATCAATGACACGTAGAATGTTCAATCAATGCCACATCACATCTTATGTTGATGCGGCATTATTATGTGACGCCAATCACTGTCATATTTATGTGGGCCCGATAACATTTCTCATTATATATATATATATATTATTTCCATTCTCTAGTGGTGCGGATAATGACTCCTTCGATTGTTTTATTACATTTTGATATATCAACAGAATTAGATTTTTGTCGTCTGTTTTAGACAAGGCTATCCACCAAAAATTTGACATGGAATAGTTCTAATAAGCGGCTATAAATTAGGTTATCCAGTTTTATAACGAGTAACAACTAATTTAATATATGCTGTTTTTTTATAAACACTTGCCTAGTGGCAAATTAACTATATTTGAATGATTACTCGGTTTAGTTTTTCAATCATCTAAACCAATAATTATCTGAATAATTAAGTTGGTCTTTTTAACACTTCATTATTTTTTATTTTATCCAAGTTACTAGTATCATAATGAAGACTGTGATCAGAGAATCAAACATTATGCTTGCAGATTACTTTGATAGATTAAACTCGGGAAAATTCTAGCCTGTTGAATTATCAGTTAAAACTACGCATACACATATTTATATGTATATATATTGTATCAATTTTTTTATATGTAATTACCATGTACTATATATTACATAAATCAATTATTTATATCTACACCATTTTTTATTTGAGGTTTACAAAAGCAAGGTGCATGGACGTAGTTTATCAATTATTCACAACCAAGACGAAGCCAACATAAGGACTTTGTTAGAATAATATAAATCAATATTATATAATTTATTCTAAAGAGCTTTTAAATGGAATATGTATTTGGTAGGGGTGTCGATCTCGGCTCATTTCGTAGGTTCTGACTCCGAACTTTGAAAATTATATATTAAATTCGCGGCCAGTTTATTTATACTTAGAGCTCGACAATATGCGTACTCCCAATCCAGGAGCTCGTTTACTCGACATCATGGTTGTTAAATCATGTTTTCAAATCGGACCGAAAGATTTAGTGATTTAAGGTTTAATGGTTTAACCTGAATAAAATTGGAGTAAAACCGGGAGAAAACCAGTATCCTTAAAAATAATGAAAAAATATATTAGTTCTTAAAAATATTTGTTAATCATCAAAGAAAAGTTATTGGACTAGTAAAAATATTAAGTTTGAATTGGAAGGCCTATTAATAATTTGATAATTTTTTTAAGGTAAAAAAATGCAATAAAAAAAAAGTTTGAGCCAATATTCGAATCCAAAGTGATGGAAAAAAAAGTTTAGAACCTAACCACCACACTAAATATTGATTCTTTAATATTCTTCAGTCTAATTGTAAATAAACGAATATTATTTTATTTTTTTTTAATTAAAGCTTAAATCGGATCGGGCCCGAACCAAAAAAATGACCGGTCTGCGATTTTTCGGGCCGAACCGACCCGTCCGGTCCGGTCTTAAAAACCATGCTCGACATATCGAGTTCGGGCTCATTTTTTAGATTTAAATTACGAAAATTCCCCCAAAAAAAAGAAAAAGTAATCCGAATTAAACTTACATAGTCTTTTCTAGATAAAGAAAAAGACAATCACCAATATTCAATTGCTTCAAGGGAAAGAAGTCCAATTTAATTACCAGGTTTTTTATAATTTAATAAATAATATAGTTTTCTTAAATAAAAGTAAAAAAGAGACTTGAAGGTTCCATTTCTCCAACCAATAGTTGTATTTTGGACTGGTAACGAAATAAATACCATGTCTCTTCTGGTTTAATTATTACTCCTATTATATTATATGTTAATTTGATTTTGTGATGAAATAAATAAAGAACCTATCTAACTCCATAAATAAATATAGCTAGGTAAGTACCGTTCGACATAAGACTATCAGCGATTGCCTCACACGATTCGAGCATAGTTTTGCAATACCATACCGTCCTATACAACATTTGAATGCCATGTATTTTTAATAATAATAATAATAATTTATAATATTAATAATAAAATCAACAACCATGTACCAACAACTTGATAATAAATTAATGAAATATATTTAATAGATCACGTACTATGCTGACCAATTGCTGGAGAGGAAGGACCAGCAAAAACCAAAATAATTCCATGTCACCATTGCTCAAACTCATTAAAGAAAATGTCACGAATGAACCCCCAAACATAATTAATTAAATCGTACAATTTTAGAAATAGGGGGGGTTTCATTTTCATTACATGGAACTTAAAAAAAAAGATAAAGTTGACAATGACCCCGCAGACACAAACTGTATTTGTAATTAAGATTGCGTAGATCTTATACGTAAACAAAATATTATAAAGAGTGTGAACTCTCAGAGAGAGAGAGAGAGAGAGGCTTAAAAGCTAAGCTACAGAGAAACATGTGGGCGTATGTGTAAAGATGGCATCGAGAAGAATATTTTAATGTTATAAGGTTGAGTCGTGAAAGTGAAAGTGTACGTTTTTTTTTATATGCACAAAGAGGGATGAGAGGAAAAAAAAGCAGGAGATGTGCTACTGTGTTCTTCGTGCTCAAGTTTTTTGCGACAAATGGTTATGGAGATGCGAGCCACTACCATAAGCTATGGTGGTAGAATCAAAACAAAGGGAAATTTCTTCTTCTTCTTTTTACTATTCATTATCGTCTTCTTCGTCCTCTGATTCCAAGACATCATTCGCAGTTACCACACTTTTTCGATAAAAAGATTTGATTTTTATTTTCTTTATTCATATCTAACCGAACCCATTCTTCTTCCCTTTGAACCACTTCATCTGGGCTCTTCCTTTTTCTTTTCATCTTGTAATTGACGAGCTTGTTTCTTCATTTGGTTTCAAGAACCTTCTCGAGGAGGGCTTTAACTGTTTCATAAAAAGATTTGATTTTTAGATCTTGCGTTGTTATAAAGACGTGTTCAAGGTTTTGGTTTTTCTTTAGATCAAAGGAGAAAACATACACAGGCGATTTAAGCATCCGCAAGTCCAATTTTTCTTTGACTTGATTAGAGTAATTTGATTCTCCTCAATTTTCCCTTTTCATTTCACACAAACCCAGAAATAAAAAATAAAAAAAATTGTAACATTAGGAATCCCACTAATTTTATTTTGGGATTTGATACCTTTTCATAGCCTACATATACACGGAGGTTTTAGCTTTTGTGCACTTAAGCTGAAGAAGGCGGTGATCATTGATTTCCTCTGCATAATTATTACAAGGAACGTTAGTCAAAGTTCCCCCCTATTTTTATGTGTAACATCGCCGGAGATACTTTGTTTTCGAATTTGATACAAAAGCTTAAATCTTGGATTTCCCGAGGAAGCAGTGGCCCGAAATCAATGGATTCAGGTCCCGAAAATAACAGTGACAACACATGTTGCAGCAGCTGCAGAGCCTTTCTATCAAAGCCTCACCACCGTTGTCAGAGCTGTAAAAACGTGTTCTGCACGAACTGCGTTGAGGGCCTTGCTTCTTCAGACGGAGCTTTCTCTAATCGTAACATCGAATCGTGTAAGATTTGTCTCCACCGAGGTTCCCTAAGCAGAGGGATTCAAAGAAACAGCGTTAAAGTTCATCCCTCTGACTCACCGAGGACGAGCCAAGAAGAACCCTCATCGCCACCGAGTTTTACCGATCTATCGCTGTTATCTCTCCCTCGCTCTCGAAGCAGGCACATAATTAATTTTTTTTTCAGTTCGGGATTAATTAGCATGTTTAACTTTGTGGGTTGGTTTCATATTTGTGTCTGATTCTTGCATTGACGTGTTTGTTTAATGTTTATGCAGCAGCGATGGGGACGAAGGCATTGACCATTTCTTCAGCACGTGTGACTTAGATTCTATTAGCGTTAGCAACGGGCACGAATTCAACAGCTTTACTTCCGTTGATTCGAGTCCTCTAGGGAGCCCCTCAAGGAATCATATTACTTCCGAAGGAGCCGGGCGAAATGTACAGAAAGAACAGACCCAAACGTGTAATAACGGTGACAAGGAGCAGGCCCTTTTTGCAAAACCCGCCGCCAAATTAACATCTGACCCCCGAAAATCTTCGATATTTCAATCTCAAGCTCAACAACCGCCCTTGGACTTTGAGACCAATGGGCTCATATGGGCTCCTCCTCCACCGGCCGATGCTAACGACGAGGCTGAGAGCAGCTTCTTTGCCTATGCTGACGAGGACGGTTACGACGATGATAATCTAACAACTTCTGGTAATGACTTTGTGTCTTCACCAAAGGAGAAGCAAAGTATTTATCGGAAGGAATCTTTTGGAGCTGCTGTTGAAGGGCATTTTAGAGCTCTTGTCTTACAGCTCATGAAGGGTCAGGGTTTGGATTCGGTGGAAGACAAGAGCGGCGAGAATTGGCTCGATGTAATAACGAGCGTTTCTTGGCAAGCTGCGAACTACGTAAAACCCGATACGAGTGGAGGCGGAAGCATGGATCCGTGCGAATACGTGAAGATCAAGTGCGTGGCCTCGGGTATTCCTAGCCAGAGGTAACTAACTCTTAGAGATTTGCTGCTATTTTTTGTCAGAACATTTTGTTAAATTGAGGGTTCCATCCTAAAACCAATTGGTGACATGAGGACTGAGGAGATGTCTCTTTGATTTATATATTGAGTCTGGTGAAGTTAGTTTTCCAATATGGGACAGATAATCTCAGCACCATTCATTCAATTTTATGATGTTTTCCTTGTCTGCAGCAAACTCGTAAAAGGAGTCGTTTGTACGAAAAATCTGAAGCACAAGAGGATGATGTCTCAGTACAAGAACGCGAGGCTGCTGCTATTGGGAGGAGCGCTCGAGTACCAGAGATCTCAGAACCAGTTGGCATCTTTCGAGACGTTACTACAACAGGTTTTTTTTTTTTCTTGTGTTTTGTTATTGCACCTTGCTGATTAGATTGTGAAGATTCTGTTATATTGAGGGGTTCATCGTAAAACCAGTTGGTGATAAGAGGAAATGCCTATTTGATTTGAATATTGAGTCGGTTAGTTTCCCGACGTGGGGCAAGTAATCTCAACACGCTCACTCATGTGGGTCACGATTCAAGATTATCAGATCGGGTGGCGGTGAGTCAAAAGCACAATTACACACTGATGAAAAATCCGCTCTGGCACCATATTAGAAATTGAGGGTTTCATCCTACCAATTGGTAATAGGTGAAGCTGTCTCTTGTTTTATTCATTGAGTCTGAGACCTTTAATTTAACCGATGTTGGACGACACCAACTTTTATAATGTCCCCAAACGTGTGACATGACTGAAGGCCCAAACATGTGGACATATGAATTGGGTGACGATGAGCCAAACATCTGCTATGATACCATGTTAAAAATTGAGGGGTCTGTCCTAAAATCAATTGGTGATAGGAAGAGATACTTCTTTGATTTATATAATGAGTCGAATGAAGTTAGTTTCACGATGTGTGACAAATAATCTCAACAGCTTCCTACGACATAAATATATTTTGTTGGGTCTGAATCAGGAGAAGGATCATCTCAAGACAATCGTATCGAGGATTGAAGCGCATCGCCCCAACGTGCTTCTCGTGGAGAAAAGCGTGTCCTCGTTCGCGATAGAGCTTCTGCTAGCGAAAGAGATTTCGTTGGTACTAAACGTTAAAAAACCGTTGTTAGAACACATTTCTCGATGCACCGGTGCTGCGATAACTCCGTCCACCGACCACATATCGAAAACGAGGCTCGGACAGTGCGAACTTTTTCACTTGGACAAAGTATCGGAGGAACACGAGCCATCGAACCAACTCAACAAGAAGCCATGTAAGACACTGATGTTCTTCGAAGGTTGCCCTCGACGCCTCGGCTGCACGGTAAATATTTATTACCTGAATTTAGTATGTGTTAGAAAATTTTTAAAATGTTTACGATGTGCTCCGATTTTTTCCAGGTTGTGCTACACGGCTCGTGCCGCGAAGAGCTCAAAAAGGTGAAGAATGTGGTCCAATTCGCTGTGTTCGCAGCGTATCATTTGTCCCTAGAGACCTCTTTTCTTACAGACGAGGGAGCTCGTCTCCCCACAATGTCACCAAGCTCATCACGTCTTAATCCCGAGAACACCTTTGAGGTCTCCGATCCCGAGCTAGCCACATATTCTATAGCTGAAAAGAATTTTCCCAGTGTGGATATTGGATCCTCCGATCTCAGCTTGGAACTGGGGTTACAGGAATCTTTTTCTGAACTTGAATTTACGAACCAAGACGATGATATCGATGAATTTCGATACAGAAAAGCATTTTACGAGGCTTGCGATGAAAACCTAGCATTAGATGAGGTCCAAATCGAACCCGCCGAATTATCGTCGCCTCATAAAAAATATGACGAGCTCGTAAAAACTACCGACGAATGCTATTCAACCAACGATGCTCACGAGAGCATACTAGTTTCGTTCTCGAGCCACTGCATTGCGAACGGGACGTTGTGTGAACGGTCTAAGCTTCTCCGCGTGAAATTCTACGGTTCTTCTGATAAGCCGCTCGGGAGATTTCTCAGGGACGATCTTTTCGATCAGGTTAAATTTTATATAACAACCTTTTTCGATTATTTTCTTTTCTTTTTTCTGTTTGGAAGTATTTATTCTTACATGATTCCTTCTTGTTTCCTAGTCATGCGTGTGCCCGTCGTGTAAGGAATCAGCCGAAGCGCACGTCACTTGCTACACGCACCAGAACGGGAATCTTACGATAAACGTGAAGCGCCTTCATTCTTCGGTTAAGCTCCCCGGTGAGAGAGACGGTAAGATATGGATGTGGCATCGGTGCCTTAAGTGCACACACAGTGAAGGTGTACCGCCGGCTACGCGGAGGGTTGTCATGTCCGATGCTGCTTGGGGGCTTTCGTTCGGGAAGTTTCTAGAACTTAGCTTCTCCACCCACACAACGGGGAATCGCGTCGCGGAATGCGGGCATTCTTTGCAGAGGGATTGTCTTAGATTTTATGGGTGCGTAATTTTTTTAGGGAGAAAGAAGGCTGTTTTTGGTCCCCCGTGTTCCGGAGATGCCACTTTTAGTCTCCAGTGTTGTCGATTTTGGGCCATTTTGGTCCACGGGTTAGTTTGGACGGAATTACGGGCTGAGCCAACAAATATTACGGGTCGGGCGGGGCCAGCCTGGATTTTGCGGGCCGAATAAAGGGGGACTTGGCCCGGCCCGTAATTCCGTCCAACCTAACTGTTAAATTAACCGATGGACAAAAAGTTTCAAAATGGCGTCTTGAAACATGGGGACCCAAAACGCAAATTCCCCCAAACATTAGGGACCAAAAATGGCATTCACCCTTTTTTTTTATGATTTTTCCGGTACATTGTGATACACTTTTTTGGAAAAAAATAACGAAGCTTATTGCTGCGTCGTTCTTACGCAGGTTTGGTAATACAGTAGCGTTCTTCAGGTATTCGCCTGTTAATATTCTTAAGGTACATTTGCCTCCTTCGGTTCTCGAGTTCAGTAAATATGGCGAAGAAACTTGGATCAGGAAAGAAGCTGATGAGGTTATTTTCGAACTATAAAGCTTTCAAATTTTTTTTTTGGGTATAACTTGTGATTTTATGTGAAATGTTTGTAAACTTTTCCTTATCTTTCTCAGCTCTTGACGAAAGCAGAAGCCTTATACACCGAGCTTTCGAATACTCTCGAGGAAATAAAATCGAAAAGCCAATCGTGCCTGGCCGAATTCTCCGATGCTAGCGAACTCCATGACCATGTTTTGGAGCTTTACAACTTGCTGTTCGACGAAAAGAAATATTATCAGGTAATAACATTGTGATTATTTCTAATTTTTGAATGGATAATACAGTTCTGTAATGATTTTGAGTTTTATTACACATATTTGCAGGACTCGCTCAAGCCGTCTTCCGATCACGACCGAGAGATCTCCGAAGAATTGGACATCCTCGAAATAAACCGACTGAGACATTCCCTCGTAGTCGCCGCAAAGGTTTGGGACCGAAGGCTCTATCTATTGAGCTCCCTCCTCAAGCAAAGCTCTACTCCAAAGACGGCTCCAAACGACGTCCCATCCTCAAACGGGTCGACCCATTCCGACCCGTACTGCTCCGATCTCCACGGACCGGAGGAACCCGACCCGGGCTTGGAAGAGCAAGCAGTTTCTCCTACTAGCCCCAACATTGAAGGCATTGAAGAAGAAGAAACGTTCAAAAACGAGGAGACCTTCGAGAACCCGAACTCCTTAGAACGGTTACCCTCAGAAGCTTCTATCCTTTCAGACAAGATCGACTCCGCGTGGTCCGGTGTCGATCCAAATCTGTTAAATTCAGTTTCGTCTGAAAACCTCCCGTTCGAGCAGATGGATAGAAAAGAAAGTCCATCTGTAAGGAAATTACTGTCTCCCGCACGAGTCTACTCGTTCGATTCCGCTCAGAGAATCCAAGACCGGATCAAAAAGGGACTCCCTCCTTCTTCCTTGCACCTCTCCAATCTCCGGTCCTTTCATGCTTCGGGCGATTACAGGCACATGGTGAGAGATCCCGTCCCGAGGGTAAATCGGTCTTTTTCTCAAGTATCGCTTCCCAAGGCCGAGAAGCTAAACTTCCCGTCTTTGATCTCCTCCGCTTCTCTACTACCCGAAGGAGCGAGGCTAATGATCCCGCAATACGGGTCCCGAGAAATTGTCATTACGGTGTACGACAATGAGCCCACGAGCATCATCTCCTACGCCCTCGGATCAAAGGAGTACGAGGACTACATCTGTGGAGGAGGATCGTCGAACGTTTGCCACGTCAGCAAGATGAACTCCGTGGCTTCCTCTGACCTCTCCTCGTGGCAATCTTTCGGTTCGGTGGACTCCGATTTCGCAAACTTCGGGAATTATTACAGCTCGGAGGACGCCTTATCCAACGCGGCGGACCCGCCGAGCGCTGCTTCCTCTCCGCATCTCCGAGTCTCGTTCGAGGACGATTCGTCGAGAGTTCTCGGGAAGGCGAAGTTTTCGGTCGCGTGCTACTTCGCGAGGGAGTTCGATGCCCTCAGGAGGCGGTGTTGTCGTGACGAAGTCGATTTCTTACGGTCGTTGGGGCGATGTAGGAAGTGGAACGCTCAGGGCGGGAAGAGCAACGTGTACTTTGCGAAATCGTTCGACGAGCGGTTCGTCGTGAAGCAGGTGACGAAGACGGAGTTGGAGTCCTTTGAGGAGTTTGCGCCCGAGTACTTCAAGTATCTCACCGACGCCCTCGTCTCCGGTAGCCCGACGTGTCTCGCCAAGATTATCGGGATATATCAGGTGCGTACGTACCCGTTTTTGAGTTATACACGAAATACTTGGCATGATTTTCGACATTATTAGAAAGACTACGTTGAATGACCACTTCACATAAAAGCTTAAGGTAGAAGGGATCGTAAATATTCTAATTATATATATATATATATGTTATATTTTCAACAAGCTCTCTCACGTATAGGCTGATTATTTTATTATCTAGCCTTACAAGCAGAGCTGAGGCACCATTTGGCCATTGAATTAGTTTTTCTTTTATCATTTTTATTAGAAAAAATAATAAATAATTTAGTTAATATAAGTAAAAGGACCATAATCGGATGAAATTCTGTTTTATTTAGAAATATTTTTAATTAATTTGGATTTGAGCCACACAATGATGAAATTCTAGCTCCGCCACTGCGTACACATGTAATTCTTCTTAAGGGATGGTTATGAGGATTCGTATCCAAGACCTCGTAGTCTGAGAATTCCACTCTTAAATGACCACTTCACATCAAAGTTTAAGCTTGAGCAGAATGCACTCTATTTTTAAATTACATATATATTATATTTCCGACAAACTATCTTTCAGCCCGACTAATTATTAAAATGCGCGACTGAAAGTCATGAATGAATCTTTGTTCAGGTGGTTGTCAAGCATCCAAAGGGCGGGAAAGAAGCGAAGATGGACTTGATGATCATGGAGAACCTCTTCTACAGAAGAAACATATCTCGAGTCTACGACCTTAAAGGCTCCGAGAGATCCCGCTACGTCTCCTCCGACAAAGCCGGATCGAGCAGCAGCAGCAAAGTTCTCCTAGACATGAACCTGTTGGAGACCCTCCGCACGAATCCCATGTTTCTCGGAAGCAAGTCAAAGAGGGTTCTAGAAAGAGCCGTCTGGAACGACACGTCGTTCTTAGCGGTAAAAAAATCACAACCATCTTTTCTTTTCCTATTTTTTTTTTTGGGGGGGGGTGGGGGCAAATGCCATTGTTGGTCCCCCCAATTTTTCGGAAATGGGCATTTATTGTCTCCTCATGTTTCGAGATGCCACACTTTTCAGTCCCCAGTGTTGCCGATTTAAGGTTGTTTTGGTCCGCCAGTTAATTTAATCGTTAGTATGGACGAAAGCACGAGCTGGGCTAGGTCCCCTTTCGTCGTGCCGCAAAATTCGGGCTGGCCCGGCCTGGCCCGTATCATTTGTCGGCTCGGCTCGTAATTCCGTCTAAACTAACAGTTAAATTAATCGATTGATTAAAAAGTACTAAATCGGTAACATTATGGGACTAAAAGTGGCAGCTCGGAACATGAGGATCAAAAAACGCTCGTACCCCAAACATTGCGGACAAAAAACGGCCTTCTCCCGTTAATTTTTTTTATTATTTTTTCAATCATCATCGTCGATTAAATGCAGTCGATCGACGTGATGGACTACTCGTTGCTGGTGGGGGTCGACGAAGAACGCGGCGAGCTCGTGATGGGGATCATCGACTTCATGAGGCAGTACACGTGGGACAAGCACCTCGAGACGTGGGTCAAGGCCTCGGGGATACTCGGCGGGCCCAAGAACGCCTCGCCCACCATTGTGTCGCCGAAGCAGTACAAGAAGAGGTTCAGGAAAGCCATGACTGCTTATTTCCTTACGGTTCCGGATCAATGGACTTCTTGATTTAATTTTTTTTTAATATATTTGAGATTTTTATTTTGTGAAATGTACAAAAGGGGTATTATCCACTTGATTGTTTTTCATGGAGGACCTCAATAAAGTGAACACTTGCGTAGGTGGAAAACGTCCATCACCGTTAAAACTTAGTTTCTTCGCTAAAGTAAAAAATGAGCTACCTCTTTATTGTGAAGAAAATCACCAAGAGCTCAAGTGGTTTAGCGGTTGAAATCGCTTGTCCCACAATTAATGATCCACATTGTATAATTTACGAAAAATTATTCTTATGAATATTGAAAAATATAAGATATGAATATTAATTTGGTCGTCATAAAATAAAGAATAAATTAGATATGTTTATTTGTTTTTATCATATGAATCAAATAAAATAAATAATGATTTTATTATTTGGTGAAATATGTAATCAAAAAATTAGAAAAAATTAAAAAATAAAAGGAAAATTAACGAATCACATGATCTGAAATTGACACATATGGTGAGATATTAATTGTGGGACATGCGATTTATGGTTTAGGCTATTATTTGTACTTTCTGTCGCCGCAAGAGACTTAATACATACATTTCTCGTCAGGTACAAAGAAAGAGATCAGAGCCAACGTGATTTGCCGGGACATTATGCTCGATTCCTACGTTGATCGTGATCTCTTTTTCTGCAATCTTTTGATCTACGCATTTAATTCAGCAACTCAAAAATAAGAAATTTCGTCGATCTGATTTTGATTCATACATTATTAGAGTTATTTCCGGATACTGTAATTAAAATTAAAATCCTTCATCCCAAAAATTACCATCGTACACGAATTATTACAAAATTGTTCTTACAACGCAGCCACACGATCTCCACGTGATAACTATTATGAATTCGAATAGGGTCACGGAGAATCAAATCAAGGAATATTCAATGAAAAGATATGTGAGTATTGTGAATTATTATAATTTGTGGATAATTTGTAGGGTTTATGAGATAAAAAAATATATCTAATGTTGATTGTCAGCTGGAATATTGAAGACATCAAATGTATTTAAATATAGTAAAATTAGTTGTAAGTAACAGTGAAATTATATTACTATAAATACGTCGTTGGAATTATAACACTATTGGATAGTATTTCATATTATTTTATCTGCCTAATATCTCTCTATGATGTCAAGACAATCTTCAATATTTGATTATGATTCTACTTTCATAACAATGAGTAATCAGTAATATATCGTTCCATTCATAGAACTGTCAGAATCAGGGAAAATTTGATTTTATTTATTTTTTTCTTATAATTCGTAGCCTGTATAAAGGAGCATCGAGTCTATTATATTCATTTCAATAGAAGTATATCACAAAATCATACGTGAGAAAGAAAATGTCGCAGAGGCTTCCATACCCTCCCTGCAACTTCGATACTTGCACTTACAAGGGTGGGTAGGTACATAAGCATTTGAGATCTTCTGTTCCCAAATGATGTTTAAATCTCGTGTTCATTCACCATTCACCACTGGATAATAAATAATGTATGTTCTCAATTGTACACATGTCATTGAAATGAATCCGGAATGAAACACGAGATTTAACATCATTTGGGAACACAAGATCTCAACTAGGTACATAAGTTGTTGTCTCATGTAAGAATTCAGTCTATTTATTCATCCATAAAATCCAAAATTTTGTTGCTAGTTTGTGCTTGGATAATTTTATTACAGGGTACAAAACCGAATGGCCCGAGCTTGTCGGGATGGTGAAAGGATATTGCAGGATCGTCATAGAGTTCCAAAATCCGTTCGTTAGCGTTGTGTTCGTCCCGATACCGCCGGGTGCTGTTGATGGCCGGTTTTGCTGCAACCGGGTCTATCTCTTCCTTGATGAGGGTGGCAAATGCTTGTTCACTCCCAAAGTTGGATAGTTAATTATATGATGATGGATGCATTATTGAAATAAAAGATTTCGAAAATCGATATATATCTAATGTAGCTTAAATGCAGCTGCATGTTCTCTTATATGTTTTCGATTATTGAAGTAAATAAAATGAATGATATGGGTGATAATATCCCAATCTTGTTAAGAAATCGAGGGCTTTATTTAGAAATCAATATGACTTGAATTTATATGATTCCTCGCCTATAAATATATAATATTATTTTATTATTGAAATAAAAGATTTCGAAAATCGATTTATATGTAATGTAGCTTAAATGCAGCTGCATGTTCCTTATATGTTTTCCGTTATTGAAGTAAACAAAATGAATGATATGGGTGATAATATCCCAATCTTGTTACGAAATCGAGGGCTTTATTTAGAAATCAATATTACTTTATTAAGAGTTGTTTTAATATAAGATGTTTAATATGTGAAATTATAAGCCACTTTTAATTGTCATCATCTAACTATCTTGAAAAGCTCCAACTTGAAAGTCTATTTGTCGCCCCAGTTGTAGTTGCATAACTATAAAAGGGAAAAAATTAATTTGTGAATATATAATCAAAATTAATAAGAATGCATTTGGATTCGTGTATTTGAATTTAATTTCGTGATTTAAAATTGTAAATTTCAAAATCCTAATTTCAAATCCAAATATATCGTTTGGCAAACGTTAGGATTTCGGAATCCGGATTTTAAAATGGAGCTCCAACTCATGAAGCTCGTCGAGCTCGACCTCAAACTTTTTATTAAAAATTAATATGTACAAAAATAAAAAAAAAACTAACAAAATAAAATAAGCTCGTGAGTCGGCTCGCGAGCTTTCGATCATCGTTCATCGTTCGTCGAGCTTAAACCAAACTATTTTCGAACCAACTCGACGTCGTACGTCGAGCTCGAACCGCCTCGTCGAGCTCGCGAGCCGGCTCGACTCATCGTTCGTCGTGCTCGAGCCGGCTCGACTCGTCGTTCGTCGAGCTCAAGCCGCCTCATCGAGTACGCGAGTCGGCTCGACTCATTGTTCACTCATAATTGTTATTATTATTATTATGATTATTATTATTATTTATAAAAATTATTACGACGAGAATTTGGATTTCGAAAGGGGACACTTGAGGTTGAATTTCAAAATCATCAAACAACAAAAGGTTTGAATTCTCCTCGGATTTGTATGAAATCGAAATTCAAATTCGAACTGTTGTCAAACGGATGATTCAGAGGAAATTCGGATTTCAAATCGAAATCCGCGAATCCAGGCAGACCGTAAAGAAATTAAAGAATGTAATTGTACTTCCATTTAACATACCAAATTAATTGAATGATAGTTACTCAAAAGTGCTCATCGTTTATATAATAGGATGTATATATACTCATATTTTGAAGATTGAACCGAACCCGTCATTCATGGTTAACCTTGATCGGGGTAAAAATTCAGTTTGATCCGGTTTTTTATCATATACATTAATCATTATTAATTCATTGTATTAACTCGAATATATTATTATTTCTAGAGGGATCAATTTACACCGATTTTATTCAGATTAAACCAATAAATCTTAAACAAGGACATTATTCGATCTAATTCGAAACCCTATTTCAAAACCTTCACTCAGATTCAGTATCACGCTTTACGATAACAATCGAAAACTACCATACTAATGCAAGAATAAATTATAAGTCCTATCAAAAAAGAAAAAAAAAGAAAACTCAGAAGTTAGAAAAAGCAATTTCTTCATCTCAACACCGCCACCAACTAACTCCACCTCCTCCGATCCTCCTCCTCGTCCACCGGCGAGTACCACGACGGCCTCCGCTTCAGATTACTCAACCTGTAGTTCAAAAGAATCTCCTCATCACATATCCCCCTCGTCGCCACAAGCACGAGGCTCTTCACCACCGGCACCCCCAACGCATCACCACCACCACCACTGCTCTTCCAAGATTTGAACCAAAAGGTACCGAACTTCCTCATTCTTACATCCTCCCCATCACCGAAAGAAATATTCGGCACGTACCTCCTCATGCCCTTCTCCGTCAGAGGAAAATCGTAAGGACACAGCATCACGTTTGGCTCCATTTCTTTCCCCGGATGGTTCGCAAAGTGAGCGAAGGCCAACGGGTTTCTCCTCTCGAGGACTTCTCCTCTGATCCTCAATCGGGACCCGTCTAAGGGCTTGCTCAGCATTTTCCAGACCCGATCCGACCCGTTTTCGCGGGTCGGTCGAGTTTGAACCGGAGTGCTCGACGGGTCCCACGCCGTGCAGGTATCGTCGCCGGTTCCCCAGGGCTGAGCGTTGATTACCGTCCCGTCGTACCTCGTGATGAGATATGGGTTTTGCTGGTCGACCCGCGGGTAACCCGGGATGTACCGGTAGTAAGCGGGCGAGTAGGTTACACCGGGGTATATGGCTATTATGGAGCCGACGTCGGCTTCTCCGTCCAAGAACAGGCCTTGGCCGGCTTCTTTGTGTTGGATCTGGGAGGGTTTGATTTCGAGGGTGTGGCCGAGGAGGGATTTTAGCTTTCGTGAGACCTCCAACCGCTTTAATGGCTTCGTTTCTGGGACGTCTGTGGAGAGAAAAAATCATCAAATTTTCAGAAGGAATGATTCGTGCAGCTAAAAACTAAGGAGAATGCCGTTTTTGGTCCGTAATGTTTAAGTTACGGGTGTTTTACTCCCCCAATGAAACCGATTTTGGGCTGTTTTGGTTCACCAGTTAATCTAACCGTAGTTTGGACGGAATGACGGGCCAAGCCAGCAAATATTACGGTCGGGACGGGTCAGCTTGATTTTTGCGAGCCGAAGAATGGGGAACAAAAACGGCCCTAAATTTGGGCTGATCCGCCCGTAAATCACGTGCAAACTAACGGTTACATTAATCGGTGGACCAAAACGGCCAAAATCGATAACATTGAGGACTAAAAGTGGCATATCGGAACATCGAAGACCAAAAATGGCATTCACCCTAAAAAATGCAAACAAGATCATTATAAAATGGCATTTACTCACAAAGATTATCAGACAAAGGAGCGGTTTTTCCAACCGCAAAACCAAGACCGCTGCGTCTAGGCCCAGAGTTTTTGTCCGAATCCGGGCTGAGATCATCGCCTTTGATCTTCGGGTCCGGAAGGAGAATTTCGTCCATATACGTGCAGAAAGTACCAATTTGTTCGTGAACGTTTTGTTGAACTTGCTTCTTCTGTTCGTCGAAAGATGCCTGACTCGCCATGTTGATGATTTCCTCTGCATCTGCCTCGTCAGCGTCTTTTCCCAAGCGGTTATAACTGGGAAAACATAAAAGGGAAAGTTATTACAAATCGAAAAATATCGAAACCAATCAAAAAAGTGACGGAATTCGTTTTCTTCAGATGATAAGCTTCCGAATATCATAGTGAAACTAAAGATAGTATCCAACATAATTTGTAAAAATAATCTATTGAAGAAGCAACAAAACTTTCAAGTCTAAAACTCCCGAAGCCATTGCATTACGAGAACGCAACCACTAGATCATATTTAATGAAAACATGTTGAGATTATTTGCTGCATCACATCAAAACAGGATAGCTCTGCTATAAATAGAAGAGGCAACTCAATAATGATTGTAACTGAGGAAAACAAAAAAGTAAGATACAGCAATGCAAATCCCCGAGCATCATCATCATCAACAACACACAATCGATAGAACCGTTAAGTGCACAAAACATAGCATTGTCAAAGCCGCCCGCTTATGATTATGGAGACTTCTCCCTGGATTCAGCACCCAACTAACACACGCTGCAGGTAACAAGAACACTTGAAAGTATATCTTTTAAAGAATTCATTATCTACTTGAAATATCCAATCATAGTAGCCCAATGACATTAAGAAGGGCGACCTTAGCCAAAGAATCAACCCAAGAAATCACCTTGTGTAAAGAAAAAGTCGGTTGATATCTGTTTCAAACTGAATGCGCCGTCCATCTCTAGCCAGTGTGGGACTTTTCGCAAGCACCTTAACTGCCTATTACATTTAGCACAAAAATTATTTTCCCGAGCAAAAATCACCATTTCAAGAAGTCGGAGAGCAAATTAAATGGTGGAGCGTTGAGAAAATAATCAATCTTGATGAGTGTTCGGTCAACTGGGCACTCGTTTAATTAAAATGGCAATAGACGGATACATAGCTTGCTGAATATATTAGCTGTGTCATGAATGTATATAATTGTGATTCAATACGTGAACTAGATCAAGATTTTCAGATATACTTGGCTTACCTCTTGAAATTTTCTATATAGGAACGCCATAGTTGCTCTTCGCAGTTGGATTTCACTGTTATGTTCAATTCGAAGTTCTTTAGGGCTTGGGAGATGAATGAAAGCAAAGGTAGGAGGCTTTTTATGTAAATAAAAGAAGTTATTTGGGGATCAAACATTGTTTTCCCTCTCAATTGAATTGTAATTTTGATTTACTTTCTAGGATGATGTTCAATTACGTAAGAAAAAAAGGGACAGAACCATTATTGATATCCGATATTTACCAGCGCAATTTTGGTCTCTCATATTTCTGCTTGTCACATTTAGATCCTATAATTATTCAATTTGGACTAAGTTAATCCCTCAGTTAAATTATTAGGGTTAATTCGGGCGGAAAAGTATCACGTGAAAAATATTGGGGACCAAAATTGACAATCAGAAAACACCAAGGATCAAAATTGATTTTCTCACAACATCATAAGTTATTTTATGCGTTTCACGTGATAATTTCCATCTAAATTAACGCCTAATCTATCCGGATTGTGTCTGCGATGCAATGTTTGATGGAAATAATAGCTACAAGTAAAATTATTATGAGCAATGTGGCTCCAATGGTAGTAGTATTCTCACGGCTCATCTTTTTTGTGTTACTTTTATCACTTAATTGCATTGTTTTTTGTCATATAAGATAGAAACAATATAGGATGCAATTATAAAAGAGACATACATTACTTTCTCCGTTATCGCGAGACATTAGGCTCCAAGAACTCAGAAGCTTACGATGAGATCGAAGTAAAAAATCTCTGTGGCATCCTTCTTGGCCCTGATATATTTGTGAGGCATTTGTTTTAGTATTATTGGAAAGGGATAACGTCACTTTTGACCCCCAGTTCTCGTTGGGCAGTTTCAGTCCCTGATGTTTTTACTTGCCACATTTAGTTCTCGATGTTGTCTGATTTGAGACAATTTTGGTCCCTCGATTAATTTTTCGTTAATTTGGATGGAATTGATCTGAACGCACCAAGTGTCGGAAAGTGAGTGAATTTCTTATTTAATATTTTCTGGATAAAACCATTTGGTCCCCAAAGTTTGCCAGTTGGACAATTTTTTCCCCAAAATTGGTATATATGTGGAATATTCCGTCTAAATTAACCGAAATCTAATCGAGAGACCAAAATTGTCCCGAATCAGACAACATCAAAGACTAAATCTGGCCAGCGAAAACATTAGGGACCAAAATTGTCCAACGAACAAACATTGGGGACCAAAAGTGGTTTTATCCCTATTGGAAACCACCTCTTCTAAAGAGAATTGTTTTATTGTATCCCATCCTACACACCTCATATATGAGTCGCGATCTCGTTTATTCTAGATAGTGCCGTTATAATTGTATTAGTCTCGGAAATAGTGTAAGGTGTCGTCGTTATGTTAATTTCATTAACATTACGACACCCCCAAAGAAAACTTAATAATAATATTGAAAAATAATTGTTTTTTTGGAGAATCACAAAATGCCTTTTCTATGTTACTTGTTTGGTGTTACTTTTTTTTTCTCCGAAAAGTAGAGAGAGAATATTATCACGGTAGAGAGATAGATTGGTATTTTATTTTTACAATGGGCACTTGCAAATATTATTACTTTTTTTTTTAGTGATTGTGAGTGTCAACGGTTGTGCACGTGTACAAAGTACCAAAATAATGTACAGAAACAACGGTTGATTGTTTACAGAGTGATCTTGTACACAATAGAAATAATTGTGTGCAAAATATCATGTGATAGTGTACATAATTAATATTAGCTACATACAATTAACTGGACGTCTACGTAGATACATAGTAAAGAATCTCTAATTTGGAAACCTCCAATTCAGACGCGCTTTCGAGTATTGCTGACCAACTACCTTTGTCGCGACGCGACGACTTCATCGTTTTCTTCAATTCAAAATTTTGACACTTTCTCGATCCGTCGCCTCAAAAAACCTATTAAATACATCATCGTTGGTCTACCAAAAAAGAAAAAGTAAACAAACAAAATCACAATTCACAATGGCGTCAATAATCACTTCAGCTCTCCTTTCACCGCCAACACATCCGAACAAGAAGGATAACAAATAAACCGAGCTCATCAAACAAGAAATACACTCTTACAAAAACATACGCGATTGAAAGAAGAAACGACGGAAGTTTCTCCTCACACGGGAGGCTCGTGGATGAAAACATGATCGTTCTCCGCAAGAGAATTCTGGAAACGAAGATCGCCGAAGAGGGCTTCGAGCAGAATCATCTGCCCTCGGATTGGATGGATTGGGAGAGACGAATCTATGCTGATGATTATTACAGTACGATGATATGCGATGCTTTGCTTCACTTGCAGGCTTGTCTTATGGAGACGAGGCCGAGCTTGGTTTTGTGCGCGGTTGCTGCTTTGGCTCTGTGTGTGCCTGCTTCGGTTGCTGTGCTCTTGTACAGTGTGTTGATTCATGGGATATTATTATTTCATTAGCCGTATTTATTTGATAAAAAGGTATATATGGTGTGTGTGTACGTATGTATATATAATATATTATATCAGCCACTATATAGAGGCTATGGCGGTGGGAGATCACCGTGAGGGATAAAGGCTGGAAAATTGTGGTGACCGAAGGTGTGTCGTCTTGAGGTGGTCTGTATATCATCTGTCTCTTCAACATAATAATATTCTCTCGCTACTTTTAAAAAAGAAAAGTAAACCAAAAAAAAAAAAACATAGAAAAGGGCAGTTTTTGATTGTGATTCTCAATTAATGACGTTAACATAACCATGACACGACACACTATTTCTTCCGAGACTAATACAATTAACAATGATACTCTCAAGAATAAGCGAGACCTCGACCCATGTATGAGGTAGAGATGTCAACGGGCGGGGGCGGGGATCTAATCCCCATCTCCGTCCCCGCGAGGCATTCGGGGATTTCCCGCCCCGATAATATTTTTACTAAAATATATATTATTTATAATATACATTATATTTTAATATTATTTATATTATTTAAACTATATTTTATATTATTTGTATTAATATTATTTAAACTATATTTTAATATTATTAGTATTATAATAATATAAATTGGATATAATAAATATTATTTAAATATTATAATTTATCGCTTTTATATCAATTGAATTTAGTTTTGTTCAACGCTACATTAAGTATGTTGTTCATTAATAAAGAAATACTTAGGTTATGATGATGAATGGATATCCCCTTCGACCAAGAAAATGGGCGGACGTTGTTTCTTTTGATATCATCTCTCAGCATTAATAATATTTTCTCCCTCCTTTCAAAATGGAAACAAGGCCAAATAGATAACATAAAAATGGGCACTTTGTATTCTCCAAAATAAAAAATCTTTTTCAATACTCTTATTAACTTCTCTTTGGGATGTAGTAATGTTAATGACACTAACGTAACAACGACACCGTATACTATTTTCGAGACTAATATAATTAATGATGACAGTCTCGAGAATAAGCGGTTTCTTAACCCATGTGTTGGAAACGATATACAATTTTTTTTTAGAAAAAGGTGGATTTCAATAATATCATGTCCGACTATATATCTGGCCATGAAGGATGTCTACTAATTCATATATTTTCATCGTGAGCTTCTTAGTTCTTACAGCCTAATATGTCACAATGACGGAGAAAGCTATGTATGTTTCTCTTATAAATCTCATCTTGTAGTATCTATAGTAAACGACAAAAATCAGTTCAATTAACTGATAAAAAAGTCGATAAGATGATTTGTGAGTATACCTCCATTAGAGTCATATTGTTCATATTAGTTTTACCTGCTGCAAATTATATTTCTACCACACATTGTGTTCCAGACACAACCATCACGATCGTTAGGTGCAACGATAATAAGTGGGGAACAAAGACCCTTACCAATATGTTGTAGGCGATTTGCTCGAAAAATTGGTGAACAACACTTATTGACTATTGTTGGATCCCACCATTTATTTGGGCTGAAGATGGGTCAAGTCCATTTACTTATTATATGTAAAAGAAAAAGATACTACACAACATACACGCACATACAGAAAAAAAAACAGAGAGCTGCAGAGAAGAAAGAAAAGTAGAGGAGAAGAAAAAGTGAGAAGAAAAAGTCCCGATTCCGTCGATCCTGCTCCGATTTCGTCCAAACTTCGAAGGGAGATTCGTCTCAACATGCTCTACACATCTACCGGCTCGGATTGTTCGGTTCCTCACTTTTGGGTGGTAACCCGTTTCTATCTCTTTGTGTATTCCGAGCTCGTAGCTCGACGATTGTTGGTGTTCCGAGTTTGTAACTCGATGTGCTATGTGCTCGCCTCGTCGGTGTAGTGTTTTGGTGTGTTGTTGGGTTGGTGTTACCTCGAGACGTTCTCGGGAGGTTTTGTCCGTTGTATACGTCGAACTCGGTATATAGTGGATTGTTATCTTGGATCGGGAGATCGATCCCGAGGTTTTTCCCATTCGGGTTTTCCACGTTAAAAGTGCCGGTGTTATTTTTGTTCCGTTGCATTGATTGTCGTTATATTGGTTCCCGTGATTTCCGACAGCAGCCCCAACAAAGTGGTATCAGAGCGTTGTATTGTGGTGCCGTGCTTCGAAGTAATGGAAGGAAATTCTATATGTGAAGGATTATTATTCGCCCGAGTTCGATGCGACGAAACCGGTAGATAAAAGCGACAAGCAGTGGGAAGTGATTAATCGTCAGGTGTGCAGCTTTATTCGACAATGGGTCGACGATAATGTTCTCAACCACATAAACCATGAAGTGTGTTGCGCTATCCACCACAGAAGCCGAGTACATTGCAATTACTGAGGGTTGCAAGGAAGCTTTGTGGATGAAAAAGTTTCTCGAAGAACGTGGTCTACGGGAAGATAAGTACGTCGTTTACAGCGATAGTCAGAGTGTCATCCACCTCTCCAAGAACTCGTCATTCCATTCGAGGTCCAAACATATTGACGTCAGATACCATTGGGTTCGAGATGTACTCGAGTCGAAGCAATTGTACTTGGCGAAGGTACATATGAGCAAGAACGGATCAGACATGATGACGAAGATTTTGCCAAAGGAGAAGCTCGAGACTTATCGACAAAAAGCGGGCTTGTTAGATGCCACCGTATGAGCCGGAGGGGAAGTTTTGTTGGATCCGGCCCATTTATTTGGGCTGAAGATGGGTCAAGCCCATTTACCTATTATATGTAAAAAAAAAAAAGATTCTACACAACACACACGCACACAGAAAAAAAAAACAGAGAGCGATGCAGAGAAGAAAGAAAAGGAGAGGAGAAGAAAAAGTGAGAATAAAAAGTCCCGATCGCGTCGATTCGGTGCTCCGATTTCGTCCAAAATTCGAAGGGAGATTCGTCTCAACGTGCTCTACACATCTACCGGCTCGGATTGTTCGGTTCCTCGCTTTTGGGTGGTAATCCATTTCTATCTCTTTGTGTATTCCGACCTCGTAGCTCGACGATTGTTGGTGTTCCGAGTTTGTAACTCGATGTGCTGTGTGCTCGCCTCGTCGGTGTAGTGTTTTGGTGTGTTGTTGGGTTGGTGTTACCTCGAGACGTTCTCGGGAGGTGTTGTCCGTTGTATACGTCGAACTCGGTATATAGTGGATTGTTTCCTTGGATCGGGAGATCGATCCCGTGGTTTTTCCCGTTCGGGTTTTCCACTTTAAAAGTGCCGGTGATATTTTTGTTCCGTTGCGTTGATTGTCGTTATATTGGTTCCCGTGATTTCCGACAGCAGTCCCAACAACTACAAGGCTACAAATATTACATAACGGATACAACGTCTTGTTGCTTCGCGTTCGCGAGCTGCAATACGCAATTGATAGCCGACGATTGTCGAGCGTGATTGGATACAAGTGGGGATGAACTTGCTGATTAGTGGTCTTTCTCCATCGGTGCAGAGCTTGGCATGAACGACTGCCACATGAGATACGGAATTATCCGTTTTATTGATTATGTGCTTTGTGTATGTACTTATTTCACAAGAATAAATTATATCATTTATAATAAGCTTTTGAAGAGTTGTTTAAGATCTCAGTTCTTGTTGATTATACATTTTAACCACACACTGGCAATATAAGATTGATCGGCACGAGTTTTTGTTGAGATTAGTTGTCTCACACAGAAAACTAGTTTCACTTGACTCAATATATAAATCAAAGCAGGGGCATGTCCTCCTATCACCTGTAGAAGTTTGGATTGGGCCATGCACATGGGCCCGCACACATAAGAAATGACCACATAAGCTTGATGGGATCCATCCAAAAACCAATTGTTGATAGGTGGAGTGACCCCTCAAGTTTATATACTAGTCAATTTCTCTAGTGCTAATCGATGTGGGATGACCACATGTGAGTTATCTCAACACTCCCTCTCACATGTGAGCCCATTTTTTTTTCAAACAGGTGGGAACACCACTCTTTTTTCGAACCCTCTGTATGCTATGTTTAATTTTTTGAGACGGGGTTCTTTTCGAACCTCGGATGTACCAAGATCTTCCTCTAGGAATCAAGGTCTTCATCATATAACCAATTGGTAATAGCGAAGTGACCCACGTTGAATGAGGACCACAAGGAATGAGCGCCTACCAAAAAGATTTAAGTTTGAAGAGAGTGTACATCACATTATATATTTATATATTTCACGTCCCCTCACGTCTAAGCTGATTTATGTTTTATCTATCCTTAAACTTGTAATTTTCGTAAATGAGTGGTCGTGAGAATTCGCACAAGACATTTTTTGCCCCTGAGCTCTGATACCATGTTGAATTGTGAGTTCCATCCTAAAATAAATTGGTAATCGGAGGAGAGCCATCTTTGATTTATATCTTTAGTCGGGTGAAGTTAGTTTTTCATTGTGAGACAAATAATTTCAACACGCCTCCTCATGTGTGGCACGATGTAATGTGTGGCACGCCTCCTCATGAGACAAATAACCTTCAATTTAACATGGTATCAGAGCAGGTTTGATCTGCGTGTTATCACACTTTTTTGACTTAACGCCACCCGATTTAATATGTTAGGCTTTGAATCGGACCACACGTTAGGGGCATATTGAGATTACTTGTCTCACATCGAAAAGTTAACTTCACCCGATTAAATAAATCAAAGATACATCTCCCCCTATCACCATTTTATTTTAGGTATCATTAAAGATGCAAATTGGAATAATCAAACTCATGTAATCGGTATAGACGCAAATATGCATCTTTATGAGGAGAGAGAAAGGTCAAAGCTCATTTTGGGCATAATTTTGCAGTACCATTAGAGTATTTTTTATCTCAAATTTATGAATTTTCCGATTGGCGATGGCCTAGACTGATTGTGGATAGTTCCGATAGTTTTTTTTCTCCGAAACCGGCCTAATGATGAAGGAACCGAATTTTTTGTCTGAAATCGAAAGAACTGACACATAATCGAAATCGGTATAATCGAAATCTATATATATATGTATATTTAAATATCATTATACAACAAAGTTAAATAAAAGATTCGTCGCCGGTAGAACACTAATAAAAATATATGAAAATAAAATATAAAACTAATATGCCTATTTTTTTAGCTAAGTTGCAAAAGGTGCCTATTTTTTTAAACTCGTTGATGGATATATTTGTAAAATACCTCAATTCTCGGAGTAAATTACAAGAATAGGCATTTGACCAATAAAAATATGTATTGTGTGTACTGTGTAAAATATCGACATTCTTCTATATTGTTTAGAAAACTCTGACCGGCGGGTCTGACCGGAAAAATCGTGAACCGGTCGGAAATCCAATTCGAATCCTATCCGGTTCATCTTTAATTTAAAAAAAAAGAATGAAAATTCTGGAAAAACAAAATTAAAACGAAAATAGATAAGTAAAAGTTAAAATATATTATCGTGGTCTGATGGTAAGTCTTTTAGAGTTAGTTTTTCAAGGTTGTATGTTCAATTTCTTACTAGTGCATTTATTAGATTCTATTTTAAATTAATATTTGATACCTCATTTTAGAATTATTTTTTTTCTCTCTATACTTTTATTTTAATTAATTTTCAATTTTTACTTTATAAATTTAATTCTTTACACCCCATTTTATAATTACTTTTTTTATCCCTCAACACATTTTATTTGATTGATTTATTTGATTAATTTTATAATATATATTTTATTCCAATTTTAAATACCAATTAAATCACCAAACATTAAAGCATTAATATTTTCGATCCGGTTCAAAGATCTGATTTCAAAACCATGATTATTTGTATTGTGTACGAGATCACTTTGTATTTTAAACACATGTATACAATCACACGTTGTTTTTGTACATTATTTGGTACTCTGTAAACGTGCACAACCGTTGCTATTGTATATACAAAATCACTAGGTATTTTTTCACTCAATCACTAACAAAAAAATAATAATATTGGCAAGTGCCCTCTACAAAATATCACTCATCTTTCTACAATAATATTCTCTCTTTACTTTCGAAAAAAAGAAAAGGTAGAGCCAAAATAGATAAAATAGAAAGGGCACTTTGGATTCTCGAAAAAAAAATGATTGTCAATATTATTATTAACTTTTATTTGGGGTGCAATAATTTTAATGACATTAACATAACAATGACACCGTACACTATTTTCGAGACTAATCTATGTATATAAAAGATGGATATGGACTCTCCTGTGCTGACACGTCAGCAACTCAATGCCCTTACTCTTGCGACACGTGTACTAAAATAGACTTGCAAATAGATGTGCACTTCCTTGTATTTATTGTATTTAATTGTTATGGTATTTCTACGGTTATACATCTATTAGGGAGGTAAACAGTCATATCATTTAATTCCAAAATCACAATAGATATTTCGTTCATTAGATGGGCCAACTACATATTCTTACAAATGCCACCTAAATGTGATTAGTGTAAGCTTTTTTATTTTTTCTAAAACATTATAAAGTGGATGTGGTCGATAAGACAGGTAGATGGTCTTTTAATGTAAGCGTTTTGGTTCTTTACTGCTTCAACCTCTAATTTTGCAGAACCGTCGCCTAAAGCTATATTGTGTATAATGCGTATCAAGGGACTGTCTCAGTTCCATTTGACGAGCCCTCTCTAGGTTTTTTATTTCGTTCTCTTCCTTTGCTTTTCACCGTGATTTCTTTTCTTAGAACATATTAAGTGAAGTTAATCCCCCTTCCAATGGATGATGGGGCTTTACGAATGTTAGCTTGATTTGTGTTATTGCAGTTTACTTTTAATCTGTTTGGTTATTTATTGATTCTGAGCGCATTGGCTTCAATCGTGGTTTGTTGAACTCCTTTTTTGCTGTAAAGTCCGTTACACACATGTTTGGGTCATTGTAATTGCAGTTTTTCCATTTTGGTTTGGGTGTGATCCGTCTCTCTTCTCGGTAACCACATCACTCTCCAATAATTCTCCAAGTTCGTCACCATCATCATCTCGACAATATTTGAAGCCTTCTGTTGACAGCCTCAGTTCACCAGCATCATCTGCTCGACAAATCGTATTGTTTTTACAATGAGATATAACTTTGGATGTTGATAGATCTATAGAGAATGTTACAGTGACGGTGAGGTTTCGTCACCTTAGGTGATTTTTCACAGAAAAACATGAAGTTCTCAAACCTATTTCAAAGATGATGAGATTTATATGTTTGATTATTTGCATTCTTTGTGTTCCGTCCTAGGAAATTCGACAAGGAGAAGAGGTCGGTATGCAGATGGAGAAATTATTAGGAATGATCAGAATCAATAAAGTGCCTCTATTTATTTTTTTTTGTTTCTCTAAGATTCAAATACCGTCGACTGGTGTATTAAATTATCGTATGATTGTTAATAATATTTGTTTTCTAAGATTGAGTTGATACACGAATGATTGTGGTTAGTATGTTTCCAACCTCAATTTCGTACGACTGAAATGATAAGGCTATTAATGTTCTTTGGTGTACACATAATGCACGAGACATTTTTTTGTACGATTTCGAAAGTTTTCGACTGTTACCATATGATTAATGTTTGTTTTTTAAGATTGAGTTGATGCGTCGTGCGCAACTGTTTGTGGTGAGTATGTTTTGAACCTCAATTTTGTACGACTGATTTCGCGATGCTGCATGACGGAGTATGTTGAGACATTTTTCCAATTTCAAATTTGTACTGCTGCAAAAGCGATCGATTGTTATACTAATTGTTAATATGTTCTTTGTTATCAGAAGATATGGCATGACACAAAAAATTCTTAGACACTCTTGGGACGCTCATGGCTAAAGTCTCTGCCCTCTCGGGTACTTTTGCTTAAGTGTCGAAGTGTAAATCACAAACCTTAAGTGTCATCCACTTCGGGCATTAGTGTTAATTAAAACTTAGTGATGCACTCTGGACACTTTACTTTTGCATGACAGTCTTAAAGTTTTGCGCGACACTTAACTTTTGCATGGCTGTTTGACTTAAGTTTGGCATGACTTAAGTTTTGCATGACACTTAATTGCGTGTCTCACAACAAATCAAAAGTGTAAAACTGCTTTGGAGATAATACTTAAGTGACATGCACTCTTGGGCACTTTTCCGTTAGCGATACACATAAGTGCCGACACTCTTGGGTCGCGCGAGCCTAAAGCCCATGCATTCGCAGGAAACTCAAGACGCTTGGTAACTCAAGCACGAACTCGCATAAGTCCCGACACTTTGGGATCGCTCGAGGCTAATGAGCTGGCACTCCGGGGCAATTCAAAACTTAAGCCCTGGAACCCAAACACGAACTCGCGTAAGTTTTGTCACTCTTAGGTTGCTCGAGGATAAAGCCCCAATATTCTCGGACAACTCAAGGTTATGATTTAGACCATGTGTGCGACACTATAATGTGCGTGTCTAATCAACAATGATTCTTACACCATTAAAAGTATGTAGCCCGAGCGGTCGTACATGGAGGATTGAGGATATGACTGATGGAAAGTCTGTTGCACAATGACGATTAACAAGTGTCGAGTGTATATCCTAAAAAAAGGCGGTGTATATCCTTTCCAAGTCAATTTTCACGCACGTTCAGTTATACGTTGCACTTTTTCTTGAGTTATGTCGCCTGCATGAAACAAGATTTTGAAGCATGCACTGACTCGAGTTATGTCTCTTGCATGAATCAAGATTTTGAAGCATGCACTATCTCGAGTTATGTCTTGTGCATGAATCATATCAACGAAGACGACATAGGGGAAGGTGAGGTCGTCAACAAAGTATACCACGAAGTTTTCAACACTATTGAGCAGATTTCTAAACGTAGTTTTTACTGAATGCGGTATATGGTTGTGTCTGACGAACATCAATTTCGATGTACTTAAATTCCATACGTTTGATTATTTTCTTACGTTTATACTTACATATTAAATGAAGTTAAATATTACTGCATTCGGATAAATGTGTTTAAATTTAATGACAAAAAAGTCCTCGTGCATCGCACGGGACCACATCTAGTACAATTAATAACGGCACTATTAAGAATAAGCAAGCCCTCTGACCCATATATGAGGTGTGTTGGGAAATAATAGACAATTCTCTTCTAGTTGGTTTTCAATAATATTAAAACAAATGTCTCACAAATATATATGGGCCAAGAAGGATGTCACGTAGATCTTTACTTCGATTGTAATTATATATTCTCGTCGTAAGGTTCTTATAAGTTCTTACAGCCTAGTGTCACAATGATGGAGAAAGCAACGTACGTCCCCTCCTTTATAAATTGCACCATGTTGTTCTATCTTACACGGCAATAAATAATGCAATTAAGTGATAAAAGTAACACAAAAAAAGATGAGCCGTGAGAATACTACCGATAGAGCCACATTGTTCATAATAATTTTACTTGCCGTAGATAATATTTCCATCACACATTGACACAACCATAAGATTCGTTAAGTGCAACGGTAATAAATAGGGACCGGAAGTTCTGTACCAAGACTTTGTGGGCGGTGTGCTCGTAGAATCGGTGAGCGCCACAAGAATAAATACTTATCATATATAATAAGCTTTTGAAGAGTTAGTTCAAGATCTCAGTTCTTATAAATTATAGTTTTAACCACACACTTAAGAGTTAGATATAAGATTGATGTCATGCAATAATGCACATCAGTCGTGTCTAATCATATCCTTACTCACATGGAATTTTCTTTCTTTTTCCCAGACGACAATATACGCTTCCCAACAAATGAGGGAAGCTACACTACAGTGAGACATACACACTGCAAGACTTTGAAAAGTCAAGCATTTGATTTTTAATAGCTGCATGCACATAATATCTCATAATGAACAAATTATCTCTCAAAAAAAAAAAAAAAAGCGAACAAGTCGAGCTAAACAACTCCACGAAGATGGCCAAGTTAAGCAAATACTTGCTTGAAAACAACTTGTGTGGGAAAACGAGAAGGGAAAACACAGCAAGTTACCAACTATTGATTGAGCTTTGAGATTATTGGTCCCTCACAACGTCTATAGTCAAAAAATAATATATCCATATATTCTCTTCTCCGGCCAACCTTAACAGATTATTACATCTACAAACCATTCACCAGCAGAAGAGACTTCAACAGGGACATCTACAAGACAAAAACGGTACGCAGTCTACTAATCTTTTCGAACTGATTACTCTACTTAGATAGAGGAGGGTGTGAGGATTTGACTGGTGGGACATTTTATATCGTGAAGCTCGGGTTGTAAAATTTTATAGAATCGCCCACCATTATAATAAATAGCAAGATTAAACTTATTATTATCTAACAGAGAAGTCAAAGCACACAGAAAGAGAAACAAAGAATGAAGAAGTTATTATTATTACCTTCTCCTCCACCGCTGCTCCCCGTGGTTTATGCGATCTTCATTGCAGCAGCTATGGCTTCTTCATCAGCACAAGCAATATCATGGTCTAAGCCTAACTGTCCCGACAGGTGCGGTGATGTCCTCATTTGATACCCATTTGGCGTCACACTCGAGTGTAGTTTCAACTCGTCGTTTCTCATCATCTGCCAAAAAAAACCCGCAAAGCCATTTTTACAAAGAATCAAAATGGAAGTACTAAGCATATCAGTTGAAGGCACGGTTGTGGTGAGGCAACCCGTAACGCCCATGAACTGCACCGCCGAGCAGCAAACGGTGACCCTCGGGAATTCGCTCCTCGGGAGTCCTTTCACTATTTCGGAATACAGAAACACTTTCGTCGTTCTGGGCTGCAAAAACTCAGTCTTGTTGCTCTACGGTAGCACGGCTTCGGTTTTCAGTGGATGCATACCTGTTTGCGATGCTAATTACAACAGCACAAGCTGTAACGGCATTAACTGCTGCCAAACAAGCATCACACAGAACCAAGAGCAGCTGAGGTATACTTACCAAAGTGTTCGAAGGGGCGATACCGATCATTGCGGTTATGCTTTTCCGGTTGATAGGGGGTGGTTCGAAGACGGTTATGGCTCGTACAAAGGCCTTCAGGCTAATCCCTCAAATCCGTTTGACAGAGAATTCGTATATGTGCCTCTGGTACTTCATTGGGAGGTCTTTGCCTCCGATCAATACATCGACGCTTACGCTTCTTGCTTTTACGAGACTGTGTCGACGTGTCGGTGCTTGAAGGGATTCGAGGGAAATCCTTACTTGCTCGGAGGCTGTGTTGATATCGACGAGTGTGGCTACAAAGTCTGCGGAGACACCGTTACTTGTGTTAACCAAATAGGGACGTATAAATGCCTAAATCCCGAGGATAGGAAGGCCCGGATCGAGAAAATAACAATAATCAGCAGCAGCAGCGTGCTTGGTGCACTGCTTTTGCTCATCAGTCTAAAGTCCACCAAGGTTGTCATAAAAAGGTTGAAAGCTTATCGCAGGCGCATACTGTTCAAGCGAAACGGTGGGTTGTTTCTAGAACAACGCTTGGCTTCGACTGAAAATGGCTACAGGAAGACAAAACTGTTCGGCTCGAAGGAGCTATCGCAAGCCACGGATCGATACAACGAAAACCGCGTGCTTGGAAGAGGCGGTCAAGGCACCGTCTACAAGGGGATGTTGGCAGATGGAAGAATCGTAGCAGTCAAAAAGTCCCAAAGAGTCGACGAAGGGGACCTCGAGGTCTTCATCAACGAGGTGGTGACTTTGTCTCAGGTAAACCACAGAAATGTAGTGCAGCTTCTCGGCTGTTGCCTCGAGACTGAAGTCCCACTTCTCTTATACGAGTTCATTCCCAATGGGACCCTTTTCCAGCACATTCATGAGCCTAATGAGGACTTCATGTTGTCTTGGGATATTCGTGTAAGAATAGCAACCGAAATAGCACAGGCTCTTGCTTATCTACACTCCGCTACATCAGTTCCAATTTACCACAGGGATATCAAGTCAACGAACATACTCTTGGACGAAAAATACCGCGCCAAGATTTCAGATTTCGGGACTTCGAGATCGGTCTCAATCGAAAAAAACCCATCTGACTACGCGAGTGTTGGCACCTTCGGTTACTTGGATCCCGAGTACTTCCAATCAAGCCAGTACACAGAGAAGAGCGACGTGTACAGCTTCGGCGTTGTGATGGTTGAGCTCTTGACCGGTGAAAAGGCCGTATCGACTCTGAGAGCCGAAACGGGGAGGAGCTTGGCGAGATACTTCTTGCACACGATGGAGGAAAATAACCTGTTTGACATTGTTGATGCGAGGATACCTGAAGAGGGCAGAGAGGATGAAGTTCAGTTAGTTGCTCAACTTGCAAGAAAATGTCTGCGTCGGCAAAGGAAGTGGAGGCCAACTATGAAGGAAGTAGCAGCCGAGTTGGAAAGCATTCAAACTAAGGAATCAAGTTCTGCTTCAGCAGATTATGGTCCCTCTTATGACTTCTCTTCAATCACAGGAAGCTTCACAGATCAAGAATTTACTACAACCACATACTATTCATTACAACAGCATCACTTATAGTCAGTCCACTGCTCAAATGTATTATTACCTTTCGGCCTGGAGTCCGAAAATGACTACCTCAGTGAAATACTATCATCCAACCCACAGCGTGGAACGCTGATGCACTGTATAATTGACATGTAATATCATCTTTCGACAAAAGGTTTATTTTCATAAAATGGAGAAAGTGCCAAGCATTTCACGGCTACATATATACAAGACAATCCTGATCCCGCCCGGGCCATGTGGAAATCTCATTTCGCAAACCCAAGGCATTTGATACATCCGCTAGGATCTACTGGGTGCGATGATTGACAACAGTCTTCAAAAATCGTGACTCTAGTTTGATCATTATCAAGAGATTAAAAATCCGAATGTTGGTTTCAAAAAAATAAAAAAACTAAAGGAAAAGGTAAAAATACCGCAAGTTCTTACCTGATAGGATGGACTATGTGTTAGCCATTCAACGAACTCTTGACTACCCAAAACTGTCGCGTGCCATGTTTTGAATGTCGGGGCTGCTATGTATTATTCCCCCAAGTACATAAAATATGCAAGTATCCACATACACTACTTCGGGTCGGGTTTTTTTGAGCCAGTGGAGAATATTCCAGCAATAAACTGAAAGACCGACTGACTTTGCTTTTTATTAGGTTTTCGTTTGTGGTATCTTTTCCTTGTCAGAAGATGGTAGCTTTTCTTTTCAATAAAGAGAGCAATATGATTGTGTTACTGATCATAGGATTCATGCACTAAAAAGATGGGAAATGTTTAGGCACATGCCTATTGAGTATTGACCAAGACCTTTAAGGAAAAAGCTAAATCACTAGGGCACATGCATACCTTTTATGCTGAGTGGAGTCAAAAGCGAAGGGAAGACACGGACGCGTTACCAGCCACGAGCTGCTGAAGCAATCAAACACAGAGCAGAGATTGATGATTATAAAAGCCATGGGCAACATATCAAGTATTATATTATGCTCTTTTATAACTCACTCACACACTGTCACGTGGTTGACCAAAGTTGACAGTTGACCGCGGGTCAACGGCGGCCGGAGGAACTCCGGCCGGGTCCGGCGAGTCGAGGTCGCCGGTATGTGGGCGGCGGAATATCAACGCCGCCAGACGTTGGCCGGACGAGGAGGTCTGGCCATGTGGGACTTGCCCGTGAGTTGGCCGCAAGGCACACGGGGCGCTGATGGTGGGAGATGGCCGCGCGCGCGCCCGTTTGGGAGTTGGCGCGCGGCATCGCGCGCACTCGGGTCGACATCGCGCAGCGTCTCGGGACACCATCGGGTCATCATCGCACAGAGTCTCGGGACCTCGTCTCGGGACACCATCGGGCGACTCTCGGGTCGAAACCGCGCAGCACTATCGGGACGACGACGCGCGGCATCGTCGGGCAGCAGCGCGCGGCAACATTGACACGAGGCGCGAGCAGGCTGGCCACCACGAGGTGGCCATGTGTCACCACACCCTAGGCAAGCGACTCCATGTGGCGCGCGCGGGCTCGGGACAATGACGCGGCAACGACTCGGACGCGCGGCAGTGGGCACGCGATAGCTAACCCGATCCCGATTGGCCAGCGTGGCAGCAAAGGACACAGCCCGCCCCGTCAGCGATCCAAGTGACCCATTTGCGATTGGTAGGTGCCAGCTTTTGGCAGAATGACAGAGGAGACTCTCCAGCTGCTGGCCAAGGCATCCAAGGGTCTTTTTGAGCCTAGCAAACTGCAAAAAGAACTGGACTTGTCAGGGCTTTTGGCAGGCGCGCAGGAGCCCGAATTGGCCGAGCTTGAGGTGACTTTTTGGAAAGCCCTTTGGGCTGCCTCCTTGGCCGAGTCTATAAAAGGACCCCAAGCCTCATTTGACAGAAAAATGCCATTTTGGAGAGCTTAAGCCACCATAATCGAGTCCCTTGCGTCGTAAACTTTTCGTGCTTGCGTAGTAGTTCGATAAGTTAGGCTAAGTGCTTGTGTGTGTGTAAAATAGCGAAAGTGAGCATTTACACTTGTACGAGAGCGTCTTGTACTTCCCCTTTTGGGGCCCCTTTTCTAAGTAGTGAAGTCGGGTTGGGAGAATTTCTCCCGTATATCGCGTGTTCTACCTTGTTCGTCCCTTGTTGGTGTAAGGCCGAAGTGAGGCGTGTGCGAGGGTTTTGAAGGAGGCGTTGAAGCCGTGTGTGTTGAAGATTGAAAGGAGAGTTCGTTCTCGAAGGCGTTTTTCCACAAGTAGAAGTGGGCTGAGCGACGAGGCTTTTGGCCGAGCCGCGTCGTTGCCGGGCACGTTCGGGTTCTTGGAAGCGAAAAAAATTCGAAGTTCTTAACGTACGTGACATTTTGGTATCAGAGCGCAGGGTCCGCGTAGGGACGGGAACTAACTTACACCAACCTTTCAAGTATCATCACCCCTCAAAGCCATGGCAAGTGGTGGAGCTGAAAATGGCAGCGACGACGAGACGCTCGTAACGTTCACGTCGTCCCTTCGTAGGAAGATCGAGAGGATTGAGCGCCAGCTAACGACGCTCAACTAGGTGGTCCAGGAGCTTCATACCCAGCTCCCGAGTGACCTAGAGGTGCAGCTCGAGAAAGTGCACCAGGCATCGACGGATGCCATCGGGATTGTGGGCGATTTGGCGACGCGGTGCGATGAGGTGGCCGCGTCCGCGGAGCAAGCTGCCGAGGCAGCTGCGGCCAGCGATAAGCGCATCGCTGAGATCGTCGAAGCTAACGAGCAACGTTTTGCGGAGCTCGACGCGGAGCTTCGTTTCATCCGCACCAGCAGCGCCCGGCCAGAGGCACCCCGAGCCTCGGGCGCACGGATGCGGGATCCCGACACGTATGATGGGGCACAGGACGCGAAGAAGCTTGAAAACTTCCTCTATGACATGGAGGGTCATTTCCGTGCTGCAAATGTAGATGAGGCCGACCAAGTAGCGGTGGCGTCAAGGTCCTTAACGGACGACGCCAAGGTATGGTGGCGAACGCGAGGCCGCCGTGGCCCAGCAGCCGGGCATCGAGACCTGGGAGCACCTGAAGGCCGAGCTTAAGGCTCATTTCCGCCCTCAGAACAGCACGTGGCTGGCTCGACAGGCGATGCGGCACCTGAAGCAAACGGGCACCTCCACGATTATGTTCAGAAATTCCACTCCTTACTCCTCGATGTGCGCAACATGACGGAAGACGACAAGTTGTTCAACTTCTTGGAGGGGCTCAACGGGTGGGCTCAAGCCGAGCTCGCTCGACGAAATGTCAAGGACCTTAACACGGCCATTGCCGAAGCCGAGCGCTTGCGGGACATTCCACGGCAGCAGTCCGGGGACGAGCCTCGGAAGCCAAAGCCGCCGAGCCAGGACAAGAAAAAGGGGCTTAAGGAGGGGCAGAAAAAGAAAAAGAAACAGGGCCAGCCGGCTCCGGACGGGAAAAAGGGTCCGAAGCAGGGCGGCAAGCAGTCGGGCGGCCAAGGCCGCAAAGTCTCGTGCTACCTATGCGGGGGGGGGGGGGGGGGGGGGGGCACACAAGTGATTCGAGTGCGCCCAGAAGCCAGCCGTCAACGCGGTGTGGGACAGCTGCGCGGCAGTGAGGCGGGCACGAGCGGGGCTGCGACAGACACGCCGCAGGCCAACCAACTTCAGGTTATAGCCGCGCTTCAAGAGGGTAAGCCCGGCAAAAACAAGTTAATGTACGTTTCGTGCGTTGTGGATAACAAGCATGTCAAGGCTTTGTTGGACTCGGGTGCTACGCACAACTTGCTCAACACCGAGACGGCCCAACGGCTCGGGCTTAGAATGTTGCGCAACAGCACCCTCATCAAGACGGCGAACTCGTCACCGATCCAAGTTACGGGCAATGCGATTGCCGCGGTCAAGATAGGCCATTGGCTTGACTCTTTGGAATTCATTGTGGCGCCCCTATCGTTCGAGATGATTTTGGGCAACGAATTCCTTGTTGACACACAAGTGATGCTCATGCCTTATATTGGTGGGTTCATGTTCATGAGCAAGGATCGGGCTGGGTTCGTGAAGGAGCTTTACGACGGCGATGGAGCCATCGGGTCGAGTGGGCAGGGGCCGATGTGCTCGGCCATGCAGCTGAAGCGGGGCCTCGGGCGCGGCCAGCAGACTTATCTCGCTGTCGTGCGCGAGATGGAGACCCCGACGCTGAGCGACCCGCCCGCACCTGTCAAGGCGATCTTGGACAGGTTCGTCGATGTAATGCTCGACGAGTTGCCGAAGCACCTACCCCCGAGGCTACCGACTGACCACCGGATTGAGCTGGAGCCGGGGACAAGGCCGCCGGCGCAGGCTCCCTACAGGATGAACCCCGTAGAACTGGCGGAGTTGCGCAAACAGCTGGGCGAGCTGCTGGACGCCGGGTTGATTAGGCCCTCGAAGGCACCCTTTGGCTTGACGGTGCTTTTCCAGCGAAAGAAGGACGGCGCGCTCCGATTCTGCGTAGATTATTGGGCGCTCAACAAGGTCATCGTCAAGAATAAGTACCTGATCCCGAATGCCCTGGACCTCTTCGACAAGCTGGCCCAGGCGAGATTCTTTTCGAAGCTCGACCTCCGTTCGGGATATTGGCAAGTTCGCATAGCTGAGGGCGACGAGGCCGAAACCACGTGTGTGACGAGGTACGGGTCTTATGAGTTCCTTATTATGCCATTTGGGTTGACAAACACTCCGGCGACATTTTGCAACCTTATGAACGACGTGCTTTACGAGTTCTTGGACAAGTTCGTAGTCGTGTACTTGGACGATATTGTCGTGTACTCGATGAGCTTAGAGGAGCATGTACGACATCTCTCTCTTGTGTTCGAAACTTTGAGGGAGAATCGGCTTTTCGTGAAACGCGAGAAGTGCGAGTTCGGGAGCAAGCGGATCACCTTTCTCGGCCATGTGATCGAGGATGGCGTGATCAAGATGGACGGGGCCATGGTCCGCGCCGTGGTGGAGTGGCCGCGACCTAGCAACGTCTCCGAGCTCCGATCCTTCCTCGGAGTGGCCAACTATTACCGACGCTTTATTAAGGGGTATTCCAAGATGGCCGCTTCTTTGTCTGACTTGCTGAAAAAGGACGCGCGATGGGATTGGGGACACTCTTGCGAAGAGGCGTTCGAACGGCTCAAGGCTGCCCTAGCCTCCGAGCCCGTGCTCAAGTTGCCTAACTTTGAGCAGCCCTTCGAGGTACACACCGACGCGTCCGGCAAGGCCATCGGCGGGGTGCTCGTGCAAGACAAGCATCCCGTGGCTTACGAGAGCCGCAAGTTGAAGGATGGTGAGACGCGCTACAACACCCACGAGAGGGAAATGACCGCTGTGGTGCATTGTCTCGAGGCTTGGCGGCACTACTTGCTAGGATCGAAGTTTCTCATCGTCACCGATAACGTGGCGAACACGTATTTCAAGACGCTGAAGAAACTCTCCCCGAAGCAAGCAAGGTGGCAAGAATTCTTGGGGGAATTCGACTTCGATTGGGTGCATCGACCCGGGCGACAAAACGAGGTCGCCGAATGCACTTAGCCGTCAGCCGCACCTCAACACCTTGGCCGTGATCAGCAACATCGAGAGTGGCTTCGCCGCACGGATCAAGCAAGAAGGCGATAACGATCCCGTGTACAAGAAGCTGAAGGAAGACGTGGAGGCTGGCCTCGTGAAGCGATATTGGCTCGAGGACGGCATGTTGGCCACGCATGGCGGGCGCTTCTACGTGCCTGCCGGGAAATTGCGCCGAGAGCTACTCCGGGAACATCATGAGCCGCAGTGGGCGGGTCATCCTGGAGTAGGCCGAATGATGGCCCTGATCTCGCGCAAGTTATATTGGCTGGAGGCCGATGTCGAAGCATTTGTGCGGACGTGCCTTGTTTGTCAGTGTGACAAACCTGAGAGGACGCGCCCCGCCGGGCTGCTTCAGCCGCTGCCGATCCCCACGAGCCCGTGGCGCTCAATAACGATGGATTTCATTGTGGGACTCCCGAAGAGCGAGGGCAACACCTCGATCTTCGTCGTGGTGGATCGCTTCTCAAAGATGGCGGTGTTTATGGCAGCCCCGATTGAATGCCCGGCGGACGTTGCGGCAGAGCTCTTCTTTCGGAATTTAGTCAAGCACTTTGGGGTGCCGGAGGAGATCGTCAGCGACCGTGACTCTCGATTTATGGGACGTTTTTGGACCGTGCTGTTTAGGATGCTTGGCACCAAGCTTCGCTTCTCTTCAGCACATCACCCTCAGACGGACGGTCAATCGGAGCGCACGAATCAGCTGCTCGAGGAGTACCTCCGCCACTACATTTCGTCGAGCCAGCGCAACTGGACGGGACTCCTCGATGCGGCGCAATTCTGCTACAATCTCCACAAGTCGACGGCGACGGAGAAGAGCCCCTTTGAGGTAATCTACGGGTTTCAGCCCTTGACGCCCCAAGCGGTCTCGTTGCGGAGTGCGAGCGGGGAGTGCCCTGCCGCATATGGGTTCGCGCGCAGCAGGCAGATCCTTTGGGACGAGGCGCGCGACAGCTTAGCCAAGGCAGGGCGGCGCATGAAGAAGTATTACGATCGGGGACATCGGCCGGTAGAATTCGAGGTGGGCGAAGAGGTGTGGCTCAAACTCACACCCCAGCTACAATCTAGCTGGAGGACTCAATCGCAAGCCCGGAGCCTAATGCCGAAATTTGACGGCCCGTTCGAGGTGATTTCTCGGATTGGCCAGGTGGCGTATCGACTGAGGCTTCCGCCCAAATATCGAGTCCACCCGGTGTTCCACGTAAGCTTCTTGAAAAAGTTCCACGGCGACACCGATCCCGAGCGAAAGCAGGACCCGAGCTTACTTGGGGCCTCTTGAAAGCGTTTAGAGTACGAGGTCGAGCGAGTCGTCGCGCATAGAAGGCGAGGAACGGCGCCCCAAACTTCTATGGAGTACTTGGTTAAGTGGAAGGATCAACCGATGATCGAGATGTCGTGGGAACACGGCGAGGATTTGTGGCAATTCAAAACGCAGATTGAGGAGTATTTGCGGACCCAAGCATCAGGTTCGTCGGTGAGGGCGTTGACGGCTCAAGCGGGGGTGGATTGTCACGTGGTTGACCAAAGTTGACCGCTGACCGCGGGTCAACGGCGGCCGGAGGAACTCCGGCCGGGTCCGGCGAGTCGAGGTCGCCGGTATGTGGGCGGCGGAATATCAACGCCGCCAGACGTTGGCCGGACGAGGAGGTCTGGCCATGTGGGACTTGCCCGTGAGTTGGCCGCAAGGCACACGGGGCGCTGATGGTGGGAGATGGCCGCGCGCGCGCCCGTTTGGGAGTTGGCGCGCGGCAGCGCGCGCACTCGGGTCGACATCGCGCAGCGTCTCGGGACACCATCGGGTCATCATCGCACAGAGTCTCGGGACCTCGTCTCGGGACACCATCGGGCGACTCTCGGGTCGAAACCGCGCAGCACTATCGGGACGACGACGCGCGGCATCGTCGGGCAGCAGCGCGCGGCAACATTGACACGAGGCGCGAGCAGGCTGGCCACCACGAGGTGGCCATGTGTCACCACACCCTAGGCAAGCGACTCCATGTGGCGCGCGCGGGCTCGGGACAATGACGCGGCAACGACTCGGACGCGCGGCAGTGGGCACGCGATAGCTAACCCGATCCCGATTGGCCAGCGTGGCAGCAAAGGACACAGCCCGCCCCGTCAGCGATCCAAGTGACCCATTTGCGATTGGTAGGTGCCAGCTTTTGGCAGAATGACAGAGGAGACTCTCCAGCTGCTGGCCAAGGCATCCAAGGGTCTTTTTGAGCCTAGCAAACTGCAAAAAGAACTGGACTTGTCAGGGCTTTTGGCAGGCGCGCAGGAGCCCGAATTGGCCGAGCTGGAGGTGACTTTTTGGAGAGCCCTTTGGGCTGCCTCCTTGGCCGAGTCTATAAAAGGACCCCAAGCCTCATTTGACAGAAAAATGCCATCTTGGAGAGCTTAAGCCACCATAATCGAGTCCCTTGCCTCGTAAAATTTTCGTGCTTGCGTAGTAGTTCGATAAGTTAGGCTAAGTGCTTGTGTGTGTGTAAAATAGCGAGAGTGAGCGTTTTACACTTGTACGAGAGCGTCTTGTACTTCCCCTTTTGGGGCCCCGTTTTCTAAGTAGTGAAGTCGGGTTGGGAGAATTTCTCCCGTATATCGCGTGTTCTACCTTGTTCGTCCCTTGTTGATGTAAGGCCGAAGTGAAGGCGTGTACGAGGGTTTTGAAGGAGGCGTTGAAGCCGTGTGTGTTGAAGTGGGCTGAGCGACGAGGCTTTTGGCCGAGCCGCGTCGTTGCCGGGCACGTTCGGGTTCTTGGAAGCGAAAAAAATTCTAAGTACTTAACGTACGTGACACACACACACACACACACTATATATATATATATATATCGAACCACGACGACCAAAAAGAATGACATTATTACCTTCTTCACTGCTACTCCACCTCTTTGTGATCTTTTCCCTCTGCTTCATTGAAGCAACTATGGCTTCACAACCGCAATGGTCTAAGCCTCAATGCCCCGTCAAGTGCGGAGGTGTCCTCATTCCACACCCATTCGGCACCAAACCCGAGTGCATCTTCAACTCGTCGTTTCTCATCACCTGCAGAAACTCCACGAAACCCGAATCGCCATTCTTGCAAAGCATAGGGATGCAAGTACTAAACATTTTCGTCGACGGTACGGTTGTAGTAAAGCAGCCCGTATCGCGCCTGAACTGCACCGCCGAGCGGAAGACGGCGAACTTCGGGAATTCGCTCGCAGCGAGTCCTTTCTTCATTTCAGAGTATAGCAACGTGTTCGCCGTCTTGGGCTGCAAAAACTACGTCTCGTTGCTGAAAGACAACAACCCCTCTTATTTCAGTGGATGCACACCGGTCTGCGATGTTTATTACAAACGCCCCACATGTAGTGGCATTAACTGCTGCCAAACAAGTCTTCCACAGGCCCAGGAGCTGTATTACACTTACCAAAGTGTTGAAGGAAGCAACAACACCACCCATTGCGGTTATGCTTTCCCAGTTGATCAGGATTGGTTCGAAGAGGGTTACGGCTCGTACAAAGGCCTTTACAGTGAACCCTTCTATCCATTTGACAAAGAATTCGTCTATGTGCCTCGGGTGCTCGATTGGGATCTCGAGGACCGTGCTGAGCAATTCCTAAGCCCTTTATCTTCTTGCAGCAGTCATGGATATAATGATTTCTGGCCGGGACATTGTCGATGCTTAGAGGGATTTGAAGGAAATCCTTATTTATCTGAAGGCTGTATTGATGTCGACGAGTGCAGCAGTTCAACGTTAAATAACTGCGGGAACGGTACTACTTGCATCAACAGCGTAGGGTCTTATACGTGTCAATCCCTCAAGGATCTGAGGGCGCGTACCATGAGGGTAAGATTAATCTGCATCGCCGGTGCGGTCGGTGGAGTAGTTTTGCTCATCAGCCTAATTGGTGGCATCATGTGCACCAAGGTTGTAATAAAAAGATTTAAAGCTTATCACAGGCGCATATTGTTCAAGAGAAATGGTGGCTTGTTGCTAGAGCAACACTTGGCTTCGACTGAAAACGGCTACAGGAAGACCAAACTGTTTGGCTCGAAAGAGCTATTGCAAGCCACGGATCGGTACAACGAAAACCGTGTGCTTGGAAGAGGCGGTCAAGGTACAGTCTACAAGGGGATGTTGGCAGATGGAAGAATCATAGCAGTCAAAAAGTCCCAGAAAGTCGACGAAGGGGACCTTGAAGTCTTCATCAACGAAGTGGTGATTTTATCTCAGGTAAACCACAAAAATGTGGTGCAGCTTCTCGGGTGTTGCCTCGAGACAGAAGTCCCACTTCTCGTATACGAATACGTTCCCAATGGCACCCTTTTCCACCACATTCACGATCCTAATGAAGACTTTATGTTGTCTTGGGATATTCGTGTAAGAATCGCAACCGAAATAGCACAAGGCCTTGCTTATTTACACTCCAGCATGTCAGCTCCCATCTACCACAGGGATATCAAGTCAACGAACATACTCTTGGACGAAAAATTCCGTGCCAAGATTTCAGATTTCGGGACATCAAGATCGGTCTCCATGGACAAAACCCATCTGACTATGCGAGTGCTGGGCACCTTTGGTTACTTGGATCCTGAGTACTACCAATCAAGCCAATTCACGGAAAAGAGCGACGTGTACAACTTTGGTGTTGTGATGGTTGAGCTTCTAACTGGTGAAAAGGCCGTCTCCACACCAAGAGCTGAAACAGGAAGGAGCTTAGTAATATATTTCTTGCACTCCATGGAGCAAAATAAGCTGTTTGACATTGTTGATGCAAGGACAAATGAAGAGGGGAAACAGGACGAAATCCAATTGGTCGCCGAACTTGCAAGAAAATGCCTGCATATGCATGGAAGGTCGAGGCCAACTATGAGAGAAGTAGCAGCCGAGCTCGAAGGCGTTCAAGTCAAGAAATTAAGTTCCGTTTGGCAGCACAATCACGGGTCAAAAGTGATAGAATCAAAAGATTACAGTGAATCTTACGAGTTAATCTCAAGGAGCTTCACAGATGATCATGATGTTACTACTTCAAGTACCACACACCATTCAACAGAGCATCATCATGTCTAGTCCAATGCTGCAGTGTATAATAAAATATTATCATTCAGCCACGGCTGCAATAATGTTATAATAGACGTAATATCACATTACGCCTGTAGCCCGAACGTGAAATCAACAAAAAATCATACTGCACAATGAAAACTCTTAGTAGACATCCATTTTCTCACTTGGATCATTTTCCACACAGATGAGATGACAATAACGACATTGATGAGTTTCTGAATTAACGAGAAAACATGAGATTCAATTAATCGGGTCTGGAAAGCTACTCAAGAAACAGCTGTGTACTAAAATACTTGAAGATCCCTATCTAAACACCAACGAAGCAAGCAATCGCAGTTACGTACCTCATAAATAAATAACTGTAACATCAATCGTGCTACGATTTCAGAGTCACGGCGCGGTTCCACGCGCTTCGGTATCAGAATGATCAAACCAAGCACGCGACAATGATGGAGAATGTCTTCGGATTAAGAGCGCACTGTCCCCAATCTCTCTTGATCCACCTACTTTAGAAACCATAACCACTTCCTTTTGAGTCAAATCGGAAGGCGAAAAATAAATTCCTGAGTATTGGGACAGGCATTTGTCGTATCGCGGGAAATGGCTGTCACGAACTGCAGAAGAGAACGATAAATGTCGATCGTGAGAGATAAATGAGAGACTGAGAGTGACTTAGAGAGAATTTATCGTAACAGATAAGAGCAGAATTGATTGAAACTTCAATTAACAGAGGGTTGAGAGATTGAGAGAGACAGAGGAACACAAAGTTAGAAGAGACGATTAGGATTTTGATATATATATTTTTTTGAAAGAATATCTAAATTAGTCCACAAGTTTATCCGATAGACTAATTTAGTCTCGCATGAATCAATTAAGTTCATGATGTTATTGAAAATGAATCGAATTGGTGCATCCGTCAACTTAAACGAAAAATGATATGTGTCAACACGCGATAATTCTATGACTTTTCTCCCAAAATGACATGTGTTGACACTAGGGGTATAAATGAGCCGAGTTGCTCGCGAGCAGCTCGGTCAAAGCTTGATTCGAGCTCGGTCAAAATCGAGCTCGAGCTGGCTCGTTAACAATCGAGCCGAGTTTCGAACCTATCATATATGGGCTCGTGGCTCGTCGAGCCCTTATCGAGCCTACACTTTTATTTTTAAATATATATTTTATAATATATTAAAATAATTATTTTTATTTATTAATATATATCGAACTCGATCTCGAATTCGAGCTAGAATTAAACAGCTTATTGAGCCGAGTCGAGCTTTATTGTTTTTAACCGAGCCGAGCTCGAGCTGAAATTTTTCAAACTCGATCGAGCTCGAGTCGAGCTCTAGCCCAATGAGCCGAACACGAGCTGGGTCATGTTCGGGTTTGGCTCGGCTCTGCTCGTTTTCAATTGTAGTTGACACGTGTCGTTTTCAATCTAAATTGGCGGCTTTATTGACAAGGGATTAATTTGATTCAGTTTCGACAACGTCAGTGACTAAATTGGTCCATAAGTAAAAAAGAATACGAGAAATGGCTCAATCTATTCAGATTCAAGTGATTCTTCCTGATGAAAGTGATGACAGCGATGGTGATAAAAGAAAGCACAAAAAGCATCACAAACACAACCGCTATTAAGGGCAGGTACATCGTGGATTCTGCTTTACTCAAACTCTAATGTGTCTCTTGGCTAGTTAGTAAGGTTCGAATATTCTTAATTTTCCCAGAAAGCTGATGTTATGATTAGAAATAACTTCAAATAAATTTGATTACTGATTGAGGTAAATCTCAAGTGATCGTTCTGCTAACAACGTTGAATCAATAGATCAAGACTCCATTTTTAGTTGAAGTTTATAAATGTACTTGTATCTTTCCCGGCCGGTTCCCGACGAAGTGGACCTGAGGTGAAACACGAAATTCGGCTCCTAGAAACCTTCTTTTAAGTATTTTTGAACCCAAAACCTTTGAGAAACTCTGACAAAATATTGGTTTCAATTGCGCCTCCTTTTAAAGATAAAAGTACTATTCGGACTGGATATTTATTAAAAAGTAAAATTAGAGTTTACGTTAAGGTCCATGTACCTTTCAATATTTTTCGATTATTTTTATATTTTTCATTTAAACTAAAAACAAGTGAAACATAAGAAATAAAATTATTTTACCTAATATTATATATATATATATATATATATATATAAATCTTCCCAACTGTGGGCCTGAGGCGACCGCCTCGTCGGCCTCACAGAAGGTACGGAATTGTATCTTTCGAATCTACCTCTAAAACTAGATTTCGAAGTCAATTACATATCAGTTAAATAAAAGTCTGGCATGCGTCTAATTTTAGTGGACTACTTACTCTATCTACTGATAATTGGTTTTAGAGTAAAAATCCACTTTAACTTATATCTTAGGCTTCTGGTTATGAACTAAGAATATTAAAAATCCCAACAAATATTTTCATAGCAGGTTCTGGTTTAAATGCAATAGGATGAAGTGTCCTCGGTCCTTGCAAAGAAAGAGCGTGCAGATTTTGTTGATTGCTTGATTGAGACAGGTTGATCCAAGCGATCCTTGGAACGATTATTGTTCAGATAGAGCATGTGAATTGTATCGATTGCTTGGTTAAGAGCAGGTTGATACGAGTTGGTGTCTTGTGTCGAAAATCTTCCTAACACTGATCGACGTGTTCCATTGGACGAACCTTACAAGATGGTATTATTTTTTAGGAGATGTTTGTTGGATTATGAAACTTTCCAAGTCAATTAAATAAAAAGTTTGTGATCTACCTAGAAACTTAATGAACCACATTACCAATTAATTTTAGAACATATTGGATTCTGGTTATGGACTAGGGGGATTTTAAATCCCAACATAAAAAGCTTGAAAATCAAAACTCTATTTTTTTACTAGACTTCAATAAATGATCAGTCACAAGTTTCATAAGGATGCGTTTGGATTTTTGTAATTGAATTGAATTCCGTTATTTCAAATTATGAATTTCAAAATCTGGATTTTAAATCTAAATCCATTGTTTGGCAAACGTTAGAATTTCGGAATTTGAATTTCAAAATGGAGCTCAAGCTCCAACTCATAAAGCTCGTCGAGTTCGACTCGAACTTTTTTATTAAAAAAATTAAAATATACAAAAAATAAAATAAAAATAATAAAGAACAAAATAAAATAAGCTCGCGAGCACCGATCACCGTTCGTAGATGGTCGAGTTCGAGGCGAGCTTTTTTTCGAGCCACTTGTCGTTTGTCGAGCTCGCGAGCCGGCTCGACTCATCTTTCACTTATTATTATTATTATTATTATTATTATTATTTATGAAAATCATTACGATGGGTATTTGAATTTCGAAAACGGACCACTTGTGGTCGAATTTTAAGATCATCAAACAACAAGGGTTTGAATTCTCCTCGGATTTGGACAAAATCGAAATCCAAATCCGAACGGTTGTCAAACGGGTGATTTGAAGGAAATTCGGAATTCTAACTCGAAATCTAAGAATCCAAACGGAGCATAAGCAAAATTCGGAAGTCTGATTATGTCATGAAATCCTTGTCGTTCACTTCGGACAAAACATAAATGAACTAAAACGAGAAGAATCGAGACACCATAGAAAGCAGCCTTCGGTTTTTCATTCAAACCAAGAAAACAAGTCTTTGGACCAAGTGAAAATCCCACGCCAACATTCTAGGAATTACACCGTTTTTTCAGTTAAAAATTCCCTTTTTTTTTATTATTCAAATATTTGTGGAAAGTTAACGAAAAGGGTATTTGTTGTTCTTGTACGTTTAAAAAATGTCGATTAATCCCATGGAAGTCACACCACATATCACATCGGGCTCTCACTACAAAGAAAACTCCTTTGATACCTCCAAAGTTAGGACCAAAGCTGCAATGTTTTCTTGCAAGAATCTCAACGGCTATAAGAGCCTCCAAAATACATTCACTATTTCAGAAGCCCTCTTCATTCCCTGCAACCCAAATGGCTTCTGCTTCTTCCCAGCACATAATACGTCTCCGTATCGAAAACCGAAGCCTCCGTGCCCATAAAGCAGAGAAGAGGATACTTAACTGCGTGAAGGTTAACGGGACGAAAAGCGTAAGCGTTCTAACATCGATCGATCACCACGTTCTCAAACAACACAATCGGCAGAAAATCCCGACGATGAAGCAGCTCGAGGATCCGTTCCGTCAGGGAATCATAGTGGACGGAGGGATCGGATACAGACAGACGATCGTCACGAGGTCTTACGAAGTCGGTCCCGACAAGACGGCGACGATCGAAACCGTTCTCAATCTGCTTCAGGTGAAATTTTCGGAACAAAACCATTTCGTTATTCTTGTCTGATTAATTTTTTAGCCTTGTATGTTTCGAGGAGTGTCATTTTAAAGACACATAGATTAAGAAGTAGCAATTGTTTCTAAATTGGAGCAATTTGAGGACAATGAACGTTGAAAACTTATTTTCAGTCCGGAATTAAAACGCACGCGCGCCGTACTTAACAAATAAATTGGGGGAAAATCGTACGTGGCGTTAGATACACTGATTTAAACCCTATGTTTTCCGATGTCACGTAGGATTTTTCCTTAAAATTAATTGTTAAGCATCTCGTGTGCGTTGCGTACTGAAATTAGATTTTTCGCGTTAATTGTCCTTGAATAGCTTCAATTCGTTCGAGATGTTGATTTCGACCAAATGTTTTTCCAACACCACGCAAAGATTTCACTCCAATAAATTGTCGAGTGTGTTAATTCCGGGATGAAATTATATTTCTAGTGTTAATCGTCCTCAAATTATATCAATTTCGTAACTTATCGTCCTAAAATCGTCAGCCAAGTAATTTAGATGTAATTAAAATGTCATTTCCCCAAATATATAGGACAAAAAAAATTAATTAAACCTTCTTGTTTATATACACGCGTGCAGGAGACTGCACTGAACCATGTGTGGATGTCCGGGCTTCTAAGTGACGGATTCGGCGCAACGCACGGAATGGTGAGGAACAACCTCATATGGGTCGTTTCGAGAATGCAAGTTGAAGTCGATCACTATCCAATCTGGTAAGTATCCGGCTTCGTCGAACTTACTTACAACTTGCAGTCAGGTGATGTAGTAATAAACTCAGCAAGAGAGCGTACACACATATATATCATATGTCAACAGGGGTGAGGTGATGGAGATCGATACATGGGTCGGGGCGTCGGGCAAGAACGGGATGAGACGGGACTGGCTTATCAAGAGTCAAGCCACCGGGCACACGTTTGCTCGGGCAACTAGGTACGTATAATCTAAAAAGTGCCATGCCTCGAAAACTATCGAAAATATAGCCACATGTTAATTGCGAGGATAAATGATTGGATATATATATATATATATATATATATATATATATATATTTTTTTTTTTTGCGACAGCACTTGGGTGATGATGAACCAAGAGACGAGGCGTCTCTCGAAGATGCCGGACGAAGTGAGAGCTGAGATTTCTCCGTGGTTCATCGAAAAGCATGCGATCGTCGATGAAGGCTACGAGAAGATTGAAAAGTTAGACGACAGTGCACGATACGTACTCTCCGACTTGAAGGTGAAGAAAAATTGTTAAATCACCGACCGCGTTACCTAAGACCTAAAAGAGCATTATATTTTTAAATTTACTTTATTTTCAACACGTCCACCATGTATAGGCTGATTTATCCTTATCTAGCCTTATACGTGAATTTTTTTCCGAATTGGTGGTTGTGATTATTCGTTGTCTTAACCTCTGGCTTTGGTACCTACGTTGAATGATCATTTTTCCAAATGAATCATGTTCAATGATCAGTTCAACTAAAAATCAGAGAGTATCATGTTTTGATGCAAATCATAATCAATGCCTTCTTTTTTTTTTTTTTTTGGGATGAGGCAGCCAAAGAGGACTGATCTGGACATGAACCAACATGTGAACAATGTGAAGTATGTCAGGTGGATGCTTGAGGTAAGAAAAAAACCCAACCACTCACACATATATATATATATATATATATATATTGTTAAATTGAGGATTTCATCCTAAAACCAATTTGTAATAGGAGGAAATATCTCTTTGATTTATACATTGAGTATGGAGATGCCATTTTCCTAATATGAGACAAATAATCTCAACATATATCGCTTCTAAAGTAAGGAAACCGAAAGCCAAAATTCCAACTTATGCGATGCTTTTTCAGACACTACCCGACGAATTCTTGGAGAATCATCAGCTCTCGGGCATAGCATTGGAATACAGAAGGGAATGCGGGCGCTTAGACGTCGTGCAGTCCCTCTGCGAACCCGAGGACGAAGTTTTGCTAAACATTGGATTCCACCACCAGCTCGGCGTGAACGGACGCTCAGATTTCCTCGAAGCAAACGGATTCTTGAAGCCATTGAATCGATCAGGGCCGTTCAATTTCACTCATCTGCTTCAGGCCAAGGGAGAGTCGAAGAACGAGGAGATCGTTAGGGGGAAGACCACGTGGAAGAGAAAGAAACCCTTTATCCCGTTTTCTCCTTAAGAAAGGGAAAAAAAATATATATGCAAAGGTTTCTTCAACTTACATGTCAAGAAGCAGTTTCTTCAACATGGTGGGAGTTTTAAAGTGTGTAGTCGAATAAGTTTGTACCAAGTGGCGATCGATAGTTGGACGCAGGCGGCGGAGTAAGTACACACAGGATAATATGGGACAGAGGTATTGTGTTGTCTGAGCAAAAAAGGAATGATGTTTGTAGTTTCTGTGATGTATATTTGTGCAGTGGCCGCATTTGTTGTATATCATTAAGAATGTAATAACTTTCAAATACGTTGTACATCAATTCATAATTGTGAAGGATGATGCTTTTATTTATTTATCTTTTACGCCCATAATACCATAGGTGAAGAAGCCATCATGATTTCTTCTATAACTATCGGATTAGGAAATCGGAAGAAATGAACGTAGAGACGGTTCTTGAACGCATAACGAAGTAAATTTATTACCCTCGAATTTCTCACGGTAAAATATCCAATGATAATAATCGGTCTATTTATAGTAGAAAAATTTATACTATTTCATCTAACATTTACAACATTAAATACATCTTATCTTATCTCATCTCATCAACAATCAACTAACTTTTACAACATTAAATACATCTTATCTTATCTCATCTCATCAACAGTCAACTAACTTTTACAACATTAAAAACATCCACATATTATTTATAATAATTTCATAATACTCCCCCTTGGATGTTTTTCAAAGAATTTGCCTCGTTAAAACCTTACTAGGAAAAACCCAGTGGGATAAAAACCTAGTGAAGGAAAAAGAGTACATAATTCCTTTTCATACGCTTTCATTTGTTGCCTCATTAAAAACCTTACTGGGAAAACCACATGGGAAAAACCACAGTGAAGGGAAAAAGAGTGCAACGCGTATTTTTTCCCCCTGATGATAACATCATTATAAATCTCGGAGTCTTCGAACTCCAATTGAATATACCAATTTCCTGAAATTAATTGTGGGAAGTGCTTTCGTAAATAAATCCGCAAGATTTTTACTTGATCGCACTTGTTGTACATCAATATCACCATTTTTCTCCAAATCATGGGTGAAGAAAAATTTCGGTGAAATATGCTTTGTTCTATCCCCTTTAATATATCATTCCTTAAATTGGGCAATACATTCCGCATTATCTTCATATAAGATCGTTGGAAGTAATTTCTCAGAAAGCAACCCACAAGTCTGTTGGATATGCTCAATTATCGATCGCAACCAAACACATTCTCGGCTAGCTTCATGAATAGCGAGAATTTCCGCATGGTTAGATGAAGTGACTGTTAAAGTTTGTTTCACTGACCGCCAAGAAATAGCGGTTCCACCATATGTAAATAATTAACCTGTTTGCGACCGAGCATTATGTGGATCAGACAAATAGCCAGCATCTGCATACCCAACTAAATTTGCTTTCGACTCATTAAAATAGAACAATCCCATATCAGATGTTCCTTTAAGGTATCGAAAAATTCGTTTAACTCCATTCCAGTGTCTACGAGTCGGCGAAGAACTATATCTTGCCAGTCAGTTTACAGCGAACGCTATATCAGGTCGCGTATGACTCGTAAGATACATTAATGCTCCAATAGCACTAAGATATGGTACTTCAGGACCAAGTAGCTATTCATCATTTTCGCGTGGTCTGAAGGGATCTTTATTTACGTCTAAAGATCTAACAATAATTGGAGTATCCAGTGGATGGGATTCATCCATGTAAAATCTTTTCAATACATTTTTCATATAAGTCTCTTGATGTACAAATATTCCACTTTTCAAATATTCAATTTGCAGTCCAAGACAAAATTTGGTTTTTCCGAGATCTTTCATTTCAAACTCCCTTTTCAAACAATCAACAGCTTTGGTTAACTCTTCAGGAGTTCCAATTATATTGATATCATCAACATAGACTGCTATAATGACAAACTCATTTTTACATCTTTTCAGAAATATGCAGGGACAAGTTTGATCATTCTGATACCCTTCTTTCACTAAAAATTCACTTAGGCGATTATACCACATTCGCCCACATTGCTTTAATCCATAAAGCGATTTATTCAACTTAACTGAGTACTCGTTTTTGGGCCCTAAAGTTTTAGGTAACTGAAATCCCTCGGGGAGCTTCATATATATGTCACTGTCAAGTGTTCCATATAGATAAGCAATGACAACATCCATAAGACACATATCGAGACCTTCTCGTACTGCCAGACTTACTATATAACGAAAAGTAGTTGCATCCACCACAGGAGAATACGTCTCCTCATAATCAATACCTGGTCGTTGCGAAAAACCTTGCGCAACAAGCCGTGCTTTGTATCTTACACTTTCGCCATTTTCATTTCTCTTTCTAATGAAAACCCATTTATATCCAACCGGCTTTACATTTTCCGATATACGGCTACAGGTCCGGAAACTTTTCGCTTCTCAAGTGATTTTAATTCGGTCTCGATTGCATCTTTCCATTTTGGCCAATAATATCTTTGTCTGCATTCTTGTACAGACTTTGGTTCATGATCCTCATTCCCATTAATTTGATTCATTTCATGTAGTGCTACGTTAAATGAGAATTTATCGTCAACGTTAACTTCATCTCGGTTCCATCTAATTCAATTTTGGGCATAGTTTATCGAGATCACTTCATTATCATTATTTTCTGAACGTTCAGGTACATGGGTTTCATTCTCATTATCTTTTATGCCCATCGACTCTTCTCTAGTCGATAAATCCTTGGTTGGACCATTCTTATTATTATTTGCTCATTTTCTTTTCCTAGGATTTTTATCTTTGGAACCCGAGGGCCTACTACGCTTTAGGTGTGGCTTAGGCTCGATAATATGTTCTGCATGAATATTTATTTTTGCAGGAGCATTAACAGCTGGTATATGGGACTTTGTCACTCTTTTAAGGTCAGTAAAACTTTCTGGCAGTTGATTGGCTAAACTCTGTAAATGAATTATCTTTTGAACTTCTAGTGCGCATTCTTTAGTTTGAGGATCATAATAATTTAGCGATAATTCATTCCAACTAACATTTCTCTCCAGTTGTTTCTTTTCTCCCCCTAATGTCGGAAAATTCAATTCATCAAAATGACAGTCGGCAAATCTGGCCGTAAATAAATCTCCAGTTATAGGTTCCAAATACTTTATTATCGATGGAGATTCATATCCGACATATATTCACTACCTTCTTTGAGGTCCCATCTTTGTTCGTTGTGGTGGAGCAACTGGAACATATACTGCACATCCAAAAATTCTTAGATGGGAAATATCTGGTTCCTGACCATGAACCATTTGTAATGGGGAAACATCATTATAACTTGTTGGCCTGATGTGGATTAGTATTGCTGCATGCAATATAGCATGTCCCAGCAAGACGAGGGAAGATTCGACTTCATCAATAATGGTCTTGCAATTAATTGCAAGCGCTTAATTAACGATTCTGCAAGACCGTTTTGCGTATGAACATGTGGCACGGGATGCTCAACATCAATTCCGATAGACATACAAGAATCATTAAACGCCTTGGAAGTAAATTAAGCGGCATTATCAAGGCGTATTTTCTTTATCGGATAATCTGGAAAAATGTGCTCTTAGTCGGATCATTTGTGCAAGCAATTTCGTAAACGCCATGTTGCGTGTTGATAACAAACATACATAAGACCATCTAGTCGACGCACCAATTAATACCATGAAATACCTAAATGGTCCACATGATGGATGTGTCGACCCACAAATATCACCATGTACACGCTCCAAAAATGTTATGGATTTATTCTTTATTTTCGCTGGTGATGGCCGAATAATTAACTTCCCTTTAGAGCAAGCGACACATGATAATTCATTACTTTGAAGAATCCTCTGGTTCTTCATTAAATGTCCACGTGAATTCTCAATTATTTTCTGCATCATAATTGCACCGCGATGGCCCAACAGGTCATGCCAAACATTAAATGTACTATCATTAGTAAACTTCTGGTTTACGGTAGCATACGATTCGATCGTTCTAATATATGTGTAATACAACTCAGAGTCAAAGGAAGATAATGTTTTCATAATTCTTTTATCATTAGAAACCCCCTTTGTAACGTGCAAATATTCAATATCTGCTTTTTCTGCAGTCTCAACATGATATCCATTATGTCGAATAGCTTTAAAGCTCAATAAATTTCTTTGAGACTTTGGAGAATATAAGGCATTTTCAATTATCAGCCTTGTTCCTCTGGGTAGTAAAATGTTGGCTCTTCCGGAACCTTCAATTATATTTGTGCTACCCGATATTGTAATAACACTTGTTTCTTTCATTTCAAGATGATCGAAATATTTGTTATTCATCAGAATCGTATGAGTCGTTGCACAGTCTGCAAAACATAATTCTCCATTGCACATGTTCGTTTCTATCAGAGAAATTCCTTTATAAACAAACTCATAATATTCATTATTAAAATAAACAGATATATCACAAGAAAACATATAACTTAATAAAACACTCCACACGATACATAATAAATCATACAATAATAAAGCATACAATACACATAACAATAAAACACACGATAATAATACATAGTAGATTAGTTTTCTTCAGGAAAAACTAGAAATCCGCAATTTCGAAATGTGCATTTTCATCTTTTGTCCTAGAAGCAGAGGCCAAGTCACTTTGAACAAAATTCGTTTCAATTATCTTTTCTTTGCCCTTACTTTGTTGATATAATTCAACCAAATGTTTGGGCGTGCGACAGTTACGTGACCAATGGCCCGAACCACCGCATCGATAGCATTGCTCATCGTTGTTCTTTTGTTCAGTGTGCCTCTTCTCATCATTATTTTCGTAATTTTTCCTCTTCTGGGGAAAATTCTGATGACCGCCACGATTGCTATGATAACCACCACGGAAATGATGATAACCACCACCGTAATTTCCTCGGCCACGTCCACGGCCTTGACCACGACCTTGACCACGGCCACGTCCACGACCGCGATGGCCACCACGACCACGATCATTGCTTCGACTATTATCATTATTACCTTTGACTGCATTCGCTTCAGGGATTGCAGTAGAACCAGTCGGTCGGGATTCGTGGTTTTTCATCAACAATTCATTGTTTTGTTCAGCCAATAACAAACAAGAGATTAACTCTGAATGCTTTTTAAATCTCCTCTCCCTATATTGCTGTTGCAACATCATATTTGATGGATGAAAAGTGCTGAATGTTTTCTCCAGCATACTGTCTTCGGTGACTGTTTCTCCACACAATTTCAGTGTGACAGTCATCTAATGAACAGCCGAATTATATTCAGTTACGGAATTAAAATCCTGTAATCTTAAATGCATCCATTCATACCTTGCTATTGGGAGGAAACAGTTGTCAGATGGTCAAAGCGATATTTCAGATTTTTCCACAATTCAGCGGGATCTTGTTCATTTAAGTATTCATCCCTCAGATCCGCATGAATGTGGTGACGAAGAACTATCTAAACTCTTGCCTTATCCTGATCGCTTGTGATTTTTACAGTACCAGTGGTGTCACCTGCACCCATTGTGGTTTTTGGGTCGGCAATAGTGTTACCCAAACCTTTTGCTTTTAGATGAATCTCTGCGTCTAGTGCACATGATAAATAATTCTTTCCTGATATGTCAAGGGCAACAAACTCGAGGCTTTGCAAATTCGTCATATTATCATAAAATACAAAAGACGTTTTAATACTCAAATCATAAAGTATAAAACAAATATATGATGTGAATAACATTAATATTTCCAATATAAATATCAATACAAGTTTATCGTAAAAAAATACTTTAAAGAAAAATTACAATTAATCTTCTTTTGTAACAATCCTTACGAAAATAAAGTCCACATCCCGAGGAGTGCCATCGTAAAAATAATAGTAGTCAAAAGATCAATCATCAGGTAGAGCGACATCTTTCTACCACAAAATATATTTCATAATAAACATAATTATAACATTAAAAAATATCGTAATTAACCACTCTCGTAAAATCTTGGTAAAAACATAATCCACATATAGATAATTATCGCCGTGAGTAGAGTAAGAATTATGAGATCAATCATCGTATATAGCAACATCCTTCAAAATATAAAATGTATTTCGGTAACCATAATAATGAAAAATATTATAATCAATAACTATATTTTAGAAACAACTGTAAAAATATTATCCACCACACGATAGACATCACGGTAAATAAAACAAACACGATTCTATAATAAGAAAATCATAAGTCAGAGATGATGGATAAAATATATGTATTTCTTCTTAATAAAATAATTTAATTTTTTCCAGTGGTAATAAAATTCGTCCATCCGTTTAGTCCAAAATAAATTCAAAATATATATGATATATACTTGAGATATCAATAAAATAAATAATATTATTTAAATACTTTTTTTAAAATCTCGTCAAAACAAAATTCCACTCGCCGCCACTTGGATTCGAAATATGGACCTCACATCACTTGTAGTGACGATATTCCGCGAAACCACTTGGGCTAAGGCGTTTTAGTGATATATATGTTATATTTATATAATTTTAACTGTTCGTAAAATAAGTGTACGAGTTTTATAAATAAACTCACCGTACACAAAATAAAATTACCATACCTCGATTATAGTTGTATAAGATCCTGTCCGGAGGTTGATCGTTGCCGGAGAGCGCTCGTGCTGATAACGTGTTATGAAACTATTATAACTGGACAAGAACAGAAATATAAGCACAAGATTGTAGAGAGATAATAATGTTTTCGATATAATTCAATACAAATACATCGGTCTATTTATAGTAGAAAAATTTCTACTATTTCATCTGACATTTACAACATTAAATACATCTTATCTTATCTCATCTCATCAACAATCAACTAACTTTTACAACATTAAATACATTTTATCTTATCTCATCTCATCAACAGTCAACTAACTTTTACAACATTAAAAACATCCACATATTATTTATAATAATTTCATAATAGAACATTAGTAATAATTTCATAATAGAACATTAGTATTTCTGTAAAGAAATATTGTTATTGTATTTCACTTGATTCGCAAACTAAACTATCCCGTTATATAGAGGTGTCTCTTTGAATGGACGGATGAGATCGTTTTGATCGAACTACTATCACAAAAGTTCTAAACTATTTATTCTATGAATATATTAACGAATAACTTATATCCAAAATAAAATTTTTATATAACTTCTCCATTTATAAGAATTATTAGTGGTTCTAAAAGCTTCAGCAACCTTTTCCAATTTTTTCATATTTAGATTATATCCAATGATACTCTATTTTAGTGTTTTACACTAATATAAATTATACATCTTTTCCAATGGGTACTCTATTTTAATACTATTAGGCCATCTTCAACTCATAAAATAAAAATACAGTTAACTTTACACATAAATAAGTTGCTACATCGTTTTTACTCCAATCCACTAACTATATTTTATACACTAAATTTTAGTTCAATCCATTAACTCTATTTTCTACACTAAAAATATTTCATACATATTATTACTTATTATTATTATTATAATAAATTTATAAAAACGAAAAATTTATATAATTTAAATTTAAATTATGCCTGAAAAATTATTTTTAATTTATATTTTTAAAAAGTAAATAATTTTTTTTATATAAATCGTATTATTTGTATAATTGACATGCTAATTTAAACGCAAATATACTCATATTATATATTTGAAAATAAAATATTTATTTTTATTTCATAAAATAAAAACGAAACATATAAAATATTAAAATACGTTTATAGATTTTAATTTTATTATTTTAATGATATAAAATATTTTAAACATAACTAAATAAATTTATATTTAAAAAAATAAAAATAAAAATTAAATTATAACTCTATTTTAGAGTTGAAAAATAGAGTTACTCTAAATATAGAGTATTATTGTCTGCAGTACTCATTGGAGAAAATGTGTACTCTATTTGAGCGTATTATATAAAAAATAGAGTACCCATTAAAGACATACGCTCGGCGGCAACATGCGTGCGTAACATACGAGGCCCACTTTACGGATTCTTCTAATAAGTTATTAAAATTACAAATAATCCAAAAAAGAAAAGAGAGGAAGCAAAAAAAAATAAAAAATTTCATACAGCTGGAAATGATTTGTCATTTGAGTAAACAAGAAGTTTTGTAAAATACAATCACCACTCCGAACCCCAAAGACGAACGGAAAACATTCTTCTCTCTTTCTCCGTCCCCGAGCCCCTCAACGACTGTCTCCTCCTATATGATGGAGGCCACGCGGCCCGCCGCCCCCGCCGTCGACCCACCGCCTCCTCCGGCGCCTCAGAAACTCCGTCTGATGTGCAGCTACGGCGGCCACATAATCCCTCGCCCGCACGACAAAACCCTCTCCTACATCGGCGGCGACACCAGGATCGTGCTCGTCGACCGAAGCGCGTCCTTCGGAGATCTCTACGCTCGCCTCTCCAAAACCCTGAACCACAATCACCCTTTTACCCTAAAGTACCAAATCCCCAACGAGGATTTGGACACGCTGATCTCGGTCACGACGGACGAGGATTTTCAGAACATGGTGGAGGAGTACGATAGGCTCGCGAATAAACACGGACGGCTGAGATTGTTCCTCTTCGCTCAAGCGGTTCAGAGCGTTGATTTGGGTCAGGTGTGTGGAAACAAGGGTTCGTCGGAGGAGTGGTTTCTGGGTATATTGAACGGAAAAGTGCAATCTCTGCCGACTGGGTTTTCCGATTCCGTCAATTGCCTTCTCGGGCTCGAATTGAACGAAGCCGATAAGGCTGGTAATTTCGCGAATAATGGCATTTTCTTGGAGAGAAATTTGGCTGAGAATGAGAGGAAATTGGCAAATAGCGGCGCCATCCCCAATCAAGATGTGAATTCTGTGCCCGATTCGCCAATAATTCCTGCCAATTCATCATCCCTCGGGTCTAATTCGAGTTCAAAGTCTGTTAAAATGGTTGGCGCTGTAGGGGTTGTTGAGGAGCAATTTCATCAAACGGGTGGCGTGCACAATACTATCGATAATGCGAATGTTTCTGCTGATCACAAGCAGCAGAACTCGAGAGGTGTTTCCGATGATGAAAGGTCAGATGACGGCAGAAAAGCACAAGAAATTGCCCAGCAGATCCCTCAGATTCAGCACAATGCAATAGCCCAACAGGTGCATCAGTGGCAAGGCGGTGCTGGGGCCTTCGAGTTGCCTTCTCCAGATTCCGTTTCGAGGTATACGTTTTTGTGGCTGTTGCATCTTTCATTTGGCTGATGGGATTTCTTGTTTATAGTTTATCAGTTTTTGTTTTGCAATTGGAAATTATCGGACTTTAGCGGGTTTTTCTGTGTTTTGGTTGATTGCAGCGAGGGAAGTTTTACGAATCCGTTGCAAAGGCAGAGGCCAACTATTTATCAAGAACCATCGATCGCACAAACCCATCCCAAAAATCAGCCCGATTTGAAGATTTTGGAACCCAACACCACAAAAACTGAGGCTCAGACTCGCAATCAAGAATCGAGCTACTTATTATCGGGGCAATATAATCCCCATTATCATCATCCTCAAAATCCTCAATTGCATCATCAGCAACACTTTGTTCAATATATCCCTTCCGGGTCCGCACCAATCACTTCATACTACCCCGTTTATCCACCTCAGCAGCATCAAAACCACCCAAATCAGCCCGTGTTTGAACAATCTTACCCTGTTTACTTCATACAAGCCAGGCCATCGCAGGCTTATAACTTACCAATGCAGCAGCAAAATTACGGTGATTTTGCTTCGAATGTACTGAGTACCCAACCCCAGAAACCTCCTGCCCCGAAACCCGTGGCTTATGATCATCATCAAATGTTGAACGTCCCCTCATCAACAGCTCCTCAGCAATTGGTTCAAGTCCCATCAACTCAGCACCAAACACAGTATTTGGGTTATGCTCAAGTGTACGGTTATGACATCAGCGATCAGGGACGTGCTCAAATGCATTACGCCTCATCCTCTGCCATGGCTGATTCTTCTTTGCAGATCAATGCAGCTGCTGCAGATATTATCAAGAAGCCGTGAGAGGTGATTTTACGCAATCTAAAGAACAGTTTTGCAGCTGGTGTGGTGGGGGTTTGATATCCTTCATTTGGGAAGTTGATATTTGTTAATTTTTTTTTCCGGTTTTGTGGTGTGCTTTTATTTATTTATTCAAATTGGTTTTTTGGGGTGTGCGATATTTATATAGGTACCGAGAAACTACATGGTTTGTTTTCCGTTGTTTTCGTGTTTTACAGCCCTTGTGATGGGACGTTGATCGTTATATTGCGATGGAGGCAATATTTCATCGATACTATGTCGAAAATTCCGACCCTTTTAATGGCAAGAAGAAGGCTTTTTGTTGTTTATAGTTTTGTTTTTTGGAATTTTTTGTTATGCTAGCGTTTGATTACTTCTGTTAGATCAGTAACTCTTCAATCTCTGATTCATACGGTTTGCTGCTGAAGGATTTATGCAGTTTCTCGGGCCAAGTTTTAATCTACTTAGAGCGGCTCACGAACCCGATGAGCAGGCTCGGGTGAAGCTTAGCCCGAGCTCATGATTGTCGATGGCAATGCTTGGGGATTGAGCCATCAAACATGTTATGAGACTGATCAAGGGTTCGTTGCAAAATCATTCAAGTCATTGGATGAGTTCTCCACTAAAATAATTTTATATTATTACCAAAATCGGTGTTAGGATCGGTCTGCGTGTTTAGAGGGAGGGGGTAATAAAGTCTCAGCTTGTTTGTACTCTTTTTGCAATCTCGGGGATAACCGGTCTGATTTCGGCTGACTCGGTTCTCAATCTTCACAGAGAAGCTTAGATGCAGAAGTTATTTGGTGTCCAACTGCGAACCGAAGTCTGTGTGTGAGAGTGTGAACTAGTTTGAGAGTCTACACAATGTTTGTTTCTGGGAGTTTGAAGGCTAAATGTCTTCTCTTCTTTCACGCAAGATAATACTTCATTGGAAGACTTTGGTTTACAACTCGCTTGTACAACCCACCTAGTAAGAAGCCTCTAACCAAACTCATAGTGACCACGCCAACTGTTTTTTACAGTCAGTTGCTTTAATAGCGTTTTACAGTCCTTTGGAACATGGAACTTATCTCTATCACGTGCTTTTTGAAGTAACTGGTAGAGTTTATACAACGTGAATTTACACTGCTCCATGTTCGACTCTTCGTTGATCTGCATTTCAACACACTGAACTTTTTGCTCCCAACTCTTCTTTGCTCGAAGAATTCTCACTATTGTATTTTGCAAAAAGTTAGTCATCAGATTATGTTCCTCATGTATTCATACTAGAGGATCTGAAGATGAGCGTTGATTGGATGAAGGTTCCCAAACTCGCATTAAACGTGGTTCCTTAAAATGACAAAGTTGTCTTGTCTGTTGTTGCGTTCGAGCTTTAGTCTTTGCATTGTATTCATAACCTGATAAACTTCAAGTCGAACGAATATCTAACATGTAGCTTTAATTCCGATCTTTAGGCCTTTTGATGCAGTTTGTCTTGACTCAAATTCCATTCTTGTTTTTTTATTTGATTTACATCTTTGATTTGTCTGAACTTGATGAGCGATACTATTGTCCTTACAAATAGACACCAATGTCCGTTAGGTTCCAAACATCGGTATCAATTCAGTTCGGTTCTTCGGTCATATGGATCACTAGTCTGTCCACATCAACATTTGGTCTTAATACACCAATTTTAATTGGTTTATTTGTTTTAGACCAACTTTAGTTTTATTCAGTTTCGAAACTATTATTAATCGAAGTTATTTATTTCATATTTCTTGACCTTTGACACATTTCTACATTGAACCATTCGATAAATATCCAAATTTCTCGATAAATATCTAAGTTTCACCTCTGAAAAACTAAGTACACCAACTTCTTATTTTTACTTTTATTTTACTTGATGTGTTTATCAAAGAATTTTTTTTTTTCAAAGTACGAAACTTTCAAAAGCTTTTTGTTTATAATTCATTATAAAAAAAAAAATTCCATTTCGATTTCGATATACAAAGGCATCAAGAAGTATAACGAAACTATTATAAACTGTACTATATTTTATTATATAATATTTCATTTAAGCTCGGAACTGGTCCGAGCCCCAATCCACTAGTAATTTCTAATAGGCGGTCTGATTCCGGTCCATTTTTTTTAGGAAAATTTACACTTAAATATTCCTTTATATAAAAATTGTCAATTCAATCCCTTATTAGAATTTTACATATATGTACCTAATAAAATAATGTTTTTACGCATAAGTACGTTTGCGATGCAAGTACATCATACAAGTAATTAGGTACCATATAGAAACGTATTATGGTACATAATATAATGAGAAAAGATACATCATATAACAAATTTAGGCAACATAAAGAAACGTATATATGTACCATATAAATGCTTGACGTGGTACGTAATATACATATAAAAATGTACTTCAAAGATGATAAAATGGTACACAAAGCCAATTGGTACCTACAAATAATTTTCGTAGGGGTGAAAACGAGCCGAGCCGAGCCCGAGCATGACTATCCTTGAGTTTGGCTTGATAACTAACGAGTCGAGTCGAGTTCGAGCTAGGGATGGCAACATTTTCGTACCCTACCCATACCAGCACGATTATAACCATTAATAATGGGTATGAGCGTTAAATTTAATAGGTACGGGTCATACCCATATCCAACAAACTAATTATGGGCATTAAGTGGGTATATCCATGTACCCTTTACTAAAGCCATAATTATTCGAAATAAATTATTATTATTTTATTTCTTCATAATATTTTCTCTTTCAGATAACTCACCAATCACTCGTCCTCCTACGATTCGACGTGAGGCCAACGTTGATCGTCGTCTCATTCGCTGATCCGAAGTGATCGCATTGTTTGCAAAATTTAGTGACAAAAATTTCGTCGCAAATGACGGAATCTGTTTGTTGCAAAAATCCTCATGGTGAAAAAAACTTTTCATCGCAACTTTTTCGTCGTAATATTCGACGCAATTTTGCGAAAAAAAATTTACCTTAAATTTTTGCAACTTCTATTCTCGCAAATTTGAGACGGGAAATCGATCACAAAAATCTTGCGAGGGTTTTTTCGTCACAAAAAATAGCGATCGTATTATTTGCAATGGCTTTTTCGTTGCTAAATTTAGCTACGCAATTTCCTATGCAATGGAAAAACCGTCATATGGTTTGTTGCTATTTGTAAACATAACCGTCGCAAAAAATTGCGAAGGAAAATTGGTCGCAAAATTTTTGCGACGTAATTAGCGACCGTATTATTTGCAACAACTTTTCCGTTGCAAAAACTAGTTACAAATTTTCCTAGGCATAAAGCAATGGAAAAAACATCGCACGACGTTGTTATTTGTGTACATTTTTTAGTGCTACTCAAACACGTGAACAATTAAAAAACTTTGTAATTACATCCTATTTACATCTTTAGCGACAAATAATATCATCGTTATCGTTATATGAATCTATGGTACAAAAAGATTGATCGACTTACCTAGTTAATTTTCTATAAAAATTAAATATTTATTTAATACTTAAGTAAGACCCGTTTACCCATTAGACCTATTGGATTTGGGTATAACCAATTAGTTAGGACCCATCAAATAGTGGGTGTGATCCATACCCTACCCGTTGCCATCCCTTGCTCGAGCCGAGCTTGGTCAACACGAACTCGAACTCGAGTTGAGCTTTGATCGAGTTGCTCGCGAGTCGTGAATGAACAATAAATTTATTTATTTGAGCTTTTACATTTTTTTAAATACTCGATCTGATTTGGATCAATTCTCACCCAACTTATAATACAATATTTATGTGAATTCAAGATAAAAATAGAGTTTTGCACATATCTTAGGTATCTATAATCATTATCTGTCTTAATTATTCCGTGAAAAAATGATTATGAGATATAAATAGGAGACGAATGAACGATAATGGTGGAAAGTTAAAAGAAGAAAGAAAAACATATGTGTGTTTAACATTCAGCTTTTAATCATTTATTTGATACTTGAGAATTAAATTCAATAATTTTTTTATTTATTGATATTTTTAAAAGATATTTAATATATATATATATATATATATATATATATATTAATCGAGCTTTAACGAGTCGAGTCGAGCCGAACATGTCCTTGCTTTAGTTTGGCTTAATTATTAATGAACCGAACTCGAACTTGAGCCGAGCTTGGTCAAATCGAATCCGAATCGAGCTTTAACCGAGTCGCTCGCGAGCGGCTTGATTCATTTTCATCCCTAACAAAAACGTATTTAAGCGTATATTCTTTTTTTTTTTTAAAGTCGCGACATGAATTTGTTTAAAAGGGCTTTTCCGGTAAATGAAATATTATCATTGCTGTCATCATCAATTCATCATCAAGTTTTATTTATATAGAATTAAATCTCGATTTAACATATGGACTTATCCGATCATATAAATAAAAAATTGAAAAATGGCCACATGTGGTGATGACAGTCTGGAACTTGCAACCTATATGTTCCCTCGAAACCAACAACCTCAACCCACCACGAACTTGCAGAGCCAAGTTTTGTGTCGATATAACAGATTCTAGCATGTTCCAAGTGTTGGGAAGGGTGGTGGGCCCCGCGGTGGTCAGTGGGCCCCGCAGCGGAAATCAGTCCCGAATTTGCTCGGTAGAACGGTCGGGAAAAGTGGGACCCACGAGGTAACTTTGGTGGGACCCGCACAGTAACTATCGCGGTAAAATAAAATTACTGCAAAGTAAGAAAGAACACCAGAATTTTTACGTGGAAAACCCTTTGTTAACAAAGAGGGAAAAACCACGGCCGAGTCGGCAAAATCTTCACTATAGTAAAAATTACAAAAGTTAATTTTTACTACCTCACGACTTTTACCACTCGTATTTTACCTCACACCTCTCTGTGGATGTGGAAACCCTATCAGTTTCTACCTGAACTGATAACCTCACAATTCACTCAGAATACTTCACTCTCAAATGTAAATCTCGAATGAATTTGTGATGATAATAACTGAAGAACTGCAGCCTATTTATAGATGTCTTCAGCTCATCTGGATCGTCCAAATCCAACGTCCAGGATCTCGCCGCGTCGCCAATCAATACGGACCTTTCATTATTTTATTAGATATATAAAATAATATTATAATATTATATTAATAATATTATTTTAATATAGTAGGTGGATAGTGGTTGGACTTAACAATTCTCCCCCTCCAGCCTTATCCACCACTTACGAGGGAGATCTTCTACCGTCTCAACGGTAGCCCATCCCGGCGAGTTCCGCAAAGAACTATGTCTTCTCCTTGGGAATAGCCTTCGTGAGAATGTCCGCAACATTCTTGTCCGTGTGGATCTTCTCCAGCTTGAACGCTTTATCCTCAATGGCCAGTCTAAGCCAGTGATAACGAACGTCGATGTGTTTCGTCCTCGAGTGATACATAGTATTCTTGCTCAAGTCCAACGCACTTTGACTGTCGCAAAATATTATGTATTCTTCCTGTTGAATGCCCAACTCCTGAAGGAATCTCTTTAACCAAAGCATCTCCTTCCCGGCTTCGGTGGCTGCAACGTACTCCGCTTCAGTAGTTGATAAAGAAACACATTTCTGTAATCTTGACTGCCATGAGATAGCTCCCCCTGAGAGTGTAAATATGTATCCCGACGTTGACTTTCTGCTGTCGAGATCGCCGGCCATATCAGCATCCGTATAGCCTGTAAGAAAACATTTACCACTTCCAAATGTTAGACATAATTTGGAAGTTCCTCTCAGGTACCTCAAGATCCACTTCACTGCTTCCCAATGCGACTTCCCGGGATTCGATAGAAATCGACTCACAACACCAACCGCATGAGCGATATCTGGTCTCGTACACACCATGGCGTACATCAAACTTCCGACCGCCGATGAATATGGAATGTCTGTCACCTCTTCTCCGTCTTCATATGTTGGTGCACTGGATTTCTTTCGCAACTTGAAGTGCGCGGCAAGTGGCGTGCTAACTGGCTTAACACTCTTCATATTGAACCTTTCTAGAACTCGTTCAATATAACGTTCCTGGGACAGCCACAACTTCCCAGCTTTCCTGTCTCGGGTAATATCCATTCCGAGAATCCGCTTTGCCGATCCCAAATCCTTCATGTCAAATGTCTTTGACAAATCTCTCTTCAACCTGCTAATCATCTCTGCATCTTGTCCGACAATTAGCATATCATCAACATATAGGAGAAGAACGATAAATTTACCGTTAGAGTATCTCCGGACATATACACAATGATCTGCATCCGTTCTTTTAAACCCTTGGTGCACCATGAACGAATCAAACTTCTTGTACCATTGCCGTGGAGCTTGTTTCAGACCGTACAAGCTTTTCTTCAGCCGGCAGACCATGTCCTCTTTACCTCTAACCTCGAACCCTTCTGGTTGTTCCATATATATCTCTTCATCGAGATCACCATGCAAAAACGCGGTTTTTACGTCGAGTTGCTCCAATTCAAGATCCATGGTGGCAGCTAGTCCCATTATAACTCTGATTGAACTCATCTTCACAACCGGTGAGAAAATCTCGTCAAAGTCGATCCCCTTCTTCTGAGTGAAACCTTTGACCACCAATCGAGCCTTGTATCTGACTAGCTTGCCATCATCCTTCTTCAATTTGTACACCCATTTGTTCTTGAGTGTCTTCTTTCCTTTCGGCAATCGAACTAACTCGTACGTCTCATTCTTCCTCAGAGAATCCATCTCCTCTTGCATGGCTTTTGTCCAACAATCTTTATCCCTGCAAGATTGTACCTCCTGGAAGCTCTCCGGCTCCCCCTCGTCAGTAATCAAAATATAATCAGAACTCGGATACCTCGTAGATGGTTGGCGTTCCCTAGTTGACCTTCTCAGCTGAGGTTCAACTATTTCGAAAGGCTCCCCCTGCTCAATACCTTCAGTATGCTCATCTACGTCTGGCTCATCATCTCCGGTGGCTGGCTCTACCAGTTCAGGTTCTGATTGCTGCATTCCTTCCTCCATGGCATCGTCGTGTGGAATGCTGGCTGGTGTATAATCATCAACACCGCCATCCGTGGATTTCGACACATCCACGTCTGAGTCTCCCATGGTCTCGTGCTCATGGAATACTACGTCGCGACTCCGAACAGTCTTCTTCTTCTTTGGATCCCAAAGTCTGTAGCCGAACTCCTCGTTTCCGTACCCAACAAAGATGCAAGGATTCGATTTATCATCGAGCTTCGATCTTTGTTCCTTCGGTACATGCATGAACGCCCTGCAGCCGAACACTCTCAAATGCGAATATGAGATGTCTCTACCGATCCATACCTTCTATGGAATATCGAAATCCAACGCCGATGAAGGTAGTCGGTTGATAATGTAGACTGCAGTGTTGACAGCTTCACCCCAAAATGACTTAGATAGGTTAGCCATTTTGAGCATCGATCGGACTCTCTCCATAATGGTTCGATTCATCCTCTCTGCGACACCATTTTGCTGAGGAGTACCAGGAACTGTCTTCTCATGCCTTATGCCCTGCTTGGTGCAATAATCTCTGAACTCCCGAGAGATATATTCACCACCATTATCTGTGCGTAGACACTTCAGCGGCATTCCCGTCTCTCTTTCCACCATCGCATGGAACTTCTAAAAATAAAAGAACACCTGGTCCTTCGTCCGCAACAGATATACCCAGGTCTTACGAGAAGCATCATCAATGAAGGTCAGAAAATATTTACTGCCTCCCAGAGATTCGACTTCCATGGGTCCGCATACGTCAGAGTGTACCAACTCCAACTTCTTCATTCGTCGGGTCGAATTCTTCGCGAATGAAACTCTATATTGCTTCCCAAATAGACAATGATCGCAGGGGTTCAGCGCTTTTCCCTTGGCTACCGGTATGAGGGACTTTCCAGCCAAGATATTCAACCCCTTCTCGCCTACGTGCGCCAGCCGTCTATGCCACAAATTTGGAGAAGCATCATCTTCAACTGCGTTCAGTTGGTTAGCACATATCGTCGTGTGCGTCTTGTACAGCGAGCAGCATAACTTTCCTCTCGCTACCACCAATGATCCTTTGGTAAGTTTCCAGTTGCTATCACCCATCTCGTTGTAGAATCCTTCGTTGTCCAGTACCTTCACAGAAATCAAGTTGAGACGAAGATCTGGAATATGTCGCACATCCTTTAGCCTTAATGTGCAGCCCACGTTCGTCTGGATACAGATATCACCGATCCCCACAATTTGAGAAACACTTTGGTTACCCATCTTGGTAGTGCCAAAGTTTCCCGCCTTATAAGTGGAGAAGTATTCACGCCTTGGAACACAATGGTAGGAGGCACCAGAGTCCACTACCCACTCGGTGTTTGTATCTGCAACATGACAACAATCTGCTTCATTCACTAGCGTAACCTCTCCATCATGGTTAGAGGCGATCGCAGACGTGTTCTTGTCATCGTCTTGTTTCTGTTTTCCGTTGAGAAGCCTACAATTTCTTTGCAAGTGGCCGATTCGTCCACAATGGTAGCACTTCCTCATCTCTCTGGACTTGGATCTAGCTTTTGACTTGTCGTATCCTTTCGGACCTCTACTCTTGCTCCGGCCCCTATTCTCCGTGATAAGGGCCTGATTTCCTGTACTGATATTGGCAGCGTCCTTCCGTCGCAGCTCTTCATTGTACAACCTGTTCTTCACCATATCCATCGTTACTTTACCGCTTGGTGCTGAGTTGGTAAGCGATACCACCAACGTGTCCCAACTCTCAGGTAGAGATCCCAGTAGTAGACATACTTGTGTCTCATCATCAAGGACTAGACCGGTACTTGTAAGTTGAGTTGCCAGTCCTTCAAAGTCATTCAGATGTTCAGCAACTGATCGTCCCTCGTTCAGCTTCATATTCATGAGTTTCCGCATCATGAATACCTTGCTCAGCGCATTCGTCACCTCGTACATACCCTCGAGTTTCTTCCAGAGTATCAGGGGTCCGTCTCGTTTCTTACATGGTTGTAGAGGCTAATGTCCACCCATTGGCGGATCGCACCTAGCGTCTTTCTTTGCAACTTCTTCCATACATCGTCCTTCGTACTTCGGGCTTCTTGCCTTCACCGTCGATAGGATCATGGAGGTCTTTGCAATAAAGGTAATCCTCCATCCTCGATTTCCATATGGAGTAATTCGCTACTGTCAACTTAATCATTCCTCCGTCGTTCTCCATGGCCGTCAGTCTACCAGCAACCTATTTAGTATCTTTTCTGATGTGGAAGATCAGTCTCAGCTGCAACCACAGAGCATACTCAGAATACCAACTAGGCTCTGATACCACTTGTTGGGAAGGGTGGTGGGCCCCGCGGTGGTCAGTGGGCCCCGCAGCGGAAATCAGTCCCGAATTTGCTCGGTAGAACGGTCGGGAAAAGTGGGACCCACGAGGTAACTTTGGTGGGACCCGCACAGTAACTATCGCGGTAAAAATAAAATTACTGCAAAGTAAGAAAGAACACCAGAATTTTTACGTGGAAAACCCTTTGTTAACAAAGAGGGAAAAACCACGGCCGAGTCGGCAAAATCTTCACTATAGTAAAAATTACAAAGTTAATTTTTACTACCTCACGACTTTTACCACTCGTATTTTACCTCACACCTCTCTGTGGATGTGGAAACCCTATCAGTTTCTACCTGAACTGATAACCTCACAATTCACTCAGACTACTTCACTCTCAAATGTAAATCTCGAATGAATTTGTGATGATAATAACTGAAGAACTGCAGCCTATTTATAGATGTCTTCAGCTCATCTGGATCGTCCAAATCCAACGTCCAGGATCTCGCCGCGTCGCCAATCAATACGGACCTTTCATTATTTTATTAGATATATAAAATAATATTATAATATTATATTAATAATATTATTTTAATATAGTATGTGGATAGTGGTTGGACCTAACACCAAGTACAAACAATACAACAAGATAAAAATAATAATACTCAAATAATAATAGTATTATAATTATTATTGATTATTTTATTATACAATAAAACAGACGAAAGCTAGATTACGTGGGAGGAGAAAGATTGGTTGCATTTTAACCTTTTGACACGTAGTTCACAAAGAGCATGATTGGGAAATAAAATCTTTTGTAGTCCATAGTGTGGCTCCCTTCTAAAACCGGAGTTTTCATCAAGTTAATAAGCAAATCACGATTTTTTTAATTTAATCAAAGTTAGAATTGAGTTTGATATCCCGACAAACCTTCCTATAACACAAGTCCAATAAACACTTAAAAAAGAAAACTCACTACAAACTATAACTATCGACTAAAAAAACTAATCGGCAAACGCAAAGTTCAATAACAAACACTCAAAAAACACGATCAATAAGTTTGTTATCGGCGTGGCGACCACAAAGTAGCCGTTAAGTGTTCACTTGTCACCTAAATGTCTTATTCCCGGCCACGGTTTGTCACAGTTAAGTTGGAATTTTTATATAATGATGAAACGACTTATTTATTTACATGTATTCGATTTTTTTAAATTTTCGTTTAGATGAATTTTTACTTCATAAATAATTAGTAAAAATTAATATATAATATAATAAATTCGAAAATAAATGTTGCCGACCACAAATGTAGTCTATAAACGCAATAGGTCTGTTGCAGCCGAACTGCAATCAGAGTTTACCGACCATTTTCACGACCACAATTGTGATCGGTAATCCAAATCAAACTTCAAAGTCGACTTTAGTCGATAATTACCGACTACACACTGGCAAGCTTCATCACTTTAAGGACTTTTGACAAGTTGATCAGTTGGCAAACAAGCGATAAACACAATCCGCATGTTCCATATGAGCAGGAATCATTGCAAGGGGATACTCATCCAATTACATGGACTAAAACCTCTATATGATATCAATAGTTGGGAATTAAAATCTCCCTAATTCATACTCAAGTTTAGCATATATGCCCTCGAGGTTCCATTATTAATATTTTGGCAATAGGGTAGTTTGGTCACATATATATTTTTTTGTTCATCCCATCTTGCATTGTGTTGATATCCACAATATATATATATATATATATATATATATATATAATATTTTTTTTCCAACATAAATGCATATAATATAGGTTAGTCTTTACTAAATTAGTAGAAAGTCATATAATTAATCATAAAGAAATCAAAAAGGGTGCTTAACTCTATAGGTAAGTAATACAGATAAATGTTATATGGTGCACGACCACCGTGAGCACCAAAACGAATTTCTCATTTATTTTGCTCTTCCTTATCTGGCGATGCCATCACCTCCGTCACGCCTCTCGTAACCACCGTCACCTCAGTCTCCCCTCCCAGGCGCATTGATTCACCCATATAAGTTTTATTTTGTTTTCGATTTTCTTGTAGAGAGCCGATATGATGAATTTCCGAGAAATCAATGCAGGGGAGGGAAGACAGATGTGACGGTGGTTTCGAGAGGGGCGACAGAGATGATGGTGATGCCGGAGATGGAAAGAGCAAAATAACGAGAAATTTCCTGTGATGCTCGCGGTAGTTGTGCACGATAGCAATTCTCAAATAATACACGTGGAGACGTAAAACCTTTTTAATTTGCTAATGGAGATATAAAGCATGCGATATTATACTTGGTAAATATAAAATAAAACAAAAACTTGCACATGATCTATTCTTTGCTTAGTTACCAAGACACTAAATCATATATATAGCTGTCACTTACGAGAATATATAAATATAATCGAAATTGCTCGAAGCATTCTAAATAAATACAAATATTCAATCATTAATGAACGACTAATGAAAAAGTAATATAAATTTGTCCCTGACTCGGACTGCCTAATAAAACAGAAAGTGACCACACTAATTGCCAAACATTGCTTCCTTAGCTAAACAATGAAATTCTGATATTATTATTAATGCCAGCTTATAATTCCCGTATTAACCGAATTTGCTATTTTCGTTTTGATTTTATTAATAAAGTCTTCAAAAGTTTCCCCTAATCTATTATATATTATTGCGATTATTAATTTCTATATTAAATTATTCAAAAGTTTATTGAACATTAGAATTCGAAATGTGTCCCATGAAATCGATCCCCATTGTGCGCATTTTTCGCGAAATAATTATTTCTCCATACAAATAAATACCATGCAATGCAAAATTATTGTACTTCCATTTTACGCACTATATATTTATACCAATCTCCTCTCGATTATCAACAAAGTATACTCCTCTATAATTGAAAAAAAAAAAAACATGAGCGACCAACATCATGATAATCGAGAAGTGAATGTGCCCGTTAATAACAAAGATGACAATCAATCAACTACAATAGTTCATCACCAACCTTCTTCTATTACGTTATTACCGGAGAACCTTGAATCACTCTCAAACATTGTTGAGTTTCTGACACAAGTAGAGCTCCAACCAAACACGAGTCCGATCGATTGTGATCCCAATGTCTTCGAGCAATCGATGAGCAAGTCTTGCGAGGGGTCCAAGCGTCCTCGAACCGAATGCGACCATGTGTGTTACATATATATCAAATTTTCTATTTAGAGTTATGCATATATAGTGGAAATTTAAAACACAAGTATGAGTGATCCGTGATATTATCCGCCACTAAATACTAGACACACTTGTCGTGATATCTTATATGCAATTTTGTTTTATCATTTTTCTTACATACATCTATTGAACAGAATCCAGGAGAAGTGAGGGCTAGAAGAACTCGATCTAACGAAGAACACATATCAAGTGAGCGGGTGAGAATTCTAATGTCAATCAATTTACTTATCAAGAATTGCATTTTCAAAAACATTCTATTAACCACGTTGAGTTTGTTTTCAATATATATACGTTCTACTTGTTTATCAAAATATATATATATATATATATATATATATCTTATTATCATAAGAATGAATCATTGGGCTTGCATACGTTCTACTTGTTTTGTTAGATTTGAAGGCGAAGACAACATTTCGGTCATTAAACTATATAAACGGTGTTCATTTTGTTATTGTTTATTTTTATACCCAAAAAAATAGTGTAACCCGAACCCATATTAGTGGCCCGACGTCGATTCGGTTCGGTTCGGTGCGGCACCACCACAATCGCCCATGGCCGCGCTTACATTATATACATGAGGAAGAAGAATTTTTTAACAATTTTTGGACAAAAAAAATGATGATATATTATTTTTTATCTTAAACCTAAGTTGATCATGTTGTCTTATCTTAACCTTTTAAATTTAGACACAAAGTTTAAAATTTTACAATCAACATCTATTTAAAGATAGGCAGACTTCAGGAAAAAATCCATAAAAAAAAGTATATAAATATATAAAATAATTTATCTTCAAACTTTTAAGGTAAAATGGTCGATCAACTTTATCTATCTTTTGAAGAAAAACGAATTATATTAAATTAATAACAATCAGAATACAACATATTATCCATCTCTTAAGTTGGTGGAGACGAACCTTCCCCATCAAAAACAACAAATTTAATATAGATAATGAGCTACTCTGTAGAACAAGCTGTCATGTACATCTTTTATTTCTCTCTTGAACTAAGCTATCATGTAACTCTATTTTTTAGTAAGAAAGAGTTTCCATTACCACTTAACCAATCTATTACCACTTAACCAATTGTAAGCACATTACAACCACCCACAATCTGCTAAATATATTTACACTAGAAGTGAATAATGTTTCACACATCACATAAGGCAAGGATTTAAGAAATGTAAATCTTTTATATTTCATAATTTTGCAGAGGAGAAGGGATCGAATGAGGCAAAAGTTGAGAACTCTCAAGGAGCTTCTGCCCAACACTAGTTCCCCCAAGGTACTCACTCACTCGCACCAACTCTTATTACATAATACAAACACACACAACATAGAATCGCCAACAAGCTTTTTATCTTTCGAACTATAACATATATTAATTTATCTCCCGCCATCACCAGTCGGATCAAGCAAGCATTTTGGACCGGGCCATCACACACATCAAGTCAATGCAATACCAAATCCAAGTAAACAACACATAATCTCAGTCACTAACTAATAAAGATGATAATATATGATTAATTACATTACTCTAATCCTAGCCAATTAGTGCTAATGCGCGTTACAACGACTTTCTCTTCTTGCATGTTATGTATAAAATGAAGGCCTTATCAATGGCGGGAGCCCCCGTCAATCCGCTTCAGACACTAACTCGTACTTGTCTTGTTCCTAATTCCCTGCTGGTCCCCCACCGTATTCAGACAATATGATTCAGGTTTGCTCGAGGCAAAATGATAAGATTGAATCACCAATTATACCAGTTTTTGTTTGTGTATCACTATGTTTGATAATTGTAAAAGTAGGTTAATAACTTTGTATGTCTTATCAAAATTTTATCACATGTTAATTTTCCGGCAAAAATCGCCGGAAATCCGACGTGGGCGATGACATGTCCGCAACCATGTATGTGGGTGGAGAATAATACATGTCATTAGTCACGTCGGATTTTCGACAATTTTTTGCCGGAATTTTGACCGGTGACGCAATTTCGTTACAAAGTTCGTGACCTATTTTGCAATTATCAAACATAATGACCAAAAAATGAAAACCAATATACTTAGTGACTCAATTTTATAATTTCCCTATTATTGTAATAAATATGATTACCTCATCACCTTTGTGTTCATCAGATTTATATGTTCACATATATATTTTATTGCAAAATGTAGCACGGAGCTTGGAATCTAATAAACTCTGCACCCCACTGCGATATGCTTCAACGGCAACAATTATCGTTACCAAACACTATGCCACGGGGTAATACTATGGCCTCACTTGCTCGTGGATTCGAAGATCGGGAATTTGCTTCTCCGGGTGGCTTTAATACATCGTCCACGTGTTTCGATCCCCCATTTGGACCGAAATATAACTCTTTCACGTCGATCCCGCAAAGCAGCAGCAGTCAGTTCCGGGCATTTCCTAGTACAGCTTCGTGTTTTATGGATCAATCTTCATCCTTTGCTCCAATAGATTCAGTCCCCGATCACCCGAGGGATGGGTTTGTAGCAGAAATCATGTCAGATCCTATAATTCCTCAAGTTTCAGACACATCCCAGGTTATATATATCTACTATATAAATGTATATAATTCTACTATTTTTTCATATTCATATAATTGCTGTTCTCTACATAATCATCTTCAGGCAGCGTCTTCATCAGTGAGGCCTAGTCCAGTTGGATCCCAAGGTTCATCATTTTCACTAATAATATACATAGCTCAAATTTCAAAAGTACTTTTATGTTGCTTGTGCTGATATTGTTCAAACAATTTATTTAATTTATTTTCAGATTGAGGAGGGGAGCTTAGGAACTTCAAGTCCATAGAGTTTGTAATGCTATTACACGAAAGACCCGAGCAACACCTTTATTAATCCAAATGCTGCTTATGTTCGAGCACGATTTAATATCGTTTGTAAAGGCACGAACATGTGGGGCCGCAAGAATATGTTTTCTTTTCTTCTTTTTTTTCGGCTAGAGGCATCCATCCCATACAACACCAACGTAGTCGTTACACTCCAACTATATTCAGTTCAACTATATTCAGTCTGTGTAGTGATTATTGCTACCTTAAGCTCACAACTAAGAGTGCTTTCTAGTGTGTTTGTGATTTAGATCAAGAATCGTTATCTTTAATTTGATCAGACGCGAAAGCACAGAATCGAAAAACAGGACAATCTCGAGTGACGTGGTTCCGCCGAAATTTTCGGGCCTACCCCACGAACCAACATAGACATTTTATTCAATCGAAGAAGTTGATGCAAGATTGAATTTCCGATAGGATTCTTTTGCGACGGCGTTGAATCCGTCCGAAGCTTTTGCGATGCAATTATGTAAAGCTTGAGGACTCCAGTTGAACCCCATTAAACTTATATCTTGTTGGGCTTGTGTGTTGTTATGGACTATAGCCGATATTATATCTCAATGACTCTGTGGACAGAAAATCCGTCGTCTTATAAAAATATTTAACTTTTTACTTAAAATATAAAAAGGTAGATATAAATGAAACTATTAATCTAAATTTTAGCAAGCGCTCGAACTCTCTTCAGACCTATGTGTTGGTGCACCTAGAAAAGCATGTCACGCAGTAGTGTTCTAATGCGCATGTAATTATCACCACCAAGTGCTAATCTTTATGCCATTAACAACGCTAGTATTGCTAGTTTGGGTACTTCCTCGGACAAACACATGTAACCCATTAAGAAACAATATTCTAGCAATAGAGGTAACATGCCTCTCATTTATGCTACCTTGTATCAATTCGACACGTAGATCAACAAAACCATATGGTGGCTGAAATCTAAAATCTAGTTCACACTTCACCAACCCTGTGTTAGCGTGTAAGTGCAGTGTCTTGCAATAAAAACTAATAATTTATAATTTAATATGTATAAAAGCAATGAAATATAATTCAGTCTAGGCTAGACAATACGGCGGGATTCTTCCTTCCTCGTGAGATCTGCCCTAGTTGTGGCGATAAGGATCATACTCCCGCCTCCGTGGGGATTCGATATACAGAATTTCTAAATCACCCTTACTACTTTATAGTTGTTGAACGTGATTCGAAAAATGACTATGAAAAGACTCAATTAGATATTTGGAGGAGGGCATGACATAAATGATCCTCATTTATGTTAATATTACCAAAAGCTTCTTATTATTATTTTTTAAGTTGTATCAGAAGAGTAAAAATATCATACATTAACAAAAATGTGAGGACGGAGATTTTTCGTGGAAAAAGAATCTCGATAAATCTCAGCGGAGATGGGAATGGGAATAATTTTTCTCCCATTTGGATGGTCAGGATGTGGAATCGCCCCGGCCCCGCTCCGCCCATTGCCAAGTCTAGTTCACATCAATTAATGTGAAGAATTTAATAGGATTTCTTGACGCTTTGAAAATTGTCAAACGTCAGTTACAACTAGCTAGTGATTGAAATTTATTTCTAATCATTAAAATATAATTTATGAAAACAGATGTACAGGGTGACTTTTTTTTTCAGAAAGAATGATGTTTAAAATCTTGAGAGAAGTAAGTAGAGTTACATTACAATTCATTAGGTTGAAGCTGTCCAATGCATAGGTTAAGTGGTCGATGAGTCACAAGGTGGGTCAAGATTTCGATTCCACTGAATTTTTTTTATTATCGTAATATTATTTGAAACACTACATAAAGACCAATTTGTTAATGTTGACATTGACAATGTGGACTCAACATTCCAGTCGATTGACTCGGGCTTGGTCCAACCTAAATTTTGTCTTTCAAACCCAAAAACCGTTTTCCCTATTATACGGAACTATTTAAATGTGTGCAGAGGTTACTTACGAGATGGACTTGTTCAAACAAGAGTGGAGTGGAGTGGATACTAAAAATAGGATGCTTATTCAACCGCTTCAAGATGCTTACTAAAAATAGGAGAAGTGGAGCTCGTGGCTGAATAAGTCGAAGCATTATCTCAGACGTGAAGTCATGGAGATCATAGAGAACGTGGGGAGGACTGGAGTCGAAGCTATGAAGAAATAAATAGAAGACTCCGATGCCGACCGATAATGAGCAGAACTATAACATACGACGACCGACGAAAGAGAAGAAAACGAAAAAGAGAGAGCTCTCACTATATACTCGTCTTTCTGTTCTTTACCTGGTGTTTTAGCTTTTCATAGATCGTAGGTATCTGTGTTGAGATCAGAAGAGTCGTTAGATTCTTTAAGTTGTTTTTACTATCTTTCGATAGTTCTACTTCTTGTAATCCATTCTTTGAAGTGGAATTTTGCCCTGAAGGCATGTAGCAAGTTATTTAACTTGCTGTATATTTTAAATTGTGTCTCCATCGTTTTTAACTGCTAAATTTTGAAACTTTCCGCTGTGCTAAAACTCTCTGTTCCTGAATGTTGGTTCAAGATTAAGGACAACATTACTGGTATATTTTTAACTTAGCTATTTCCATATCTTTACGGGACCGCTCCTTTTCAGATTGGTATCAGAGCAACCGCTTGATACACTAAGCGTTTTTATCCTAGATATGGATGCCTTAAGCTCAAACTATTTTGGCAAAGTCCCTGTCCTAGACGGATCAAACTATGCCTATTGGAAAATCCGAATGAGACAATGCATAAAGTCGATTGACTCTCGTGCTTGGGATTCGGTTCTTAACGGTTATACCCCTCTTAAAACCCTTCCAGATGCTGATGGAGAAGTGTTCGACAAACCCATTGCCGAATGGACTGCTCTTGAAAGAGCAGCAGCCGATTTTAACGAAAAAGCCTTACATGCCGTTTTTTCTTCCGTCGATATCTTTATGTTCAAAATCATCCAAAACTGTACCAATGCGAAACATGCGTGGGATATGTTGCAAAGGTATTGTGAGGGTGATGCGAGAAAGACACAAAGTTGCGTCTTTTAAATAGCCAATTTGAAAACCTTCGTATGAGGGACGATGAAGATATTACTACTTATTTCGGAAAACTTTTGAATATTTCTAGCGAGTGTCATAGCCTAGGTGAACCTATCTCTAACAAAGTGTTGAATTCTAAGGCTATCAGGTCGTTATCCGAGAAGTTCAACGTGAATGTGGCAGCTGTAGAGGAAGCCCACAATCTGGCCACACTCGACTTCAATACCCTCATTAACATTATGAAGAACTACGAGACCAATCTCGAAGTTCAGAAGAATGCGTCTAGGGGTAAAAGTTTCGCTCTAGTCTCGCAACCATCAGGTGTTGAATATGATGTTGAGCCAGACGATGATGAGGATATGGATATGATTGTTAGGAAATTCAAAAGGTTACTGATAAATAAGAGACAAATGAATGTTGGTCCAACATTCAAGAACGTTCTCAACGCTCAAGAGTCTTTATCTGCTCCGAATCGCTCTATCAACAAGAGAAACTCTGCTGATAAAGCGAAAGCCGACAAACTTGACAGGGACTTCGTTCAATGTCATGCTTGTAAAGGTTGGGGTCATTTTGCAAATGAATGTGCTAACACTCTTCGCAGGTATGGAAAAGGATATTGGGTCAGCCTATCTGATGACGAAGATGACGTGCCAGCAAGGAATACGCATTAGGTCGCCCAAATGACAAAAGTTTCAATTCCAACCTTCTCTGACAATGAGGATGAGGAACATCATACTGGGTTTAATGCGGTAACAAATGTTGATCCAACACTGGATTCAACATCTGAACATTATATTCTTTTTGATTATGATGAATCAGATAATTTTGATGAATCTTTGTTGTTAGATGTTTCAGGAGATTGTTTAGAACATGCTAAGGATGATGAATCACTGGAAGAAACGTACAAACTGTTGTACGTAGAGTGGACGAATCAAAGGAAGGAAATCTCGAAATTGAAGGACTACGTTCAAGTGTTGACTGAGGAAAATGCGAACAATGAAAAGGTGATCAATGGCTTGCTTGAAGGAATGAGCAAGATGGAAGCCTTGCTGATCAGAAAGGACAAAGAAATTGACAAGCTTCAAACGCAAGTCAATAAGGCTTCAGATACTTTCTCAAAGATGAATAAATGTAAGTCCACACTTGACGAGGTACTTTCTTTCGTTAATACTTCTAATCACGGTCTAGGTTCAAATCACATCCTAAAAAATCTAAGCGTTCTGCATCGAAGTCCAGGTCTAGAAGTTTTAAGTGTTATTTTATGCTTAAACCTGGACATATTAAACCTTATTGTTGGAAACTGAAAGATGTGATATCCAAAAAGCAAATGTTGACTGAAAAATCATCCAACATTCGCTCCAACATTGAGAAATCAGTGTTGAAGAAAATGTCTGGAGGTGGTTCAGACAACATTAGTTCTGGTTCTATGAATCACATGAATACGACTTTTTGGAGTCCGTCAATTCAGAAGAAAGCTTGGGTATGAAAATCACCGGTTCTTTGTAATGTTGTTTACACGTCCTTGAAAGCTAACGTTTCAGGATCTTGGTACTTCGATAGTGGTTGTTCACGACACATGACAGGTACCAAAGACTACATGATAGACTACACTCCCTTAAGTAACGGTACGGTTACTTTTGGAGGTGGGGCGAAAGGTAAAATTCTCGGACGAAGTAAACTTAATGTGGTTGGTTTTTCTGCTCTAAGGAATGTCCTCCATGTTGACGGATTGGTTGCTAATCTCATTAGCATAAGTCAACTATGTGACGACGATCTTGAGGTAAGGTTTAATAGAGAATGCTGTGAAGTTTTTAATGACAAAAACTTGTGTGTGATGGCAGGTAGAAGGTCTAGTGATAATTGCTATCAAGTTGGTGATAAAGATGATAGAAAAGGGGTATGTAAGATGTCGAAAACCGAAGATGATATTGTTCTTTGGCATCATAAATTGGGTTATGTCAATTATCAAACCTTAGAACAATTGATTCGGCATGAGGCAATCACAGGTATTCCCAATCTTAAGGATTGTGGAAAGATTATTTGTGAGCAATGTCTTAAAGGCAAGCAGAAGCATGTCAGTCATAATGTTGACCAACATATTGCTCAACATTTTAGAACTGCCCACTGCTTTCAGCTACTTCACATGGATTTAATGGGTCCTATGGAATTAGACAGCATAGGTGGTAGAAAATATGCGTATGTTTTATTTGATGACTTTTCTAGGTTTTCATGGATATTTTTTCTTAGGGAAAAATCTGAAACTTTTGATTTTTTCAAAACCTTTTGTGCCATGATCAAAAATAACTTTTGTGCTTCCGTTTTTCGTATTAGGTCCGATCATGGTAGAGAGTTTGAAAATCAATTTTTTAATGATTTTTGTGACAAAAAGGGTATTATTCATGAGTTTTCTTCTCCTAAGACACCTCAACAAAATGGGGTAGTCGAAAAGAAGAATAGAACTCTTCAGGAAATGGCCCGTGTAATGCTACAATCCAAGAGTCTTTCTAAAAGATTTTGGGCGGAAGCATTAAACACGGCTTGTCATATCTCCAATAGAGTTTTCTTTCGTCTTGGGACAAAGAAAACCTCTTATGAGATATTGAAGGGTACGAAGCCTACGGTCAAATATTTTCACGTGTTTGGATGTACTTGCTATATGTTGAATGATCGTGAGTATTTGATGAAGTTTGATTCGAAAAGTGACAAATGCATATTCTTGGGATATTCTACTAATAGTCGTGCTTATCGTGTTTACAATCTTAGATAGAAAACTATTCAGGAATCTGTTAATATTGTGTTTGATGATTCCGCTGACATTAGCAGAAATACTCCTCAAGTTGACATTGAAGATGTAGTTCCGACGGTTGGTCCAGCAGAGGATCTGGAAGCTAAAAATGTTGAGTCAACATCCGACTCAACATTAGCTCATGAACAGGATACAGAAGATGAAACCTTAAATGTTAAGAGAGATCCCCCTGCTAGGATTTAGAAGTCTCACCCCTCTGATCATTGACAGACTTGATGAAGGAAGGAAAACCAGAGATAAACCACGAAGAGATTATAGATCAATGGTAAAAAATGTATGCACGACTTCCGTATACAACGAGGTAAGGTTTAATTGTTTTGTATCTATTGAACCAAAAAACGTTTTTGAAGCCCTCAAGGACAGTTTTTGGATCAATGCTATGCAAGAAGAGCTTGTTTCAATTTGATAAAAATCAGGTTTGGACTTTGGTTCCACGACCAAGTGACGGCTAGAATCAAGCGGAGCGAATACATTCGATCTGGTAGTGATGCTGCGACTGCGGGCTTACTAAAATGGAGCCTTTGGTTCCCCATGTAAAAACCTTTATCGGTGACAGATCTTATTGATAAGAAAGGCGTCAAGAGCACTAAAAAAACGTATATAATAGGGAGCTTGCTGGACAATTTTGACTGAAACCATGTTCATCTGGTCATCCGGCTCGACCCTTCGGGGGACTTGGAATCGTTAGTGTACCATTTCAGCCTGGGTATGTAATGCATAAGTTCTGTATGTTCAAGGCTTTTGGTCGGCATGGGAATCCGCTATCGAATGGGTTTCACTCATAGCTGTAGGAGTTACAAACCCTCCGTTCCTTGGGACAAATCTTTCTACGGGATGTTCCTTTCCTCGATCGGTCTTTCTTTCTTCTGAAAAGTGACTGAATAACTCATCTTTGATGTAGCAGGCTAAGCCGGTCTTTCCCCAATATCTGGAAGAAGAACCAAAAATCGGACTGGGTAGTTGGTCATCACCAACCGGATCGAGGAATGAAGGGAGCGGTCTCTCGAGCCCGCTATAAGTTGTCAGAACACAACAATAAGATTTAAGGCTTTCGCTCTTCGCCTAAAGCCGTAACTTCGTTGTTAAACCTTCGCTATCGCGAGAATATAGTGATCAAATACGCTCAGCTGCTTCGCACGAAAGCCGTATTGTATTGCCCGAAGGGCATGCTGTAAGAGCGTGGGTGAGTGGTAAGCGCGCGGCAGAAGTGTGGTTCCAGGTGCCGTCGCGTCATTGAGATCCGCGGGGTGGCGGGGACTTCGACTGCTTTGTTTCGGGTGAAGAGAAGGGGTTCTTTTCGCCGAATCGGTTCTTGTGCTAGAATCCGCAGCTATTGAATTCCTTGCGAGTCTTAGTGCTACAGAGGCAGTAGCAGTTGCAAGACGCAAGGTTTAAAATCCACTATTTTATCAAAGGGATCTGTGTCACTGTCACTATGGTTAAGACAACGTCATTGGTACAAAGTGGATCTTCAAGAACAGATCTGATGAGTACGGAAATGTTATTAGAAATAAAGCTCGATTAGTTGCCAAAGGCTATACCCAAGTTGAGGGTATAAACTTTGATGAAACCTTTGCCCCCGTAGCAAGGTTAGAATCTATAAGACTCTTACTTGCTATTGCATGTTGGCTCAACATTACCCTCCACCAGATGGATGTTAAGGGTGTGTTCTTAAATTGCTTTATTGATAAAGAAATTTACGTTGAGCAACCGAAAGGTTTCGAAGATCCTTACCATACTGATCATGTGTATAAGTTACAAAAACCTCTTTATGGTTTAAAGCAAGCTCCTCGAGCTTGGTACGGTAGGCTAACTTCGTTTCTCTTAGATTTTGGATTTGTTAGAGGCGAAGCCGATAGAACTCTTTTCGTGAAAAGAGTTGGTAATGAAGTATTAATCTCTCAAATCTACGTGGATGATATAGACTTCGGATCAACATCTCGATCTATGTCGGATGAGTTTATCCAAGCTATGAATTCCACATTTGAGATGAGTATGATCGGTGAACTAACATTTTTCCTAGGTCTACAGGTGAAACAAAACAAGGATGACATATTTATGTCTCAGGAAAAATACGCAAAGAATACTGTGAAGAAGTTCGGCTTAGATAATGCAAAAGGTAATGAGAACTCCTATGGGGTCTACGCAGAAGGTAAGTAAAGATAATGTTGGGGAGAATGTTAACCCAACATTATATCGTTCTATGATAGGTAGCTTATTATATCTTTCTGCGAGTAGACCAGACATTATGTATAGTGTTTGTGTGTGTGCGAGATATCAGGCTGAACCAAAGGTTTCTCATCTTAACGCAGTCAAAAGAATTTTGAAATACGTTATTGGTACATGTAACCTTGGTTTATGGTTTTCAAAAGATACTAACACTAATTTGGTTGGTTTCAGTGATGCCGATTGGGTAGGTGATGAAGATGATCGTAAGAGCCCAAGTGGAGGCTGCTTCTTCTTAGGTAATAATTTAGTGTCTTGGTTTAGTAAGAAGCAAAATTGTGTTTCTCTCTCTACGGCCGAATCTGGGTATGTGGCAGCAGGTAGCTGTTGTACACAACTCATATGGCTTAAAAGTATGTTGAGTGATTATGGGTTAGAGAGCAAAACCGTGCTTATGTATTGTGATAATCTTAGTGTCATAAACATTTCGAAAAATCCGATACAGCATTCTAGGACTAAGCATATAGACATTTGAAATAATTTTCTGAGAGATATAGTTGAGAAAGAGTTAGTGAAAATAGAGCATATAGATACTAAGAATCAACTAGCTGATATTTTCACTAAAGCGTTAGACTTCGAAAGGTTCTCAAGCCTGAAGAAGTCTATAGGTCTATGTCAGAGTCAGTAAATGTTGGTCCAATATCTGGATCAACATTGGCATATGTCATATATGACTGTTACTATTTTGATATTTGATCTAACATTTTCTTTGTTATATTCCTGAAATGATTTGACTCACCTAGACCATTTTCTGAAATGACCCACTCCCTAGCACTAGTATGCTAATGATCCTTTTCAAGATACAAGTTCAGAATATTAAGATCCTTAGATACACGACATTCGTGGTGACGATGTATTCTATGCGTGCAAGAATGTCTGAACCTTGATGAACTGGAAATCATTCTAGAGCAGTGCACAATATTCTCTATCAATAATAAAGGTGAGATAAGGGCAGAAAATGAAAGAAAATTGTGATCTAGGGTGTTGAACAGAAAATGAAGGAAATCGTTTTGAGATTGTTGGGTTAAATGTTGAACAACATTTGTGACTAGTCACTTTGATCATGCTATATTTTCCGTGTATGTTCTATGTGTTATAGATTTTAGGTATACATATAAATAATATGTCGTGTCTAGTATCTATATCTCTCATTTTGCATTAGAAGAAGAACGACTATCTTCACTTGGTTCATGCGTTCATCGGAACACCTAAACGGTTAGTACACTCGATCTCGATTAATTTTTGTTATGATCATATTTTGCACGATATTTTTAAATGTCACACGTTATCCACTCTCCACATTTTACTCAACCATAACGGTTAAAACTCGTATTTGCGAAATTTAAATATTTTTTTTAATTATTTTTATTTCATCGTCTCTAACGGTTACTTTTCTTAACTTCTCGACTTTTTTACCGTTACAGACACCCCTATTTACTCGCCTGAAAATCTCGATCATATCACACAAACCCTTTTACATTCTGTCTGCATAATCTCTGCAAACATTAAGCTTTTTTCTCTCTCAATCAAGTTCGAAAATTTTCCCTGTTTCAATCTCTGCTTTTATACTTTCTTCTATGGCGAACTCACCAATCTCTGAGAAACAGAATGTAGAATCAACATCGAGCGCTGGGTTTACTGAGAAGAACCCACTGGCGATGGTGGTGTACGGAGCTCCCATGCCGGAAAGAGCCATGTCTCCTCTCAGGGACGACACTGCCACCTCTGAAGCTTATTCAGAGGAAACTGCTCAGAATCCGAGCCCGACCCTGCCATCAAGCTCTTCCTCAGAATCGAGTGATGATTCTGAAAGCTCTTATGAGGATTCATACCTATAATGGTCGATTCCTCAACGAGTTCAGAATCTGAAACTCTGGAGATTTCAAGCGAAGAAGAAGCCGTTGAAGAATCTGTCCCCGCGGACGAACCCTTTTCTGATGACGTTCCTCTTGGGGTCATAAAAAAGATGCTGCAGAAGAAGCAAGGAAAGAGAAAAGCTGAACCAACTCCTCGCCCAACCAAGAGGGCAAAAGTGAATGAAGAGAAGCAGACCACACAGACCAATGTTGGGTTAAATACTGACCCAACATTTCTCTGATGACGAGATAGATGGAGGATCAGACTGGGAGATACATTCACACCCTAAAAAATTCTACGCCCATAAGAACAAAGATCTCTGGAGGACCTTCTACTCCATAATGTTTTGCGTAGAAAGAACGGTGGACAAGGCAAACTTCTCTCAGCATGGGGTCATGCAATTCCTGGAGTCTAGAAGTCTCGGGAAGGCTGTGCTCATCCTTGGAGAATACTGCGACCATGTGGTCCGTGAGGTATATTCTAACCTCTCTCCCAAGTTAAATGAGCCTCATTCAATGAAATTCGGTAAGATATGCTTACGAAATCATCTTTCTGAGTTGTCTTCTCATTCCATTAATGAATTGCTTGGGACACCTGAGGTTGATCACTTCACGGATAGTGACATGAATGAAGTTGTGTCTTTCATCACCGGGGTAGGGTAATGAAATGGACTCACAACTTCTCTGTCACTCACCTCACTTCACTCTACACTGTGCTTTTTAAGATAGCTATCTTTAATTGGCTACCTACGGCCAATGATAGTAGAGTGACCGAACCAATGGCATAACTATTGTATGCGTTGGGGAAAAATCTTCATATTAATTGGGGAGATTATATCTTTAACCAAATTGCGTACCAAGCTGAACGAGCAGGAAAAGGAATACTTCCTTTTCCCTCAATCATTTGGTTGTCGCTGGTTCGAGGAGGTTTCAAACCTATCTCATGCTGATAGAGTGGTGAACAAGAAGATTTCATACACCATTGTGGCCAATCACTTAGTGGGGCTAAACAAAGTTGTCGATCTTCCCTGGGATGGAGCTAAAATAGCTGAACCAAATGTTGGTTCAACATCTGCTCCAACATCTGTCCTGGCGAAGCACATAAAGTATCTGGATGATATTATTGCATCGCTTGTTGCAGAAAGGGAGATTCTTCGGAGTCTTCTTTCTTCCCAAAAAGGGGGAGAAGATAGTGCAGATGAAGATGTCTGGACTGCTGCTGCTGGTGAGGGAAACGAAGAGATATCAGCTGTAGGGGAGGTGGTCGTGTTGCTGCTGAAACTACTGCTGAAACTGCTGAAGAAAGAGGAGAAGGAGAAGCTGTTGCTGCTGCTGATGAAGCTGGAACGGAAACAGGGGAAGCTGCTGGAGCCACTGCTGGAGCGGAGGCTGAAGAAGGAGCTGCATCGGAAGACTCCATTATGAGTCTACAATTTTAGACTTCTTATTTGCTTGCCTGTTTTTGCATGCAGACTTTGATATTTTGTTTTGTGTGTGATTTTGTGTTGCAGATGTGACGAAGACATCTAAAATGGATTTGTATTAATTTTTCCTATGTTAATCCATTTTTCATTGCTCTAAGTTACTTGTTGCTTTCAGGGGAGCTATATGGATTTGAAGTTCTCTAGATTGGAACTTCTTTGGATTTAGCTCTGCACTGGTTTTGAGAAGAAAGACAAAAATGGGGAGATTGTTAATGTTGACATTGACAATGTGGACTCAACATTTGAGTCAACAGTTGCGATGTTGACATTGACAATGTGGACTCAACATTCCAGTCAACATCGATTGACTCGGACTTGGTCCAACCTAAATTTTGTCTTTCAAACCCAAAAATCGTTTTCCCTATTATTGCGGAACTATTTAAATGTGTGTAGAGGTTTCTTACGAGATGGACTTGTTCAAACAAGAGTGAAGTGAAGTGGATACTAAAAATAGGATGCTTATTCAACCGCTTCAAGATGCTTACTAAAAATAGGAGAAGTGGAGCTCGTGGCTGAATAAGTCAAAGCATTATCTCAGACGTGAAGTCATGGAGATCATGGAGAACGTGGGGAGGACTGGAGTCGAAGCTATGAAGAAATAAATAGAAGACTCCGATGCCGACCGATAATGAGCAGAACTATAACATACGACGAGCGACAAAAGAGAAGAAAACGAAAAAGAGAGAGCTCTCACTATATACTCGTTTTTCTGTTCTTTACCTGGTGTTTTACCTTTTCATAGATCGTAGGTATCTGTGTTGAGATTAGAAGAGTCGTTAGATTCTTTACTAGGTTGTTTTTACTATCTTTCGATACTTCTACTTTTTGTAATCCATTCGTTGAAGTGGAATTTTGCCCTGAAGGCGTGTAGCAAGTTATTTAACTTGCTGCATATTTTAAATCGTGTCTCCATCGTTTTTAACTGCTAAGTTTTGAAACTTTCCGCTGTGCTAAAACTTTCTGTTCCTGAATGTTGGTTCAACATTAAGGACAACATTACTGGTATATTTTTAACTTAGCTATTTCCATATCTTTACGGGACCGCTCCTTTTCACAATGTATTTAGTTACATGGAACTGCGGTTGTCCCGTAGTGTTCATAGTTGCTTCAAACTGAACGGAAAAGTGCAAACTCCAACCACGTTGTGTGAAAAAAACCTAGTTTAGGAGTCGTCACTTAAAATCACTAATTTATATGATATATTTGTGGGACTAAGCACACCAACCCACTATAGCAAGATCGCCATTTCCACCCACACACTTGTTACAACGTTAACTTTTCGAGTTTGTTTTATTTAATATTTTCTCTATTCCGAAATAATTGCAACTCAAAATAGACAAGCTAAGTCAATTACTATGCACCTTTACCCCCCTCTATATATTTAGCACCAAAGCCTTCAAACTTCACCCACACACACACAACTCTCATTCACCGCATACAACCCTCGTCTTCTCTTCCAAAAGAAAAAAAAAAGCACAAAAAACTAAAATGGCAAGTAAAGTAACATTTGCAGCAATCTTCGTGCTCTCCGTGTTGATCATCGGGAACATCGAAGAAGCCAAAGCAGCCACGAGCTGCAACCCGGTGCAGCTGAGCCCGTGCATTCCCGCCATAACATCTTCGCAGAAGCCGAGCCCCGTGTGCTGCGCCAGGTTGAAGGCGCAGAGTCCTTGTATTTGCCAGTACTTGAAAAACCCGAGCCTCCAAAAGTATGTGAAATCTCGGGGAGCTGTGAAGACGGTGAAGTTCTGTCGCATCAAGGTTCCCAAATGCTGAAGCTCTTCGTTGGCTTATGCTCTCTTTATATATATATATATATATATATATATATGTATATACATATTATATGAAAATATTTGGATAAATAAAAGAGGCCTATTGAGGTGCATATATAGAAATAAATGTCACTACCGCTTGTTGTGGTGTCTATCATACTTTAATGATCATGTGATTTCCCGGATGTTTGTTCTTGAGTTTGCTTGCTCTTGGAAGCAGTTATATGTTCTACTGATCATGTTATAATAAAAGATTTTATTTATATTTTTTAAATTTTTATGTCACCTTAATTGTAGGAAAAATCGATCGTTAAAGCTAGATGATAGTATTAAAGAAGAGTGCAAGAGACCCTTTAATACGTACCTCTGCTGATTTCTACGTGATTCCATACACAATACTGCAACACAGAGAGCATACAATTAACAAACAAATGGAGCTATCGAAAGAGAAAGGGAGAATCAAATATAACTTCTCTAACAGACAATAATCAGAAACTAACGGAATTTGTAACAGAGAAAGTTAAAGGGGAAAGGCAGTCAAAGCCGATACCATGTGACTGCCAAGAACGAGACAAGAGACCAAAGACTTCCTAGGGTCTCCAAGGTGTTTTTTCTTCCGATCACGACGAAAAACACCGGAGAGACACTTGAGAACACGAGCCTCGTGAAAGGAGAATTCTTTACCTATACGTTTACAGCGATGTTTCCTTATATTCGTCGTTGTTTTCGTTTATAATTATGTTAATAGATTCTTACTCGGAACTCGAAGATCTCGGAGATGGAGGTTATAGAACCATGTATCATGGTATAATCCATTGACTTCTTTCCTTTACATCGGAGTAGTCTAGGTCTACTGTTGCAAGACTGAACATATAAATCTGATGGTGCGGGAGGTCCCGTAAATATATGAAAATAGTTAAGTTAAAAATAAACCTCAAATGTTGTCCCTAATGTTGAACCAACACTTAGGATCAGAAAGTTTTAGCACATCGAAAAGTTTCAAAACTTAGCAGTAAAAACGATGGAGACACAATTTAAAAATATGCCGCAAGTTAAATAACTTGCTACACGCCTTCAGGGCAAAATTCCACTACAAAGAATGGATTACAAAAAGTCGAACTATCGAAAGATAGTAAAAACAACCTAGTAAAGAATCTAAGACTCTTCTAATCTTCACACAGATACCTACGATCTATGCAAAGGTAAAACACTAGGTAAAGAACTGTTTGACGAATATATGGTGAGAGCTCTCTCGTTTTCGTTTTCTTCTCGTTCGCCACTCGTTATTTTTTGATCGATATCGGAGTCTTCTATTTATACTCTTCAAAGCTTCGACTACAATCCACTCCACGTTCTCCATGATGTCCATGACTTCACGTCTGAGATAATGCTTTTACTTATTCAGCTACGAACTCCTTACTCCTATTTTTAGTAAGCACTTTGAAGCAGTTGAGTAGTGCTCCTATTTTTAGTATCCACTTCACTCCACTCTTGTTTGAACAATTCCAGCTCGTAAGTAACCTCTGCACACATTTAACTAATATCGCAATGATAGGGAAAACCGTTTTTGGGTTTGAAGGACAAAAAGTAAAGTTGGACCAAGTCAGAGTCAAACAATGTTGACTCGTCCAAGTCAAACGATGTTGACTCAGATGTTGTGTCCACATTGTCAATGTTAACAATGTCAACATTAACAAAATCTATCATAATCTATAGTCATTATTATTGCATTATCAATTAAGATGAGATAGGTTCTTATATATTGCAGGAAAAATAGGTTCTTATGAGCTCAACTACAAAGAGATTAGAACATTTCTTGGACGGTTGCACCCTACCTCGTATCCCTGTACTGTTGCACCTCAAGGAGGAGTCGAGAACTCCTACAGCCGGACCTCTGCTATAAATGGGTCTTTAGGAGATGAGAACCCAGTGTAAAACAGAAAATGCTTTATTCCAAAAGGATCTATCCGGGTTCTTTGCTATCTAGAGGGTTCTCAGCAGTTGAGAATCGATTATATAACAGAGAACTCTTTATTCCTGCAGGATCCAGTCCGATTCTCTTGGTCTATAAATGGGTTCTGAAAACTCACATCAGGATTCTCTACAGCGAAACTGTAAAATGACAAAAATACTCTTTAAAATTTAGATCATTCACTTAATGTTGTTTTAGAGTACAAAATCGTAAGTGTTTGAGGAAGATTAAAACAACCTCTTATGTTTTGAACACTTCGCCGAATGATATGGAGAACAAAATAGGGACTAAAAATATTTATAATGACTCTTTGTTTGCTCTTTTTTTTTTTTATTCTATGTAACTCACGCAAGAAAGAAGAGGAGGGAGAAAATATTATTCTGCTCACTTGCTTCTTAGTTGGACACTTCTTTTTTATTTCTCAGACACGATAATATTTTGGCTCTCTCACTGCTTTTCTATTACACACCCACATGCATATTTATAGTACTTATAAAAATACTACAAGACAAATAAAAGATCACACATAATCTTTGATTTTTCTTCCCCCGTGCAAATATTTATATTTCGGCTGCAAGGATCTTTCTTTGATTTCTAATTTGCTCAGTATTCATGCTTGGTCTTCCTTGGCCGCTACTTCATGCGTGTCTCTAATTTTCTTTTTTTTTTTATATATTTTTTATTTTATTTTGTGATAAGGTTATGGACCCACGATTGAGCTTATCCAACACTTAAAGTATCGGTCAACAAGACTATTTTTGAAATTTTGTTTTGCTCAAATGCCACTTTATAAAAAATCCCAAGACAACAGCATGAGGTTAACCTCACAAATCACAAACTGGGTGATGAATAGAATTCAAAAGTGTGAGTTCGCTGAGTTGACTGACCCTCGCCTAGGTTAGGAGACGGGTGGTGATGAGAGGAGGATGAGCATGTGCATGTGCATGGCTGACCTGGCCTTTAGGTGCTTGCAGTTGGAGAATGAGTTGAGGCCTTCGATGGATGAGGTTTTAGAAGTTTGATAAGCGTTCCGGATAGTGGTTAGGGGTTCGAGTTTCAGAAGATCGGCTGAACCGATTCACCGGAGAATGATGGACGTTGTCCTGCTGCAGACATAATATTCCAAGTGATGGTTCATGCGTTCGTTACGTTTCTAACCCTACTAAAGTTACTGGGCTGAGTTTTTAAAGACGTAAAAAATATATGCTTGTCATTGTTTTTAGGTAACAAAGTAGGAGGTTTTGGAAAAATTGTTGGATATAAATATATAAAATTTGAATGCGATACACTCCTTCAAGTTAAGCTTTTCGGTGGAGTGTATAATATGATATCGTAGACCAGAATAACAAGTTCTTCGCTACAAATTCCTACGACTATCCATTTAAGAAAACTCCACGTTTAATGCTACGTAAGAACGAAATCGGCTAAATATGAGAGGTATGTTGGAAATTATATATAAAATTAACATATGATACATCCCTTCAAGCATAACCTTTCATGGCGTGTGGTTATTTATGGTCATTTTACAACTATAACCGTTGAATTCAATGATAATAAATAAGGTTAAAATATGACACACTCCTTTGAGTTTAATTAGATGAGTCATTTATAAAAATTATCACCGGTGAATTCAATGATTTACTATGGACAAAAGAATAAAATTAGCAAAACCCTAAAGCATAGATGATAGCAAGGGATCCATAGTTATTACATACACAAAAGAACGAACGCATACAACTAACAAAGACGATGACAACAATATACCATAGTACTATATATTCACATAACTTGAGCTTCTAACTATAATAGCAAAAAAAGAAGAAGAAGAAGAACGTAAAAACAACACAGAAAAATAACGATGAGCAAGTTCTGCATCACCATAGTGCTTTTGGGTTTGATTACTTTGCTATATTTGAGTGCACTTACCGTGAAATGTGAACCAGACACAACCATTGACGATTATTATTGCTCGCCAAACACATACGATGAAGGTAGCGGTTATGGAGATGAAGTTGAATTGGGTCTCGACGAGTTGACCTACATGACTATCGATGAACCCAACATGCAAAAAACCCTTGCCGGCACATATGCAGTCGGGTTCGCTTACTGCCAGCCACAACTCTTTGAACGAGACACCGATTGTATGGCTTGCCTGGAGCATGCTAGAGACTTCCTGAAGGAAGATTGTGAGCACTCTATGTCTGCATATGTTGCAATGATAGACTGCGGCATGAGGTATGATCCAGTAAACGGGTGAAGTTATTGCAAGCATGGGAACAACACGTGCGTGTGGCGATGAATAATAAAACATGCGTGGCGTCGATGTTAAAGTGCGGCGTTGATTTCTTTTCTTGCTTATAAATTATCGCAAAAAATAATAAGCGTAGATGTTTGATTTCCTCTGTACAAAATATCGCCTGGAGAAGAGTCGAGATGTTATGTGCATGTGTTGTATTGAATAATGATTTGGGGTTTTCTTTATGTGTTGCATATGCATTTATTTCGCTACTTACATTAATTCGAAATATTATCTCTAATACCCTCTCATGCGATCTCATTAGCGTACTTCGATCATTTTAGCGCAGCGTTGCTGAAATGAAAAAGATTAGTAATGTTCGATTTTACATGTAAAACGAGTTTGTTGCCCAAGTTCTATTAAGAACGAGTGTTACGTAATGATTACGGATAATGTAATGGCAATTGATGTCTTCGAAGATCTGCGGTGTGTTTGTTGTCCGGGCCCTTTCAATATTCATTGTTCACTTTTATATTTCTATTTTTTAGAGCTATTTCCATCTTGTATATTTGTTGGTTGTGTATATATATTGAACAAAAGTGGCGTTAACTGATGTTTGAAATCCGATTTAATTTCTTTATTTTGCTTTAGAAAAATGATAGCTTCGATTAGGCGACAGAATGGTAACCATTTGTCGTGCTCCCTTAGTACCATATCTTAATGTTCTCATGCCTTTCTATAACCAATTTGCTGTAATAATTGTGATTATCGTATTTGTCTTATGTAGCAGTAATTGTCGTAAATTTTGTAAGTGTTGTCTAGGACGATGTTACTTTATTCTTCACTTAGAGTTTTTGTGCTGCTTGGCTCTTTTCCTTGTCTTGCGTTACGTATAATTTCGTAAACTGTAAAACGAGAGGTTCAAAACATTTTTAGAAAATCACGAGGGCATTCTCGAGATGCAAGAGTTGATCATCCACGTCGTATCAAATAAGGCCATAAATATTCCAATCTGTTCACACCATATATCAGCTCATGGAAATTGTTGGGAATTTGTCTCAGTTATACCAATTTCTTGATGTAGATTGAACTTATTTTTTCATCTTCTGAGTAGCTTATGATGCTTCTGTTAATGTTGACATTGTCAAAAATGGACTCAACATTTGAGTCAGCAGTTGCGATGTTAACATTGACAATATGGACTCAACATTTGAGTCAGCAGTTGCGATGTTAACATTGACAATGTGGACTCAACATTCCAGTCAACATCGATTGACTCGGATTTGGTCCAACCTTAATTTTGTCTTTCAAATCCAAAAACCGTTTACCCTATTATTGTGGCTTTAGTTATGTGTGTGCGGGAGTTATTTACGAGCTGAACTTATTCAGATAGGATCAAATAAAGTGGAGTTAGTTGGAGCTAAAAAGGATGAGACGAATTTACTTAAAATAGAGATTGAACGAGTCAAACAACAAGTACAACGAAAATATAGCACGACCATCGGAGAAGTTGTTGGTTACACATCTATATAAAGAGGAACTTCAACCTCAAAGAAGATGGACAAGAGACGACGAATGACTCACATCTAGGGTGACGAAAGACGCACATCTGGAGTGACGAACGAGTAAAAGAAAAAGAGAGAGCTCTCTATATATATTCGTCATCACGGTTCTTTACCTAGTGTTTTACCTTCACATAGATCGTAGGTTATATGTGTGAAGATTAGAAGAGTCGTTAGATTCTTTACTAGGTTGTTTTTACTATCTTTCGATAGTTCGACTTTTTGTAATCCATTCTTTGTAGTGGAATTTTGCCCTGAAGGCGTGCAGCAAGTTATTTAACTTGCTGCATATTTTAAAACCGCGTCTCCATCGTTTTTTTAACTGCTAAGTTTTGAAACTTTCCGCTGTGCTAAAACTTTCAGTCATGAATGTTGGTTCAACATTAAGGACAACATTACTGGTGTAATTTTAAATTAGCTATTTTCCATATCTTTACGGGACCGCTCCTTTCCCCCATCAGATTGGTATCAGAGCAACCGCTTGATACACTAAGTGTTTTTAATCCTAGATATGGATGCCTTAAGCTCAAACTATTTTGGCAAAGTTCCCGTCCTAGACGGATCGAACTACGCCTATTGGAAAATCCGAATGAGACAATGCATAAAGTCGATTGACTCTCGTGCTTGGAACTTGGTTCTTAACGGTTATACCCCTCCTAAAACCCTTCTAGATGCTGATGGAGAAGTGTTCGACAAACCTATTATCGAATGGACACTTCTTGAAAAAGTTGCAGCCGATTTTAACGAAAAAGCCTTACATGCCATTTTTTCTTCCGTCGATATTTTTATGTTCAAATCATCCAAAACTGTACCATTGCTAAACATGCGTGGGATATGTTGCAAAGGTACTGTGAGGGTGGTGCGAGCGTTAAAGACACAAAGTTGCGTCTTTTAAATAGCCAATTTGAAAACCTTCGTATGAGGGATGATGAAGATATTACTAGTTATTTTGGAAAACTTTTGAATATTTCTAGCGAGTGTCATAGTCTAGGTGAACCTATTTCTAACAAAGTTTTAAATTATAAGGCTATTATGTCACTATCTGAGAAGTTCAACGTGAATGTGGCAGCTGTAGAGGAAGCCCACAATCTGGCCACACTCGACTTCAATACTCTCATGAACATTATGAAGAACTACGAGATTAATCTCGAAGTTCAGAAAAATGCGTCTAGGGGTAAGAGTCTTGCTCTAGTCTCGCAACTATCAGATGTTGAATCTGATGTTGAGCCAGACGATGATGAGGATATGGCTATGATTGTTAGTAAATTCAAAAGGTTACTGAAAAATAAGAGAGAGTTGAATGTTGGTCCAACATTCAAGACTGTTCTAAACGCTGAAGAGTCTTCATCGCTCCTAATCGCCCTATCAACAGAAGAAGTTCTGCTGATAAAGCGAAAGCCGACAAACTTGACAGGGACTCTGTTCAATATCATGCTTGTAAAGGCTGGGGTCATTATGCAAATGAATGTGCTAATACTCTTCGCAGGTATGGAAAAAGATATTGGGTTAGCCTATCTGATGATGAAGATGATGTGCCAGCAAGAAATACGCATCAGGTTGCCCAATGGACAAAAATCTCAAATCCAACCTTCTCTGACAACGAAGATGAAGATCATCATACTGGATTTAATGCGGTAAAAGATGTTGATCCAACATTGGGTTCAACATCTGAACACTATATTCTTTTTTATTATGATGATTCAATTACTTTTGATGAATCTTTGTTAGATGAGACATGCGATTGTTTAGAACATGCAAAGGATGATGAATCACTAGAAGAAACGTTCAAACAACTATACGTAGAGTGGACGAATCAAAGGAAGGAAATCTCGAAACTGAAGGACTCCGTTCAAGTGTTGACTGAGAAAAATGCAAACAATGAAAATGTGATCAATGGCTTGCTTGAAGGGATGAGCAAGATGGAAGCCGTGCTGACCAGAAAGGACAAAGAGATTGACAAGCTTCAAGCGCAAGTCAATAAGGCTTCGGACACCTTCTCAAAGATGAACAAAGGTAAGTCCACACTTGACGAGATACTTTCTTTCGTTAATTCTTCTAATCACGATCTAGGATTCAAGTCACATCCTAAAAAGACTAAGCATTATGCATCCAAGTTCAGGTCTAGAAGCTTTAAGTGTCATTTTTGTCTTAAACATGGACAAACCTTATTGCTGGAAAATGAAAGATGTGATATCCAAAAAGAAAATGTTGACTGGAACCATCCAACATTCGCTCCAACATTGAGAAATCAGTGTTGAAGAAAATGTCTGGAGGTGGTTCAGACAACAATGGTCCTGGTTTTATGAATCAGAATTCAACTTTTGGAGTCCATTAATTCAGAAGAAAGCATGAGTACAAAAATCACCGGTTCTTTGCAATGTTGTTTACACGTCCTTGCAGGCTAATGTTTCAAGATCTTGGTACTTCGATTGTAGTTGTTCACGACACATGACAGGTACCAAAGACCACTTGATCGACTACACTCTCTTAAGTAACGGTACGGTTACTTTTGGAGGCGGGGCGAAAGGAAAAATTCTCGGACGGTAAATGTGGTTGGTTTTCCTGCCCTAAGGAACGTACTCCATGTTGACGGTTTGGTTGCTAGCCTTATTAGTATAAGTCAACTATGTGACGACGATCTTGACGTAAGTTTAATCGAGAATGCTGTGAATTTTTTAATGATAAAAACTTATCCGTGATGGCGGGTAGAAGGTCTAGTGATAATTCCTATCAAGTTGGTGATAATGTTGATCAGAAAGAGGTATGTAAGATGTCGAAAACCGAAGATGATATTGTTCTTTGGCATCATAAATTGGGTAATGTCAATTATCGAACCTTAGAACAATTGATTCGACATGAGGCAATAAGAGGTATTCCCAATCTTAAAGATTGTGGAAAGATTATTTGTGAGCAATGTCTTAAAGGCAAGCAGAAGAATGTCAGTCATAATGTTGACCAACATATTGCTCAACATTTTAGAACTGCCCACTGCTTTCAGCTACTTCACATGGATCTTATGGGTCCTATTGAAGCAGACAACATAGGTGGTATGAAATATGCATATGTGTTAGTTGATGACTTTTCTAGGTTTTAATGGATATTTTTTCTCAAGGAAAAATCTGAAACTTTTGATTTTTTCAAAACCTTTTGTGCCATGATCAAAAATAACTTTTGTGCACCCATTTTTCGTATTAGGTCTGATCATGGTAGAGAGTTTGAAAATCAATCTTTTAAAGATATTTGTGACAAAAAGGGTATTATCCATGAGTTTTCTTCTCCTAAGACACCTCAACAAAATGGGATAGTCGAAAGAAAGAATAGAACTCTTCCGGAGATGGCCCGTGTGATTCTACATTCCAAGAATCTTTCTAAAAGATTTTGGGCAGAAGCATTAACACGGTTTGTCATATTTCGAATAGAGTTTTCTTTCGTCTCGGGACAAAGAAAACCTCTTACGAGATATTGAAGGGTACGAAGCCAACGGTTAAATATTTTCACGTGTCTGGATGTACATGCTATATGTTAAATGATCGTGAATATTTGACGAAGTTTGATTCGAAAAATGATAAATGCATATTCTTGGGATATTCTACTAATAGTCGTGCTTATCGTGTTTACAATCTTAGATTGAAAACTATTCAGGAATCCGTTAATATTGTGTTTGATGATTCCGCTGACATTAGCAGAAGTTCTCCCCAAGTTGACATTGCAGATGTAGTTCCGACGGTTGTTCCAGCAGAGGATCTGGAAGCTAACAATGTTGAGTCAACATCCGGCTCAACATTAGCCCCTGAACAGGACACAGAAGATGAAACTCTAAATGTTCAGAGAGATCCCCTTGCTAGGATTCAGAAGTCTCACCCCTCTGATCAGATCATAGGCAGACTGGATGAAGGAAGGAAGACCAGAGATAAACCACGAAGAGATTATAGATCAATGGTAAAAAATGATGCATGACTTCTGTATACAACGAGGTAAGGTTTAATTGTTTCGTATCTGAAATTGAACCAAAAAACGTTCTTGAAGCCCTCAAAGATAGTTTTTGGATCAATGCTATGCAAGAAGAGCTTGTTCAATTTGATAAAAATCAGGTTTGGACTTTGGTTCCACGACCAAGCGACGGTAACGTCATTGGTACTAAGTGGATCTTTAAGAACAAATCTGATGAGTACGGAAATGTTATTAGAAATAAAGCTCGTTTAGTTGCCCAAGGCTATACCCAAGTTGGGGTATAGACTTTGATGAAACCTTTGCCCCCGTAGCAAGATTAGAATCTATTAGACTCTTACTTGCTATCGCATGTTGGCTCAACATTACCCTCCACCAGATGGATGTTAAGGGTGTGTTCTTAAATGGTTATATTGATAAAGAAATTTACGTTGAGCAACCGAAAGGTTTCGAAGATCCTTACCATGCTGATCATGTGTATAAGTTACAAAAAGCTCTTTATGGTTTAAAGCAAGCTCATCGAGCTTGGTATGGTAGACTTACTTCGTTTCTCTTAGATTTTGGTTTTGTTAGAGGCGAAGCCGATAGAACTCTTTTCGTGAAAAGAGTTGGTAATGATGTGTTAATCTCTCAAATATACGTGGATGATATAGTCTTCGGATCAACATCTCGATCTATGTCGGATGAGTTTATCCAAGCTATGAATTCCACATCTGAGATGAGTATGATCGGCGAACTAACGTTTTTCCTAAGTCTGCAGGTGAAACAAAGCAAAGATGGCATTTTCATGTGTCAGGAAAAATACGCGAAGAACATTGTGAAGAAGTTCGGTCTAGATAATGCAAATGTAATGAAAACTCCTATGGGATCTACGCAGAAGGTAAGTAAAGATAATGTTGGGGAAAATATTGATCCAACATTATACCGATCCATGATTGGAAGCTTGTTATATCTAACTGCGAGTAGACCAGAACTTATGTATAGTGTTTGCGTATGTGCGAGATATCAGGCCGAGCCAAAAATTTCACATTTAAATGCTGTTAAAAGAATATTAAGTATGTTGGTGGTTCTTGCAGTCTCGGTTTATGGTTTTCCAAGGATAATAACACAAATTTAGTTGGTTTTAGTTATGCTGACTGGGCAGGTGACGAAGATGATCGCAAGAGCACAAGTGGTGGATGTTTCTTCTTAGGTAATAATCTAGTGTCTTGGTTTATTTAAAAGCAAAATTGTGTTTCTCTCTCTACGACTGAATCTGAGTATGTGGCAGCAGGCAGCTGTTGTACACAACTCATATGGCTTAAGAGTATGTTGAGTGATTATGGGTTAGGGAATGAAACTGTGCTGATGTACTGTGATAATTTGAGTGCCATAAATATTTCGAAAAAACCTATCCAACACTCTAGGACTAAGCATATAGACATTAGACATCATTTTTTGAGAGATATAGTAGAAAAAGAGTTAGTGAAAATAGACCATATAGATACTAAGAATCAGCTAGCGGATTTTTTCACTAAAGCATTAGACTTTGAAAGGTTTTCAAACCTTAAGAAGTCTATAGGTCTGTGTCAGTGTCAGTAAATATTGGTCCAATATCTGGATCAACATTGCATCTGTCAAATATGGTTGTTACTGTTTTGATATTTGTCTAAATTTCTCTCAGTTAATTCCTGAAATGATTTGACTCACCTAGACCGTTTTCTGAAATGACCCGCTCACTAGCACAAGGTTCGCTCGTGATCCTTTTAAAGATACATGTTCAGAATATTAAGAATCCTTAGATACACGGCATTCGCGGTGACGATGTATTCTTTGCGTGCAAAAAGCTGAACCTTGATGAAAAGGAAATCAATAAAGGGCAGTGCACAATATTTCATATCTATAATAAAGGTGATAAAATGGCAGAAAATGAAACAAAAATTGAGTTCTATGGTGTTAGACAGAAAATGAAGGAAATCTTTTGAGAATGCTGGATCGAATGTTGAGCAACATGTGTGACTAATCATTTTGATCATGCGATATTTTATATTTATATTATCTATATATATTTATATATATATATAATTAGTATGTTGAGTCTAATATCTATATCTCTCATGATGATTTAAGAGAAAATCAGAAACCCCCACTTGGAGCTCACGGTTCATCAAGTCCTAAACGGTTAGTTTTCATTTAAACTCTTTATTTGTGCTATTTTCCAAGCTGAAAACTAGTTATCGTTGCTGCAAAAACTTTCGACTGCTACTACTTTTTTGCATTTACCTACTTTTTATGCTCACTTGATATCTCCTAATTCGCACTACTCTATTTCATATTTTCAAAATCTATCTCTGCAAATAACGAATTTCTCGAGCTTTCTTTCATTATCCATAAATTTCAAACTCACCTCTTTCGAACTCACCTCACTTTACAATGTGCTATTTAAGCAATATAAAATAGCAGTCATTTGATGGGGCTACACAAGGTTGTGGATCTGCCCTGGGTAGGAGCTCAAAATGCTGAACCAAATGTTGGTTCATCATTTGCTCCAACATCAGTCTTGGAACGTCATATCAAGTATCGAGATGATACAATTGCTTCATTGGTTGCACAAAGAGAGACTCTTAGGAGTTTCCTTTCTACCCCAAAAGGGGGAGATTTAGATGGTGCAGAAGAAGAAGCCGGGATGACTGATGCAACTGCTGTTGGTGAGGGAGACGATGCTGAAGCTAAAGAAGGAAACCGCTGAAGAAGAATCATAGGATTCTCTTATTTTTTAGATTTTCTAATATATTTTTTTGGTTTCTCTAATTTTTCTTTCTTGCAGGTTTAGTTAAGACTTAATGAGACTACTCCATATGGTTATTCTTATCTAATGATAACCATATTTTGTTCTGATTGTTTTAATGATTTCAGGGGGAGTTTTGTGGATTTAACTCTGCACAGGTTTTGGGAAGAAAGACAAAAAGGGGGAGATTGTTAATGTTTACATTGGCAATGTGGAGCCAACACCCGAGTCAACATTGGCTCAGACATTGGTCAATTTCCGGTTTTGTCTTTCATACCCGAAAACCTTATTACATAATCTTGGATTTATCACTGCACGAGTTTTTGGGAGGAAAGCCAAAAAGGGGGAGATTGTTAATGTTGACATTGTCAAATATGGACTCAACATTTGAGTCAGCAGTTGCGATGTTAACATTGACAATATATTCGTCATCACAGAGTGACGAAAGACGCACATCTAGAGTGACGAACGAGTAAAAGAAAAAGAGAGAGCTCTCTACATATATTCGTAATCACAGTTCTCTACCTAGTGTTTTAGCTTCACATAGATCGTAGGTTATCTATGTGAAGATTAGGAGAGTCGTTAGATTTTTTACTAGGTTGTTTTTACTATCTTTCGATAGTTCGACTTTTTGTAATCCATTCTTTGTAGTGGAATTTTGCTCTGAAGGCGTGCAACAAGTTATTTAACTTGCTGCATATTTTAAAACCGCGTCTCCATCGTTTTTTTAACTGCTAAGTTTTGAAACTTTCCGCTGTGCTAAAACTTCCAGTCCTGAATGACGTTCACCATTAAGGACAACATTACTGGTATAATTTTAACTTAGCTATTTTGCATATCTTTACGGGACCGCTCCTTTCCCCCCATCAGCTTCTTTTCGTATGCGGAATTCGTGTATTGAAAGCACGACGAAAAAGAGTAAATTAGCGCGTCGAATAATGATATTTTTCGTAACAATAACCATCGTACCGAACACAGCCTTAGTGTTTCAGAGTGATTTGGATTCTTCTTGGATGAATCTTAATAAAAACTAGAAAATTAAAGAAAATTAGGGTTTCATAAGATCTACGTGGTTCAGTTATGATTTTAAACCTACTCTACTATTATCAAACATCCTGTATATTCTAGTTTTCACTAAATTCAATCTACAAGATATGTTCGATACAGATGGCTCAATTGAGCACGAGTATTTATAGAAAGCCGGAGTTCTTCAGCTTATTACTGCTTACAACCGACTTGCTTCGCCTGTTTGTAACTTGCCGCTTTATCGAGTAGTTCCCCGGCATATAAGTTACCAATAGAAAGCTAAAACGATTTCTTTCGTATGCAGAAACCCATCCTGAGCCCTTTGGTCTTGCCTACCGATGCAGATGGCTTTAACTCCCATCTAACTTCTGAAAACTCAGTTAAAATTCAGCTTTGATCATCATCTATCTTTTGTTGAAGAGTATTGATTCAATCTTTCAACCGGAAAAAACTATAAGAGTTTGCAGTTCCGCCACACAATTTACCATTATAACAAATTTGATTGAGCATCGTCCAAACACTACGTACTGTTTCGAGGTCTGAGTTACAAGACGCAAATCCGTACAATCAGCGTTACTTGCTTCCTCCCCACTTCGACGTAAAAACAATAATATGTATAAATCATGGAGATCGGATTACACTATAAACCATTATTGTAAAAATCACTCTAAGCCCCGAGGGCCACCATTGCAAAAATCACCTAGGGCCACCGATTAATCGGCCGTCGATGCACATATATTTTTTTTTTTTGAAAAAAACTAATACAGAAAAAGGAATGTTTGTGTTAATGGTATTTTGTTGCACTGTTGGGATTGACAATATTTATTTAGAATGTTTTGATAAATTTGATACATTTTTACTTCATGAATATACGATAATATTAAGTACTAATGTGCCTGAAGAAGTTCCAACAGATGTAACTAAGTTCCAAGGACAATTAATTAGGAAAAGAAAAGAACAAGATGGTAATCCGCGGAGGAAGACTACTCAACCTACTAAATCATTTGCTGAAGTCGAGGATCTCTGGATAATATTTTTGGGGAAATTTTCTATTGCATTATTGTAAAACCGAAAATACAAGAAAATTGGTCCTATCTACTACTCAATTCGCCACATTCAATGCCCCCATCTTGTGAACCTCCGAGTGAAACACCTCTTTAGCAATGCTTTGCTCTTCTACTAAGTATCTCCAGCCATCTTTTATTACGTTCACGCCAAATTTGGTAGCTAGGACCAGTTCAAGGATGTTGCTGATTTCGTGGAATTAATTTGATTGGAGATCCCTAGTTATTCTCATTTATTGGCCTTATAGCTCTTTAAATATCAGTATCGTACGTACTTCTTTTGGTGGCCGATTACGATATTAGTTTATAATATTAAGAATTTCCTTGTTTCGTATGTTTCTCTTGTTCCAACGAATATAACTAAGTTCTAAAATTAGAGATAAAAGAACAATTCAAATAAAGATAAGGGTTCATAAAGTTGTTACGGATAAACGCAAACCGCACAAGTTTACGGATCGGGTCTAGTACTAAAGTACGGATGTCAAACCACTTAGAGTGAACAATATCAGCTATCGAAACTGTTTAGTCTGAGCTGGAGAAAGAATCGAGTTAGTGAAGAAATAAAGAGGTGAAGTCCTTCGCTTGTTTGGATACGTTCTTGCGAAGTTGTTCTTTACGTCATGTATGAAGTCCTTCCCTTGTTTGCATATTCCAACGATCGGATTTTGGCCGTAAATTAGTCTTTTTTGATACTGTGAAAGTCTCTGCAGAGACAAGCTGCCGAATGAAGCTAAAATACATTGGTATCATTCTTCCGTAAATAACAGAAACCAGAAAAAAAAATCAAAAGGGATAAAAAAACTCCTGGAATTTCCAATGCCGGCCGGAATCGTATCGGTTATTCCCCCAATAATATATCGTACAAAATACATTATATTCACGAAGAATTTTATTAGAGAAGTCCCGATATTCTAGAACGCTCCAGAGACTATCAGGACTAGACTCACTCAAGACTTCAGTAAATCAGCCTAGACGGTCCTCTACGCAGCGAAAATTGGTCTGGCGAACCGTTGAAACGATTAATCCATTTTTTTTTTCCGAACAGATTATTCCTTTAGGTGGCTGAGTAATTGGTTCCAATAATTTTTCTTGGAAAAATATTTCTAAATACAAAATAACAATGTTGGGATTGATATTATTTATTTGAAATGCCTTGATATATTTAAAATACATTTACTTTGGTAGAATATAACATGTTTGATATATGAATAAAAAAGAATTAATTATAAGATTAAGTCACTCAGTATACATGTTTTCGTTTTTGGGTCACTATGTTTAATAATTGCAAAAGTAGGTCACTAACTTTATACGTCAAAACAATTTTGGGTCATATTTTCAATTTAGGTCACTAAGTATATATTTTTCGATTTGGGTCACTAAGTATATAATTTTTCGATTGGGTCACTCATTTTGTAAATAACTTTGTAAACATAGTGACCAAAAATTGAAACATGTATACTTAGTGACCCAAAATCGAAAAAATATATACTTAGTGACCTAAAATTGAAAACATGACAAAAAATTGTTTTGACATACAAAATTAGTGACTTACTTTTGCAATTATCAAACATAATGATCTAAAATGAAAACATGTATACTTAATGGCATAATCTTATAATTTTGCATGATAGAAATAGGTATACCGACTAGCGCGTAACGAAGCTTACAACATTGCTCAAGACACCGAGAGAGGTCGTGCATCTCGATACTAATCAATAATTATGATTGACAGCTGACATATGCCTATAATAGGTTGCAATACATTCACACGTTATCTTGATCTAAATATTTATTACCACGTACATCAAACATATTTATTTTGGGGTGATCCTTTGGTCCTCTCTTTTGCTCCTCATTACTGATTTGTTTAATACACGTGATGAGCCATCAACGAGATGAACAATAATCTAGGTGATGAAACTTGGGTGATATATCAAGTTTTGAATCACCCCAGAAAAGCTATGTGATCCGCCATCTGGAACATGTAATGTTTCTAAATGCGGACAAAATTATCCCTTATTTTTTAACGATTATTCCTATATACCTTTTTTTCTATTTTTAGTTATAACTAACATATTTATAAGACTTATATTTTAATGCATAAAAAGTATGTTTTGATATTTAAACATTAATCTATACCACTTAAGTCAAATACTACCGCAAAATAAATACACTAATTCACATCACATTAGTAATATGCATAGGATCAAATATGAAATTTACACAACATCACCGTACACAACACGTTTATTAAACAAATACAATATCTCAATATCACCATGATATGCAAAAATAGATCAACGTTACAAAGCAAACACAAATGATGACATATCATCGTAGCCACACAAGTACATTTTTGCATGAAATATATAAGCAACTTCATGATCTTATGCTAAAAAAATAAAACAGGTACACAATCAGGTAACTTATTTCAGACTTCAAAGTCATAGTTCTCATATCTCATGCGACAGTCGTCCATCACAATTTGTGCACCGATTGCGAACGGACAGTACTCACCGAAGTTGCTAATGGCTTGGTTCAAGCATCTAAGGCAATCTTCACTTTCCAGCAGCTCAGCACAGTCTGCGAACCCGTAGACCGGTGGATCAGTTACCTGCAAGTAGGTTGGATCGTCGTCTTTAGTCGCGAGCACAAGGTTGTTGAGAAGTTTCGTCACGCCTTTTTCGTATGGGTCATCGGGTCCCCATATGTTTTTATTACAAATGTAGTATACAACAGATACGTCCGCATCGCATTCGATGACGTCGGGGATACTTGCTACCATAAAAAATAACCCGAGTAGTGAGGTTATTGTGAGACTGATGAAAGGGTTTCGAGGCATCTCTTCGTTGTTTCTCTCTTTTTTTTCTTAGTTTTCCTAGCTGTCCTAATTGATATATGTAGTTATACGATTCGAATAACGTACTCTTGCTATTTATAAGAATTGAGAATATTGTTTTCTCGGCGTAGATTCCGATATAATTAGACGGTTGGATACCTAAAATGTAAAATAAGACAATCAAATTTGTCCGATAATTTTGTGTAATAGAAAGAATAAGCAGCACTCCTGAAATTGTTTTTTTTTTCATTTATATTTTTATTTTCAATTAATATTCGCCAGAAAATATTAAGGATATTTTAATCAATTATATTTCTCGCTTTTCACGACTACCAATGAGAGTAATGTCTATAAAAAATTTGTATACTCAACCTGATACATGAGATGTTATTCGGACAAGGTATCGAAACGCGGTTTACGTTGTCCTATTATGCATTTTTAGCTCATTCAACGGCATGCTGTGGGGCCAGAGTTTGAATCCTTTACGGATCTTGACTGCCGTAGTTTGTGGAATTTTGGGTGGGTCCAAAGATCAGGGAGGATTAGTCGCGCTACAAGCCGTGGTAATCTCGTAGTCGACGATGAAGTTCGGATTCGATTCAATCCGAACCTAATCAGAGTGTGAAGGACTGCAGTAGTGTTTTGTAGGGATACCTAACTTACGGAAAAAAAAAAGCCAGCAGGTTGTGGGGTCAACATGTTAAAGTAGTCTCGTTCCTTACGCAAATCACTTCATAAAATCCGTTGTTTTTTTTCCCCATTATTTTGTGTAAATTAATTTAGAAATTATTATATTAAGACGAATACTTCGACCGATGGAATCCTAAAGTCGATCTTTGGAAAATAAGAACTGGGTAACGAGTCGAGATTGGTATAATAAGCTATATAGTCTATTTAAAGGAAAATAGTAAATTTATTTTCTCGTTCAAGCTCGAGGCATGTATTCGTAGAAATTTACGTATCTTTCCACATAAACAGCTTGATCGCAGTCTTCGCAAAAGTTAAATAATGTTTCTTAGTTATATAACCCAAAATGCCTTGTTAGAGCCAACGTGATTCTTCCATGATCATGATGAGATTTCTATGACTACATACCGTGAGTTTTCAATTTCCAAATACGATTTATCAATTCCCACAAAGTGAATGGCTTCTTTTGAAGTAATATGCGAAAAATAGCATGGCAACGTGAATTGCTCTATTAAACGTTTGCAAATATAAAATCGATCGATAAGATTACCAATTCAACTCGCATAATTGAGTTAATACATTAGTATGATACATGGCATACGTACATACATAGGATAACTTTATGGAAATGTTTTATACGTTATAAAATTATAAGATTATGTCACTAAGTATATATGTTTTCGTTTTTGGGTCACTATGTTTGATAATTGTAAAAATAGGTCACTAACTTTGTATGTCGAAATAATTTTGGGTCATGTTTTCAATTTTGAGTCATTAAGTATATATTTTTTTTATTTTGGGTCACTAAGTATACATTTTTCAATTTTGGGTCACTCATTTGGTAACTAACTTTGCAAACTTAATAACCTAAAATTGAAACATGTATATTTTGTGACAGAAAATTAAAAAAAAATATATATACTTATTGACATAAAATTGAAAACATGACTCAAAATTGTTTTGACATAGAAAGTTAGTGATCTACTTTTGCAATTATCAAACATATTGACCAAAGAAAGAAAAAAATGTATAACTAGTGAGCTAATCTTATAATTTTGCGGAACAATAATTGTCCCGATAACAATGGTGGATTGTTCTTTGAGATACAAGGTTTTTCCTAGCTGGTTTCTTCACGTAAAAGACGTTGGTGTTCTTGACGTATGTCGGATCTTGTATGGCTATTTTTGGACACAATTGGAAACATCCACATAATTAGGGTTTTTCATCCACCTTGACTGTAAGAAAGAGATAAAATAGGCTGTTGACTTTGACAGAGGATTGGGGTGTATTAAATAATTTAGTCTTACAACAAACATTACATTGCATTATATTACGAAGGTACACAGGAAAATATGTCTTATTATCCCTTGGTACGGTGATAAAAGCACAAAAAAGCCCGCATTATTTTATCGAACAAGTAAGGGATGAGTCCTAGCAAATTACCAAGTCCACAACCTCGTTCAGAACTGGTAATCCTCGAAAGAACAATCCACCATTGTTACCTCCGCACCCATGCCATTAGGACATTCATCACCTACCAGGACCACAGCGAACTTCAAACAATCTCCGCAATCCGATGGCGGAATATTCCCGTTGCAAGCTGCGTATGCGTAAACTGTTGTACCTTTATTCGTATTGGTCAACATGCTCGTGTGGCTTGGTCGTTAGGAGCATTGGCCAGCAACTGAATGACCACATCATTCACGTTCTCAGTGTAAGGGTCAGTTGGTCCACCGGACCACGTGGATATGCTGCAGCTTCCGTATGCGAAGGCTGTGTTTGGGGCACTTTCGACGGCGGACATGTCTTCTAAGGATAAAAGAAAAAATCCATAGAGGAAGGCTAATAAAAAGAACCACGTAAGGATTATGAGGAGTCATGGTCTTTTCTTGCATCTTTCACTTGTTAGTGATGATTGTAAATGTTTTCCCTTTGTCTATTTATAAGGCCTCAGGCCGGCAATATTTAGGTTTTTCTTCTGGAGATATGATTCTGTTCAAGACTTCCAATTAAGGAAAATCTGCAGATAGATAGATCCTTTCAAACGACGGAATCATCAATTGGCCCCCGAAAACGAAAGGGAAATAAAAAGCCTAACTAGTTTTTGTTGAATTTGGATTATCGGAGCCCGCACACATGAGAGATTTGTTAATGTTGACATTGACAATTTGGACTCCACATTTGAGTCAACAGTTGCGATGTTGACATTGACAATGTGGACTCAATATTCCAGTCAACATCGATTGACTCGTACTTAGTCCAACCTTGATTTTGTCTTTCAAATCCAAAAATCGTTTTTCCCTTTTATTGCGGAGTTCGTTAAATGTGTGCAGAGGCTACTTACGTGTTGGACTTGTTCAAACAAGAATGGAGTGAAGTGGATACTAAAAATAGGATGCGTGTTCGAGCAAGTCAAGATGCTTACTAAATATAGGAGAAGTGGAGCTCGTGGCTGAAAGAGTCGACGCATTATCTCAGATGTGAAGTCTTGGAGATCATGGAGAACGTGGGGAGGACGAGAGTCGGAGCGATGAAGCATATAAATAGAAGACTCCGATCCCGACCAACGTGAACGGTGATAACGAGAAAATACGACGAGCGACCGAGGAGAAGAAAAAGAAAAAGAGAGAGCTCTCACCATATACTCGTCTTTCTGTTCTTTACTTAGTGTTTTACCTTTTCATAGATCGTAGGTATCTGTGCTAATATTAGCAGAGTCGTTAGATTCTTTACTAGGTTGCTTTTATTATCTTTCGAAAGTTGTACTTTTTTGTAATCCATTATTTGGAGTGAAATTTTGCTCTGAAGGCGTGTAGCAAGACTTGCTGCATATTTTAAATCGTGTATCCATCGTTTTTAACTGCTAAGTTTTTAAACTTTCCGCTGTGCTAAAACTTTATGTTCCTGAATGTTGGTTCAACATTAAGGACAACATTACTGGTATATTTTTAACTTAGTTATTTTCATATCTTTACGGGACCTTTCCCCCTCTCAAATTGGTGTCAGAGCGACCGCTTGATACACTAAGCGTTTTTAATCCTAGATATGGATGCCTTAAGCTCAAACTATTTTGGCAAAGTTCCCGTCCTAGACGGATCGAACTACGCCTATTGGAAAATCCGAATGAGACAATGCATAAAGTCGATTGACTATCGTGCTTGGGATTCGGTTTTTAACGGTTATACCCCTCCTAAAACCCTTCCAGATGCTGATGGAGAAGTATCCGACAAACCTATTGCCGAATGGACTGTTCTTGAAAGAGCAGCAGCCGATTTTAACGAAAAAGACTTGCATGCTGTTTTTTCTTCCGTCGATATTTTTATTTTCAAAATCATCCAAAACTGTACCAATGCGAAACATGCGTGGGATATGTTGCAAAGGTATTGTGAGGGTGATGCGAGCGTTAAAGACACAAAGCTACGTCTTTTAAATAGCAAATTTGAAAATCTTCGTATGAGGGACGATGAAGATATTACTACTTACTTCGGAAAACTTTTCAATATTTCTAACGAGTGTCATAGCCTAGGCGAACCTATCTCTAACAAAGTGTTGAAAGGCTATAAAGTCACTATCGGAGAAGTTCAACGTGAAGGTGGCAGCTGTAAAGGAAGCCCACAATCTGGCCACACTCGACTGCAATACCCTCATGAACATTATGAAGAACTACGAGACTAATCTCGAGGTTCAGAAAAATGTGTCTAGGGGTAAAAGTCTTGCTCTCGTCTCGCAACCATCAGGTATTGAATCTGATGTTGAGCCAGACGATGATGAGGATATGACTATGATTGTTAGGAATTTTAAAAGGTTACTGAAAAATAAGAGAGAGTTGAATGTTGATCCAACATTCAAGAATGTACTCAACACTCAAGAGTCTTCATCCGCTCCTAATCACCCTTTCAACAGAAGAAACTCTCCTGATAAAGCGAAAGCCGACAAACTTGACAGGGACTCCGTCCATTGTCATGCTTGTAAAGGCTGGGGTCATTTTGCAAATCAATGTGCTAACACTCTTCGCATGTATGGAAAAGGATATTGGGTTAGTTTAACTGATGACGAAGATGACGTGCCAGCAAGGAATACGCATCAGGTCGCCCAAGTGACTAATGTTTCAATTCCAACCTTATCTGACAACGAGGATGAGGAACATCTTACTGGGTTTAATGCGGTAACGGATGTTGATTCAACACATGAATCAACATCTGAACATTATATTCTTTTTTATTACGATGAATCAAATAATTTTGATGAATATTTGTGTTAGATGACTCAGGAGATTGTGTAGAACATGCTAAGGATGATGAATTACTGGAAGAAACGTACAAACTGCTGTACGTAGAGTGGACGAATCAAAAGAAGGAAATCTCAAAACTGAAGGACTCCGTTCAAGTATTGACTGAGGAAAATGCGAACAATGAAAAGGTGATCAATGGCTTGCTTGAAGGTATGAGCAAGATGGAAGCCGTGCTGACGAGAAAGGACAAAGAGATTGACAAGCTTCAAGCGCAAGTCAATAAGGCTTCGGACACCTTCTAAAAAATGAACAAAGGTAAGACCACACTTGACGAGGTACTTTCTTTCGTTAATTCTTCTAATCACGGTTTAGGATTCAAGTCACATCCTAAAAAGACTAAGCATTCTGCATCCAAGTCTAGGTCTAGAAGTTTTAAGTGTCATTTTTGTCTTAAACCTGGACATATTAAACCTTATTGCTGGAAACTGAAAGATATGATATCCAAAAAATGTTGACTGGCAAACCATCCAACATTCGCTCAAACATTGAGGGTGTTGAAGAAAATGTCTGGAGGTGGTTCAGACAACATTGGGTCTGGTTTTATGAATCAGAATTCAACTTTTTGGAGTCCATCAGTTCAGAAGAATGCATGGGTACGAAAATCACCAGTTCTTTGCAATGTTGTTTACGCGTCCTTGAAGGCGAACATTTCAGGATCTTGGTACTTCGATAGTGGTTGTTCACGACACATGACAGGTACCAAAGACCACTTGATCAACTACACTCCCTTAAGTAACGGTACGGTTACTTTTGGAGGTGGAGCGAAAGGAAAAATTCTCGGACGAGGTAAACTAAATGTGGTTTGTTTTCCTGCTCTAAGGAATGTCCTCCATGTTGATGGTTTGGTTGCTAAGCTTATTTAGCATAAGTCAACTATGTGACGCTGATCTCGATGTAAAAATCTGAAACTTTTGATTTTTTCAAAACCTTTTGTGCCATGATCAAAAATAACTTTTGTGCTCCCATTTTTCGTATTAGGTCCGATCATGGTAGAGAGTTTCAAAATCAATCTTTTAAAGAATTTTGTGACAAGAAAGGTATTATCCATGAGTTTTCTTCTCCTAAGACACCCCAACAAAATGGCCCGTGTAATGCTACAATCCAAGAGTCTTTCTAAAAGATTTTGGGCGGAAGCATTGAACACGGCTTGTCATATCTCCAATAAAGTTTTCTTTCGACTTGGGACAAAGAAAACCTCTTATGAGATATTGAAGGGCACGAAGCCTACGGTGAAATATTTTCACGTGTTTGGATGCACTTGCTATATGTTGATTGATCGCGAGTATTTGACTAAGTTTGATTCAAAAAGTGACAAATGCATATTTTTGGGATATTCTACTAATAGTCGTGCTTATCGTGTTTACAATATTAGATTGAAAACTATTCAGGAATCTGTTAATATTGTGTTTGATGATTCCGCTGACATTAGCAGAAATACTCCTCAAGTCGACATTGCAGACGTAGTTCCAACAGTTGGTCCAGAAGAGGATCTGGAAGCTAACAATGTTGAGTCAACATCCGGCTCAACGTTAGCTCCTGAACAGGACACAGAAGATGAAACTCTAAATGTTCAGAGAGATCCCCCTACTAGGATTCAGAAGTCTCACCCCTCTGATAAGATCATTGGCAGACTGGATGAAGGAAGGAAGACCAGAGATAAACCACGAAGAGATTATAGATTAATGGTAAAAAATGTATGCATGACTTCCGTATACAACGAGGTAAGGTTTAATTGTTTCGTATCTGAAATTGAACCAAAAAACGTTCTTGAAGCTCTCAAGGACAGTTTTTGGATCAATGCTATGCAAGAAGAGCTTGTTCAATTTGATAAAAGTCAGATTTGGACTTGGTTCCACGACCAAGTGGCGGAAACGTCATTGGTACTAAGTGGATCTTAAAGAACAAATCTGATGAGTACGGAAATAAAGCTCGTTTAGTTGCCCAAGGCTATACCCAAGTTGAGGGTATAGACTTTGATGAAACCTTTGCCCCCGTAACAAGATTAGAATCTATTAGACTCTTACTTGCTATCGCATGTTGGCTCAACATTACCCTCCACCAGATGGATGTTAAGGGTGCGTTTAAATGATTATATTGATAAAGAAATTTACGTTGAGCAACCGAAAGGTTTCGAAGATCCTTACCATGCTGATCATGTGTATAAGTTACAAAAAGCTCTTTATGGTTTAAAGCAAGCTCCTCGAGCTTGGTACGGTAGGCTAACTTCATTTCTCTTAGATTTTGGATTTGTTAGAGGCGAAGCCGATATAACTCTTTTCGTGAAAAGAGTTGGTAATGATGTGTTAATCTCTCAAATATACGTGAATGATATAGTCTTCGGATCAACATCTCGATCTATGTCGGATGAATTTATCCAAGCTATGAATTCCACATTTGAGATGAGTATGATCGGCGAACTTATGTTTTTCCTAGGTCTACAGGTGAAACAAAGCAAAGATGGCATTTTTATGTGTCAAGAGAAATACGCGAAGAACACTGTGAAGAAGTTCGGTCTAGATAGTGCAAAGGTAATGCGAACTCCTATGGGGTCTACACAGAAGGTAAGTAAAATGTTGGGGAGAATGTTGACCCAACATTATATCGTTCTATGATATGCAGTTTATTATACCTTTCTGCGAGTACCAAATATAATGTAAAGTGTTTGTGTGTGTGCGACATATCAGACTGAACCAAAGGTTTCCCATTTTAACGCAGTCAAAAGAATTTTGAGATACGTCAGTGGTACGTGTAACCTTGGTTTATGGTTTTCAAAATAAACATTAATTTGGTTGGTTTCAGTGACGCCGATTAGGCAGGTGATGAAGATGATCGTAAGAGCACAAGTGGAGGCTGCTTCTTCTTAGGTAATAATTTAGTGTCTTGGTTTAGTAAGAAGGAAAATTGCGTTTCACTCTCTACGGCCGAATCTGAGTATGTGGCAGCAGGAAGCTGTTGTACACAACTCATATGGCTTAAGAGTATGTTGAGTGCTTATGGGTTAGAGAGCAAAAACGTGCTTATGTATTGTGATAGTGCCATAAACATTTCGAAAAATCCGGTACAGCATTCTACGACTAAGCATATAGACATTAGACATCATTTTCTGAGAGATATAGTTGAGAAAGAGTTAGTGAAAATAGAGCATATTGATACTAAGAATCAATTAGCTGATATTTTCACTAAAGCGTTAGACTTCGAAAGGTTTTCAAGCCTGAAGAAGTCTATAGGTCTCTGTCAGAGTCAGTATATGTTGGTTCAACATTTGGATCAACATTGGCATATTTCATATATGACTATTACTGTTTTGATATTTGATCTAATTTTCTCTTTGTTATATTCCTGAAATGATTTGACTCACCTAGACCATTTTCTGAAATGACTCACTCCCTAAAACACTAGTATGCTAATGATCCTTTTCAAGATACAGGTTCAGAATATTAAGATCCTTAGATACACGGCATTCGCGGTGACAATGTATTCTATGCGTGCAAGAATGTCTGAACCTTGATGAACTAGAAAACATTCTAGAGCAGTGCACAATATTCTATGTCAATAATAAAGGTGAGATAAGGGCAGAAAATGAAAGAAAAGTGTGATCTAGGGTGTTGAACAGAAAATGAAGGAAGTCGTGTTGAGAATGTTGGGTTAAATGTTGAGCAACATTTGTGACTAGTCATTTTGATCATGCAATATTTTCCATTCATGTTCTATGTGTTATAGATTTTAGGTATACATATAAGTAATATGTCGTGTCTAGTATCTATATCTCTCATGTTGCATTAGAAGAAGAACATCTATCCTTACTTGGTTCATGCGTTCATTGGGATCACCTAAACGGTTAGTGCACTCGATCTCGACGTAATTTTTGTTATGATCATATTTTGCACGATATTTTTAAATGTCACACCTTATCCACTCTCCACATTTTTCTCAACAAATAACGGTTAGAGCACGAATTTTACTCGGAATTAGTAAAAAATTTATTTTTATTATCAAAGCTCTCTAACGGTTACTTTTTTACTCTTTCATCACGCAAAATTTTTTATTTTACCGTTACAGTCTTTCACTTATATTTACTCGGCCTGCATCATCTTTCACATCACATTAAACCTATTTGCATTCTATCTGATTTACTCTCTTTGTTTTTCTCTCTGCAATTTAAGAGTTCTCAATTCAAAAATTCGCATTCATCTTCTTTCTTCAAGTTTAAATTTCTACTATGGCAAGTTCACCCAACCATGAGTCACAGAATGTTGATACAACATCTGGCGAGCTTTAATCGAGACAAACCCATTAGCTATGGTGATTTATGGGGCACCGTTGCCTATTGGAGCGCGTCGCCTATGCGCAACGATGCTTCTGCAACAAGCCCAGCGCCTCCGTTGTGTTCGTCATCAATCGATGACAACATTTTGTCAAGCGACAAATCAGAAAGCTCGGATGAAGATTTCAACCCTATTGCGGTGGGGTCTACAACCAGTTCAGAAGAAGAAGAAGAAGGTGATGAAGAAGAGGAAAAAGCAGGAGAAAAAGAGGAAGAAGAGGAATTTTCTGATACAGATCCATTGCGTAACATACTCAACCAACTGAAGCAGAAGATGGGGAAGATGCCACAAAGTCCAAACTCTCGACCCACGAAGAAGGCAAAGGTTGCAGATCCTGCTCTACAAGAGGATCCTGCTCCTATTGAAATTGATGCTGAAACGACTCCACCCTCAACATTTCCGGCAGATGATGACCTGCCCGAAGGTTCAGACTGGGAGATCACTCAAACTCCCAGGAAGTTCTACTCCAAGAAACACGAAGACCTATGGTCCTCCTTCAACTCAAGAACTCTTCGAGTTGAAAGAATCGTAGCGTTAACAGCTTCAGGAAGTATGACATGCTTCAGTTCCTGGAATCCCGACATTTGGGGAAGGCGGTAGATGTATGGGGACCTATTCCGACATAGTTGTCCGCGAGATATACGCTAATCTCTCTCCTTCCTTGAATGAGCCCAACTCTAGGAAGTATGGTAAGATTTTCTTGCGCAATAAGCTATATGATTGTTCTGCCCGGCTAATCAACCTTAGAAACTCCAGAAGTAGACCATTTTAGTGAAAGTAATATAGATGAGGTTTTCATTACCGGGGGTAGGATTACTAAGTGGGAGAAGAATTTTTCCGCCACTTTCTTGACCTCACTTTACTCTGTGCTATTCTTGCGAGTTATAATTGGTTGCCTACGGCAAACAATAATAGAGTGACTGAGTCAATGGCACAAATCTTATATGCTTTGGGTAATAATCTCCCCATCAATTGGGGAGAGTACATTCTCAATCAAATTGCTTACCAAGCAGAAAGAGTTGGGCATGGCATTCTCCCTTTCCCCTTCGTCATTTGGTCGGTACTACTTCGTGGAGGGTTCAAGCCACTGAGAAGATACTATGTCGAGCACAAGAAGTCACCATTCACCATCTCAATCCACCATGTTACGGGGCACAACAAAGTGATAGATCTGCCATGGATTGGAGCTCAGGATGTTGATACCAATGCTGGTTCAACATCATCCTCAACAACCAACTTGGAGAAAGAGATCAAGTGTCTGATGACACTATAGCCTTTCTGATCAGTCAGAGGGAGATTCTTCGAGGTTTGCTCTCATCCCAAAAAGAAAGAGATAGAGCTGGTGCAGAGGAAGGAGATGAGCAAGGTGCTGATGTGGATGCTGAAGCTGGAAGTTCAAACTCAGGGGGAGTTGCTGGAGCTGCTGGAGCTAAGGAAGCTGCTGGTGCTAGTGCTAAGGATGAGGAAACTGGTGATGCTGCTGGTGTTGTTGCTGGTGAAGAGAAAGCGGATGCTGAAGCTGAACCTGAGAAGGATGCTGCTTTAGATGACTCGATTATGAGTCTTCACTTTTAGCATGTCTATGTGCTTGACTGTTTTTCTGTTTTTGCATGCAGACTTTGTTTTGTTTTTGTGTGTTTATTTCTCTGTTTGCATATGTGACCAAGAACCTCTTTAATGGCTATGTATTAATGCTCTAATATATTAATCCATTTTGTGTTCAAAGTTACGTGTTTCTTTCATGGGGAGTTATTTGGATTTGAATTTCACTAGATTGGAACATCGTTGGATTTAGCTCTGCACTGGTTTTGGGAAGAAAGACAAAAAGGGGAGATTGTTAATGTTGACATTGGCAATGTGGACTCAACATTTGAATCAACAGTTGCGATGTTGACATTGACAATGTGGACTCAACATTCCAGTCAACATCGATTGACTCGGACTTAGTCCAACCTTGATTTTGTCTTTCAAACCCAAAAACCATTTTCCCTATTATTGCGGAGTTTGTTAAATGTGTGCAGAGGCTACTTACGTGTTGAACTTGTTCAAACAAGAATGGAGTGAAGTGGATACTAAAAATAGGATGCATGTTCGACCAAGTCAATATGTTTACTAAATATAGGAGAAGTGGAGCTCGTGGCTGAAAGAGTCGACGCATTATCTCAGATGTGAAGTCTTGGAGATCATGGAAAACGTGGGGAGGACGAGAGTCGGAGCGATGAAGCATATAAATAGAAGACTCCGATCCCGACCAACGTGAACGGTGATAATGAGAAAATACGACGAGCGACCGAGGAGAATAAAAAGAAAAAGAGAGAGCTCTCACCATATACTCGTCTTTCTGTTCTTTACTTAGTGTTTTACCTTTTCATAGATCGTAGGTATCTGTGCTAATATTAGCAGAGTCGTTAGATTCTTTACTAGGTTGCTTTTATTATCTTTCGAAAGTTGTACTTTTTTGTAATCCATTCTTTGAAGTGAAATTTTGCTCTGAAGGCGTGTAGCAAGACTTGCTGCATATTTTAAATCGTGTATCCATCGTTTTTAACTGCTAAGTTTTTAAACTTTCCGCTGTGCTAAAACTTTATGTTCCTGAATGTTGGTTCAACATTAAGGACAACATTACTGGTATATTTTTAACTTAGCTATTTTCATATCTTTACGGGACCTTTCCCCCTCTCAAATTGGTGTCAGAGCGACCGCTTGATACACTAAGCGTTTTTAATCCTAGATATGGATGCCTTAAGCTCAAACTATTTTGGCAAAGTTCCCGTCCTAGACGGATCGAACTACGCCTATTGGAAAATCCGAATGAGACAATGCATAAAGTCGATTGACTATCGTGCTTGGGATTCGGTTTTAACGGTTATACCCCTCCTAAAACCCTTCCAGATGCTGATGGAGAAGTATTCGACAAACCTATTGCCGAATGGACTGTTCTTGAAAGAGCAGCAGCCGATTTTAACGAAAAAGCCTTACATGCCGTTTTTTCTTCCGTCGATATTTTTATGTTCAAAATCATCCAAAACTGTACCAATGCGAAACATGCGTGGGATATGTTGCAAAGGTATTGTGAGGGTGATGCGAGCGTTAAAGACACAAAGCTACGTCTTTTAAACAGCAAATTTGAAAATCTTCGTATGAGGGACGATGAAGATATTACTACTTACTTCGGAAAACTTTTCAATATTTCTAGCAAGTGTCATAGCCTAGGCGAACCTATCTCTAACAAAGTGTTGAAAGGCTATAAGGTCACTATCGGAGAAGTTCAACGTGAAGGTGGCAGCTGTAAAGGAAGCCCACAATCTGGCCACTAGCGGATGCTGAAATGGATGCTGAAGCTGAAGCTGAGAAGGATGCTGCTTTAGATGACTCGATTATGAGTCTTCACTTTTAGCGTGTCTATGTGCTTGACTGTTTTTCTGTTTTTGCATGCGGACTTTGTTTTGTTTTTGTGTGTTTATTTCTCTGTTTGCATATGTGACCAAGAACCTCTTTAATGGCTATGTATTAATGCTCTAATATATTAATCCATTTTGTGTTCAAAGTTACGTGTTTCTTTCCGGGGGAGTTATTTGGATTTGAATTTCACTAGATTGGAACATCGTTGGATTTAGGTCTGCACTGGTTTTGGGAAGAAAGACAAAAAGGGGAGATTGTTAATGTTGACATTGGCAATGTGGACTCAACATTTGAATCAACAGTTGCGATGTTGACATTGACAATGTGGACTCAACATTCCAGTCAACATCGATTGACTCGGACTTAGTCCAACCTTGATTTTGTCTTTCAAACCCAAAAACCGTTTTCCCTATTATTGCGGAGTTTGTTAAATGTGTGCAGCGTGTTGAACTTGTTCAAACAAGAATGGAGTGAAGTGGATACTAAAAATAGGATGCGTGTTCGACCAAGTCAAGATGTTTACTAAATATAGGAGAAGTGGAGCTCGTGGCTGAAAGAGTCGACGCATTATCTCAGACGTGAAGTGTTGGAGATCATGGAGAACGTGGGGAGGAAGAGAGTCGTAGCGATGAAGCATATAAATAGAAGACTCCGATCCCGACCAATGTTAACGGAGATTACGTACGACGAGCGACCAAAAAGAAGAAAACGAAAAAGAGAGAGCTCTCACCATATACTCGTCTTTCTGTTCTTTACCTAGTGTTTTTACCTTTCATAGATCGTAGGTATATGTGCTAAGATTAGAAGAGTCGTTAGATTCTTTACTAGGTTGCGTTTACTATCTTTCGATAGTTGTACTTTTTGTAATCCATTCTTTGAAGTTGAATTTTGTCCTGAACGCGTGTAGCAAGTTATTTAACTTGCTGCATATTTTAAATCGTGTCTCCATCGTTTTTAACTGCTAAGTTTTTAAACTTTCAGCTGTGCTAAAACTTTTTGTTCCTGAATGTTGGTTCAACATTAAGGACAACATTACTGGTATATTTTTAACTTGGCTATTTCCATATCTCTACGGGACCTTTCCCCTCTCAAGGTTAAACTCTAAAAGTCATGATACAAACCTTCACGACCACCTATAAAAAAATCAACACTGCTAGATAAAAAAGAAATCCCCTGCGTGTTGGAAATATAGTATTTTTATCTAAAATATGTTCCACTCGTTTCACGCTTGATCTTTTGTTTTATTTATTATCTCATAATGTAAAACTTAATAACTTTATAACACTAAAATAAAAGTCGTTCCAATTAATTTTATTTGCCGATTTGACATGAGTACATAATTCTTTTCTTTTCTTATTTTCTAGCGAACCCGGCTCTGGGAGTTTGTTTCCAATAGTTCCTGATGTATTTTGATAGCCTAGTCTTGCAGATTAGTTAAGATTCGTTCTTGAACGTATCTTGATGAAAAACCAGAACAATGAACCAAAACACGAACATGATTCACTTGTTTAAATTTAGAATTTGAATATACCCCACAGACTTCTATTATTCTGAGACCTGAGATTACAAGCATGATTTTACCTCAAACTTTCAAGTTTTCATTAAGCGCTAAAACTATCTACAAGCTGTCTAAAGAGCTCACCTGAACACTGGTATTATAAAGGAAAAACAAGAAATGTACGGCTTTAACCGTGTCAACCACCATGCTTCTCCTGATTGAACACTCCAAGCCTATCGGGACTAGACTCACTCATGTCCCGATAGAAAACAAGAATGGGAGAAGCCTTTTATATAATAGTTTGCAAGACATGAAAACCACCTAGATATTTGTTCATATCACACATATATTTAAAATATTAAATATCATGTCGGCACAAAAAGAGAAATTTGCCTTCGTTGCCGAAACTTGCAATTTTCATCATTATTGACATTAATATCATTAACATCCTCATACACAGATAGATATATATGATATGGGAAGCAAATTAAAAAATATCCCTCGCCGCAGCATGAATTTTTTCAGCATTGAAACGCATAGTTCTCATATCTCATGCGACAGTCTTCCATCACCACCTGCGCCCCGACCGCGAAAGGACATAACTTACTCAAGTTGGAAATGGCGTGGTTCAAGCATTCATAGCACTCGTCGTTTTCCAAGTCCTCTGCGCAGTCTGCGAACCCGTACACCGTCGGATCTGATACCGTCAAACAGTCGGGATCGTCATCGCGTGTATGGAGCACCAGCTGGTCGAGAAGATGTATCACGTTGCTTTGGTATGGGTCGTCTGATCCCCATGGGCCATGAGGATGGGTTACAGAAGTAGTATACGACGGATATGTCGGGATCGCATTCGATGACGTTGGGGATATTTGCGATCATCAGATATAATAACCCAAGCAGTGAGGTTACTGCGGGACTGATGAAAGGGTTTCGAGGCATCTCCTCGTTATTTCGTTTTTGGTGGGTAATTGGCTGCTTGATTTATACGGCTAAATAAACGATTATTTATTGAGGGCCGACCCGAGAATATAGTTTTCTAGGCGTGGATTCCGATATAATTAGATGTTTGGATACCTAAATGTAACATAAGACAATCGAATTTGTTTGATGCCGAACGTAGCTGTGTATAGTAGGAAAATCTCATACCCAACACCCCGGAATTGTGCCAGCAAATTTTAATCGTTTTAGGTTTTGCGGTTTTCGAAACTACCTATGCGTATAATTAATTTGTATATTATTAGGATTTTTTAGGTTGTAACGAGGAAAAATTCGATTGTATATTAAAGAATGGACTTTTGTCTTTTTGCGAGCTCACAACTTCATATTAAAGATCACGTACAAAGAGTCGACTTAGAAAAAAAGGGCAGATTGTGTAGAAACTGTTGGATCCGGCCCATTTATTTGGGCTGAAGATGGGTCAAGCCCATTTATCTAAAAAAAAAGTAATAAAAAAATTAAAAAGACACTACACACTACACACGCACAACAGCGGCAAAGAAAGAGAGAGAAACAGAGAGCGAGGCAGAGAAGAAAGAAAAAGAGAGGAGAAGAAAAAGTGAGAAGAAAAAGTCCCGATCCCGTCGATCCGGTGCTCCGATTTCGTCCAAACTTTGGAGGGAGATTCGTGTCAACGTGCTCTACACATCTACCGGCTCGGATTGTTCGGTTCGCTTTTGTGTGGTAACCCGTTTCTATCTCTTTGTGTATTCCGAGCTTGTAGCTCGACGATTGTTGGTGTTCCGATTATGTAACTCGATGTGCTGTGTGCTCGCCTCGTCGGTGTAGTGTTTCGGTGTGTTGTTGGGTTGGTGTTACCTCGAGACGTTCTTGGGAGATGTTGTCCGTTTTATACGTCGAACTCGGTATATAGTGAATTGTTTCCTTGTATCGGGAGATCGATCCCGTGGCTTTTCCCGTTCGGGTTTTCCACGTTAAAAGTGCCGGTGTTATTTTTATTCCGTTGCGTTGATTGTCGTTATATTGGTTCCCGTGATTTCCGACAGCCCCAACAGAAACAAAAGTACAACGTAGGACCGACTAAGTCTGCGTTGTTGGGTTCAACGAAAGAATAAATCTACGTTGTTGTGTCTCTCCCGGTAGATTTTAAAAAGCTGTAGACTTTAAAAAGCTGGTAGGAGAAACTAGTTCGGTGGATTGTGAGAAGCGACTAAGATTGTGTCGATGGAACTCTAGTTAGAGGGGATTATACAATCGGTGTTGTAAAATAAAGTCATTTAGTAAAGATCTTTGGGGAAGAAGGCGAGTCGTGGAATTAGTTAATCCTCGGACTTTTCAGAAACAAATCATGTGCATACACACCCACAAAGTGTTCATACGCACTCATGCTTACATCGATTCAGAGTTGACCGCTAGATATAAGTTTCTTGTCTAAGGCTACCTACTAACCGAAAGTCACTCCAAATCAGATCGATTGTCAACCGAAACTGCAAACAGAAAAAAATGCACATTCGTTTATTCATTCCCTTTAAACACGCAGACTAATCCAATCGCTCAATTATATAAGCAAAGAATATTCAGTCTAATACAAATTCGTTCTGGGCATGGCCGTATAATGTCCTAAAATTGCCGTATTTTTTAAAGTTAGTGTTGGTATATGCCAACACTAGCTTAGTCCCTAAAATGAATCGTCCACTTAATTACAAGAAAAAAAAAATATTTAAGCAAAACAAAAAATCGTGAGAATCCATTCGCGTTCCATCCAAGAGAAATCGCTTAGATTTTTTGGTAGCTGTAAGTGGAATGAAGCATTAGAAGATGGGTTTATGGTATCTGGCGCAACAAGTTTCAGTTTATCAGATATTGTACTTCGAATTCTCGAAACTTACAAAGATGAAAAAAGTAAAAATACTCAATCCAGCGATCGAATTATCCCGTACGGGCCTTCCGGTCCTCCGGGCCAGTTCGAATTATGGATAAATATGACGTGGCCAATCCAAATAGGAAAGCTAACTCAAGAAGAACCATGTAGGGACTACGAGTCATTTTTTTATGGGTTATATTTTCACTTGCTATGTGAGTGATATGGTAATAACTTCCTATTGCTATTTATAAGTCTCCAAATATGTTGTTTTCTATGGTACTATATTCTGCCGCCAAATTAATTATGCATATTCTTCATCCTATCAGTCTCAACGAAGTGTGGTTTACGCCGTAGAAATTGTAAGGGATGCTTAAAAATGAATGTATAGGGCCATTACAAGACGAAAAGGATGATAGATTCACAGACCGAAGGCGGTGTAAGAAAATATACGGACATACATCGCCGAACTCGTTCAAAAGCTTTAATTACAAACCGAAGCAACCAATTCGTTAACAGAAACAAGAAGGAAAAAACCGAAAGTCACTCATTTGCTTCGTTATTAACTCCGAAAATATATACATATAAGTACCATTGTATCGAATTGTCTTAGCTCGGCCAATGGTATTTGTTCTAAGTCTTGTTGGGGCGTCGGAAATCACGGGAATCAATATAACGACAATCAACGCAACGGAATAAAAATACCACCGGCACTTCTAACGTGGAAAATCCGATTGGGAAAAACCACGGGATCGATCTTCCGATCCAAGGAAACAATCCATTATATACCGACTTAGACGTATACAATGGACAACACCTCCCGAGAACGTCTCGAGGTAAGACCAACCCAACAACACACCGAAACACTACACCGAGGAGGCGAGCACACAACACATCGAGTTACAAACTCGGAACATCAACAATCATCGAGCTACGTGCTCGGAATACACGAAGAGATAGAAACGGGTTACCACCCAAAAGCGAAGAACCGAACAATCCGAGCCGGTAGATGTGTAGAGCACGTTGACACGAATCTCCCTCCAAAGTTTGGACGATCGGAGCACCGGATCGACGGGATCGAAACTTTTTCTTCTCACCTTTTTTCTTCCTCTATTCTCTCTTTTCTTTCTGCCTCTGCTCGCTCCCTCTCTGTTATTTTGTTGTGTGTGTGCGTGTAGTATCTTTTTAATATATTTGTTTTTACATATAATATATAAATGGGCTTGACCCATCTTCAGCCCAAAATAGATGGGCCGGATACAACAAAACTCCCCCTCCGACTCATTTGGTGGGCTCTAGCAAGCCCGCTTTTCGCCGACAAGTCTCGAGCTTCTCATTCGGCAAAATCTTCGTCATCATGCCTGATCCGTTCTCACTCGTATGTACCTTCGCCAAATACAATTGCTTCAAGTCGAGCACATCTCGAACCCAATGGTATCTGACGTCGATATGCTTGGACCTCGAATGGAATGACGAGTTCTTGGAGAGGTGGCTGGCACTCTGACTATCGTTGTACACGATGTACTTATCTTGCCGTAGACCAAGTTCTTCGAGAAATTTCTTCATCCACAAAGCTACCTTGCAACCCTCAGTAATTGCAATGTATTCGGCTTCTGTGGTGGATAGCGCAACGCACTTCTGCGACTTCGATTGCCACGACACCGCTCCCCCTGCAAAAGTCATCAAAAAATCCGAAATAGATTTTCTGGAATCAATGTCACCTGCCATGTCTGAATCGGTATATCCAACTAGCATAGGCTCTCCGCTGCCAAAACACAAACATTTCTTGGAGGTGCCTCTGAGATATCTCAATATCCACTTCACGGCTTCCCAATGCTCCTTTCCCGGATTAGAGAGAAAACGGCTCACTACTCCGACGGCATGGGCAATATCAAGTCGAGTACAAACCATAGCATACATCAAACTACCAAACGCAGACTGATAAGGAACTCTGCTCATGTCGGCCTTTTCTTTCTCACTCTTCGGGCATTTCTCAGAACTGAGCTTGAAATGACCTGCAAGTGGAGAACAAACCGCTTTGGCTTTACTCATATGAAATCTCTCGAAGACTTTCTCAATGTAGTCTTCTTGAGATAACCACAGCTTCTGACTATTCCTATCACGATAAATCTTTATGCCGAGAATTTTCTTCGCCGCTCCCAAGTCCTTCATCGCAAAAGACTTGATCAATTCTCTCTTCAGCGCCGCAATCTTGCTAGTATCATGGCCGATCAACATATCATCAACGTACAAGAGAAGAATAATATAAATCTTCAATGTAATATATTTTAATAAATACGCAGTGATCTGATGAAGTCATGTTATAACTGTGAGTGGCCATAAAGGAATCGAACTGTACCATTGGCGTGGAGCTTGTGTCATGCCGTACAGACTCTTGTTCAACTTGCAAACAACATGCTCATTCCCCTTGACTCTGAATCCCTCCTGCTGCTCCATGTAAATGTCTTCTTCAAGGTCGCCATGAAGAAATGCAGTCTTTACGTCAAGTTGCTCAATCTCCAAGTTCAAGCGCGCCGCCAAACCAAGAGCAACTCGGATCGAGGACATCTTCACCACCGGTGAGAATAATCTTCAAAGTCAATGCCTTTCTTCTGACCGAAGCCTTTCACGACCAACCGAGCTTTGTACCTTGGTCGAGAATTATTTTCTTCGATCTTCAGTCGATAAACCCATCGGTTTTTGAGAGCTTTCTTGCCTTGAGGTAGCTTTACCAAGTCGTAAGTATTGTTGTCGTGAAGGGATCGCATCTCCTCGATCATAGCTTTCATCCACTCGTTCTTCTCGTTAGCAGAAATGGCATCTTGGTAATTCTCAGGCTCTCCCGCATCAGTGAGCATCACGTACTCATATGAAGAATACCTCGTGGCTGAACGATGCTCCCTAACAGATCTTCTCAACTGAGGCTCAGCATCAACAGGTTCTGTTGGCTCACATCATCAACTGTAGGATTTTCATCATTGCCGCTAGAGTCTGGAACATCTCCCCCGTGATAAGGATATGCTACACGTGCAGGAGGTGGATCTAGATCAGCAAGATCACCACTGGACTTCTCAGCCGGCTTCTCCTTGTGAATGTCTCGTATACACTGGTCTTCGATAAACACAGCATCACGACTTTTGATTAGCTTCTTCTGCGCGGGGTCATAAAACCTGTATCCGAACTCATCTAGCCCATATCCGATGAATATACACGGTCTTGTCTTCACATCAAGCTTCGATCGTTCGTCTCGGAATGTGAACAAAGGCATGCACCCAAACACGCGCAGGTGATCATACCAGACTACCTTTCTCGACCAATCTTGTCCGGTACCTCAAATCTCAAAGGAACACATGGTATGAGATTTAAAACATGAACAACGGTATTTAACGCCTTACCCCAGAAAGAATTCGACAACTGCGACTGTGATAGCAAGCATCTCACTCTCTCGATCAATGTTCTGTTTAACCTCTCAACTAACAAATTTAACTAATGCGTCTTTGGAGTTGTCTTTTGATGTCGTGTACCGTGCATCTTGCAATACTCGTCAAAAGGACCACAATATTCACCTATGTTATCCGTCTGAATACCCTTGAGCTTTTTGTCGGTCTGCCTCTGCACCAAAGCGTGAAATTGCTTGAAAACATCCAGCACTTGGTCCTTGGACTTCAGCGTATAAGCCCAGATCTTCCTCGAATGATCATCTACAAAGGTAACAAAATACACAGCACCACCAAGTGTTCTTGTTTTCATAGGACCACAAACATCAGAGTGAATTCGATCGAGTGTACCTGATTTCGGTGAATGAGTGGTGTTCTTGAACGCGACTCGGGTCTGCTTCCCAGCCAAGCAATGATCACATCTTCGTAACGAAGGATTCTTTACGCCGGATAAAAGATTCTTCTTGGCTAGTATCTTCAATCCCTTTTCGCTCATGTGACTGAGCCGGTTATGCCAAAGCTCCGTCACGCCACCATCATCGATTGCATTAATGGTCGAGTCTGCAATCTTTGCTTGCGTCACATATAGATGGGATGAAGTCTTTTCTCCTTTCGCCACGATCAACGAGCCTCTAGTGAGCTTCCACTTTCCGTCTCCGAAGTGGCTATGAAAACCTTCATCGTCTAGCTTTCCGGTGGACATCAAACTCATACGAAGTTTTGGGACATGCTTCACGGCCTTCAGAATTAAGGTATTACCGTTCTCGGTCTGCAAGCACACGTCGCTAATACCGATGGCTGTAGCAATGCCATCGTCTCCCATAATAACTCGTCCAAAATCACCAGAGGTCTAAAGAAATCCCGACGCGGCGTAGCATGTATCGTAGCACCGCTATCGATCACCCAACTAGTCTCGTGACTAGTTAGATTAACAGTATCGTCGTCGCACACAATAAAGAAATCTGCCTTGACTGCGGTAACCTTATCAGCATCGATCGTCTTATAATCTGGACTCTTTGCATTCTTTCTCTCTCATGAACTTTCGACAAACTCTTTTGATGTGCCCCTTCTTGCCAAAATAATGGCACTCGATGCTAGCATATTTCCCGAACTTGCTCTTGCTTATGCTTCTGTCACCCGAGCCTCGACTCTTGCTCCTCCCCCTGTTCTCCGTGACTAGGACATCAGACTGTGAAGAAGAACCTTATGACTTTCTTCTCATCTCTTCGCTGAGTACGCCGCTCTTCACCAATTCCATTGAACAGATTCCTTTTGGAGCCGAATTGGATAATGACATCCTGAATGTCTCCCACGAGTCTGGTAGTGTACCAAGAAGCCAGAAACCCTGCACTTCATCGTCAAACTTGATTTCCATTCCAGCTAGCTGATTGATAATTCCTTGCAATGCATTCAATTGATCGGACATGCTGCTCCCTTCTTGATACTTCAAACTCATCATCTGCTTGATTAGAAAAAGCTTGTTGTTCCCGGTCTTTCGAGCATACAACTGCTCAAGCTTGCTCCATAGTTTCATGGCATCATTCTCATCGCTTATGTGGTTGAGAACATTATCTTCCACCCATTGTGAATAAAGCCGCACACCTGATGATTAATCACTTCCCACTGCTTGTCGCTTTTATCTACCGGTTTCGTCGCATCGAACGCATTCGAATAATAATCCTTCACATATAGAAGGTCCTCCATCTTTCCTTCCAAACACGATAGTTCGACCCATTCAACATAACCATCCGACTAGAATTTCCTTCCATGACTTCGAACACGGCACCACAACACAACGCTATGATACCACTTTGTTGGGGCTGTCGAAAATCACGGGAACCAATATAATGACAATCCGCAACATAATAAAAATAACACCGGCACTTTTAACATGGAAAACCAGATTGGGAAAAACCACGGGATCGATCTCCCGATCCAAGGAAACAATCCATTATATACCGAGTTAGACGTATACAATGGACAACACCTCCCGAGAACGTCTCGAGGTAACACCAACCCAACAACACACCGAAACACTACACCGACGAGGCGAGCACACAACACATCGAGTTACAAACTCGGAACATCAACAATCATCGAGCGACGAGCTCAGAATACACGAAGAGATAGAAACGGGTTACCACCCAAAAGCGAAGAACCGAACAATCCGAGCCGGTAGATGTGTAGAGCACGTTGACACGAATCTCCCTCCGAAGTTTGGACGAAATCGGAGCACCGGATCGACGGGATCGGGACTTTTTCTTATCACTTTTTTTCTTCCTCTCTTATCTCTTTTCTTTCTGCCTCTGCTCGTTCCCTCTCTGTTATTTGGTAGTGTGTGTGCGTGTAGTATCTTTTTAATTTTTTTTATGTATAATAGATAAATGAGTTTGACCCATCTTCAGCCCAAAATAGATGGGCCGGATCCAACAAGTCTTTGCCGGGCCCATGAGATACACTCGTTACCTGCAAAATTAACTTCCAAATGACGAGCAGTAGGGGAGGATTCACGATTTCTTATTGTGAACGCCGCAATACAAATATGTATATTGGCTTTACAGATTGACTCACCAGAGAATAATAGATCTTTATTTGCATTTAAAAGAATTTATCTTTTGTCACAGATTTTTCCATTGAAACATAGGTATCTATGATCATAGAAAAAAAATTAAATTCGATAAATTCAAACAAATATCAATATTAAAAGGACAATGCAATGATAAATTTGACATCAAAGCTAGTTTTGTCTAATAACAAAATAATGATATAAAGCAATAGATGATGAAATGGCAATATTTGTTAGGAAAACCCCCTAAGGATATTAGAACATGAGTGGCTGAGCCCACATGCCAAAGATTCAAATGCTCCCAATAAAAACCGAACACCATCCCGGGGATAGACACAGTGAAAAGCTGCCCTTAAAACCCAAACACGAGCTCATTAAAGCAACGGAAACTGAATCCGTTTGAGAACAAATGTGATCTAATCACTTATACAAGCCGACTACAGGTTTTCGCCAAAGAGCATATATCGTTCAATTTTATCCTGCTTGAGTCAGTGCCATGATTTATGTCAAAGTCACTGGACTCGAGGCTATGATAGACTCGTGATGGAGGAAATTATCAAGCATCCTCCGTGGCTCACATGAATCACTTTACATGCTTCGACCGAAGACTTTGAAATTTGTCGTCCACGTGTGAGGATAAAAGTCACGGGTGTCGTCGGGTAAACTTTGAAACATATGACATTGCCTCATAATGAATAAAAATATTTCATTCATTAAGTAAATACAATGTTCGATTGTATGACATTCCAAGCACATTTCCTAACGAGTGGTGCGAGAATATAGACTGCAATATTTATTGGATTTTTCGTTTGGCAAATTATAAGATTGGATCATTAAGTATAACAGTTTTCGATTTAGTATCACTATGTTTTATAACTGGGAATTTTTTGTCACTAACTTTGTATCGAAACAAAATTAGGTCTCCAGTACATTTTCGGGTCATCAATTTCGTATGTCGAAACAAAATTGAGTATTCGGTCTATTTTTCAACAAAAAATGTCTTACAACATACGGAGTTAGTGAGATATTTTTGCAATTACTAAACATAGTGATCCAATTTAGTTTTGATATGCATAGCTAGTGACCCAATAATGTAGTGGAAATCCAATTTTGTTTCGACATACGAAGATAGTGATTTACATTTGTAATTATCAAACGTAGTGACCAAATTCCGAAATCAATATACTTAGTGACCCAATCATATATCCCCTAAATTAGTCTCCACCGAAACAAAGTAGCACATGGACCATATGTTTTCTTATTTAATATTTGATTTACACTTTTCTCCAGAAAAAATGCTTAGAAAGTCGATACACGAACATACATTATATTCTAGACAGACATTTTATTAGAGCAAACGCCGAGCCGAAAATCCGAAACCGACTTTCATTCAAAACTTGTAATCCTCGTATCTCAGAAAACAGTCCACCAATGTAACCTCCGCGCCCATGGCATAAGGGCACGTACTCGCCCACTCGACCACGGCTTCGTTCAAGCAATCCCTGCAGTCACTGCTCTGTGCCAATTCCTTGCTGCAAGTCGCGGTCCCGTAAATAGTTGTGTCTTGATACGTATTAGTCAACACGCTTTCGTAGTTTGGATCACTCGGAGCGTTCGATACCATCTGGTCGATCATGGTGTGTACGTTTATTCCATAAGGGCCGTCTGGTCCTCCGGGCCAGTCCGCCGTGTTGCATGATCCGTACGTGACGGTCGTGTTTGGAGCGCTTTCGACGACTGCGAAAAGTAGGAACGCGACTGCGATAATGATGTAAGGATTGCGAGTCATCTTTTTCTTGCTATATGATTCATATGATTATAAACTACTTCCTAATGCTATTTATTAGCCTCCGAATACATTGTTTTCCACGGTACTATTCTCTGCCGCCAATTAAGGAATCCATATTCTTCATCCTATCGATCTCAATGTAGTGTATTATATGCCGTAAAAATTATCGGGCATCCTTAAAATTCGATTGTGTTTGAGCATTACATGACAAAAGGGGTGGGTGATAGTTACAATTCACTCACAATATGACGTAAAAGAAAATATACCAACATACATCGCCGGACTAGTTCAAATATGAACCGAGGCGCCGATTTGTTACCAAAAACGAAAAGAAAAAACCAAAATTCACTCATCTGCTTTGTTATTCTCCGAAAATATATACGTAAGTACCATTGTACCGAATTGTTTTAGGCACCCATGACGTACAGTCATCAACTGCAAAATAACCAACAAATGATAATGAGTACTACGAATAAGTAGGAAAAGGTATAATTTGACTCTATGGTAATTAATATCACCTATAGCATATATTAGATATGAAAATAATACGTCGCAGGGACAATACCGCACTTGTTTCTCATCATATCCATATATATGATTTGATCATTCAACAATGGATTCTAAGCGGTAAAAGTATATTTCTTTTTCTTCGGGATCAAATAATTCCTATCTTAAGGAAATGATCCCATAATCAAATACGAGGTACTCAATGTTACTAAATCAAGAAGTTCAATCATCATAATCTTAAAAAAAAAAAGTTCCAAGTTTGAGCTTGTGTCGCTAGTTAATATACTTAAGGTCCTTAATTTCGTTTGCTTCAGTTCGTGCATTCAATTATGGGTTCCGAAATAAACGTTTTCCGAGCATGCACTCCGTACCTCCTAACTCGTATACGCTTTCTCAATTACACTAAAATAAATAACATATAGAGCTAAAACGATCCTGAAATCAACTTCCAAATAACATTTCACGGGTCTTTACTAAAATCGTATTAATACAGTTGACTTAAAATGAAAAGGAATTCTGAAGATGCGGATTGTTTTCTTCAACTCTTGAATCATCCGTCGACCTTCGTTAATAAAACGGATAGTTCTCATATCTCATTTTACAATCCACCATAGTGATCTGTGCACCAATAGCATAAGCACATAAATCGAAAATGGTTGCCTCAGCTTGACCCAAGCAACTGTAACAGTCGATTGTTGTCTTCTGTATGTTGCATGTAGCATATCCGTAAGCAACTGTCCCTTTGTATGTTCCAATTGTGTAATACTTGAAGTTTGGATCGTAGAAAGTGTAGGAAACCAAATCGTTGACTGTATCAGCAACATTTCTTCCGTAAGGGTCATTTGTGTTCCATGTTTTAGAATTGCATTCGACATCTTCGATGGTTGGATCAGGATCAGCTTCAACGATAACGATATTATTTGAAACTACCAGTAATTCTGCAAAAACGGTTATTAGGGAACATTTCAAACGAACTTCGGACATCTCTTCCTTCGTTTTTTCTGTTTCTCTTTTTTCAATATATCCGAATTTCATAGGATTGATCTCTTTAGGTCTAATTTATTTTGAAATATATAGTGCGAAATTGATGACATGTTTACCAACATTTGATCATTTGACGAGTAATGTTATAGTAAGTAACGTCAAGGTTTCTTGATTTACCTCGTGCTCGTACAACAACTATAACATTGAGCCGCTTGGATTATCTCACTTGACTAATTCAAAAGCGGCTTTCAATATAAAAAAAAATTGAGCACATCATTTCTTTGGTGTTTTACTTATTCGGATTTAGAGCTGATGCTCGAAACTTGAATAATTCGTTACTCTTTTTGAAAAAAATAAAATAAAATAAAATTCCACTTGATTGATCAGATTTCCTAAACTAATGTATCGCTGATTGATTTGGATATTCTGTGAGCAAATATATAAGGGGGTTTTGTTTGCAATGATCCAACATCACAGTGATACTCACATCACCGTGATGTGAGTACCACCCCGATGTGGATCAATGTGATATGTCATCATCGTGTTTGTTTTGGGTGATATTTTATTTTGCATATTAAGGTGATATAGGAATATTTTCTTTGTTTATCACAGTGATGTGGAGGGTGATCATGCTTAAATGTCATAATTAACAATACGGATAGTTAAAATGAATTAATATGTTCATTTTGGTGTGATATTTTACGGGATAATGATTAATGTTTCAAAATTAAGTATTAAGTATTTAACCATTTTTATATAATTCTTCAATATAATTCTTTTATTTTTTAAATCAATTATTAGTTACAAGTATATTATACAAAAAATTTCAAAAAAAATTCTTTATTTTATAAACATTAAATATATTTTTTTAAGATTTAAATATGCTAGTTATGAAGTTAAAAATGTGAATAAGGGTATATAATGAATTAATCTTAAGATATAAGGGGTAATTTTTGTCCAAAATAAAATTAGAAACATCACCCCATCACAATTCCTAGGGGTGTGCATTTTGCGATTTTACATCGTTTTCGATCAAATTTACACCGCAATGTTAAATGCGGTTTTATCTCAAAAAAAATTTAATTTGCGGTTTTAAGAAATAAAACCGCACATGCGGTTTGGGCGGTTGTGGTGCGATTTTACGGTTTTTAACTTATATATGTAATATGCTTATATCTTATCGAACGATCGTACTATTGCCTAGTGAATCAACCTTAAAATAATAAAAGTCTTAACAACATTGGAACAAAAATAATGCACAATAATCAAATCGTGAATATTTCAGTTTTCATTCCAACTCAGCCAATAGCCTAATGGTCATGGTGGATGCCTTACGGATTTGTAAGTTAGGTTGTGGGATCGTATCTTCCTTCGCACAATTCATTGAGTAGTCCCCATGGGGGTATAACCCATGACTATCGTTGTTAGGTGGGTTTGGGACATATTCATTTGGCACTGGTGATTAGTCACATCACTGCAATTAAGCCTCCGCCATGTCTATGTGGCGCAAGCCCACGCCGGTATTTAGGGGCTAGCCCATAGCTACATCGAGTGGCGATACCTCGAGAAAAAAATATTTCATTCCAATTCGAAGGCTAATTTGAATTTTAAATCTTAAATAGTAGGCCAATTTGTTATTAGGTGTTTGAACAATATCTATTTCAACGTTAATTAGTTGTGCACTAATATATTTGAACTTTCATTCTTATGTAAATATGATTTATAAAAAGCTCCAATTCTAGTTAATATATAGTTTTAATGGACTAGAACAAAATAAAATTAAATATAATTAGTAAAAATATATATAATATTAACGTATGGTACGGTATGGTGCGGGTTAGTAATTAAAATCAAATCGCGATTTGTGCAGTTAATAAGCGATGCGGTGCGGTGCAAGCGGTTTTTTAAAATCGTTGCACACCCCTAGTAATTCCCTTTATTTACCCACATTCCAAGGTTGTGTGTGACCGATGACCGCCTCCATGCAAGGTGAGAAACAAAAATTACTGTTGGGAAATCTGCGCCCTCATGTTCGTCTTTCGACGTAGATTAGTGGGTTGGGTGGTGATTTGGTTGAAGGTCGATCTTTAGGGTGTAAACGCACGGAAGACAGAGAATAAAACCACAAAATAGAAGATTTTTACGCGGCTCACCTCGAGATTGAGGCAACGGTTCACTCTATTGTTAATCCGATACCAGAGATGTTGGAATTTACGTTGTCCATTTTTGTTATGTGTTGGCCTGTAGAAATAATTAGGTGGGATGATTTGATCCTTAATAATTTATTTGTTATTGCCGGTCATTAAGCCTTAATGGACGGACTAATAACCCTTCTACTTATTGGGTCGGTTCCGTCTCTTACCCTACAAAATTATTACTCGCCTCTCTAGTGATTCTATATATAGGCCTTATGTTTAGCTTGTTTATTATAACTCACATTATGAGAATTCATAACGATAAAAACTCGTAACAAAGAGTTGTACATTTTGATCACGTACAATTATAAGCGTATATTACAAACGTTCATAACGATCGAATGGTATGCATAATTACTATAACGTGTGAGCCCTAAGAGAACTACACGGGGATACATCACCCTCCGTAGGGCGAAAGAGACGAAGATCCGGATCACGGAGTCTTTGGCGATGTCTGCGACCAACACAAGTAATACGTTAGTTTAAACTCATTTCGATCTAGTACACGAGAAGATCCGCTATACGGTGGTGATCTATTTTACGAAACCAAGAGCGCGTTACGGTGTGCTTCCGCACTCACGGCCGTAATCTTGCTTCCGAAAATGAGATTACTTCACGACACCGTGTTTAAGGGTCTTACGGTTACGGTGATAACTCGAGTATGGGATCGAGATTACGTAATTACCATCATCACCGAGGTCCATTAGATCTAACAAGAGATTACAAGTTTACAACTTACTCTCTAACTTTTATGTACAAAGATCGAGCTAATTCAACATATATTAGAAGATAAAAGACCTAAAGATTCTAGATGGGATCACTGGTTTCCATTTCATGTTCCAATATGGTGTTCCACTCACCAGATTGTTCCACGTATTAAAAAATTATTTAAATATAACACTTGTCACAATCTGGTAAGTGAAAATTGGAACATGGAATGAGAACATATGATCTCACACCAAAAGGTTCCTACTTGTTTTGCAAAACGTTTATAACTGTAATTCAAGAATACATGTCACAGCCTCTTGCTGGCAAGTCACGGCAATTTCAGGACCATCATATTCTGCTTGGTGGTTGCAGCCGTGTACGTCAACCTACCTTCAAATATTAATTGCGCGCTTTCAGCTTCGTCTCTGACAGGGGGGAAAGGTCCCGTAAAGATATGGAAAGAGCTAAGTTAAAAATATACCAGTAATGTTGTCCTTAATGTTGAACCAACATTCAGGAACAGAAAGTTTTAGCACAGCGGAAAGTTTCAAAACTTAGCAGTTAAAAACGATGGAGACACGATTTAAAATATGCAGCAAGTTAAATAACTTGCTACACGCCTTCAGGACAAAATTCCACTTCAAAGAATGGATTACAAAAAGTACAACTATCGAAAGATAGTAAACGCAACCTAGTAAAGAATCTAACGACTCTTCTAATCTTAGCACAGATACCTACGATCTATGAAAGGTAAAAACACTAGGTAAAGAACAGAAAGACGAGTATATGGTGAGAGCTCTCTCTTTTTCGTTTTCTTCTTTTTGGTCGCTCGTCGTACGTAATCTCCGTTAACATTGGTCGGGATCGGAGTCTTCTATTTATATGCTTCATCGCTCCGACTCTCTTCCTCCCCACGTTCTCCATGATCTCCAACACTTCACGTCTGAGATAATGCGTCGACTCTTTCAGCCACGAGCTCCACTTCTCCTATATTTAGTAAGCATCTTGACTTGGTCGATCACGCATCCTATTTTTAGTTTCTACTTCATTCCACTCTTGTTTGAACAACTCCAACACGTACGTTGCTTCTGCACACAATTAACAAACTCCACAATAATAGGGAAGAAACGGGTTTTGGGTTTGAAAGACAAAATCAAGGTTGGATTAAGTCCGAGTCAATCGATGTTGACTAGAATGTTGAGTCCACGTTGTCAATGTCAACATCGCAACTGTTGAGTTCACATTGCCAATGTCAACATTAACAATCTCCGCCTTTTTGTCTTTCTTCCCAAAACCAGTGCAGAGCTAAATCCTACGAAGTTCCAGTTCAGTGAACTTCAAATCACATAACTCCCCCTGAAAGCAACACGTAACTTAGAACACAAAATGGATTAATATATTATAGCATCAATACATAGCCATTAAAGAGGTTCTTGATCACATCTGCAAAACAGAAAAATAAACACACAAAAACAAAAAACAAAGTCTGCATGCAAAAACAGAAAAACAGTCAAGCACATAGACAGCTAAAACTGAAGACTCATAATCGAGTCATCTGAAGCAGCATCCTTCTCAGCTTCAGCATCCATTCCAGCAGCAGCTTCCTCTTCACCAGCAACAGCACCAGCAGCATCACCAACTTCCTCATCCATAGCACTAGCCCCAGGAGCTTCCTTAGCTCCAGTAGCTCCAGCAACTCCCCCTGAGTTTGAACTTCCAGCTCCAGCATCCACGTCAGCACCTTGTTCAGCTCCTTCCTCTGCACCAGCTCTATCTCTCCCTTTTTGGGAAGAGAGCAAACCTCGAAGAATCTCCCTCTGACTGATCAGAAAGGCTATAGTGTCGTCCAGACACTTGATCTCTTTCTCCAGGTTGGTTGTTGAGGATGATGTTGAACCAGCATTGGTATCAACATCCTGAGCTCCAATCCATGGCAGATCTATCACTTTGTTGTGCCCCGTAACATGGTGGATTGAGATGGTAAATGATGACTTCTTGTGCTCGACATAGCCTCTTCTCAGTGGCTTGAAACCTCCACGAAGTAGTACCGACCAAATGACAGAGGGGAAAGGGAGAATGCCACGCCCAACTTTTTCTGCTTGGTAAGCAATTTGATTGAGAATGTACTCTTCCCAATTGATGGGGAGATTATTACCCAAAGCATATGAGTTGTGCCATTGACTCAGTCACTCTACTATCGTTTGCCGTAGGCAACCAATTATATATCGCAATTTTGAATAGCACAGAGTAGAGTGAGGTCAAGAAAGTGGCAGAAAAATTCTTCTCCCACTTAGTAATCCTACCCCCGGTAATGAAAGTGACAACCTCATCTATATCACTTTCACTAAAATGATCTACTTGTGGAGTTTCTAAGAGTTCATTGATTAGCCGGGAAGAACAATCATATAGCTTATTGCGCAAGAAAATCTTACCATACTTCCTAGAGTTGGCCTAATTCAAGGAAGGAGAGAGATTAGCGTATACCTCGCGGAAACCTATGTCGGAATAGGTCCCCATACCTCTAACTGCCTTCCCCAAATGCCGGAATTCCAGGAACTGAAGCATGTCATACTTCCTGAAGCTGTTAATGTCTACGATCCTTTCAACTCGATGAGTTTTTGAGTTGAAGGAGGACCATAGGTCTTCGTGTTTCTTGGAGTAGAACTTCCTGGGAGTTTGAGTGATCTCCCAGTCTGAGCCTTCGGGCAGGTCATCATCTGCCGGAAATGTTGAGGGTGGAGTTGTTTCAGCATCAACATCAATAGAAGTAGGATCCTCTTGTGGAGCAGGATCTGCAACCTTTTCCTTCTTCGTGGGTCGAGGGTTTGGACTCTGTGGCCTCTTCCCCATCTTCTGCTTCAGTTGGTTGAGTATTTTACACAACGGTTCTGTATCAGAAAATTCCTCTTCCTCTTCTTCCTCTTCTTCTCCTGTTTTTTCCTCTTCTTTCTCACCTTCTTCTTCTTCTTCTTCTGAATTGGTTGTTGACTCCACCAGAATAGGGTTGAAATCTTCATCCGAGCTTTCTGATTCGTCGCTTGACAAAATGTTGTCATCACTTGATGACGAACTCAACGGAGGCGTTGGGCTTGTTGCAGCAGCATCGTTGCGTACAGGCGACGCGGCTCCAATAGGTAATGGTGCCCCATAAATCACCATAGCTAATGGGTTTGTCTCGATTAAAAGCTCGCCAGATGTTGTATCAACATTCTGCGACTCATTGTTGGGTGAACTTGCCATAGTAGAAGTTTTAAACTCGACGCAAGAAGATGAATGCGAAATTTTTGAAATGAGAATTCTTAAATTGCAGAGAGAAAAACAGAGAGAGTAAATCAGATAGAATGCAAATAGGTTTAATGTGATGTGAAAGATGATGCAGGCCGAGTAAATATAGATGAAAGACTGTAACGGTAAAAGAAAATTTTGTGTGATGAAAGAGTCAAAAAGTAACCGTTAGAGAGCTTTGATAGAATAATAATAAAAATAAAATTTTTACTAATTCCGAGTAGAATTCATGCTCTAACCGTTATTTGTTGAGAAAAATGTGGAGAGTGGATAAGGTGTGGTAATTAAAAATATCGTGCAAAATATGATCATAACAAAAATTATGTCGAGATCGAGTGCACTAACCGTTTAGGTGATCTCGAGGAACGCATGAACCAAGTGAGGATAGCTGATCTTCTTCTAATGCAACATGCGAGATATCAATACTAGACACGACATATTACTTATATGTATACCTAAAATCTATAACACATAGAACATAAACGGAAAATATTGCATGATCAAAATGACTAGTCACAAATGTTGCTCAACATTTAACCCAACATTCTCAACACGACTTCCTTCATTTTCTGTTCAACACCCTAGATCACACTTTTCTTTCATTTTCTGCCCTTATCTCACCTTTATTATTGATATAGAATATTGTGCACTGCTCTAGAATGATTTCCAGTTCATCAAGGTTCAGACATTCTTGCACGCATAGAATACATCGTCACCGCGAATGCCGTGCATCTAAGGATCTTAATATTCTGAACCTGTATCTTGAAAAGGATCATTAGCATACTAGTGCTTTAGGGAGTGAGTCATTTCAGAAAATGGACATTAGATCAAATATCGAAACAGTAATAGTCATATATGAAATATGCCAATGTTGATCCAAATGTTGGACCAACATTTATTGACTCTGACAGAGACCTATAGACTTCTTCAGGCTTGAGAACCTTTCGAAGTCTAACGCTTTAGTGAAAATATCAGCTAATTGATTCTTAGTATCAATATGCTCTATTTTCACTAACTCTTTCTCAACTATATCTCTCAGAAAATGATGTCTAATGTCTATATGCTTAGTCCTAGAATGCTGTATCGGATTTTTCGAAATGTTTATGGCACTAAGATTGTCACAATACATAAGCACGTTTTCGCTCTCTAACCCATAATCACTTAACATACTCTTAAGCCATATAAGTTGTGTACAACAGCTACCTGCTGCCACATACTCAGATTCGGCCGTAGAGAGGAAAACGCAATTTTGCTTCTTACTAAACCAAGACACTAAATTATTACCTAAGAAGAAGCAGCCTCCACTTGTGCTCTTACGATCATCTTCATCATCTGCCCAATCGGCGTCACTGAAACCAACCAAAGTAATGTTAGTATCTTTTGAAAACCATAAACCAAGGTTACACGTACCACTCACGTATCTCAAAATTCTTTTGACTACGTTAAAATGAGAAACCTTTGGTTCAGCCTGATATCTCGCACATACACACAAACACTATACATTATATCTGGTCTACTCGCAGAAAGGTATAATAAACTGCCTATCATAGAACGATATAATGTTGGGTCAACATTCTCCCCAACATTATCTTTGCTTACCTTCTGTGTAGACCCCATAGGAGTTCGCATTACCTTTGCACTATCTAGACCGAACTTCTTCACAGTGTTCTTCGCGTATTTCTCTTGACACATAAAAATGCCATCTTTGCTTTGTTTCACCTGTAGACCTAGGAAAAATGTTAGTTCGCCGATAATACTCATCTCAAATGTGGAATTCATAGCTTGGATAAATTCATCCGACATAGATCGAGATGTTGATCCGAAGACTATATCATCCACGTATATTTGAGAGATTAATACATCATTACCAACTCTTTTCACGAAAAGAGTTCTATCGGCTTCGCCTCTAGCAAATCCAAAATCTAAGAGAAACGAAGTTAGCCTACCGTACCAAGCTCGAGGAGCTTGCTTTAAACCATAAAGAGCTTTTTGTAACTTATACACATGATTAGCATGGTAAGGATCTTCAAAACCTTTCGGTTGCTCAACGTAAATTTCTTTATCAATATATCCATTTAAGAAAGCACCATTAACATCCATCTGGTGTAGGGTAATGTTGAGCCAACATGCGATAGCAAGTAAGAGTTTAATAGATTCTAATCTTGCTACGGGGGCAAAGGTTTCATCAAAGTCTATACCCTCAACTTGGGTATAGCCTTGGGCAACTAATCGAGCTTTATTTCTAATAACATTTCCGTACTCATCAGATTTGTTCTTAAAGATCCACTTAGTACCAATGACGTTTCCGTCACTTGGTCGTGGAACCAAAGTCCAAACCTGATTTTTATCAAATTGAACAAGCTCATCTTGCATAGCATTGATCCAAAAACTGTCTTTGAGGGCTTCAAGAACGTTTTTTGGTTCAATTTCAGATACGAAACAATTAAACCTTACCTCGTTGTATACGGAAGTCATGCATACATTTTTCACCATTGATCTATAATCTCTTCGTGGTTTATCTCTGGTCTTCCTTCCTTCATCCAGTCTGCCAATGATCTGATCAGAGGGGTGAGACTTCTGAATTCTAGCAGGGGACTCTCTCTGAACATTTAGAGTTTCATCTTCTGTGTCCTGTTCAGGAGCTAATGTTGAGCCGGATGTTGACTCAACATTGTTAGCTTCCAGATCCTCTGCTGAACCAACCGTTGGTACTACGTCTGCAATGTCAACTTGAGGAGTATTTCTGCTAATGTCAGCGGATTAATCAAACACAATATTAACAGATTCCTGAATAGTTTTCAATCTAAGATTGTAAACACGATAAGCACGACTATTAGTAGAATATCCCATAAATATGCATTTGTCACTTTTCGAATCAAACTTAGTCAAATACTCACGATCATTCAACATATAGCAAGTACATCCAAACACGTGAAAATATTTAACCGTAGGCTTCGTACCCTTCAATATCTTATAAGAGATTTTCTTTGTCCCAAGACGAAAGAAAACTCTATTGGAGATATGACAAGCCGTGTTCAATGATTCCGCCCAAAATCTTTTAGAAAGACTCTTGGTAGCATTACACGGGCCATTTCCTGAAGAGTTTTATTCTTTCTTTCGACTACCCCATTTTGTTGGGGTGTCTTAGGAGAAGAAAACTCATGGATAATACGTTTTTTGTCACAAAATTTTTAAAAGATTGATTTTCAAACTCTCTACCATGATCGGACCTAATACGAAAAATGGGAGCACAAAAGTTGTTTTTGATCATGGCACAAAAGGTTTTGAAAAAATCAAAAGTTTCAGATTTTTCCCTAAGAAAAAATATCCATGAAAACCTAGAAAAGTCATCAACTAAAACATATGCATATTTTCTACCACCTATGCTGTCTACTTCCATATGACCCATTAGATCCATGTGAAGCAGCTGAAAGCAGTGGGCAGCTCTAAAATGTTGAGCAATATGTTGGTCAACATTATGACTGACATGCTTCTGCTTGCCTTTAAGACATTGCTCACAAATAATCTTTCCACAATCCTTAAGATTGGGAATACCTCTGATTGCCTCATGCCGAATCAATTGTTCTAAGGTTCGATAGTTGACATGACCCAATTTATGATGCCAAAGAACAATGTCATTTTCGGTTTTTGACATCTTACATACCTCTTTTCTGTCATCTTTATCACCAACTTGATATCAATAATCACTAGACCTTCTTCCTGCCATCACACACAAGTTTTTATCATTAAAAACTTCACAGCATTCTCTATTAAACCTTACCTCAAGATCGTCATCACATAGTTGACTTATGCTAATGAGGTTAGCAATCAAACCATCAACATGGAGGACATTCCTTAGAGCAAGAAAACCAACCACATTTAGTTTACCTCGTCCGAGAATTTTTCCTTTCGCTCCTCCTCCAAAAGTAACCGTACCGTTACTTAAGGGAGTGTAGTCGATCAAGTGATCTTTAGTACCTGTCATGTGTCGTGAACAACCACTATCGAAGTACCAAGATCCTGAAACGTTAGCCTTCAAGGACGTGTAAACAACATTGCAAAGAACTGTTTCGTACCCATGCTTTCTTCTGAACTGATGGACTCCAAAAAGTTGAATTCTGATTCATAAAACCAGACCCAATGTTGTCTGAACCACCTCCAGATATTTTCTTCAACACTGATTTCTCAATGTTGGAGTGAATGTTGGATGGTTTTTCAGTCAACATTTTCTTTTTGGATATCATATCTTTCAGTTTCCAGCAATAAGGTTTAATATGTTCAAGTTTAAGACAAAAATGACACTTAAAACTTCTAGACCTGGACTTGGATGCAGAATGCTTAGTCTTTTTAGGATGTGTCTTGAATCCTAGACTGTGATTAGAAGAATTAACAAAAGAAAGTACATCGTCAAGTGTGGTCCTACCTTTGTTGATTTTAGAGAAGGTGTCCGAAGCCTTATTGACTTGCGTTTGAAGCTTGTCAATCTCTTTATCCTTTCTGGTCAGCACGGCTTCCATCTTGCTCATTCCTTCAAGCAAGCCATTGATCACCTTTTCATTGTTTGCATTTTCCTCAGTCAACACTTGAACGGAGTCCTTCAGTTTTGAGATTTCCTTCTTTTGATTCGTCCACTCTGCGTACAACAGTTTGTACATTTCTTCCAGTGATTCATCATCCTTAGCATGTTCTACACAATCTCCTGAGTCATCTAACAACAAAGATTCATCAAAATTATTTGATTCATCGTAATAAAAAAGAATATAATGTTCAGATGTTGATTCCAGTGTTGAATCAACATCCGTTACCACATTAAATCCAGTAAGATGTTCCTCATCCTCGTTGTCAGAGAAGGTTAGAATTGAAACTTTAGTCACTTGGGCGACCTGATGCGTATTCCTAGATGGCACGTCATCTTCGTCAGTTAAACTGACCCAATATCCTTTTCCATACCTGCGAAGAGTGTTAGCACATTCATTTGCAAAATGACCCCAGCCTTTACAAGCATGACATTGGACCGAGTCCCTGTCAAGTTTGTCGGCTTTCGCTTTATCAGCAGAGTTTCTTCTGTTGAAAGAGCGATTAGGAGTGGATTAAGACTCTTGAGTGTTGAGTACATTCTTGAATGTTGGACCAACATTCAACTCTGTCTTATTTTTCAGTAACCTTTTGAATTTCCTAACAATCATAGTCATATCCTCATCATCGTCTAGCTCAACATCAGATTCAACACCTGATGGTTGCGAGACTAAAGTAAGACTTTTACCCCTAGACGCATTTTTCTGAACCTCGAGATTAGTCTCGTAGTTCTTCATAATGTTCATGAGGGTATTGAAGTCGAGTGTGGCCAGATAGTGGGCTTCCTCTACAGCTGCCACCTTCACGTTGAACTTCTCCGATAGTGACATGATAGCCTTAGAATTCAACACTTTGTTAGAGATAGGTTCACCTAGGCTATGACACTCGCTAGAAATATTCAAAATTTTTCCGAAGTAAGTTGTAATATCTTCATCGTCCCTCATACGAAGGTTTTCAAATTGGCTATTTAAAAGACGTAGCTTCCTATCTTTAACGCTCGCATCACCCTCACAATACCTTTGCAACATATCCCACGCATGTTTCGCATTGGTACAGTTTTGGATGATTTTGAACATAAAAATATCGACGGAAGAAAAAACGGCATGTAAGGCTTTTTCGTTAAAATCGGCTGCTGCTCTTTCAAGAACAAACCATTCGGTAATAGGTTTGTCGAATACTTCTCCATCAGCATCTTGAAGGGTTTTAGGAGGGGTATAACCGTTAAGAACCAAATCCCAAGCACGAGAGTCAATCGACTTTATGCATTGTCTCATTCGGATTTTCCAATAGGCGTAGTTCGATCCGTCTAGGACGGGAACTTTGCCAAAATAGTTTGAGCTTAAGGCATCCATATCTAGGATTAAAAACGCTTAGTGTATCAAGCGGTCGCTCTGATACCAATTTGACAGGGGGGAAAGGTCCCGTAAAGATATGGAAATAGCTAAGTTAAAAATATACCAGTAATGTTGTCCTTAATGTTGAACCAACATTCAGGAACAGAAAGTTTTAGCACAGCGGAAAGTTTCAAAACTTAGCATTTAAAAACGATGGAGACACGATTTAAAATATGCAGCAAGTTAAATAACTTGCTACACGCCTTCAGGGTAAAATTCCACTTCAAAGAATGGATTACAAAAAGTACAACTATCGAAAGATAGTAAACGAAACCTAGTAAAGAATCTAACGACTCTTCTAATCTTAGCACAGAAACCTACGATCTATGAAAAGGTAAAAACACTAGGTAAGGAACAGAAAGACGAGTATATGGTGAGAGCTCTCTCTTTTTTGTTTTCTTCTTTTTGGTCGCTCGTCGTACGTAATCTCCGTTAACATTGGTCGGGATCGGAGTCTTCTATTTATATGCTTTATCGCTCCAACTCTCGTCCTCCCCACGTTCTCCATGATCTCCAACACTTCACGTCTGAGATAATGCGTCGACTCTTTCAGCCACGAGCTACACTTCTCCTATATTTAGTAAACATCTTGACTTGGTCGATCACGCATCCTATTTTTAGTTTTCACTTCATTCCACTCTTGTTTGAACAAGTCCAACACGTACGTTGCCTCTGCACACATTTAACAAACTCCGCAATAATAGGGAAGAAACGGTTTTTGGGTTTGAAAGACAAAATCAAGGTTGGACTAAGTCCGAGTCAGTCGATGTTGACTGGAATGTTGAGTCCACATTGTCAATGTCGACATCGCAACTGTTGACTCAAATGTTGAGTCCACATTGCCAATGTCAACATTAACAGTCTCCAAAAGTGTTGCATCGCTTCGGTACTGTTAAATTAAAGATTCCTTCGTGAAACCAATTGGTGATATGAGGAGAAATCTCTTTCATATTCAGTCGGGTGAAATTAATTTTTCAATGTGGGATAAATAATCTCAACACGCCCCCTCACGTATGGCACGATTCAAAGCCTAACATGTTGACATATCAAATAGGGTGACAGTGAGTCAACCAAGTGTGATAGCACGCAGATCAAACCCGCTCTGATACCATGTTTAACTGGGGGTTTCTTCTAAAAACAATTCGTGATAAGAGGAGATACTTCTTTCATTTATATATTGAGTGATGAAATTAATTTTCTGATGTGGGACAAATAATATCAACAAGTACCACAACTCCACGGCCGTAAAGAAATCTGAGACTTCATCTGTGGCTTCAACTTCCAGGTTCGTACGGCCGTGAAGGCCATTGATTGTTGCTGTGAATCGTGGCAGCGAGCTCGATTTTCATATCCGTCTTATTTCGATCCTTCGACGCCGAATTCTCGAGTTTTGGGGGACCAGTTCCCAACAATTACGAAGAACTTTGGTTCATTGGAACTCGAGCTTAGACTATTATAATTTTTAAACAAAAACAATAATGTTTTGATATGCGGAATTCTTAATTGAGTTTATGCGCATGCAAGCTGCTTGTAGTACGTAGACGACGTAAATCAGTGTAGTTTCGTCGGCAATCAGTGGAAATCGGAGTTGAATGTTACTTTCTATGGGCGTAAAGATTTAAACTCATCGTTTTAATATTCTTTGGTCGCCTGCTTGCAGACTATTCTAGGGAAATTCTATTGGAACCGCTCATATTACTATATACGCTCCCTATTTATTAGTTAAAATAAATGTATTGACTTGTTCAATTTTCAAGACAATTTCTTTTACGTTTCTCTCGACATCTTTATTATTTTTAATTGAAAAATAAATTTTAATATTTAACATGCAATAAAGATTGCTAGTAAACATGCAATAAATGCCACGTAACTTTCCATAAAATTGAATTTAAATATTTAAAATGTCTTAGCGTCAGAATTTCTTTCTACTTATATCTGTTCTATCTTTGATAAATATGTTACATTATTCTTTAATTATTGTTTGAGTTGACTACTATTTATATTTCTTATTTCAATATTTATTTAATTATATCTAAATATTTTAATAAGAAATATATTTATATGAATATTTTTATTAACATAAGTTAAATATTAATATGGACAGATTAGAAAATATTAATATTTGCATGTAAAGTTTAAAATTGTAAATTTAAATTTTTAAAAAACGATTAATAAATTAATAAAGTAAAAATATCTGGAGCAAATGAGGTACTAAGTATTGTTGAATTCGATGCTTAATGAAAACATAAAATATTAAATTACTACATGGAATTATTGTTAATCATCGTTGAGATATTGTATTGAGCAAATTTACAAATTCTAAGGTTTTTTTTGTTAAAAGAGTCCGCTCAATGCATTCTTTGGGCTATACTATTATTTTGGGCTGGAGCAGATTGAAGTTAAAAGCCCATCATCATGAAGCTTCGAAGGGAATAAATTGTAGAGCGGAAGAACTTCAAATAATAAGAAGAGGCCCTCATTTTTTACCCTATTAATCTTTAATCTCTCTCAGCCACATAAATACTTTGTCCTTGATAAAAAACCCTAGATTACCTCGTTCTCATTCTGCTGATTATCGGAAGCCTACCTAGGGTTCTTAGTGACCTTATTTTGCTTCTTCAACCATCTTTTATGCTTCTAGCTTTTTTACCTTCCTTCATCGTCTCTTAGCTCGTACGAAATAGACTAGTCGCCATCTTCGTAATCCAAGGTCCAGGAATTACGGCTGAAGCAACAATTTTTCTCTGTTTGTAAAGATAAGTTCTATCTTCCGCTGTTTCTGTTTCTCCACTGGTTTTGTGAACTGCTTGTTGATCTTGCTGTAGATTTGTGTTAGTTCGCTTGTATTTTTGATGTTATATTTGACTGCAATTTTTAACATTTTCATCTCATGGAGGGGGTGTGAATAGCAACACCCACTATTCTATTTGTAATGCGAGATGAAAGGAGACTACATTGATTCCATAGTATTTGTAAAACACGGTTTTCTTTGTTATATCACGATAAAACCAATATATATATATATATATATATTTGGCATTCTCCTACGGGAGGGGAATTATTATTTACTCACATGCAAGTTCCCCATAGTGCACATCTCTTAGGGACATATATAATTTAGAGTTAATAACATATAACTCACATGTGCAATGTGAAGGTGGGGTCCCGATATGGATGTAACTAAGTAGCAAAATGTAACCTAAATGTTGGAACTAATGTTGATGAAACATTCATTCCAACACAAAAGCGCACAGCGGAATATGTAAATTACTTAGTGACAAAAACTGATAAACACGAGATGTAAATTTTGCAGCAAGTTATAAAAACTTGCTGCGTGCCTCAAGGCGAAATTCCACTATAAAGATGGATTATAAAAACAAGCCTAGAAAAGGAAACGAATCCACAGAGATTCTACCAAACTACAAAGTCTTTCGACTTTTGCAAAATAGAAATACTAGGCTAAAAGAATCTCTGGTAATGGCTCAAACTTTTCTCTTCGAATCTCATATCTCTCGCCATTACTCAATGGTTAAGTGAAGTCCCCTTTTTATAAATCTTCGACTTTGACTACTTCACAATAGACTTGGTCGCCTCAACTAACTTCCACAACGTCCTCTAAGATTGGAGAGTCCGTTGAGAGTAAATTCGGATCAGCTCAAAATGACTTGGTCTTAACTTGAGCTCCAATCTTCCTATTTTTAGTATGCTTCCACTCCTAATTTCGCTCCAGCTTATCCACACGCAATCCACACGTTTTGAATCATTTCATACCTTATTCATGACCTGCATGATACTAATAAAAGCCACGTTATCCATTAAAACGTATTTTGGGCATGAAAGATAAAACAGAAGTCGGACACATTCTCAGACAACAATGTTGACTGGAATATTGTCCCAACATTATCAATGTTGATGTCTTTAACATTAACACTGTGAAAAATAAGGATCAAAATCTCCATGATTCGAAAATAGCGTAAAATTTCATTCTTGTCATTTTTATCACTAAACTGGGGGATACAAATACTAATTTAATAGACAACACAGGGGGTGCGATGCTAAATTTTATACAAGACAGGGTACATTGCTAAGTTTTAAACAATACCGGGGGTACGATGCTAAGTTTTTAGACATCACAAGAGAGTATCGTGCAATAAAAAAATATAAAGGTTTTTATTCTTATTTTTTAAACCACATGTGTGTTATATGTTACCTTATAATTTAAGGCAATTGGTGTTGCAGTTGAAATAAAGTTGGAATTTGAGGAAATACATCCAATTATTTTATGGTAATCTAGAACGACAAATGACAACTATCCCTAATTTTTTAAAGGAGAATATCCAAAATGGCCCCCCATGTTTGCCCTATAGACCAATTTAGTCCTCGATGTTTCGCGTGAATCACTGATGTTATCGATTTTGAACCAAATTGGTCCCCCGTTATGTTTTCCGTGGATAAAATATGCCAAATGTCGCTACCGTATAGGCCGGAGGGCTTCTCTCTCCTTAAAAACTTAAAATAATAATTTAGATTGAAAAAAAAAAAGAGAGAGAAAAGAAAAATAAATTAAAATAATAAATTAAAATTTTTATATAAAAATATAAAATTAAAAAAATTAGTTTTTTCGTTCTTATTTATTAAAAATTTAAAAAATTATTTGAAAATAAAAAATATATATAAAAATGTAAAATAAATACAATAAAATAAAAATAATTTATTTTTTGTTTTACTGATTTATGAAAAAATATATTAAAAATAAAAAGAATAAAAATAAAAATATATTTCTAAATTAATTTTATATTTATCGTTTTATTATAAAAATACTAAAAATATTTAATAAAAAATAAAATAAAAAATAAAAAATATAATTTATATAAGTTATAAATACGAAAAAATTGAAATAAATAAGTTAAAAAACAGGTGTATGGGGACACGGATTGTTATTTTTTAATAAATAGAAAAATTATATTTTTTATTTTTTATTTCGTTATTTTTTAGATTTTTTATTTCGTTTTAATAAGTAACATATTTTATATTTTCTATTATAATTGTTAATTTTAATAAATAAATAATTTTTTTTTTTATATTCTTATTTTCCATTTTTTATTTTTTATTTATTTTTAATAAAAAGGTAAAATAAAACATATGTTTTTTTTTCATATTAAATTTTCAATAAATAGTAAAACGAAAAAAATAATTTTTTGTTTTTAAATTTATTAATTATTTTTAATTTATTTATTTCTCGTTTGGGTTAGAGAATTCTTTTTTCTTTTTTCCTTAATCTTAATTTATTATTGTTTTAAGTTTTTAAAGAGGGAGAAACCCTCCGGCCAATACGGTAGCGACACGTGGCAATTCGGTTCAAAATCGATAACATATGTGAGTAAATTGGTCCACGTGAAAATCGGGGACTAAGTTGGTAAATGGGCCAGCCAAATATCAAGGACCATTTTAAGTATTCTTCCTTTTTTCTATTATTTTATCAGCATCCGGTGGATGAAACATGTTATGTGAAACACAAACTTGGCATAGAGAATCTCATGCTACTCTAGTTAGATCCTCACAAATTAATTTTTTCTTCTCACATGCTTGAAAATGTTACAAAATTACAATTACAATAAAAATCTCATTTATTAAACATTTTACTCTTAGAATTAAAATAATATATAATTATATATTATTGCAAATAATACTAATAATAGGCCATACGAATGGAACCAATGTGTATAACAACTGCCTGATCACATAAAAAGCATTTCGCAATTTCTTTGTCACCTCCTAGAGAAATATCTATTATAAAAGCAACTTATTGTTACCTTCCGCACATGCAAAAATTTATTTTTCGTTCCAAAGTGAAGAGCAAAATCAACCTGCATATAATTTGATCATTCAACGATGATACTAAATGCGAAAAGGATACTTCTCGTATCGCTCGTAGCAGTCCACCATCACGACCTCTGCGCCAACGGCAAAAGCACACATGTTTGCTAGAGCATCGCCGGCCTCGTCTAAACAGGCGGTGCACTCGTCTTGAGTCAGTGTAGGTTCGGTGCATGTTGCGTATCCGTAAGCAATTGTTCCATAATAATTGTTGGTCTTGTACAATTCTCTCGTCGGTTGAGCGGGAACTTGGGCCGATAAATAATCGAGCAAATTGTAGACATTTTGTCCGTAAGGGTCATTTGTTTCCCACCTATTGTCGTTGCACTCAATGAACGTGATGGTTGTGTCTGGATATGCTTGTGAAATGACCAAGATATTGCTTGCAATAAGCAGAGTTAATCCAAGAAGTAGGGTTAATTTAGAACTGGTGCTTGAAACGGGAATCATTTCGTTACTAAGGTTTTTTTTTTTAGAGGAGTTATTGGTTATAGATAATTTATTACACTAATGTAATGATGGCTGGTTTTGATATATATATATATAAGAAGAACGCTTTTGTCTTTACAATTTCGAGACATTATTTCCTTCTCGTAGTTTCAGGTAGGCGTTTTCCTCTATGCAATTCTCTTTCCGACAGTTGTGCCGAGCGGATAACCGATCTCCATGTAAGGTAGGAAAGAAAAAACAGAAACTACGAGTAACTTTTGTTCGAGCCGAATGTATTATATATATATATATATCATTTTTATTTTTCTTCTTTTTCGACATCTACTTGCCAACGTAGCACTTTTTTTGTTTTTTAAAATTTTACCCTTTGTATGTATAATATAATAGGCAAAGTTATAAGATTGGAACACTGAGTATATCCGTTTTCGAATTCCGGTCACCATGTTTGATAATTGCAAAAAATATGTCACTAGCTTCGTATGTCAAATCATTTGTAATTTTGCTCTCGGGCTTACACTTGCGATTCCAGCATACCCTTGAGCGATAACCATCAACTTCTACCACTATTCTGTTGGAATATATCTCTTATATTATCGAAGTGTAGGTTCAGGCGTGAAGCTTCTTCACTGCTCTAAAACTCTATTTCAAGAACTCTCTCTTGTAGCTCAAAGGGTTCAACAACCTCTTCCAAATTTTCTTCATGTGTTTTAGGAGCAAGAGAAATGAAGTATTTATAGAGTGATCAATCAACTCAAGGGACTCCTCATTGAAGAGTCATGTTCATAATCATTCAAGTACTCATTCATGAGCCATATACATTCTCTATTAGGACTCAAATTTTTGCTAGTTTAAGAGTCATTTTTATTCTCATTTAAGAGAAATAGAAACCAAGAGTCATGTGTCTCTACACATTATTTGATAAGAATCCAATGACATTATATTGACATTAATTGTTATATATATATATATATATATATATATATAACAATCCCTCACTCATTGGACTCTTGTCAAATTTCTCGATCGCCATGGAAAAAGTACACTTAAGTCATGGTGTTCTCAACAAACTATGAACCATAACCTTAGACAATTGAGAATTGATTCACTAGGAAAGTGGTGAAAATAATTTTCTATGAACCACCAACCATATTGTAAAACAGAGGTCACAAAGTCATGATGTTTTTCCTATCTCCATTTCATACGCGGTTGGGCGCCTCTCTAGCCATGCGCATCCCTTTTAAATTTCGAGAAAAGCTTTAGAAAACTTAGCCTTGTTTCCGTAGAGGCGGCCACACATATCTTTTCTTATAGGTGAACAAACATTTAAAGAACTCATTTCCTTAAGTCATCAACATATGACTTTGTTCATTAAGAGTCGAACTCAACCTTACACTTAAAATTTCGAGCTTCTCTACAACATAGGTATGGAATTTTAGGGAATAAGCTCCAGCATTAACATGTGATTCGTTCTTACCTATATGAACATTTTTTCATGGGATATCCATTCATCAAGGTTAGGTATCCGCACACACTAATGATCAAGTGGCACAAGTCCCATACCCCTCGTTGATTTCTCAATTAAGACTCTCCCTAAGGGCTTAGTTAGAGGATCGGCCAAATTTACCTCTGACCTCACGTAATCAATGGAAATTACCCCATTTTTCAACAATTGCTAAATCACATTGTGTCTTAAGCGAATATGTCTATTTTTTCCATTACGTCTTATTTTTTGCTATTGCAATTGCTGCTTGACAATCACAATGCATAGATATAGAGGTGATCAATCTCTTATCAATTGCAATGTCACTAATAAAATTTTTAAGCCACTCGGCTTCCACACAAGCAAGTTCTAATGCAATGAACTCTGAATCCATTGTAGAACGAACAATTAAAGTTTTTCAAGAGGATCTCCAAGCCACGGCTCCTCCTCCCAAAGTGAACACGTATCCATTTGTGGATTTCGTATCTTCAGAACTGAAATCCAATTTGCGTCACTGAAGCCTTCAATTACTTCAGGAAAACCACTATAAAAAATACCATAATTTACAGTGCCTCTAATATAGCTCAATAATCTTAGCATGACTTTCCAGTGCGTTTCACCAGGATTTCTAGTATATCTTCCTAGCCGTGAAACTGCATACGCCAAATCAAGCCTTGTGAAATTTTCTAAATGCAATAGGCTTCCGATTAATTGAGCATAAGTAGTTTGTGCCTCTGGAGCACCTCGATTTTTCTCAAGATGCACAGTTGCATCAAAAGGAGTCGATAATGGTTTAAGATCAAAGTATCCAAATCTTTTCAATACTTTTTCTGCATAGTGATCTTGTATCAATAAAATACCCTTTTCTTTTCTTATAATTTTAACACCAAGAATGACTTTCGCTTCTCCCAAGTCTTTCATATCGAATTTCTTTGATAAGATTCTTTTGTAGCCTTGACCACACTCAAAACAAGTGCAAACAATCAGCATGTTATCAACATAAAGAGCAATGATTATACAATGGACATTCTCTCTTTTTAGATACACACATCGATCAACTATCGAAGCAAAACTTTCATTCTCTAGTGTGTTATCTAATTTCTCATGTCATTGCTTTGGCGCTTGTTTTAAACTATATAATGATTTTCTCAATATACACACTTTACGTTTCTGTCCTTTCACAATGCAGCCATCAGGTTGCAACATATAAATTTCTTCTTCTAAATCTCCATTTAGAAAAGTTGTTTCTACATCCATTTGATGCACAAATAGATTGTAAGTGGCAGCCAATGCAATCAATACACGGATTGATGCTATTCTCGTGACAGGAGAAAATGTATCAAAATAATCAACATTTTCCTTTTGTGTAAACCCTCTAGCAACTAGTCTTGCTTTAATTTTTCAACACTCGAATCAGGTAGATATTTCTTTTTAAATATCCACTTGCTACTAATTGGTTTTGTACTAGGCATTAATTCAACCAATTCCCAAGTGTTGTAACTCAAGATAGAATCCAACTGCGACTTTATGCTTTGTTTCCATTTCTTGGAATCTGAAGATAGTATCGCCTCATTAAATGTTTTTGGTTCACTATCTATCATGTACATATAGTAGTCTCCACCAAACGTATTTGGAATTTTCCTTCCATTACCTATCCTCTCAATAGGATTAGGATTTTAGAAAAATTGCTCCTCATCATCAGTCTTTCCCATTTTCTCATTCGATGGAAATATATGTTCAAAGAACTCAGCATTTTTGGACTCAATAATTGTATCTTCAGCAACTTCGTCACTTTTGATTATTAAGAATCGATAAGTTGCCGAATTTTGAGAATAATCAATGAACATGCAATCACAAGTTCTTGGTCCAATTTTTCTCTTCTTTGGCTCGGTTAGTAACACCTTTGCCAAGCACCCCCACATTTTTAAATATTTGATATTTGGTGCATGTCCTTTCCATAATTCATATGGAGTTTTCCCAATTTTCTTGTGCGGAATTCTATTTTGCAAACAAAAAAAAGCAGTCAAAATCGCTTCACCCCACAAGTTCTCGTGAGTACTTGACTCAATCACAATGGCATTCATCATATATTTGAGAGTTCTATTTTTCCTCTCAGCTATGCCATTTGATTGAGGTGAATAAGGTGTTGTTCTCTCATGAATAATGCGATGATTTTCACAAAAATCATCTAAGGCAATATATTCACCACCTCTATCGGTTTTTAACCTTTTAATTTTCATCCCAAATTGATTTTTGACCTCAATTTTGTAATTAATAAACTTGTCAGGAGCTTTTTTTAAGGAGATATACTTTTGCATGTCTAGAGTAATCATCAATAAAGGTGATATAATATTTATTTCCACCTCTAGATTCGCAAGAATGCATATCTCCTATGTCACTATGAATTAACTCAAGGGGTTGAGTTTTTCTCTCAATATTGTGACGTCTTCTTAATTAGTTGGAATTCTACACAAACTTCACATTTGTTTGTGTCTTCAATCCGAACATTATTAAGGATTCCCAAAGTTATCATCTTCTTCATGTAACCATTATTTACATGGCCCAATCTTGAAAGAGTCAAGCAAATAAACGGAAGAAGGATTCTCATTATATGAAGCAACATTGAGTACATAAAGCCCATTGGACTTATAGCCCTTTCCAATAAATACATTATTCTTAGTAAGAATAAGCTTTCCACTCTCAAAGGAGACTTTAACTCCGGCCTCATCAAGCAAGGAAATAGACACCAAATTTGCTCTAATGCTCGGGACATGAAGTACCTCTCTTAAAGAGATTGTTTTCCTGGAAGTCATTTTGAGTTTCACTTTTCCATTGCCTCTAATTGGTGTGGTGCTAGAGTCGCCCAAGTAAACTTCTCCTTGAGTCTCTTTATACTCAATGAAGGCTTCCTTGTTTGCGCAAATGTGCTTTGTTGCACCCGAGTCCACAATCCACGTGCTTTGTGATAAAGAAGAAACCATGTTTACCTCCGAAACCATGACTACTATCACATGATCATCTCCTTGAACAAGATTAACATTGTTCGCAGTAGGAGGATTCTTCTCATTCTCATAGTTGCCCTCTTTTGCGCGGCAAAGTGCCCATGTTTCCTACAAACAAAACATGCTCCCTTCTTCCTTTTTATAGAAGAAGGCCCCGGTTTGAGTGAACACTCACCCTTCGAAACTTTCAAGAAGTTTTTCTTAGGAAATTTGGATCTCTTATCCTTTTCCTCCACAAGATTTGCTTTCGTTTGAAAGTCTTTCGAAACACCACAGATTTGAATCCGGTGTTTATTCTCAATGATGATATGTTTCATCATCTCATTCAAATCCATCTTATTTTTGTGCTTCAATTGTTGCTTATAATCATTCCAAGAAGGAGGTAATTTCTCAAGAAGCAACTCGGCCACAAACGCCTCGGGAAGAATGATATTCTCCATTTCGAGACCTTCAATAAGTTGAAGATACTCATTGATTTGCTCATGAACATCACGAGTTTCCACCATCTCCCACCGATAGAAGCAGGAACAAGCAAACTTTTGTTTTACGGCATCCTCGGCCGTGTATTTCTCCAACATGGACTCCCATATTGCTTTCGCATCTGTGTAACTCAGATACACGTCAAAAAGAGAGTTAGAAAGCATAGAGATTATAGTATGCCTACAAATCTTATTCGTTTGCTCCCATTTTATCAAGTTGGTGGCTTCGGTGAGCAGAGTCGTGAGCACCCATGCCACACCATGCATGTTGAGCAAGGAGAACACCCTCTCCTTCCACATCTTATAATTTGCACCATGAAACTCTTCGATTCTTGAGATATCTGGGTACTTCACCATGATGACCATCGGGTTGAAATCGGTATTTTGGTTCACCGAGAATGGATTTGATGGAGTCTCCTGGTATCATGAGAAACAAAAACATCCTCATAATCGTTGAGAAAGTCGTCAAGATTCTCGAACTCATCATTGTTCGCCATAGCTCTTTAGATTGTTGGAATATATCTCTTATATTATCGAATTGTAGGTTGAGGCGTGAAAAATCTTCACTGCCCTAAAAAACTATTTCAAGAACTCTCTCTTGTAGCTCAAAGGGTTCAACAACCTCTTCCAAATTTTCTTCATGTGTTTTGGGAGAAAGAGAAATGAAGTATTTATAGATTGATCAATCAACTCAAGAGACTCCTAATTGAAGAGTCATGTTCATGGTCATTCAAGAGCCATATTCATGCTCTATTATAACTCATATTATGCTAGTTTAAGAGTCATGTTTATTCTCATTTAAGAGAAATAGAACCCAAGAGTCATGTGTCTCTACACATTATTTGATAAGAATTCAATGACATTATTTTAATATTAATTGTTATATATATATATATATATATAACAATATTTTGTCTTTGGACTTGTTGATTACATAAGAAGGCAAGGTTGAAGTGTGTCTGCAGGTGAATGGAATGATTTGCTATCTGGAGGCCCTTCAGTAGGGAGTTTGTCCAGTGAAGAGGTGATTCCCTGGGAAAATGACGTGGAACGAAACTCGGCGTGAGATAACCTAATTGCACTCTAAAGTTCATCTTGTTTCGATTGTGTAAAGGTTGTCAATCATTATTGCAACCAACTGCGGTAACCCTATAGTGATTGATTAACTCTTGAGGACCAAACTTCAAGGAGATGAGTAAATCCCAATTGGGATATAACCTCTATAAAAATTTTGTCTAACTTTTCTTTCCAGTCATTTACATTTCTGTAGACAAACCCAAACGTCTTTTAAACTACAAGGAGATAACTCCTAAGCGTTTTCAAGGTTTAAAGGTGATAAATTGTATACATCCTCATTCGTCGGATTGAACATACAACTTGCATTATTTTCTCAAGGAAAAGATTTAAAAAAAAGAAAAAAATTAATAAGCCTATCACGAGTGAATGAGAAGTTAATTACCGGAGAGGGGATTCATTTATAATAAAATTTTAATTTTTGTTCATTTGTTTATTATTTATTAAAAAAAGAACATACTTATTGAAGACCAAGGCATTCATCCGAACTTATCATATTCGGACAGAGCTACAAAAAGCAAAGATCAAGTCAAATCATATCATGAATATAATCGACTAAATTAGGAAGCATATATCACTTCTCTGATTTACTATAACGGCTAGTTTTTTAGCTTTATATACTAGCCTATATATTTTAGAAAACATATATTCAAGAAATACAATATATTCACTATTTTTCAACATGGTAACCGAAAAAAATACTCACAAAGATATTACCACCATGGCGGAAAATACCATGTTCACGAAGACACCCAAAAACCATGTAAGAAATCAAACCATGGTTGATAAAAACACTGTCCCACAAAAGCAAAACAAGAGTCTGAACGAACGAAGCACCTTATCTTGGATGCTTCTTCGTCCGAGACCACCGCAATCAAAAACCATTGCAATCCGAACAAAACAAGAGTTCGAACGACGAGATGCAAACTCTGATCTGTCAACAATTTCCATCACCAAACCGCCACATGTTCTCATTCATTCACATAACGATTGCACCGATCCGAGGCACTTGAGGCCGAGAAAATTTGCCCCGCAAGCAAATACGTCCGCTTCAAAAGCACCAACCGAATCCGCGCACGACCGAGGGAAAAAGCAAGAAGCCCCGTGAATCCGGTCAATCGTCCAGCGACAAATTACCACGGGAAGACGACAAATCCGCACACGACCGAGGGAAAAAGGTGCGGCAATTGCAAGAAGGAGGGACATGAACGAGGGGAATGCTGGTTCCTCTACCCTCACCTGCGACCCAATCTGCCAAGCAACGACATAGGAAAAAACGAAAGCGATGGACGCGGTTGGGAAAGAGCAAGGAGATACAGAAACTTCATGAATGTTGCAGCGAACGATGCAAATGAGGAAGGAATGAAAAGGGTTGATGATGGGCCAGGAAGTAAAAAGATGAGATGGGCCTCGAAAGATATTGTTAACAACAACTTTGGACCAGGTTCAGATCTATTTAATAAGCTGATGGGTCAATTTTCATGCTTTTTGAACCAATTAGGTAAACACGATACATGTATGTCGATCCCGACTGAAGATTACGCATTTTTTAATACCGTTTATAATGATGATTGGATAATTGGCTCTAGAGCCACTGATCATATGACTAACAACAAAAATTATATTTTTAATCTAAAACCATGTTATCCCTAAAAGAAAGTTACGGTAGCAAACGGAAATAAAATTCCAATCAATGGAATAGGAATTTCTGAAATCTTCTCTAAAAAATTAACGAATGTTTTGTATATCCCAAACTTAACTGCAAATCTCTTATCAGATGATAAGTTAATCCAAGACTTAAAGTGGAATATTATTTTCTCTCATAATAAAGTAAATTTCAAGACATAATATCTCTTAAAATGATCGGTGAAGGACACCAAGAACATGGACTATATATATTCAGAACATCTAATAAAGTACTCCAAATCTCTACTGATGATAGCCATCTCCTACACCAATGATTCGAACATCCATCCGATAGTTTTAAATAAACTTTTTCCTTTCAAAAGTTTTGATAAAATAACTGCGAAACTTGTAAACTTGCTAAGCTAGATTGTCGTTCCCCGTATCTTTAAATAAAGCTGAAAGAGTATTTGACATAACTCATTCCGATGTTTGGGTCCTGCTCCTGTAGAATCTTATAATTATTTTAAATATTTTGTTACTTTTATCGACAATTTTAGCAAAACAACATGGTTATACTTAAAAAAAATCTGAAGTTTTTAATTGCTTTCAAGAATCCTTAATCTAGTTGAAAATCAATACAACGCAAGGACTAAAATTTTTCGATCAGATAATGTTACTGAGTACACTAACAAAAATCTCTTAGAACTTCTTTCAACAAAAAGAATTTGACATCAAACCGCTTGTATCAATACACCAGAACAAAATGGTGTATCTTGCTCGAAATAACAGAGCACTACTCTTTCAAAATAACATCCAAAAATCTTACGGTCAGACGCAGTATTAACTGCTACTTATTTAATTAATAGACTACCAACACCATTATTGAATAATAAAAGCGCTCTATTTATTCTTATAAATAAAAAAATAAACTCAAACCATCTCCGCCTATTCGGATGCAAATGCTTTGTACATATTCCAAGAACGGATAAACTAGACAAAAACTCAATTAAGACAATATTTTTGGGATATTCCTCCACAAAAAGGGGTTATAAATGCTACGACCTTATCAATAAAAACTTTACATATCCCGAGATGTAATTTTTTTGGAAAAAGAACCATATTTTTCAAACAAAACTTGAAGAGGTGAGCTACCCACAATATACCATTACCAGAATTAACATCATTGAGTCAAGAAAAAAACTCACATTGAATCAAAGGACCAATCCAACCATTAAATGAAAATGAAGCATCGGAGACCACAAAATCTGCTTCAGGGGGAGATGAACCACAAATAATTCGAAGATCTACACGACAAACTAGACAACCTTTAAACATAAGGGATTTTATAACAAACCAAGTATCATACCCAATAAAAGACTATATATCTTATAAAAAATATCACCATAATAATTGACATATTTGAGTAAAATATCTAAACAAGAAACTTTCAATTTTCAAGACGCAAAAAATCGACCTACCTGGCAAAAAGCTATGGCAGAAGAATTACAAGCTTTAGAAAAAAATCACACATTGGACATTGTCCAACTACCAAAAGATAAAAAACATGTTGGATGTAAATGGATATACAAAATCAAATATAACAGTGATGGATCTGTAGAACGATACAAAGCTAGGCAGATTGCTAAAGGTTTTACACAAACCTACGGTGTCGATTATCAAGAGATATTTGCGCCAGTAGCAAAAGTGAACACTGTTAAAATCCTCTTATCAATAGCTGTAAACTCCGGAGCCTAATACACATGGATGTAAAAAAATGCATTCCTACAAGGTGACCTAAAGGAAGAAATATACATGAAATTACCGTCAGGTCACAAACTCGAAATTAACCCAAAACTAGCATGCAAACTAAATAAATCAATTTACGAACTCAAGCAATCACCAAGAGCCTGATATGCAAAATTAAGTCATGCACTGTCAAAATACAACTTTCACAAAAGTATGGCAAATTCATCCTTATTTATTAAAAGAGAACACCAAAACATAATCATAATTCTAATATATGTAGACGGCATTATAATTACAGGAAATAACAACGAAGAGATTGAAGGTGCAAAAAGATACCTGAAACAACAATTTGGTATTAAAGGCTTAGGATTACTCAAATACTTTTTAGGAATTGAAATAGGCCACTCTAAAAAAAAAAGTATTTCGTTATCAAAGAAAGTATATATTAGACCTCCCAAAAGAAACCGGCAAACTTGCACCGCACCAAAAAAGACACCAATGGAAAGTAACAGAAAACTTAATCATGAAGATGGACATCCTGAAGAAAACGATGAACGGTTTCAACGACTGATTGAGAAACTTATATATCTCACTGTCATCCGACCTGACATTTCATATGTTGTTAGTGTTGTCAGTCAATTTACGCAGGCTCTCAGGTCGACTCACTTCGAAACAATCGACCGAATTCTAAGATATTTAAAGGAACACTGGGCTGTGGGATATGGATGAAAAATAATTCTTCATTCGAGATATCAGGATATGCTGACGCAGACTGGGCAGGTAGCTTTGATCGCAGATCGACTACTGGATACTGCATGTTTGTAGGCGGAAACCTTGTTACTTGGAAGAGTAAAAAACTGCGTATGGTGGCAAGATCAAGTGCATAAGCGGAATATCGTGCCATGGCTTCTACATCAAGCGAGCTAGTATGGATCAAGCAAGTATCGACCGACTTGCATATCGACCATAAGAAACCGATGCAGCTCTTCTGTGACAATCAGGCTGCACGACACATTGCCATGAATCCAGTCTTCCATGAAAGAATGAAGCACATCGAGGTTGATTGCCATTTCATCAGACAAAAGGTTCAAGAAGGGATTATAGAGATCCCGTTTGTCAGAAGCGAAAGACAATTGACAAACATATTCACTAAAACACTCGATTACCCTAACTTCGAGAATATCTCTAGCAAGTTGGGCCTCTTTAATTTATTCGAGTCCAACTTGAGGGGGAGTGTTGAAGAACAAGACAATCATCCGCACTTACCATATTCTGACAGAGCTACAAAAGGCAAAGATCATGTCAAATCATATCAAGAATAGAATCGGCTAAATTAGGAAGCATATATCACTTCCTTGATTTACCATAACGGCTAGTTTTTTATCTTTATGTACTAGCCTATGTATTTAGAAAATATATATTAAAGAAATACAATATATTAAAGCATATATCACTTCCTTCAACATTTTTCAAGATTCTGTAAATAGAACCCAAGTGAGTTCATTTCATTCAATCAGAATTAAAAAAAGGACACCTTTAAGACATTAGACAGCTTTCAACGCATTGAAGCATTTTGGAAGAAAGATGGATGGTCATTGTATCTTTTGAGACGTTTGCAAGAACCGACCGCACTATGACGGTACAATTTCATCTTAAAAAATAAGTTTTCTTACACTTGGCTCGACTTATAAAAAGTTCTATTCAAGTCCCCATGTGCAAGTTTGAGATAATATCCATCAGGTCAACGTGAAAATAAACGTTCATAATGAACCATCAGGGACCCTATGTCCGACATGTTGCAAATGCATAGATCCACTCAAGTAATTACTGAAGTAATTTGCAAGTTATCGGTCTCATGATTTGTCATACATTAATTTAAGTGTAGATATACTTGTGTTTTGTCCTAATTTAGGTAGAATTTAAACTGGACCCATAAATAATAATAAACTAAATTACAACAAAAGAAAGTCGGAACTATGGAAATACGGAAAAATTATAAAAATCATATCTTTAAATCATGCAAATAAAGAGCGAGTAAATTCATTGAATGGGTAAAAACAATCACCTTTCGCACATACACATGCTTTTATTACTTGGACCAAATTCTTTCTCCGTTGCAAAACAAAAGGAAAATCAATCTTGCGCGCAGGTTATAATAAATTCATACCATATGCTCGTGAAAGCAGCGTAGGTTTTGAGATCATTCAACAACGGATACTAATGGGTGAAAGGATAATTCTCATATCTCTCGTGACGACAATCCACCATTATGACCTCTGCGCCGAGGGCAAATGCACACAAGTTTGAGATGATGCACTATTCTTTTATTCATTTTTTATGCGGTATATATTCATGATATATGATTCATCTATATTCTTTTATTCAATTTCCTTGTTTTCGATTTTCCATTTTGTTTCTTCTCTTCTAATGAGAGTTTATTTTCTCTCGATGGAGAGTTTTATTCTCTTCTATAATGAGAATTTTTCTCGTGAATAAGAATTTGCAATGGTCTAATAAAATATATATGAGAAAAGGCAATATTGATGATATTGGTGATTCAAACAATGGACCAATGCAACTTGACTAGATAATGACCTGGAATAAGGTGTTGCAATTAATAATACTATTTGAAGAAGTAATTCTAATTGATGATATTTATATTTTTTGTGTTTTGTTTCTAATCTTCAGCAGCTTTGTTTTTTGACTGTATTGTAAAATATCGTCCAATTGATACTATGGAATGGAAATATCGTTTCCTAAAAAAAACAATTACACCAAACCTTTGTCATGCTAATTGCTCATCAATAATTATTATTATTGTTATTAGTATTAGTAATAGTAATAGTATTAGTCGAATGATCCAACGCAGAATCTTCGCCGGTCATCATTAGCCAAACAACGAAGTAATATAATACTTTCACGAATCATTGGCGCGATTGAGATAACAATACTAGTACGAAAAGGCAATAGTCAACGACTGTTATGTGGTTTAGCGGACGATTTCAAGGCGACGTCCATATATAAGCTAATAGGTGATGGTTTTAAGCATAGCGCATATCAGAATACGGCCGAAGGTTGTACCAAAATTGATGCTTATGCTAGAGTTAAAAGGCACCTTTTTCTTCTGTTATATGCGTCGGGTTTTTTTCGATAAGCCTCGCCTATTCCTCGTTGCAGGCGTCAGATCTTACAGCCAATCAACGCATATTATTAGTTATAGGCGTCGGTTGTATAACGACAGTCACTTTTATCATTTTTTTTCGATATCCCAATCAACTACAATCATACACTTTCAACCACACAATCGAATCCAAGGTAGACCCAATAATTCAATCCAACGTCAAACAACGTTAATGAACCATTTCAATCAAACTATTCATTCAACAAAGTTCACATTCTTACTCATGTGACTATACAAACTTGCTCAAAAGTACTTGACGCACAATTCTCGTACTTTGTTAATCATTTCCCTTGTCGTAGTTGGCATCTTCGAGTAGCTATAACATCGGAAAAAGAGGTGGACATTGATTTAATAATAACTGACGGGTACATAACATAAAGCAAAAGAGGTGGTGTTAATTTCATTACAGGTGATGGCTATAATAGTTTCTAACCTCATGGACTCGGACCATAAAACGGGTAGTTTTCGTATCTCATGCGACAGTCTACCATAACAATCTGTGCACCGAAAGCAAAGGTGCACATATCAAACAAATCATTAATAGCTTCATCCAAGCAAGTGAAGCAATCGTCTTGCGTCTTCTGCTGGTTGCAACTTGCAGACACGTACACGGTCGTCCCTTCATATGTGTTGCTAACATAGCTAATGTAGTTTCTCACCGTAGGAGTGTTTAATACCAAGTTGTCGCACGTTCTTGCCACATTCGGCCCGTAAGGGTCGTTTGTTTCCCACGTCTTTGGATTGCATTCAACATCAATAATAGTAATGTCTGGATCAGCTTTTATAAGGGATATACCGCTTGCAATTAGAAGTCCGAGTAAAAATGTTACTTTGGTATCTACATGACGAAATCGACTCATCTTTTTATATGTTTTTCTTTGCTTTCCATCCTTCAATAGATGAACGGAACCTGTTTATAGGAGTAGAGTTGTGTGGACATTGTTTTAATCGTCATTTGTATAACATTGTTTTGTTAATCTATATTTGTTTCTTGTACCGAGAGATTCCGAAGTTACTTACATTCGGTCGCCAATCCAATTTCTATACAAACAAACTCCGTGGCCGACCTTCAATTAGCATACAGACAATACAAACAAAAGACTGAGTCAACCTTGATAATTTCCCCTTTCAAACATAAAAATAATAATACTAATCGTTTTTTGGTAGAATGACTATTGTCATTTACCACTGCCAAGCTTTCGTGCAGATTACACAATGTCATAATCTAAAGACATACATGATATCTTGAGCTATTTTATCTGTCATCATTTTCCTTGCAAACCATCCGAATCCTCCATTTCATCTCTTGAGCTATTACTTGATTCCAGCAGGTCGCGCGCTCGCACACAAGTGGGCTGGATTTGCATCTCCCTGCACGCGCACGTGAGCGACATATGACATGTATAATGATGCCTAGTCGTACTTTTAGACCATACAAAAACACAATCATATATAAGGTGACTAAATCCACTTTTTCCAACCAATGTGGGATAAGGTGCTTAAACTTCTACATTTCGTATCAGATAATAATATATGACAATAAACCATTGTATTTGATAAAAGTCGAAATCTTATACAGATTCAAGATACAGCAGCAAAAGAAAATAGATTTCTACAGATCTTCACAATTCGAAAGTAAAAAAACACGAGCAAAAGCAATATTGCTATCGCAAATCCTTATACAAGAAGTATAAAGCAAACACAAAAATCTGCTAAAACACTAGCTCGCTACAAGAAGAAATCTCAGAGAAAACTTAAGAAATTAGGGTTTCACAGAGAAGAAGATGAAAGCTTTTTGGCTGCGTTGTTGTATATGAACGAGAGGAGGGTTTCTGCCTTTATAAGCTACAATCATTCTTGAGCGTGGGCCTATTAACTCTCCGAGGCCCAGAAAATATTTGACATCCAAGAACTGTAGAAAAAGACCTTTTTACCCTTTTTAACACGCCCCCTCACTTCTTGGTGCGAATACATCGATCATCCCGAGCATCCTGCAAAAACGAATATGTGCCTCTTTTCCAAGGGCCTTAGTTAACATGTCAGCTAATTGATTATTAGATGACACATAATGAGTTGATATAATTTTATCAACAATATATTGTCGTACTATATGACAGTCTATTTCGATATGTTTCGTCCTTTCGTGAAAGACGGGATTGTCTGCTATTTGCAAAGCTGCCTTATTGTCACAATAAAGATTTACAGGAGTAATATTAGTAATATGAAAATCATTCAGAATACCGATTACCCAAATAATTTCACAGCATGTTTGCGCCATAGCCCTGTATTCAGCTTCAGCTGAGGATTTTGACACTGTTTTCTGCTTTTTGCTTTTCCAGGACAACAATGAGTTACCAGCTAGGATGCAAAAACCTGTAACAGATCTTCTAGTAACTGGACAAGCTGCCCAGTCAGAATCGCAAAATACATTAATTTTGAAATTTTCTGTTTTGCAGATAGATATTCCACAACCAGGGCTGGATTTTAAATACTTCAGAATACGACAGGCAGCTTTAAAATGATATTCTTTTGGTGAATGCATGTATTGACTAAGACATTGCACTGCAAAACAAATATCTATTCTAGTATTACACAGATATATTAATCTACCAAGTAACCTTTGAAACATAGTAGTATTATAAAAAATTGTGTCATTTTCAGCAGCCCTTAAATCCATATGCTGTTGCATGGGAGTGCATTTATGCTTAGAACCTAGCATTCCAAATTCTTCAAGTAATTCTAAAACATATTTCCTTTGATGTAAAATAAAGGAATCTGCATTCCTAATAATTTCTATACCCAGAAAATATTTCAACAATCCTAAATCCTTAATACCAAAAGCAGCATTCAACATATTCTTGATATTCTTGATTTCAAGTTTATCATTACCCCTAACAATAATATCATCAACATATACTAGTATATAAACACATTTGTTATTTGAAGTTTTATAAAACATAGAGTAATCATGCAAGCTTTGCTCATAATGATTTTGCTTTAGCAAATTAGTGAGCTTTTCATTCCAGTTCCGTGGGGCTTGTTTCAGCCCATACAGAGATTTCTTCAAACGACAAACACGCGTATCAGTTTTATTAAAAAAAACCTTCAGGTAATTTCATATATACTTCTTCACTTAAGTCACCATGCAAAAACACATTGTTAACATCTAATTGAAAAACATCCCAATCATTATTAACAGCAATAGATAACAATATACGAACAGTAACCATTTTAACAACAGGGGCAAAAGTTTCATGAAAATCAATTCCCTCACGTTGATTATAACCTTTAGCAACTAAACGTGCCTTATATTTATCTAAGGTTCCATCAGAGTTGTACTTTATTCTAAACACCCACTTACAACCTATTGACTTCCTATCGCTAGGCAACTCTACAATATCCCATGTATCATTTTCACATAAAGCATGCATTTCTCTATCCATAGCTAATTTCCATTCACGGCTGTTCAAAGCTTCATTAACAGAACAAGGAATCATTCGACATGCTTTATCTATGTTGCACACAAATCTTTGATCATCTGATTTCAAAGACAAGTAGTTGACATATTGGCTAATCGGATACTTAGTGCAACACTTAGATATATCACAAACATAATCTTTTAGATAAGTAGGATATTTTACTTGTCTTTTTGATCTGCCAAGCAAGGTTTGTTCACTGCTGAAATCTTCATTTTCATTCTGATTATTAGCAGCCTGAAAATCATTAGTAGAGCCACCTGCAGCTGGACTAGAGGTAAGTAACTCATATGGGATTTCAGATCCACCGTTTGTACCCAATAAGTCTGATTGAGTACTAGGTAGATCAGAAATATTTGGGACAGAAGATATATCATCATTAACCCCAACATAAGGTATGTTAGTATCATCAGAAATACAATCAGAAATAAAATCAGATTGAATAGTTTGCAGAAAATCTTCAGATAAAGTTTTATTTTTAGAAATAAATGGAAAAACTGTCTCATAAAATTTGACATCACGAGAGGAAAATATTTTCATGGTTTCCAAATTAAGCAGTTTATAAGCCTTTTTATTTTCAAAATATCCCAACATTATTGACCTTACAGCTCTTTGATCAAATTTGCTTTCTTTAGTCAAATTGGTTGCGTAACAAAGACACCCAAAAACCTTTAAATGGTCATAGGTTGGCTTACAATCAAACAATATTTCAAAAGGAGATTTTTCATTTAAAACTGATGATGGAATTCTATTAATCAAATAAACTGAAGTCATAATACATTCTTTCCAAAACTGTAACGAGCCTCCAGACTGAAAATGTAAAGCTCTAGCCACATTTAAAATATGTCGATGCTTTCTTTCTACAACACCATTCTGTTGTGGAGTGTATGCACAACTAGTTTGATGTTTTAAGCCTTTCTTATTCACAAAATTCAGAAAATCAGAATTCAAAAATTCAGAACCGTTGTCAGTTCTGATTATTTTGATCCTTTTTGAAAACTGATTTTTAACTAATTTGAAAAAGTTCTGAAAATTATGAAAAGTTTCAGACTTTGAATTTTGAAAAAATACCCAGCAACCTCTTGAAAAATCATCTACAATAGTTAAGAAATATTTTTTTTCATCATTCTCTACACGAAAAGGTCCCCAAATATCTAAATGAACTAAATCAAAAACGGAATCAGATTTTGTATCACTTAAAGGAAATGCATTTCTAGTCTGCTTAGCCCTGTGACATGAATCACATGGTTCAGTGCTATTAAAACTTGTGCATTTTAAATCATGAGACATAAGTCGTAAAATTTTATCAGCAGGGTGCCCCAATCTTTTATGGCACAGACCACATGAAGCTGAGTTATTTGCAATATTAAAAATTGTACCTTTATTGTCTTGATTTGTTTTAATGCAGTACAGACCTTCAATCAGCTTACCAATCTCCAATTGTCTTGAAGTTTGAAGGTCCGGTACAAAACACATTGAGTTTTTAAAAGTGACTGTACAGTTATTATCATAAACAAGTCTAGAAACAGAAATTAAGTTGCAATTAAAATCAGGAACCACAAGAACTTTCTTAAGTTTTAAACCACTAGGCAACGTTAAGTCACCAATATATTTAACAGGAATTTGAACTCCATTTGGCAATCTAATTTTTAGATTTCTATCAGAAATCTGATTAACATTAATTAGATCATCAGATGAACACATAACATGATCCGTTGCACAGGAGTCAACTATCCAACTACCACAAAAAAATTTTGAAACTGAATTTACGCAAACACCTGTCATTACATCCTGGTTGTTTGTATGTGATTCTGAACAGTCCAGCAATTTTAACAGCTTGTTGTACTGTTCCACAGACAAATTAGGCATAATAGGGTTAGAAATAGAAGTTCCAGTTTCTACCAAATTTGTGGATTTGGTTGAATTTCTATTCCAGTTATTCTTTTTATTTTGCCTGTTGTACTTCCCTGCATTGTTATTATTTGAATTTACCCAATCAGGAAAACCAATCAGCTTAAAACATTTTTCGATTAGATGACCTTTACCTCCACAATGTTTGCATAAAAGATTTGAATTGCTCACTTTATTCACATATTTATTTGTAAAGATAGGCACAGAATGTTCAGTGGAGAGCATAATATTTCTATGTGATTCTTCCATGCAAACAGAATTAAATGCTTGCAAAACATCAGGAAGTGGATCTGCCATAAGTATGTTACTTCTAACGACATGGTATGAATCATTAAGACCCATTAAAAACTCAATAAGTCGAGACTCATTTTCAATCTTAGAATTATGCACCGACCCTTCACAAACACATGGTTTAAAACAGACAAGTGCATCATATTCATCCCAAAGATGTTGTAATTTAGAGTAATAAACAGATATAGTGTCATTTCCTTGCCTAGCACTAGAAATCTGTTGTTTTAGTGAATATTTTCGAGAACCATCTACTTTTTTAAAGGTCTTTTCAAGAGAGTCCCAAACCTTTGAAGCAAGTTTGGCATATATGAATCTATTTCTAAGTTCTGCAGATAAAGAGTTCCGCAACCAAGTAAGAACCAGCGCATTACATCGTTCCCATTCTAAACCAGACTCAACTTCTGTTGGCTTAGTAATCTCACCAAGCACAAAGTCCGTTTTATTCTTACTAGTGAGAACTAACAATATGGAATTTGACCACGCTGCATAATTTTCACTCCCAGTGAGACTAATATTTGTTATATTAGTCACAGACAAATCAGAAGCATTTAGAGACAGTGCATTTTTAATATTACTATTACCCGAACTAGGTTGTGGATCAATAGCAGCCATGCCTAGTTGCAGAGGCTTAAAAATGTAAAAAAAAAAAAAAAATTGTTACCGCACAGCGGATGCACACAATACATAACGCAAGAAAAGCAAATTCAAGTACCGCACAACGGATGCACACAATACAGAACGCAAGAAAAGCAAATTCAAGTATCGCACAGCGGATGCACACGACAAAAAAAATAGTTCAAGAAGAAACGGATACCGCACAGCGGATTCACGCAACACAGATTTGCACACCAATGTAAAGAGGAAATTTGAATAATAGAAAGATATCACCAGATTTAGCAAATCTGCTCGCAATGAAGGTAGAGACAGAAGCGTTTTTGCAGAAGATGTAGATTTCAGCACACGTAGTTCTAATCTTTATGATTTACAGCGGCTGCAAGAAAAAACCTCAAAACAAAGGTTAGTTTTAGGCACAATATGAAATATAACGTCAAACATGGAGTATCTTTCCGATCTAGGGTTTCAGTTCCGTCGCAAGCGATATCTCGGCGTCGTCGGAACGGAGCGACCGATTTATCGGATTAACGACCGATATATTGTAAGCGACTTCTGTAAACTCAAGAAAACCTAAAGCTCTGATACCATGATAAAAGTCGAAATCTTATACAGATTCAAGATACAGCAGCAAAAGAAAATAGATTTCTACAGATCTTCACAATTCGAAAGTAAAAAAACACGAGCAAAAGCAATATTGCTATCGCAAATCCTTATACAAGAAGTATAAAGCAAACACAAAAATCTGCTAAAACACTAGCTCGCTACAAGAAGAAATCTCAGAGAAAACTTAAGAAATTAGGGTTTCACAGAGAAGAAGATGAAAGCTTTTTGGCTGCGTTGTTGTATATGAACGAGAGGAGGGTTTCTGCCTTTATAAGCTACAATCATTCTTGAGCGTGGGCCTATTAACTCTCCGAGGCCCAGAAAATATTTGACATCCAAGAACTGTAGAAAAAGACCTTTTTACCCTATTTAACAGTATTACATTTTAATTCTTATTTTTACCTCTGCTCTATCTAAGTTTTCTTTATCAAATGAGTTTGAACAAGATGTAAGGAAAATATCCGTGGAGGGCATACATAGTTTGACAGAAACACCATGGAAGCTACATCAATATAAATAATCCCCTGTTCTCTCATCCTACTCTAGTAAGTGTTTCTCTCTTCTACTATATATAAGCTGTCTAACTTGCACAAACGCGGCACATATATATAGCTAAATTTTTAATTTTTTCAGTGCCCCACACATGCAGATTTCGAGGAAAGAACCAATTATATTTGTGTTATACTTCTGGTTGTTGATCAAATCTCTTTGGCATTCACTCTCAACACTAATAATTGACAAGTAATGTCATGCTTAAGGCTTAAAGTCAACTGAAACACGTATAGATGAAGGAAAGGAGAAGTCGAACTTTATTATATTCAACATTGTAGTATTCGATCATTCGTAGCTAATCTTATGACAAAAAGATTGGCTCACAATGGCCCGACCACGCAAACATAAGTTCAAACAACTGGCATTATTTCAAACTCGACCATATTAGTTAAATTCATAGTTCTCGTATTTCATGTAACAGTCCGTCATTGTAATCTCTGTCCCTATGGCGTAAGGACACCTAGTTGTAATAGAATCTTGAGCTACTTCCAAGCAAGTATAGCAGTCGGCTTGCAGCTGTGGTACCCTGCAAGCCGTGTACGCATAACAAGCAATTGTTGTTCCCGTAATTGTTTCTATTACATAATAAGTATAACCTGGTTGTTGGTCAGTGTATGCCACCAAGTCTCCAAGTACATCAAGCACGAGATATCCATAAGGGTCATTTGGCCCAAACGAATTGAGGCTGCATCCAAGGAACGAGATGGTCGTGTTGGGATCAGCTTCTGCTATGTAGGTATTATTTGCCATCATCAGCAGAATTGATGCCAACAGAAAAGTTATATTGGTTGTAATTGAAGGGCTCATCATCTCTTAGTGTTCTTTATACTTGGATTGTTTAAAACTTTGTATGCGATGACATGAGTAGAAAGCATTAATGTATTTCATATTTATAGCAAAATGCGCAGTTACATTGGATATTGTCTCAAACCTTCGAGCACCGGTTTTTCCGTCATTGCAAGTCATTGTCCTCCGAATGCCCTTGCCCACTCTTGCTGACAGAAAGCTAAAGGGGTCTTCTATTTTCTTTTTCGTAATATCATAAATATTTACCTAGATGAACTAACTTGAGTTGTGCGAAACTATTAAGTGTCACTAATTGTTTTTTCTAGAACTACATTCTTTGCTGTCTTATGCATGGATGCGAAATAATGGCTGGCCATTAGGTAACATTCATGAATATATTCCTTTTGTGGCACAAGTTTTCTGGTATCATTAATTGTGTCATTTTAGATAAAATTAATCATTGCAGATTTCATATTGATTGATTTGCAATATACGTTTCTTTAATCTCTATGCATAGCCACCTTTATTCAATACATACTTGTCATCATTGTTTAAAAGTCCTAATATTGACTGTCATGGTTAGAAACATATAGTTATATATAAACAAATCCCTCAGTTAAATGATTCTGTTATAGTTTTATAAAAAATGCTTTATTTTTGCGATTTTGTAATTTAGGTTTGGCGCGATCACCTATTCATTTTAAATGAAACACTTTTCGTCTATGTATATTGAAGAAAGGAGGACCCTTCATGTATGTAGTGGTGAAGTGTGCATCGAAAGAAGTTACTAAAACGACATTAATGAACTTAAATGACAAACCAACAGAGTTTTAACCGATTCATCAATCTGCAGCAATTGACATGTTTATGAAATTAAGATAAAATTGTTGTAGCTTTCACAAAATTTCTACTCGACAATATTATAAGATTAGGTCACTAAGTACACATGTTTTCGTTTTTGGGTCACTATGTTTGACAATTGCAAAATAAAAGAAGGCGAAATTATAAGATTATGTCACTAATTATACATATTTTCGTTTTTTGGTCATTATGTTTGATAATTACAAAATAGGTCACTGACTTTGTATGTCAAAACAATTTTGGGTCATGTTTTCAATTTTAGGTCACTAGGTATATATTTTTCGATTTTGAGTCACTAAGTGTACAATTTTTCAATTTTGAGTCACTCATTTGGTAAATAACTTTTTAAACATAGTGACCCAAAATTGAAACATGTATATTTAGTGACCCAAAATTTAAAAATATATACTTAGTGACCTAATATTGAAAATATGACCCCAAAAATTGTTTTGACTTACAAAGTTAATGACTTACTTTTGCAATTATCAAACATAGTGACCCCAAAACGAAAACATGTATATTTAGTGATCTAATCTTATAATTTTCCAATAAAAGAATTATCACTATATTTAAAGACAGGAGATGGCTTCTAGGAATGACTAAAGTGTTTCAAAGTCGGTTGTCTTGGTCTACCCGACACATTATGTTTCAGAATACATAATGAAAATTAGCCATTAATACTACAAAATAGATGGATAAGTCTCATATCTCATGCAACAACCAGCGTACGACCTCTCAGCCGACGGTGTAATTGCATGTTACAGGAATAGTCGTCCCTAGTACAAAATATCATATAGGCCACAGCACTACATGTGGTTTTTCCGCAAAAATCGGCGCCCATAATACACTGGTGGGTTTTTCGTGATATTTTAAAATTGTGGTTAAAATGGGCGACGGTTTTTATCCCGTAACCGTCACCTATTCTTTTGCGGGACGCACTTAGTGGAATTATGGGCGACGATTATTTCTTTGAAGTATTCTCTTGAAGTATTCTCTTTGGTTCAAGAAGTATTCTCATGGGTTTTTCAGGCTAAAAATTGAAACACCTTTCTTCTACGCATGTTGATGTAAATGAGGACTATTGCATGTAACATGGAAAGAAATACGATGACATTAGTGTACTTTAGTTACAAACCAACAGAGCTCTCATCGATTCATCAATCTGCGCTGGATATATCGGAGATAAAACTATTACAACTTTCACGAAATTTTCGGCTCATGTGTCATTGAAAGACATGCACTTCGGTCCCAAACATCGTATGCAACGTAATTGATAATTTTGATAGCAAATCTTAGGACAAAAAGACTGGCTGACAACGACATGATAATCTAGAAAACATACATATAAGCAATTGGGATTTATTTCAAACTTGACCATCAGCAACAGTTAAACCATATTAGTAAAATGCATAGTTATCATATCTCATGTAACAGTCAGACAATACAATCTCTGCTCCTATTCCGAAAGGACATCTATCATTAATAGTATCCTCAGCTACTTCCAAGCAGGAATAGCAGTCGGCTGCCGCCAGTTGTGTATTGCAAGTGGCGTACGCATAACAAGAAGTCGTTGCGTCAGTTACGTAGTACGTATAACCAGGTTGTAAGTCTGTGCCCGTCACCAAGTCTTCGAGCAAACCAGCCACGAGAATTCCATAAGGGTCATCTGGTTGAAACGTGTTAGTGTTGCATGCAAGAAATGTTATGGTTGTGTTTGGATCAGCTTCTGTAATGAAGATACTATACGCCATTATCGTCAGCAGAATTGATGCCGAATGCAAGGTTATAGTGAGAGTAGTTGAAGGACTCATCTTTAGGTTTTCTTTAAAATCGGATTGATTCAAACTCTGTATGCGATTATATGAGTAGAGAAGCATTGCTATTTAAAACGGACCTTTGAACTTCGGTTTTTACGTCATTGGAAGACATTGTCCGCCGATACACTATTGTTGGCAGGAAAACTGACTGGACTTACTGTAAATATTATGTTTAATTCACCTAGACGAAATCACTGGGATCGTATGAAACCAAGTGTTATTATTTCTTTTTCATAAATCAATTGCATATTCTTCTTTGTCATATGCATATATGCGAAAAATTGCCGGCCCAATTAGCTAACTTTTAATATATATATATATATATATATATATATATATATATATATAGTGGTTTGTAGGGGTGGTAAGCAGGTCGGGTTGGGTCAGATTCGGGTTCAACATGTTTAATAAATAAGTTGAAAACTTGAACCCTAACATGACATGTTTACTTAAACATGTTGAAATATCGAACACAAACCCCATCTGCCTTAACCCAAATCCAACCTATTAACCCGTCAACCCGTTTAAATTTTAAAAAATAATTAAATAAACAGAATAAAATTCCAAATATAATTAAATAATCAAAAAGCAAAGAAATTCTTTTCTAAAACATCAACATATTTAAGAAACAGTTAAAGTTCCACATAATAAAAGTCTCACAAAACATAATTAAATATCAAATCATACCTATCGTCATCAAGTATCAAACGAAACCGATGATATTTGACTCGAACATTCAACCATGCTCTTTTCCATTTGATCGTCGACCTCATCTTCATTTCATCTCCATATAAATCATCAAACATAGGATCCATTTTTGTTACAAAATCAAATGATTTGATAGGAAAAAAAAATGAAAACAAAAACTAACACGTATACTCGTATAGAAATAAAAACTAAATGGGCTGAGAATTAGGTTCGAGTTGAGAATTAATTTAAAATCAAATATGTAAATGGGTTGATAAACGGATTGTGCGGGTTGATTTCGGATTGAAAATTCAAACTCTAACCTAACCCAATTAATACTTGAATTGGGTTCGGGTTTACCCATTTACTTAAACAGGTCGAAAATGTCAACCCAAACCTACTATTTTCGGGTGCGGTTCGTGTCGGGTTGGCGGGCGGGTGGATTTTTAGCAGCACTAGTGGTTTGTTAGGGTGCCCAGGTGCCTACTTATCGTGGGCATATTCCGTGAGCATCATAAATCTCTCATCTATTTGTGGTCCCCTCCATCTCTATCGCTGCCAGTACCTTTATCGCCACGATAAATTTCTTAGAAATCAATGCGTTGAAGAAGGGTAGCGAAGGTGAAGACGGGGCTTAGATGGACGACGGAGGTGGGCGGCGCCAGTGATAGAGGCAAAGTACAATAGATGGGAGATATGCTATGTTACTCTTAGTAGTTGCTCATGATAGGTGTACACCATATCAAACCTCAATATAAATATTATATTATATATATACTTTTTGTCACAAGTTTTTTTAATAATAATCGTGCAAAGTTATAAATGTTGATAATTAAGCTACGCTTTTCAATTTTTATTCCAATTTCAAGGGGACATGGTTTTGAAATATTCCAAGTTAGGAGCCAAGTAAAATTTTCGGCTCACTTGGCTGCTACCTCAGATTTATCTAGTCGGAAAAGGGTCATATATATATATATATATATATATATATATATATATATATATATATATATATATAAATTTGTTACCATTAGCGTTGGTTGATGATGCACTAATGATACTGTGATTCGAACAGGGCTACTTGCCCACTGACTAGTCGTTCTCCCAATGGCACTTCATCGCATATGGTAATTCACATGTTTCTTCGAAGACGAAGAAACAATATTCTATTTCGCGGTTCTCAACTGAAGCAGAGTGCCCAATGACTATTTGACTACTTATGAATTACTGTGGTTGAAAGGGTTGCAATCCTTTCTTGGTGTTAATCATTCTCAGTGGATGCAACTTTATTGTGATAGTGAATCTGCTTGCATAGCGCTTCTAATCCTGTCGATTACGAGCGTACTAAATATATTGAGATTGATTGTCACTTTATTTATGATGAAGTGCAATGTTGTACTACTCTGACCCATTTTGTACGCGACAAAGATCAATTGGCTAATATATTTATGAGTGTTCTTGGTTTGGGTCGATTCGGGCATTTGTTACGAAACTTGGGCATTCGTGACCTTCACGCACCAACTTGAGGGGTATTGATTATATGTATAAATGTGGTATAGATTATGTCTAGAGATCATATATTTATATATTTTTCCATGTATTTATGTCGTTTACTCGGCATTAGATAGAGTAATTAGTGAGTAGGATTTCTAGCTTGGCCTTATATTATGTAAACTTGTAATCGATCAACTAAGACGGAAATACCGAAATTATTTCTCCAAATCTTGTTAAGCCACACTATATAAGAGGTTATCATGGAAAATGACGAATATAACCAACATAAAAGTTGGAACACTAAAAAATATGCTCAACAAGGCTAGTATTCCGAAATCAATTAGGTCAAAGACCATTTTAACGAACCCGGGTGAAATGGATGTTGAAATCGATTTCTTCTTTTTCTTTTTAACTAAATTAAAATTATTGGTAAAATCGTTCTCAGGAATAGTTTTGTCAAACTAGTCCTTAAACGAAACAAAAAATCTAACAGTGGAGTTCTGCGTAAGAATTTTTATACTCGTGGGTTTTTTAGTGTATTTTTCCCTATATATATTCGTGAATTAACAATCCCATAAGTCTTTTGTGGTTTATAGAAAAATTATAAAATTAGTTCATTAAGTATACATGTTTTCGTTTTTGGGTCACTATGTTTGATAATTGCAAATGTAGTTCACTAACTTTGTATGTGAAAACGATTTTGGGTGATGTTTTCAATTTTAGGTTTAAGTATATATTTTTCGATTTTGGGTCACTATTTTTACAAAGTTAGCTACCAAATGAGTGATTGAAAAAATGTATATTTAGTGACACAAAATCAAAAAATATATACTTAGTGACATAAAATTGAAAACATGACCCCAAAATTGTTTTCACATACAAAGTTAGTGACCTACTTTTGCAATTATCAAACATAGTGACCCAAATACGAAAATATGTATACTTAGTGACCTAATTTTATAATTTTTACGTGTTTTATGATATATTTGTGCATTTGGAGAATCGAAGAACAAGGTATAGAACAAAGAATATGTGAAGATAAACAAAAGATGCTCATAGAGCATAAGTGTTCCGCCGATTTGGACATAAGGGCGTAGCTCTTAGCCCTCCTATGTGTCTAATAAACCTAACCGGAAATCTCTCACATGCATCGAATAAACTGTTGGATCCGGCCCATCTATTTTGGGCTGAAGATGGGTCAAGCCCATTAATCTATTATATGTAAAAAAAAATAAAAATTTAAAAAGACATTACACTACACAGACGAGGCGAGCACACAGCACATCGAGTTACAAACTCGGAACACCAACAATCGTCGAGCTACGAGTTCGTAATACACGAAGAGATAGAAACGGGTTACTACCCAAAAGCGAGGAACCGAACAATCCGAGCCGGTAGATGTGTAGATCACGTTGAGACGAAGCTCCCTCCGAAGTTTGGACGAAATCGGAGCACCGGATCGACGGGATCGGGACTTTTTCTTCTCACTTTTTCTTCTCCTCTGTTTTTCTTTCTTCTCTGCCTCTGCTCTCTCTCTGTTCTTTTTTCTTTTTTTGTGTTGCTGTGTGCGTGTGTAGTGTAATGTCTTTTTAATTTTTTTTTTTTTACATATAATAGATTAAAGGGCTTGACCCATCTTCAGCCCAAAATAGATGGGCCGGATCCAACAAAACTCCCCCTCCGGCTCATTCGGTGGGCTCTAGCAAGCCCGCTTTTCGCCGACAAGTCTCGAGCTTCTCCTTCGGCAAAATCTTCGTCATCATGTCTGATCCGTTCTCGCTCGTATGTACCTTCGCCAAATACAATTGCTTCGACTCGAGCACATCTCGAACCCAATGGTAGCTGACGTCGATATGCTTGGACCTCGAATGGAATGACGAGTTCTTGGAGAGGTGGATGACACTCTGACTATCGCTGTAAACGATGTACTTATCTTGCCGTAGACCAAGTTTTTCGAGAAACTTCTTCATTCACAAAGCTTCCTTGCAACCCTCAGTAATTGCAATGTACTCGGCTTCTGTGGTGGATAGCGCAACGCACTTCTGCAACTTCGATTGCCACGACACAGCTCCCCCTGCAAAAGTCATCAAAAAACCCGAAATAGATTTTCTGGAATCGATGTCACCTGCCATGTCTGAATCGGTATATCCAACTAGCATAGGCTCTCCGCTGCCAAAACGCAAACACGTCCTGGATGTGCCTCTGAGATATCTCAATATCCACTTCACGGCTTCCCAATGCTCCTTTCCCGGATTAGAGAGAAAACGGCTAACTACTCCGACAGCATGGGCAATATCGGGTCGAGTACAAACCATAGCATACATTAAACTACCAACCGCAGACTGATAAGGAACTCTGCTCATGTCGGCCTTTTCTTTCTCACTCTTCGGACGTTTTTCAGAACTGAGCTTGAAATGACCTGCAAGTGGAGAACAAACCGCCTTGGCTTTACTCATGTGAAATCTCTCGAGGACTTTCTCAATATAGTCTTCTTGAGATAACCACAGCTTCCGATTATTCCTATCACGAGAAATCTTCATGCCGAGAATTTTCTTCGTCGCTCCCAAGTCCTTCATCGCAAAAGACTTGCTCAATTCTCTCTTCAGCACCGCAATCTTGCTAGTATCATGGCCAATAATAAACATATCATCAACGTACAAGAGAAGAATAATATAATCTTCATCGAAATATTTTTTAATAAATACGCAGTGATCCGATGAAGTCCTGTTATAACCGTGAGTGGCCATAAAGGAATCGAACTTCTTGTACCATTGGCGTGGAGCTTGTTTCAGGCCGTACAGACTCTTGTTCAACTTGCAAACAAGATGCTCCTTCCCCTTGATTCTGAATCCCTCGGGCTGCTCCATGTAAATGTCTTCTTCAAGGTCGCCATGAAGAAATGCAGTCTTCACGTCAAGTTGCTCAATCTCCAAGTTCAAGCGCGCCGCCAAACCAAGAGCAACTCGGATCGAGGACATCTTCACCACCGGTGAGAATATATCTTCAAAGTCAATGCCTTTCTTCTGACCGAAGCCTTTCATGACCAACCGAGCTTTGTACCGTGGCCGAGAATTATTTTCTTCAGTCTTCAGTCGATAAACTCATCGGTTTTTGAGAGCTTTCTTTCCTTGGGGTAGCTTTACCAAGTCGTAAGTATTGTTGTCGTGAAGGGATCGCATCTCCTCGACCATAGCTTTCATCCACTCGTTCTTCTCGTCAGCAGAAATGGCGTCTTGATAATTCTCAGGCTCTCCCGAATCTGTGAGCATCACGTACTCATCTGAAGAATACCTCGTGGATGAACGATGCTCCCTAACAGATCTTCTCAACTGAGGCTCATCATCAACAGGTTCTGTTGGCTCAACATCATCAACTGTACGATTTTCATCATTGCCGCTAGAGTCTGGAACATCTCCCCCGTGATCAGGATATGCTACACGTGCAGGAGGTGGATCTAAATCAGCAAGATCACCACTGGACTTCTCAGCCGGCTTCTCCTTGTGAATGTCTCGTATACAATGGTCTTCGATAAACACACCATCACGACTTCTGATTAGCTTCTTCTGCGCTGGGTCATAAAATCTGTATCCGAACTCATCTAGCCCATAGCCGATGAATATACATGGTCTTGTCTTCACATCAAGCTTCGATCGCTCGTCTTTCGGAATGTGAACAAAGGCCTTGCACCCAAACACGCGCAGGTGACCATACGAGACTTCCTTTCCCGACCAAATCTTGTCCGGTACCTCAAATCTCAAAGGAACACAAGGTGTGAGATTTAAAACATGAACAACGGTATTTAACGCCTCACCCCAGAAAGAATTCGGCAACTGCGACTGCGATAGCAAGCATCTCACTCTCTCGATCAATGTTCTGTTTAACCTCTCAGCTAACCCATTTAACTGAGGCGTCTTCGGAGTTGTCTTTTGATGTCGAATACCGTGCCTCTTGCAATACTCGTCAAAAGGACCACAATATTCACCTCCGTTATCCGTCCGAATACACTTGAGCTTTTTGTCGGTCTGCCTCTCCACCAAAGCGTGAAACTGCTTGAAAACATGTAGCACTTGGTCCTTGGACTTCAGCGTATAAGCCCAGATCTTCCTCGAATGATCATATACAAAAGTAACAAAATACACAGCACCACCAAGTGTTCTTGTTTTCATAGGACTACAAATATCAGAGTGAATTAGATCGAGTATACCTGATTTCGGTGAGTGAGTGATGTTCTTAAACGCGACTCGGGTCTGCTTCCCAGCCAAGCAATGATCACATCTTCGTAACGAAGGATTCTTCACGCCGGATAAAAGATTCTTCTTGGCTAGTATCATCAATCCCTTTTCGCTCATGTGACTGAGCCGGTTATGCCAAAGCTCCGTCACGCCACCATCGTCGATTGCATTAACGGTCGAGTTTGCAATCTTTGCTTGCGTCACATATAAATGAGATGAAGTCTTTTCTCCTTTCGCCACGATCAACGAGCCTCTAGTGAGCTTCCACTTTCCGTCTCCGAAGTGGCTATGAAAACCTTCATCGTCTAGCTTTCCGGTGGACATCAAACTCATACGAAGTTTCGGGACATGCTTCACGGCCTTCAAAATTATTTTTATTCCGTTTCGTTGATTATCGTTATATTGGTTCCCGTGATTTCCGACAGCCCCAACATAAACCGAGTAAGATAATAAAGTCTACTTGCCATTTCACCTATCCAATGTTTACTCCGTAAAATAAGTTATGAAAAACGAGTAATAACATTTGCAGTGTTTTATCAAATAAAGGGTTGTTATCTTGTATTCTGTACTTTCAGAACATCTGTTATATATTAAGTACAACTAAATTTTCACTCTGAAACTGTGTTGCAACATAAGGTTTTATTTTAGATGAGTATATCATATTGGGACGTTTTCCGAAGTATAAACCTTTAGAAATTTTGACATATTCGATAAGTTAAGATTTTACGTATTTTTTATAGCCGCGATCAACTTGTATTTTCAGTCGTTATATGTCGAAGTAGCATTGAATATCGATTGTTTATGTCATTTTTTATATTTGATAGGTATCAAAGTAAAAAAAAAAAAAAAAAAAACCGAAAAAGAGAAGTTCCGGACCAGAAAAGACCTCATTGATGAAGTCCACCGCTAAGACCACCAAGCTCCACGGCCGTGAACCGTACTGAGAGCACGCGTCACATTCATTGTCGACATTCACGGACAAGCTCAGCTTAACCCGCGGCAGTGGATAAATACCGAGAGATAGATTTCAGATGCTGCCGAGCTCCACGGTGGCGACACACCTGTCCGCTTAGCCGTGGAAGATTGCTGAGAAGACCGAGCCAAGTTCTGCCGTGCTCCACGACCGTAGGCCACTGTGCACTTGGTTATGGAGCTTTTCAGCAGAGTTAGAATCTGAGGCAGCGTAACCTTCACTGCCTTGGAAGACCGTGCATGATCTCGTGGACGCACCGAATCAAATCAAATCTTGGCGAATATTGTTACTAAAAAGGGGATTTGATATCATTCGAACTCCATCTTTAGTAGGGACGAAATAACATTTGGAAGACGGATTTTTGACGTTAGCCAAGAATAGAATAGAGAGCATAGTGCATGATTCTGAGGGTCTACTAATGCATTTCTTCACCGGTTACACGACTGAAGACTCCGAGGAGATAGGTGAAGACTCGAGCGCCGTGATGGGTAAATCTTCCAACTTTTTTTAGACGTTTCTGTGATGTCATGTTTGATTTGTAGTTATTTAGGTTTTTTAGGATGCTGGCTCACATTCTTTTGTGTTTGAGGTCACAGACCGGGTTACGAATTCATATGAATGATATTCGTATTTTTTTCAACCGTATGAGTTGGATTACGTATTCTCTGTTTGTGTTTGCTTGTGGGTGCTTGATCACCATATGTTTGATTCATGATTGATTTATGAGACCGAAACGGTAATTAGATCGGTTACAACAATAAACATGGAACATAAAATCGAAAAAAATCGACTCGATTTCGTACGTGGTTTGGGACTTAGGCGCCGAAATTGTTTAAACTTGGGAAAATTCATAAAGCCAAATGCATGTGGGGTCATATTGGAATTTAGGGATTGGTTCACTTATCGCAAACCGTCGCTAGATGTGTGAATAATGGGTAGCATGTAGGAACCTTAACTAGATTCATATCGGTTAGATATGATTGACTAAATGAAGACGTGTGATAATTGGTGCCGAGTTTGTGCCTTAGTCACTATGTCGGTAAATCTATCTTTAAAAAAATCATAAAAATCCTTTAGTCTAAATTAAGATTATGAATAATATCTTAGGACTAGTTGATTTATCCGGTGGATTGATACTTGGTTTACGTCTATTTTACTACTTGCCCGACCTAGTAGACGTGCTAATATTCGATAAATACCATTCATGCACAAGTATTTGGTCACTGCTACCAATGATCCTTGTATGTAACTATCGAAGAATAAAAAAACACAATCTTAGTAGAGGTAAAATCCGCATAGATTTCTATTCGTATCTGGTTTTTTTATTCGAAATGATTAACATGAGGACATTACCTTTTCTCGATCCATTTTTTTTTTTCTTTTTAGATTTAAATAGTTTTAGTAATCTAATGTTACTCTTCTTACACCTAACGAAACCTAACATGAGCTTAACCAAGGAAAAAAAAAACCATTTCCTTCGAAGTAGCCGGCCGACAATCTTTTAGTATCTATGCATATGACGTAGAAAATTCCTTGAGGTGATGACGAGGAAAGCAATGTGTGCAAGTCCTATAAAACGTTTAATATCTGTTGTACCAACCCCGGTACTACAATAGAAAAATAAATTCTTCGATCAAGAAAAAAAAAAATAAACAAACAAAATTAAAAAGAAATGCGTCGAGATCCCGTGGTCTGCACAGCAGTTACCTTTCTACTGGGTTTCCTGCTGATTGCAGATCATATGTACATCATACGAGCTGATCCCGACACGACAGTTGCAGAAGTCATTTGCAACCAAATGACCCTTATGGAGTAAATGTAGCCAATACACTTAATGATTTAGTAGTCCTCACTCCTGATGAAGCAGACTTAAGCTACTACGGGGAGGGGGCATATCAAGAAACAACTGTGTATGCATGTGCAAGTTGCAACCTACATCTGACACCAGGCGAGTGCTACCTTTGTTTGCACGAAGCTCTTAATCAGGTATTTGAGCTGTGTACTTATTCCATTGGCGCGGAGCTTGTATTGGTGGATTGCGCCATGAGATACGAGAATTACCCCTTTTATGGGTAAAGAGACGAATTGTAGCACGTGATATATAAAAGAAATGGTATCTGACGCTTTGTATGTTTAGTTTTCGGTCTCTTTATTGACCAAAATGAATTGATGTAAGGTGTGGTGATACGATATATTGAGATTGATTTAAAATTATGAAAATAGTTTGTAGGAGGCAATCTTAAAATAGTTTGTAGGAGGCAATCTTTTATTGTAAACCAATATCGTAACAACCAGGGTTGAAACCAGTGTTGTAAAAATTGACCAAGCGGCCTCTTGGCGTTAGTTGGCGCCCTACCACGACGAAAATTGGCTAGGCGGCTAATTAAGATGTGGAACCGATTGATCGGCAATTTAATCGTTTTTTAGGGAAAGAAATTATAATACAAAAAGATGAATATTTTTACTAATGTTGCATTGTTGGGGTTGAAATTCTTTATTTAGAATGTTAGGATAAATTTGATGCACATTTTCTTTTTGGGCAAATCTTCATTTGCATTAATATAAAACCGTACAAGATGTACAAGAAAAGAAAAATCCTAGCAAGCAATATGCCAAAGTGCGCAATCAATTGCAAATTATCTCGTAAATTCAATGTATAAATTTTATCAGAGATCGCAATAATTTGATGCACATTTACTTTGGCAGAATGTTAGCCTATTTGATATATGTAAAGTAAAAAAAACATGCATACTGTCAAATTTTCACCTAGAAGTCGGCATCTCCGACGTCAAATTCTGTACTAAAATTAGGTTTCTGGATTAAGTGTCCCAAAATTGTTTTAATTTTTTTATACTTACGGGGCTAAAATTGCTACTCTTAACTTAACGCGAATTTTTTATATTTATATGACTAAAACTGTCACCTTTAATTTAACGGACTAAAAATGTCACCCGTAAAAAATACGAGGCTAAAAATTTATTTAAGCCTTTTTAAAATATTACACGATAAGCATCATTCTTGCATCAAGAATTTGTTTCGCTACTAGTAATCCTTGTATATTGTAACTATCGATCAACATGGGAGCATCATCATGTAGAAAATTGCCCCGTAACATAACTGAAAATCCATAAAAAAAACACACACACACACACAATCGTATAGAGGTGAAGTCCGCATAGATTTCTATGTCTGTCTTTGGTGTTTTTATTCTATAACATTAACACGAGGACACTATCTTACTCTCTTCTGTTTTTTTTTTTTTTAACATTAAAATATTGATTGAAATCTTATGTTATTTCTTCTTACACCAAACACAATCTAACGTGAGAGTAACCAACATAAAATCCCATTTCCCTCGAAGTAGCTAACGGCCGACTATCTTTCAGTATCTCTGCATATGACTAGGAAGAATGCCTTGAGCGATGCAAGTCCTATAAAAAGTATATTATCTGTTATACCAATCTTAGGGTACTACATAATAGAAGATTAAAATAAATCGATCAAGAAAATAAATAATATAAATAACTAGAAAATATGCGTCCAATTCCTATGTTCTGCACAGCGATAACCTTACTACTGGGATTTCTGTTGATCTTAGATCATATGTACATCATAGGAGCTGATCCTGACACGACAGTTGCAGAAGTAATTTGCAACTCATAATACTTGGAGAACAAAATGGCTCTTATGGAGTAAATGTAGCCAATACACTTCTTTGTATGAAGCTCTTAATCAAGTGTTTGAGCTGTGTACTTATTCCATAGGCGCCGAGCTTCGATTGGTCGACTGCGCCATGAGATATGAGAATTACCCCTTTTATGGGTAAATCCGATCCGTGTAAAGTCTCCCGCCGGACTAGTATGAATTTTTTGCACGTGATATATAAAACTGGAATCGGCGCCTAGTATCTTTATTTTTTGTCTACGTTATTGTCCAAAATAAATCGAAGTAAGGAATGATCATACTATATATTGAGATGATTTTAAATTAATCATGACAGTACTTAATCAAAACATGAGAAGTTATAGGAGGGAATCTTATCTTGTAAACCATATCTTAGTAAAACTAAATTTGCTTAAAACTATGATTAATAACAACTGAGAACTAAACAATTCTTCAAAGCTTATTAAAATGTCTTTTTATTCTTATGGACTTAGGCACAAATACAAGCATATAATCAATAAAACGGGTAATTCTCCTATCTCATGATACAATCAGTCATTACAAGCTCTGCACCAACTGAAAAAGTGCACATATATATAAGCAATATTATCCTCGGCTGTATCCAAGCACGATTGACAATCGCCGGCTATCAATCGCGAACTGCAACTCGCGAACGCGTAGCAAGAAGTAGTTGTCCCTGGAACTGTATCCACTACGTAGTATTCGTAGCCTTGTTGTCGGGAAGTGGCGCTCACCAATTCTCCGAGCAAACCGCCCACAGCATATTGGTAAGGGTCTTCCGGTCCCCATTTATTATCATTGCACTCCACGAACGTGATGGTTGTGTCTGGAGCGCATTGTAGGGTAGAAATATTATATAGAGCAAGTAAAACTAAGATGAATATGGTTCCAATGGGACCAATTGTAGAATTCTCACGACTCATACTTTTAATGTTTAATGCTATCTCTAAATTGCATTGATTTTCGTGGTATAAGATTAATTGTAACTAGCATGCAATTTATAGGAGATACAAACTTTGCTTTATCCGTCATATTGTAACGCATTGTTTCAGGTCTCTTGTTAGATGCCCAGCGGTTGTGCGGCTGAACGAATTGGTTGACAGAAGAAAACAACATTGGCTCTATTGTCCGAAAATCAGATCACAATAGGATTTAAGAACTTTGAAGCTTTGATGACTGTAAAGTGTAATTGGGCCATAAGGGTCGTTTATTTCCCATGTCTATACATTCCATTTAACATCCGTATATTTATGTTTGCGTCAGGTTCTATCAGGGATACGCCGCTTGCAATTAGTAAAAGTCCTGAGACTGTCCGAGTAACAAAGTTACTTAATATCTGCATGAAGAATTAGACTTATCTTTCATGTTTGTTTTTTGTTTTCCATTCTTAAACGTATGAACGAACCTGTTTATAGTAATAGACAGTTGCTATATTAATTTAAGCGTCATTAATCCATTTGTTACGTATTTGTAATAATGTTACTTGGACTACGAGATTCTGAACTTACATTCGGCCGGTAAGCATTTTTTAGTACACAAACTTCTCACAATATAGTAAGGATAACGGTTGGCTCCATGGAAGACTTTCAAAATGTTGAATTTCAAAGCCAACACAAAAAGCATCTATGTATAATACAAAGAGAAGAATGCATTAGAATCAACCTTGATAATTGCTCCCTCCAACGATAAAAAAATAACAATAATTTTATATTCATCATATCTCACATCCTTATGTGACGTTTAGACTATGTAATCCCTGTCGAGGAAATAAATATGTATATTGACTAGACTGTCTTACCTTTGAAAACAATGTCCGCAACTTATAAATCGATCCACACACAACCAATTTACGAGTCATAAAAAAAAAACTAAGATCGTCAATGTTTTCTTGTTTAGCCCATTGTAGCCTTACTCATGGATCAATTCTGCTGATTATAAACAATATCATCATCACAGAAGCTAACCCAGACACGACCATCACCTACTTCTAATGCATCCCTAATACATATGGTTGAAAAATGACCCTTACTGTCTTTTTCTTTCCTATTTGTTGAATTTTGCGGAATGTGTATTTCTTGATATAATTTCTAAAAAACACATCAACTAATTTATAGAGAAGAAACTAGCCGTTAGAGTAAATAGGGGGCATTTATGACTATAAATCATATCTCAATATATCTTCTTGATTTTCTTGATTTGCTTGATTGACTTGATATTGATCTATAATTGTTCGATCTTTGCCATATTTGACTAACTTGATTCGGCTTCCTTTTATTGTTAGAGCCTAATCTTCAACACTATTTGATGATAACAATATCGGGTAACCCGGTCATATTTAATTCCGCCCAGATACGTTTGCAAGCGAGATAATTGTTCGCCCAGAAAGAATCGAAAAAGCTTTTACTGAATCACTTAAATTGTATATGAATTCCTGAGCCCGAAATAATAAATTGAGTTCATATAGGCATTTTGGATGCTGCTATTAAAATAGCCCTCCTATGGACAATTGATTCTATCGTGATACACTTTACATGGGAAATTTTTGATCCGTTCCAATCTTTAATTGGATCCTTGCTCGGTGACTTGGTGGTATACCATACACTGAACGGCGACAAAGTTGTTCATATTATATATATACGAAACTGAACCTGGAACAACTATTTCTTGTTAAGCATACGCGAGTTGCAATACACAATTTGCAGCAGAGGACTGCTAACTTGTGTTCTTACGCCATTGGTGCTGAGGTTATAATGACAGATTGTCACATGAACTGTTGTTTTAGATGAAAATTATTTGTCTCATTTTAACAATGCTGTATTGGAGTTCATTTATGGACGGAAAATGTCGGTGGTGAGCGTATGTAGTTGTGCAGAAACAACGGTTGATGCTCTTTTAATAAAAGTAATCCGCTGTTCTCTCATGCTACTCTACTATTCGTTTCTGTCTTGTATACATGATGCACACACACTAACATCAGATTATATCAATTCCCTGAACATATTGTTGATAACGTATTTCACTATCTTTTGATTTCAATAGTTTGTTATAGAATTGGTAAGTCCTAGATGTTCTGCAGAGGATTTGTACTACTGTATTCTCGTTATTTGCACTAATGTATTCCTCGTATTATCAATATGAATATTTTATATATCGGTAACATTGATTTCTTTCTTTATTATTATTATTTTGGATCATTTTGGCAAAAATATGTCATTCACTCACTTGTTGGAAAAAGCTTTGATGTCCAGTCATTTTCTGACAAAATAACGAAATAACTCTCTCACGTCAGAATAAAATATTCCGATCCGTTTATTCCTACTTACTTTTCCAGAAAAAAGGGGGAGGAGAAACAAATTTATTCCGGCATCTCCAAGCTAGTAATCTAGTTTGTGATTATCATATATAATGATTCAAAATGAAAAACCTAAATTTTAAAATTTTGCCATTATCCCACGCATGCAGTTTTCAGGAAATAATCATTTGTATATTTCTTGTACATCCGGCTATTTGATCAAATCACCTTGACACTCTCTCAACACTCAGAAAAATTTGCACCGAGGTCTGAAACATTATACATTAAACAACATATTTGCATCCAAGGAACGAGATGGTAGTGTTTGCATCAGCTTCTACAATATGAAGATATTAACTTTGACATCATCAGCAGAATTGATTCCAACAGCAAGGTTTTAAACGCAAGAATATTTGTTTCAAACTTTGTACTCGATTATTATTTGAGTAGAATGCATAAATAATGCATTTGCTAGTTATGCATGTGCGGTAAAATGCATGAAAGAAATTACGGATGACATTAATGTACTTTAATTACAAACCCTCAGAGTTTTTATCAATCCATTAATCTAAATCAAATGTAATGGAGATAAAATTCACGAAGTTTCGGCTCACATGCAGTAAGAAACTTGGACGGTCTCAAACTTGGAGAACAAATGACTCTTATAGAGTAAATGTAGCCAACGCACTTGATAAGTTTGTATTTTTTTTCTCACTCCTGATAAACTTAAGTTACTAAAGGAGAGGGAGACATCAAGAAACAACCGTGTATGCATGTACAACTTGCAACCTACGGCTGACTAAGCTCTTAACCAGGTGTTTTAATTGACCTTTGTACTTATTCCATCGACACCGAGCTTGTATTGGTAGATTAAACCATGAGATACGAAAACAAATGGAATGTGTAGCCCTTTATGGGTAAGCCGATCCACGTGAATAAACGAATGTGTAGCACGTGATATATAAAACAAATGGAATCGACGCTTTGTGTATTTAGATTTGGGTCTCTTTATTGACCAATTTATTGAGATGATTTGAAAATAAATTATATGACAGTAGTCTTAAAACCAGGCTCTTGGAATTTTGCCCTCTGAGCATGAAAGAACATATGTTTTAGGTCAAGTCGGGCTATAAATATAGCTCTGCCGGTTCGTCCTCTGAACCACCAAAATGACAGTTCATTTGGAAACTTCTCGTGGATCCCATGGGCGAAGAACTTATCGTGGAGACTTGGAACTGATTAATAACAAGTGAGATCTTAAACAATTCTTCAAAGCTTATGACAATATTATCGTTTTTATTCTTATGGAATAAAGTACATGAAGCATATAATCAATAAAACGGAAAATTCTCATATCTCATGAGACAATCAGTCATTACAAGCTCTGCACCAATAGAAAAAGCACACATATTAGCAAGATTATCCACCGCTGTATCCAAGCACGCTTGACAATCGTCGGCTACCAATCGCGTATTACAGCTTGCGAAAAAACTTTACATGTCGTTTTTTCCTCAGTCGATATTTTTATGTTCAAAGTTATCCAAAATTGTACTAATGCGAAACATGTATGGGACATGTTGCAAAGGTACTGTGAGGGTGATGCGAGCGTAAGAAACACAAAGTTGCGTCTTTTAAATAGCCAATTTGAAAAACCTTCGTATGAAGGACGATGGAGACATCTCTACTTATTTTGGAAAGCTTTTGAATATTTCTAGCGAGTGTCATAGTCTATGTGAACCTATTTCTAACAAAGTTTTAAATTATAAGGCTATTAGGTCACTATCCGATAAGTTCAACGTGAAGGTGGCAGCTGTAGAGGAAGCCCACAATCTAGCCACACTCAACTTCAATATCCTCATGAACATTATGAAGAACTACGAGACCAATCTCGAAGTTCAGAAAAATGCATCAAGGGGTAAGAGTCTCGCTCTAGTCTCGCAACCATCAGGTGTTGAATCTGAGGTTGATACATACGATGATGAGGATATGACTATGATTGTTAGGAAGTTGAAAAGGTTACTAAAAAATAAGAGAGAGTTGAATGTGGGTCCAACATTCAAGAATGTTCTCAACGCTCAAGAGTCTTCATCCACGCCTAATCGCCTTATCAACAAAAGAAGTTCTGCTGATAAAGGGAAAGCCGACAAACTTGACAGAGACTCTGTTCAATGTCATGCTTGTAAAGGCTGGGGTCATTTTGCAAATAAATGTGCTAACACTCTTCGCAGGTTTGGAAAAGGATATTGGGTCAGCCTATCTGATGATGAAGAAGACGCGCCAACAAGAAACACGCATCAGGTTGTCCAATAGACTAAAGTCTCAAATCCAACCTTCTCTGACAACGAAGAAGAAGAACATCATACTGGGTTTAATGCGGTAACTGATGTTGGGCCAACATTGGATTCAACATCTGAACACTATATTGTTTTTTATTATGATGAACCAAACAATTTTGATGAATTTTTGTTAGATGACTCAGGAGAACTTTTAGAAAATTCCGAGGATGTTGAATCACTGGAAGAAACGTTTAAACAACTGTACGTAGAGTGGACGAATCAAAGGAAGAAAATATCGAAACTGAAGGATTCCGTTCAAGTGCTGACTGAGGAAAATCTTAACAAAGAAAATGTAATCAATAGCTTGCTTGATGGTATGAGCAAGATGGAAGCTTTATTGACCAGAAAGAACACAGAAATTGACAAGCTGCAAAAGCAAGTCAACAAGGCTTCGGATACCTTTTCAAAAATGAATAAAGGCAAGTCAACACTTAACAATGTAGTCTCTTTCGTTAATACTTATAATCATGGTCTAGGATTCAAATCACATCCTAAAAAATCTAAGCATTCTGCGTCGAAGTCCAGGTCTATAAGCTTTAAGTGTCTATTTTATCTTAAACCTGGACATATCAAACCTTATTGTTAGAAACTGAAAAATGCGATTTGCAAAAAGCAAATGTTGACTGAAAAACCATCCAACATTCGATCCAACATTGAGAGATCAGTGTTGAAGAGAATGTTCGGAGATAGTTCAGACAGTCGTAGTTTAAATTCTGTTAATCATAAGAATAGAGTTTTTGGAGTCCATCAGTTCAGAAGAAAGTGTGGGTAAGAAAGTCGCCAATTCAATGTAATGTTGTTTACACTTCCTTGAAAGCTAATGTTTCAGGATCTTCTTACTTTGATAGTGGCTGTTCACGATATGACAGGTACCAAAGAGTACTTGATAGACTATACTCCCTTGAGTAATGGTACGGTTACTTTTGGAGGTGGAGCAAAAGGTAAATTCTCGGACGAGGGAAACTTAATGTGGTTGGCTTTCCTGCCCTAAGGAATGTCCTCCATGTTGATAGACTCTTGTTGCTAATTTAATTAGCATAAGTCAACTATGTGACGACGATCTTGAAGTAAGGTTTAATAGAGAATGCTGTGTGCTGGCAGATAAAAGATCGAGTGATAATTGCTATCAAGTTGGTGATAAGGATGAGAGAAAAGAGGTATGTAAAGTCTCTAAAACCGAAGATGATATTGTTCTATGACACAATAAATTGGGTCATGTCAATTACAGAATCCTAAAACAATTGATTCGGCATGAGGCAATAAGAGGAATTCCCAACCTAAAGGAATTTGGTAAGATTGTTTGTGCCATGATCTATGGTAAAAAATGTATGCATGACTTCCGTATGCAATGAGGTAAGGTTTAATTGTTTTGTATCTGAAATTGAACCGAAAAATGTTCTTGAAGCCCTCAAAGACATTTTTTGGATCAATGCTATGCAAGAAGAGCTTGTTCAATTTGATAAAAATCATGTTTGGACTTTGGTTCCACGACCAAGCGACGGTAACGTCATTGGTACAAAGTGGATTTTCAAAAACAAATCTGATGGGTATCGGAATGTTATTAGGAATAAAGCTCGTTTAGTTGCCAAGCTATACCCAAGTTGAGGGTATAGACTTTGATGAAATAATTGCTCCCGTAGCAAGGATAGAATCTATAAGACTCTTGCTTGCTATTGCATGTTGGCTCAACATTACCCTCCACCAGATGGATGTTAAAGGTGCGTTCTTAAATGACTTTATCGATAAAGAAATTTATGTTGAGCAACCTAAAGGTTTCGAAGATCCTTACCATACTGATCATGTGTTTAAATTGCAAAAAGATCTTTATGGTTTAAAGCAAGCTCCTCGAGCTTGGTATGGTAGACTTACTTCGTTTCTCTTAGACGTTGGTTTTGTTAGAGGCGAAGCCGATATAACTCTTTTCGTAAAAAGAGTTGGTATGTAGTGTTAGTCTCTCAAATTTATGCTGATGATATAGTCTTCGGATCAACATCTGGATCTATGTCGGATGATTTTATCCAAGCCATAAATTCCACATTTGAGATGAGTATTATCGGTGAACTAACATTCTTCTTAGGTCTGCAGGTAAAACAAAGCAATGACAACATTTTTATGTCTCAGGAGAAGTATGCGAAGAATACTGTGAAGAAATTCGGGCATAGATAATGCAAAGGTAATGAGAACTCCTATGGGGTCTACGCAGAAGGTAAGTAAAGATAATGTTGGGGAGAATGTTGATCCAACATTATACTGTTCCATGATTGGAAGCTTGTTATACCTTTCTGCGAGTAGACCAGATCTTATGTATAGTGTTTGCGTATGTGCGAGATATCAGGCCGAGCCAAAAATTTCACATTTAAATGCTGTTAAAAGAATTTTAAAGTATGTTGGTGGTTCTTGCAGTCTCGGTCTATGGTTTTCCAAGGATACTAACACAAATTTAGTTGGTTTTAGTGATGCTGACTGGGCAGGTGACGAAGATGATCGCAAGAGCACAGGTGGTGGGTGTTTCTTCTTATGTAATAATCTAGTGTCTTGGTTTAGTAAAAAACAAAATTGTGTTTCTCTCTTTACTACCGAATCTGAGTATGTGGCAGCAGACAGCTGTTGTACACAACTCATATGACTTAAGAGTATGTTGAGTGATTATGGGTTAGAGAGTGAAACTGTACTGATGTATTGTGATAATTTGAGTGCTATAAATATATCTAAAAATCTTATTCAGCACTCTATGACTAAACATATAGACATTAGACATCATTTTTTGAGAAATATAGTAGAAAAAGAGTTAGTGAAAATAGAGCATATAGATACTAAGAATCAGCTAGTGGATATTTTCACTAAAGCCTTAGACTTTGAAAGGTTTTCAAGCCTTAAGAAGTCTATAGGTCTGTGTCAGTGTCAGTAAATATTGGTCCAGTATCTGGATCAACATTTGCATATGTCAAATATGATTGTTACTGTTTCAATTTTTTGTCTAAATTTCTCTTAGTTAATTCCTGAAATGATTTGACTCACCTAGACCGTTTTCTGAAATGACCCGCTCACTAGCACAAGGTTTGCTCATGATCATTTTTCAAGATACATGTTCAGAATATTAAGAATCATTAGATACACGGCATTCGTGGTGACGATGTATTCTTTGCGTGCAATAAAAAGCTGAACCTTGATGGAAAGGAAATCAATAAAGAGCAGTGCACAATATTTCATATCTTTAATAAAGGTGAGAAAATGGCAGAAAATGAAAGAAAATTGAGTTCTAGGGTGTTCAACAGAAAATGAAGGAAGTCGTTGGAGAATGTTGGATCAAATGTTGGGCAACATGTGTGACTAATCATTTTGATCATGCGATATTTTATATTTATACATATATATATACATATGTTTATATATATATAATTAGTCTGTTGAGTCTAGTATATATATATCTCATGATGATTTAAGAGAAAACCAGAAACCCTCACTTGGAGCTCGCGTTCATCAAGTCCTAACGGTTAGTTTTCATTTAAACTCTTTATTTGTGCTATTTTCCAAGCTGAAAACTAGTTACTGTTACTGCAAAAAAATTCGATTGATACTACATTTTTGCATTTACCTACTATATGTGCTCACTTATATCTCCTAATTTGCACTACTCTATTTTATATTTTCTAAATCTATCTCTGCAAATCACGATTTTCTCGAGCTTTCTTTCATTATCCATCAATGGAGAACTCACCTCTTTCGAACTCACCTCACTTTACACTGTGCTATTTAAAATAGCAATATAAAATAGCAGTCATTTGACGGGGCTACACAAGGTTGTGGATCTGCCCTGGGTAGGAGCTCAAAGTGCTGAACCAAATGTTGGTTCATCATCTGCTCCAACATCAGTCCTGGAATGCCATATCCAGTATCTGGATGATATTGCTTCATTGGTTGCACAAAGAGAGACTCTTCGGAGTTTCCTTTCTACCCAAAAAGGGGGAGATTTAGATGATGCAGAAGAAGAAGCCGGGACGACTGATGCAACTGCTGTTGGTGAGAGAGATGATGCTGAAGCTGAAGATGCTGGAGAAAATGTTGGAAAGGAAACCGTTGAAGAAGAATCACCGGATTCTCTTATTTTTTAGATTTTCTAATCTATTTTTTGGTTTCTCTAATTTTTCTTTTTTGCAGATTTAGTTAAGACTTAATCAGACTAGTCCATATGGTTATGCACTAATATTTCTTATCTTATGATAATCATGTTTTGTTCTGACTATCTTAATGATTTCAGGGGGAGTTTTGTGAAGTTATCTCTGCACAGGTTTTGGGAAGAAAGACAAAAAGGGGGAGATTGTTAATGTTTACATTGACAATGTGGAATCAACACCTGAGTCAACATTGGACTATCCTTGGTTTTGTCTTTCATACCCAAAAACCTTACTACATAATTTTGAATTTATCACTGCACGAGTTTTTGGGAGGAAAGACAAAAAGAGGGGAGATTGTTAATGTTGACTCAGTTAACATTGACGATATGGAAACAATATCTGAGTCAGCATCGTGTGACTCAGACTTGTTCCATCCTTGATTTTGTCTTTCAGATCTAAAAACCGTTTACCATATATTATAGCTTTATTTACGAGTATGCAAGAGATATTTTCGGAATGGATATGGAGCTAAAAAGAAGAAGATATTTTCGGAATAGATATGGAGCTAAAAGGAATGAGTTATTTCCGGAATGTATATGATCCAATAGAGTGGAGGAGATATTTTGGGAATGGATATGGAGCTAAAATTAAGTAGTTATTTTCGGAATAGATATGATCTCGAATGAAATTGCAGCTATATAAAGAGGAACTTCGATCTCATACTATAATGATGGACGACGGACGATAACGACGAACGACCACGACGAGCTACGACGAAACACGCACATCTAGAATGGCGAACGAGTAAAAAGAAACGAGAGAGGTCTCACCATATTTTCGTCAATCTGTTTTAACCTAGTATTGTCTTCACACTTTTGTATAGAACCTAGTTTCTATACGTATTCTTGGTGTAAAGATCAATTGAGTTCTAATACTCTTTTCTAGGCTAGGTTTACTATCTTTTGATAGTTTTTCTTTTTGTAATCCATTCTTTATAGTGGAATTTTGCCGTGAAGGCGTGTAACAAGTTATTTAACTTGCTACATATTTTAAATTGTGTCTCCATCGTCTTTACTGTTTTAAACTTTCCGCTGTGCTAAAACTTTCTGATCCCTAGTGTTGGTTCAACATAAGGGTCAACATTTCTGATTTACTTTTAACTTAACTATTTCCATATCAATTTATCGGGACCCCCCGCTCCGCACTCTTTCACCCTTCATCTCCTCTCCTCATGGCGGCCAATACAAAATGGGTAAATAAATTCCGTTTGAGTACCTTTTGAAGTTTCAACTTTGTGATCAATATCCCTTCAATAATTTCTTCATGTTCAGTACACATTTACGAAATATTGTGTGTTTAATACCACCAAGCATTGAAAAGACGAAAATAACATTTCTTTACAGATTCAGTTATACCAATTGTTCTCATTATTATACCAATATATCCAATTATTATATCAACTGTTATCACTGTTATACCAAGTCAAATTTAAGATTATTATATTACTATTATACCAAGTGTCCCATTATTATACCAATATATTCAATTATTATACCAAATATTATCACTGTAATGCCAAAAATAATGTTATTATAATATACGAATTGTTTGATATATATTCGAATTTATTGGTAGAATAATCAATTTTATTGGTATAATAAGCGGTTTTGTTGGTATAATAATCGTGTTTTGTGGTATAATATGCAAAAATAACTTTCGTATAATAAAATTATAATAATATTATTTTCGGTATAATAGAGATAACAGTTATTATAATAATTCAATATATTTGTATAATAGTGAGGAGAGTTGGTATAATAGTGATAACAGTTGGTATAATATTCTTAAATTTGACTTGGTATAAAACTAGAGAGAGTTGGAATAATATCTATCTATGAAGCAAGGTTTTTTTGTCTTTTTAACGCTTTTGGGGTACCAAACACACAATTTTTTACAGATGGGTACCTAACAAGAAGAAATAATTCGAGAAATATTTAAGAGGAAGCTGAAACTTCAAAAGGTAATGAAATGGAATCTACCCATACAAAATATAGCAAATAACTAAGAAGTTAATATGCCAACATCTTCAGAAAGACATTACTCTCATCCCAAACACGAATTACCATATTGTAACCGATAAACATAAAAGTAACACATAAATCGGCCCAGATATGTTTGCAAGCGAGATAATTGTCGTTTCACCACGTTCGCATCCGATACATAAATCGGTTAGTAAAAGAATTTAAAAAGCTTTTACTATATCCCATAAATTATATATGAATTCCTGAGCCCGAAATAATAAATCGAGTTCGTATAGGCATTTTGGATACTGCTATTAAAATAGCCCTCCTATGGACAATTGATTCTCTCGTGATACACAAACATCTAAAAAGTTGATCCGTTCCAATCTTTAATTGGATCCTTGCTCGGTGACTTGGTGGTATACACTGAACGGCAACAAAGTTCTTCATATAACAATCAACAAACATCTCGCTAACTTGTGTTTTTTTACGCCATTGCTGCTGAGGTTATAATGACCGATTTGTCACATTAAATATGACAATCAACCGTTGTAATAGATGAAAAATTATTTGTCTCATTTTACCAATGCTGTATTGGAGTTTATTTGTGGATGGAAAAAATGTCGGTGGTGAGAGTACGTAGTTGTGCAGAAACACCATCGATGCTCTTTTAATAAAAGTAATCCGCTGTTCTCTCACGCTACTCTACTATACGTTTCTGTGTTGTATATACATGATACACACACACACTAACGTTAGATCATCCTTTCGCTAACATGTTGTTGATAACCTATTTCACTATCTTTTGATTTCTATATTTGTAGTTTGATGCTCCTTTATGCGTCCATCTTGTCGACGAGATGTCGTTTTACAACATAGGTTGAAGAGTGAACATCTATGTCGACGACTTAGGAACACGCGATCACGCATGCTAGCTATCATGCGTCAGTGTGTTTTCATGCACATTGTGTGACCAAATATCACACCACCGTCATTCTCGCGATTGCATTGGTTGCTCTTTGGCGATCGTGTGGGCGGGTAGCGTGTGTCTGAGTGTGTATGTGTGGTCCCTTTGCCAAACATAACCTTTCGCTCTGATATCTGCAATAATAATAACAAGGGAGAACGATATTTTTGGTACCCAATGTTTGAGCTATGTGCGTTTCTTGTCCCCTTGTTTCGATGTCAGACTTTAGTCCCCAATGTTATCGATTTTGGAACGTTTTGGTCCCCAAGTTAAATTAATCGTTAGTTTGGATGAAATTTAACACATAATACGAACCTGATTTCATTTTAATCGACTTGCATGCTCACAACTCATTTCTTTAGCATGGAATGAAAGATTCGAGGAGAGCTATGATGGCAGAAATCCGAACTGAAAAGTAAATTATGAAAATGATGTTCTTAGTGTTTAAGTCGCGTGAGGATCTTTTTTTCGGTTGGAATATGAAAATGGAATGTTTTAGTCGACTAAAATTAAATAAAGTGCGTATAACGGGTTAAATTTTGTCTAAACAAACGATTATGTTAACTGGGGGAAAAAAAATGACCCAAATCGGTAACAATGGGGACTAAAAGTGTCACCTCGAAACATGTGAACGAAAAACCGCATGTAGCTCAGACATCGGGACCAAAAATGTCGTTCTAAACATTACTAACAATAATAGACATAAATATATTTTTTTACTGTATCTTTTAAACATTCATCTTTCATTATTTATCATTAGTACATTATATAAGGCACAAAATAATCTGATAACTGTATAATTTTTCATTTTTTTCCCGGACTAATGATGCTTTTGCAATTTTTCGTAGTTTAACTTTTTTTTTTTTTTTTTATTTTTGGGCATAGTTTAGGGGTGTTTTTTCTGTATTTTCCTAATATATCAACAGACGGCGACTATCCATTAGCATCTGTGTATAATACAAAGAAAAGAATGCATTAAAATCAACGTTGAAAATCCCCCCCTTCGCCAGAAAAAACAGTTTTAATTTTATATTCATCATAATCTTGCATCCCTGTACGACCTTTTTAGACAACACAATCTCTGTTGTTCCCGTTAGTTGTCTCACCGTTGAAAACAATGTTTTCTGTTCATATAAGAATGTATCTTCATTCATACCAGTAATCATCGTGCACAACGCTTGAAGCACTTAATTCGAGTTCGAATAAAAAAAGAAGAAATGAGTCGTCAAAATACTCCTATTGGTCTAATTGTAGTTCTGCTAATGGGATCAATCATGGCGACTACAATCAATATCTTCCTTACAGAAGCAAATCCAGACACAACCGTCACTTACAGTTATTGCAACCCTCTTACGTGGACAGTAAATGACCCTTATGGTTTTCTTGTGGCCCAATTGATTGGGGACTTGGCTGCTTACACTGATCAACAACCAAGTTATTGGTATTACATATCTGAAACAGACCCGGGAAAAGGCATCACTTGCTACGCGTATGCGAGCTGCAACACGCAGTTGGCAGCAAGCGACTGCTACACGTGCTTGGAAACCGCGCAATACGATCTCGATAGAATATGTCCTTTTGCCATTACTGCGGAGGTTATAATGACGGACTGCCAGATGCTGTATCAAAATTCGCCGCTGTGAGGGAGCGTTTTTGCATCCATTTTTCCCTAACGATACTATTTGTACTAGAAAAAAGAAAAAAAGATGTTATAAACTTTCTGTGACTAATAACTAAGTTATATTTTTTCCATACTTAGGTTTCAAACTTGTTGAAATCTCAGCTCATTGGGAGATTCATCTTCTTTAATTAACTATGAGGAATCGTTGGAAAAAAAAAATTAACTATGAGGAATGGCACTCGTCGTTGCCAACTTGTGAATCTAAGTCCCAATGACGCCAATTTCTTGGAAGATATCGAGAAGACAAAGCCCAAAAAGGTGCCAAAAATAGGCAAAATTATTAAATTTGGTCACTAAGTATATATATACCAATTTTCGTTTTTGGGATATTATTTTTGTTAATTGCAAAAATAGATCACTAACAAAGTTAGGTCATCAGCTTTGAAGTTCTTAACCTATTTTTGTTTTGACATATGAAGTTAGTGACCTATTTTTACTTTGACATATAAAGTTAGTGATTTATTTTTGTTCGACATATAAAGTTAATGACTTTTTTTTCATTGAAAACCTAATTTGTTTGGACATACAAAGTTACTGATCTATTTTTGCAATTATCAAACTGAGTGACCCGAAAATGAAAACTGATATAATTAGTGACTCATTTTTATAATTTTCCCTCAAAAACACTTTTGAGTCTGAAACTCTGTTGTAACATAAGGGTTTATTCTAGATGAGTATATATTACAATCGGATACTTTTCTGAAATATAAACGTTTAAAAATTCTGATATAGTTTGCACTACAAGGATCATTCTTGCATCAAGGGATTGTTTGGTTACTCCCAATGATCACTTTATGTAATTATCGAACGATTTTGGGAGCATCGTCGTATAGGACTCTGACCCATAGCTAAAAAGCAATAAAAACCACGATCTTAGTAGAGGTAAAATCCACATAGATTTCTCTGTGGTATTAGTCTTTGGTGTTTTTATTCTATAAGATTACCATGAGGACATTAACTTCGCTTTTCTGTTCTTTTTTTTTCTGTTCTTTTTTTTTTCCTGAAACTAAACTATTTGATAGAAATCTTATGTTTGGAAAAAAGAAAATAGATATCTTATGTTATTCGTCTTACACAGTACGCAACCTAGAGTGAGCTCAACCAAGATAAATCCCATCTCCTTCGAAGAAGCCAAGAGACGACTTAACTTTTCGTACCTATGTATATGACAAGAACTCCTCGAATAATGACGAGGAAAGCATAGCCTGCAAGTCCTATAAAAGGTTTAATATCTATTATACCCAATCCCGGGGTACGACAATAGAAAAAAAAATCGACCAAGAAAACAAAATAAAAATAAAAATAAAAATAAGAATATGCGTGTCTACAATCTGTACAACAGTAACCTTACTATTAGGATTTCTGTTTAATTTGATCATATGTACTGTAACTGTAAGGATCAAATCAAATCATGAAAAGCGTCAACCTTGTAAGTACAGTGGGAGTTTTCTGGAATCAATTGTCAATAAATTGAGTAACTCACCAGCTTTATGAAGAAAATTACAATTCTTCTAATTATCGGACGTGAGACTTGAGTTTGACACCTACTCACATGTTGTAGCAACATCATTGTGACTAATTGGAGCGATGAGGATGAATCTACTCACACTGACTGAAATGTGAGTAATTGGAGTGATAAGAAATTCCATAAATCTCGGAGTGATAGAGATGAATCTACTCTCATTTAGAACACAATGAGTGGAGCTGTTTTAGTTGATCGTAGAAGTCAAAGTGTAATTACTTCAGACCAAGATGGTAGTCCAGCTAATAAACGGAATAGCTTCCTTCATGGATAATTAAGGAGATTATTTCTTGAAATTAAGTGCATGGAAACTTCCACCAATTAAGATAAATCAGCTTTACATAATCGTTTGTTTCTTGGAAATCATTTTTTGGAATTAAATGCATCGAAGATTCCTTATTATCCTGGTTTGTTAGTCCTTTAAATACTAGAAGTGTCGATTAATCCTAGGGGAAATTATAAAATTAGGTCACTAAGTATCCAAGTTTTCGTTTTTGGGTCACTATGTTTGATAATTGCAAAAGTAGGCCATTAACTTTGTATGTCAAAACAATTTCGGGTCATATTTTCAGTTTTAGGTCACTAAGTTTATATTTTTCGATTTTGGGTCACTAAGTATATACATTTTTCAATTTCGGGTCACTCATTTGGTAATTAACTTTGTAAACATAGTGACCCAAAAACGAAACATGTATACTTAGTGACCCACAATCGAAAAAAAAATATACTTAGTGACCTAAAATTGAAAACATGACCCAAAATTATTTTGACATACAAAGTTAGTGACCTATTTTTGCAATTATCAAACATAGTGACCCAAAAACGAAAACTTGGATACTTAGTAACCTAATTTTATAATTTTTCCTTAATCCTATGGTATCAAAATATAAGCCTTTGTAAATCAGTTTATTATATTAAAAAATACCCTAGTGTCACTTTTGGTATCAGAGAGTTTTACTTGTTATCGTTGGATATAGTGAAAAATATAAAGGATACAAATGCTTTCATCCTACGAGTAAAAGGCTTTTTATTTCTCGACATGTAGTTTTTTTGATGAAAATTGTTTTCCCTTTAAACATATATCTAATTCTCCGGATCTCACATGTTTATAATATCATTGACTCATGGTTACACATACTGACACTACTTCTAGTGCAGGTTCTTCACCAGCAAGACGAACCACTATGTTTAAGTCCCTTACCTTTGATCTATACACAAAATCCTTCCCTTCGCATGATGCTTCTTCGGCACCCATTAAAACATCCCTCCCAGGCTACCACAACCATAGATTCGCATGATTTATCCATCCCGGTTGAGCCATTATCTCCATCCGATTTGACAGGATTCACTCAACCAACACTACCAGAAACTACCGAAATCCAACAAGACATAATCACTCATCCCATGACCACTCGCTCCAAGCTAGGTATCGTTAAACCGAATCCTAAGTACATGTCAATAACCATCTCTTCTACCAGCATTCCACGTGAACCTAAAACCATAAAATTAGCTTTATCTCATCCTTGTTGGAAAGCCGCCATGGAGAAGAACTAGCAGATTTACACACAAATAAGACATGGAGATTAGTTCCTCTTACCCTATAAATGCATGTTATAGGTTCCAATAGGTCTTCAAGACTAAGCTTAAACCTGATGGGACTCTTCATCATCGAAAAGCCTGACTCGTCGCCAAAGGGTATCATCTTATTGATGGTATAGATTAAAATGAGACGTTCTCCCCAGTTATTAAACCAGGTACTATATATATTATCTTATCTATCGCACTGGTGAAAAGTTGGCCAATAGGACAACTCCGACGTAAAAAATGTGTTCTTGTATGGCAATATTTCTGAAGAAATATATATGCAACAACCATCGGGTATGGCAGATTCTCAATACCCTAAATATGTCTGTAAGCTCCAACGTCCTTTATACGGACTCAAACAAGCACCTCATGCTTGGTTTGAGCGATTTAGCGCATTTCTTCTTAATTATGGGTTCTTTTGTAGTTTGGTTGATCTATCTTTATTAATTTTTCATACTGATCATGACTCACTTATTTTACTTCTTTATGTAGATGATATACTTCTCACATGATCAACTTTTGCGCTTATCACCAATTTTATTTGTATCCTCAGTGTTGAATTTTCTTTGAAGGATTTAGGACCGATTCATCATTTCCTAGGTATTGAATTGGCCACACTCCTACAAGACTGCACTTCTCTCAATCTCACTATGTCCTTAACATTCTTGAACGTTCAAATATGGTTGGGTGTGAATCTATGAGTACACCGCTAGGACACGCCCTATTTTTCCTTCAACAGATTCTCCCCTTGATGACCAGTCACTTTCGTGGCAAGTGTCGGTTGACTTCAATAACTTGGTTGACTTATATCGTAAAGGATCTGTGTGTTCCACTCGCTTCTCCACCCACACTTTAATGTGACAATCTAAGTGCGCTCTACCGTTAATCCGGTGATCCATGCCCGAAGTAAACATACGGATTTGCATTACCATTTTGTTCGTGAACGCGTTGCACTTGGACTTCTCACACTAAACATGTCTACACTGTGAAACAAGTTGCTGACATATTTACTAAACCCCTATCAAAGGCCGCCTTTCACTCCTCCACCAAGATTTGCCTCCTACCTCGGCTCAGTTTCCCGGGGGAGGGGGTATTAACGGAAGTATAAGCTGTAGCAATATCAGTGTGAGTAATTGGAGTGATAAGGAATTCTGTAAATCTCGGAGTGATAAGGATGAATTTATTCAAATTTACAACACAATCAGTGGAGCAATTTTAGCTGATCGTAGAACTCAAAGTCTAATTACTTCAGACGACGATGGTAGTCCAGCTAATCAACGGAATCGCTTCCTTCATGGACAATCAAGGAGATGATTTCTTGGAATTAAGTGCATGGAAACTTCCACCGATCAAGATAAATCAGCTCTACGTAATCGCTTGCTTCATGGAATCAAGCAGCTGATTTCTTGGAATTAAATGCATCGAAGATTCTTTATTATCCTTGTTTGTTAGTCCTTTAAATACTGGAATTGTCGAGTAGTTCTATTGTATCCAAAGATAAGCTTTTGTAAATTAGTTTAAAATACCCTAGTTTCACATTTTTTTCTCTCTCCCCTCAAACTCAAGGCCGCCGAACGGCCTCCCTTTCAACGATAATCATCAGCACCAATCGGATCGATGGGCTCTCAGTTGATCTTTTATCGTAATTCACACAATCATTATTACAAAAGGCGCAGACACATCATCCACGTCGTATTTGGACTCTCCTTCGGTTGGTTGATTATTGATCCACTTTCATCTTGATCAGGCGTTCGATCCACGCTCAACGCGTCAATTGTTGAGGAGCCAATGCCCTTATTAGGTCTTCCTCTCACGTAGATTCTTGGGTTGTATGGTGATCGAGTTGAAAGGACGATCTTGATTGTGTAAACACGGGCAAAAAAAATGAGAATCTGAAAAATATTGAATTTAACGTGGTTCGGCTCCAAATTCGAACCTACGTCGACCGGCCAAAATCGCTCTTTTATTGATCTATTGGAGGAGATTACAAATATCAAACTTACTTTCTAATTTTCTTATTCAAAGCCCTAGTTCCATGTATAAATGAGATATAGGGCCTAGAATATTCCTAGCTGAAACAGAAATCAGCTCCAAGCTCTTATAACTGAAAGTGCTTGCTTCACGGCTTCTAACACATCATTTACGGCAGTGTCACGATCTGGATTCAAGATTCTCACATTCTGCTTGAGCTTCACGGCCTCTTGCATTGTGCTTCACGGCCATGAAGCTCAACCACACTAAGAACGGACTATCACATAAAATATGAGAATTATCCGTTGTATTGGACGATAAATCTGTCATATTATCTAGTAAATTGATTTATGGTCCATTTGGATACTCGGATTTCAATTTGAAATCTGGATTGGATTTCCTTCAAAACATCTGCCTGGAATGCACGGAGTTGGATTTCGATTTCATCCAAATTCGAGGTTAATATAAACATTCATTATTTGTCTTTTTTTATATTCGATAACAAGTGGTTCGTTTTCGAAATCCATAGCCGGTCCCAAACTCATGACTAAAGGAAAGGAAGTATGCCACAAGCTTATATACAAATTATCGAAGAGATTTCGACATTTTTAGTCCTCAATGTTTGGCATATGGGCGATTCCGATCCCCGATGTTCCGGAGTTACAGTTTTAGTGTTCAACATGTCGATTTTCGGCGTTTTTGGTCCACCGGTTAATCTAACGATTAAGTTGGAGGGAAATAGGGTTAGGCTAGCCAAATTTACGGGTTGGACCAGGACCTCTTTCTTTGGCCTGCAAAATTTGGATTTTGGCCCGAGTTTGTCAGTGATCTTTGTTGTCCGACTCGTATTTCCCTCCAACTTAACTGCTAAACCAAACGATGAACTAAAATGCTCAAAATCAACAATATTATGGACGTGCAACTCGAGAACATAGAGGATCAAAGACGTCTATTGGGCAAACATTGAGAATAAAAAATGTCGAAATTGCACTTATCTAAGGATTGGTTTTGTATCCCAACAGATAGTCAAAAAGGAGATTCTTGTATTTTATAAATAGCCAACTACAATTGATAAGACAGTACCGTCAATAGTTGTATTATTATATAAAACCTGTATTAAGCCTAAAAGTAAACAATCCACGCGAAGATTAAAGGAACTGATTAGGGATTTTATATTTTTGGTCCCCGATAATTGACTTATGGGCATTTTTGGTCCCCCATTTTTCCGAATTACATTTTGCAGTCCTCAATGTTACAAATTTTGAGTAGTTTTGGTCCAGATTAACTTAATCGTTAGTTCTACGGAATTTAACACGTTACAGGAACCTGATTTCATTTTAATCGACTTAAATGCTCAGAAATCATCTTCTTCTATATGAAATGAAAGACTTGTGGGAGAATTAGGATATAATTTCAAACTAACGATTCAATTTACAGTGGGATGTTCTGAGCGTTTAAGTACACGTGAGCACCTTTTTTGGTTGTAATATGAAAATGAAATGTTTTAAGTTGGAAAGAGCGAAATCAGGTCGTGTAACGTGTTAAATTCCCTTCAAAAACACAATTAAGTTAACCGGGGACCAAAAAACGCCGAAAATCGGTAACATTAGGGATTGAAACCGTAACTCAAAAAAATGGGGGACCAAAAACGCTCATAAGCCAAACTTCGGGACCAAAAATGTATAAATCTCAAACTGATTATTTCACCCGACTGCAGACCGTCGAACATGAGTAGAGTACGTATTATTTTTACTGACAATACAATCAATATTATTACACATCGAACAAAGCAACGTCTTTATTGATCTTGTGCTCATGCGACAAGTATACACAACGAGTGCGAGAAAAAAAAAAGACAACATCAATCCATCGAACAACCTTAGACGAATTTGTTATTTACTCATAGTTGAAGTCATTCCCATATCTGATGCGGCAGTCATCCGTTATAATTCTTCCATTGATCGAATGTCCATAGTAGGACAAACAAGCGTCGATCAACCTATCCAAAGCTGTAGCCAAGCAGTTGCTGCAGCTATCCTCCGTCAAACCTACTTCGCACTTGGCATATGCATGCACCTCCTCGTATTCTTCGACTGTTGCAGTCAAGGAACTCATTTGGGGGTTATTTCGAGGAGTTTCAGATACTAACTGAGGGAACAATGTGAAAAGGGCATCTTCATAGTCGGACCCTCCTTCAAAATGATCAGGACCACACACAAGTTCGTCAACCTCAATTGTGTCCATTGCACCTTCAGTGAATGGAGGAATGTTTTCTGCTATTAACAATATAAATCCGAGTACGAATATTACCGTTGGACTAACGGGAGCAATTTGATGCTTCATATCTCTTGTTTTTCGTTTTTGTTTGTTGCTTGCTTGGATTGTTTCAGCTGTTGTGTGTGCTACGATTTTGGTTGTCGATGAGGGTTTCGGCAATTTATAGAACTTGAAAATGTTGTGCATGTCGTCAGTGATACTGATTGCTTGTAGTAATCCTCGAATGTTTGGATCGTCTTGTGAGCTCATACTATGGGTTGCTTCATATGATATAAGACAATTAGGACATCGATATTCATCGGGCATCGCTTTCCCTTCGATATGATTTATATGGTGATTTGTTTTGTTATACGCAACAACTCGCATCATTCATTTGATTGTCCTTGTTAGTTGTGTTAATCTTGGAAATAGTGTAATGTACCGTCGTTATACTAATGTCATTAACATTAGCCTCACCAAATAAGTTAATTAATTGCATTGTAAAGTCCTTTACGCTGAGAATAACAAAGTGCCTATTTCTAAGTTATGCGTTTGACTTTACTTAAGAGCATTATTAAAGAGAATCCCACTTCTACTGAAAAAGACATAAAATGAGACATTATTGTATTAAAATGATGCATATATTGTTACCCAATACCCATTTAAATTTTTTAAATGTATATTTCTGTCAAGTTGAAACTTTTATGATGCCAAAAGAGTCCAAACACGGACTATGAATACGAAGAGGTGTGATGACTCACGTAAAATCTCAACGACAATTTTATATATGATCTGTGAACGAAAACTGCTTAACCAAATGAGCCTTATTTCTATATATAATTTTATATATATATGAATGAACTTCCCCCAATCATCGGTTTATTTGTAAGTCTACTCCATGACCTTGATACATTAAATACTACTTTTGGAAATGAATAGATTCGGGATTTTTACGTTTTTGGTCCCGATGTTTGGCCTATTGGTGTTTTTGGTCCCCCGTTTTTTCGAGTTACAGATTTAATCCCCAATGTTACCGATTTTGTGCTTTTTCGGCGCCCGATTAACTTAATCGTATATTTGGAGGGAGTTTAGACCCAATACATGAAAAAAAAAAAAAGAGTAGGCCACGTGATCATGATTAAAAGAATTGGGGACCATCACCTTGATATAAGTCGAGCATATAGGACAAAACACATTTGCAGTTATTCATTGAAACCACGATATCTGAAATCAAACATCGACAGCTACATCATATCTCTGGCTGCTCAAGGAAGAAAAAAAGATCTAGTTTTTTATTCGTTGCTGAAAGAACGAGAGTACGTCGGCTCTGTGTTTGTAATTTGAAAATGCTACGTTGAAGACTTTATTTTCACTGAAATCGTAAAAAAAAAAAAAAAAGGCAGCAACAGAAAGCACCAAGATATATTATACCGAGTCTGAGAGATCATGCAAGGAAGAAGCATAATTAGTCATAGAGTAGCATAGCTGAGAAGAGAGACAGTTCTGTCTTCATTTCCTGTTTGTCTTTACATATATTTTATTAGTACGCTGCTATAATCCTTTTGGGGCGGTGAGTGTTTTCTCCACCCCGATAAGGGCTTCATCATCATGTTGCGTCTCTTAACAGATTGGAACGACGCGTTAAACCCTAGGAGAAACTGTATTAGTTTCCTCTTTTTCTCTACACCTCAGAACCTTAACAACCTAGTTAAACACACTCTCGCATGGACAAAAAAATGATCCAACTGATCCCACAATCGTTTCAAGGTTCTTCATTACTTGATCAATGACATGTCTCCCCGATTTCCGCCAATCAATGCTTCCTTCATTCTTAGGAGCATTGGTCCATTGGTGTACATGAAATTGTCCATAATCTCACAAGAGATGGATGCCGTCAACCACGATTTAACATCACTGCCCACTCGCTTCCATTTCTTGTTAAGATATCTACGGATGGGAACAGATCCTCCGTCCCACAATTTTGTGCCAATAGAAATATCATTATATCCCGCCCGACTAGTGTTAAAATACCCATAAATAATATTACACAATAATACTATTATACTGAGAGTGCTTAAACAAAAAAAAAAATTATATAACAATGGTCGGAACACAAAAAAGTAAATATAACACAAAAGAATATATACCGAGTGCTTATTAATGTTTTAATTTTTTTTTTTTATTTAAGCACTCGATATAATAGTATTTAAGGTGTAATATAATTTACGAGTGTTTTAACACTGAGCAGGACGGGATATAATGATGTTTATATAAAGTGGCACAAAAAGTGGCACACAAAAGTGAGACAGGGATTCTGAAACCTCTACGAATATTGCCAACTAAGCATAGCAGTTCGACTAAAGATATGAATGAGACAGTTATAGGAAGACGTGTTCAGATACATTATGGCTATTTTCTAGTATAACTGTTATTAGCATTACCGTGCAGTTATGTTTTCTTGTATAAATATCTGCAAACCCGTGTAATAACATATACAGAATTTCAGCAATTTTTTATATTATCTGATTGTCTATATTTTCTAACTTTTCATGTACTCCTTAGAATTCTTACGATGTTTGGGGATGAATCCATCCACAAACCAAGCTCCACTAGTTCATTTCATTCAAGTGCGAATGAAGTGGGCTGCGTTCCAGGGTTGATCCCATCATGTATTACAGACTTCGGGAAAATTTAATATCGTGTCTTCAAGGCTACGATCTTCACTCCTTCCTATCAGCACAATATGCTCAGCCCGAGATTCGAAAAACATTGAATTCAGTGTCTTCTTCAATCTGGCACATAAAACTCGATTACTTCAACTTGTGTGCCGCGGCCAACTACAGGTCACAATTCCTGAAGAATTGATCAAATTAAAACTTTGACCACTCTGATACCTTGTAAAACGAGTCTCAGGTCCATGATAAATTAATTGGGGCAAGTCCCGGATCCGACCAAACCTACCCCAACTCCCTTTCCATGCCTACGTTAAAGATTATTATGAGGTAAACTCATCTACACTCCCACGTGGTTAAACATGTGGTTAAACTGAAAATCACGTTACTATCTTGTTGTTTGTAAACGTCGCGATACTTTATCATGGTTTAGAAAACATCTCACCGTACCCCATGTCAGCATAATCTGTCCGCGAGTGCTTCAAACGTGCAGTTTATGCAGCTAGAAAATTAGGAGTGTGAAAAGTTAACACGTAGGGGTTTTCTGTTACTTTAAAATCATAGTTTTTTGTGAAAAGTTCCAAAACCACATGGTGTTTTATGATTTTTAGCCTATTCGCCGTTTACTTCAAGAAACGAAAAATTCTGTATTTGGTTATATCGATCTCGATACGAATTAATTGATGACGAAGTCAACTTTTTTTTTGCCAGGGCCAAATATCTCTATCTGCAATCCTACACGATTATTTCTTGGCGGTTATTAACTTGAATAGATCGATTATGAGTAAGCACAAAACAAACCATAAAATTAAAACTAAACGAATAAAGCAATCCATAGTTATGAGAATGATTATTATTTCCTCCAACTATTTACGATAAGCACACGGATCGTGGTCCAGGAAAACATTTTATTAATGCTGACATATACGGTCAGCATTCTTATAAAACAATGGGTCTTTTAAAAAAATGGTCCTTAATTGAGTCAATTTTAAAAAAATGGCATCGTTGACGATTTTTTTTTGTCAATAGCCCTCACTTTGTTTAAACGTTAACCACATTAACTAATTCTCATACTTAACTCATTAAAATTAAAAAAAAAAAAACGAAAATATGGCCGCCGTACAGATGCAATAACTGACTGAACATGGGTCCATCTCCCTCTTTAACCATAACCATACAATCGATATGAATGCATTATCTTCTCCATTTTAAAGAACAAAGGGTAACCACACACACCTCTCTCACAAACCTAAAGCGACGCGAGTTGTTCTCTTCGTTTAGTGCCGGAAAACAACTTCTCAAACCAAGAAAACAGCAAGCATTTCAGCATATTTACCAGTAAGCATTCGTTACATGAAAACTGCAATTTTAACGTCGAAAATGGTGAATTTCCAGTCCATTACCCCCTAAAATGTATGGGTTATTTAGTAGATCATGTGTACTTGCCAGAGTAGCGATATTTAAGTGGTTATAACGAGAATTCGGACCTGAAAATACATATTTTGAGGTCCAGTTTTTTGTGCATGGGACCCCTGCGTGCGGGTACCATGCGCAATACGCGCGGGTCCCCTGCGCATGGACCCCTGCGTTTATGCGCGGGTCCCCTGCGTTTTTGCGCGGGTCCCCTGCATTTATGCACGGGTCCCCTGCCGTTGTGTGCGGGTACCGTGATCCCATGTTCGGGTCCCATGCGCTGAAGATCATACATAAGCACGATATATTACGACAATCGTTTTCTAAACAATAACATTGCAAAATATTGCAGGTGCTCAATATGACAATTACCAACATTGTATTTCAATTCGATGGTCGGTGTTAATCGGCGAGGACAATACCTCGACTTGGTCCCCTGCGTCAAATTGTAGCTGACATTCAATTTTGATGGATGAGGACGCATGCACGTTACAAGACGTTAAGGAGCAAATTGTAGCGGTGTTGGCGTTTCGCAACGACAATGCGAGGCTAATACTAAGCTATATGCCAAATGTACCCTGCAGTTATCCCAGGCCCATATACATCGATAACGACTATGCTCTACGTGCGTACTTGGGTTTTGGTGGCCCTCAATCGAGACCCGTGATTCATGTCGAGGTGGTGGAATGTGTGCATGTGGCTCCGTCGGACGCATTTGCTGGTTCTTCTAGTAATAATACCGGGCTCATAGCCGATTGCGATGAAAATGCGCAAATCGAACCGTTTGAGGGGTACGGTTGCAGCCCTTCTAACCAAAATGAAGATGAGGGTCTTGAAGATATCGCTGGACCGTCTGGGGGTAGGGATTACTCGGGTTGGCATTCGAACGAAAATGAAGATGAGCCAATCGAAAACACTGACGAGTCGGAGGAGGAATTTGTAGCACGTGATCACAATGACGATGAAGATGACGTTGTAGATCGTAACCCTGTAGAAGAGGCTGTTGATAGTACTTTCGCATTTCCGGACGGTTCAAGCCTACACGTTGGGCAGCAGTTTCGTGACAAGGCGGAAGTTATCGAGGAGATATCCAAAATTGCTTTGGCTGCGTCGTTCGAGTGCAAATTAGTAAAGTCAAACAAGACTTTATATGTAGTAAGATGTGCGATGGAGCAACGTTCGTGGCGCTTTCGAGCTGCAAAAGATAGGGATTCCCCTTTTTTCACGATACGGACATATTGCGGCACACACACATGCGGCGTGTCTCATCGACGTCGAAGACATCGTCAAGGAACTTCATCGGTTGTGTCTAGGATGCTTCTTGACAATTTTAGAGGGCCTAAAGACATTCTCGCGCCAAAGGCTATTATGTCTATGATGCAAAGTGGGGGGTTGAATGTTTCTTATTACAAGGCTTGGAAAGGGAAGAATCTCGCTACGGAGGAGTTGGTCGGTAACGGGGACGATTGTTACGCGTTGATCCCGGCGTACTTGGAGGCTGTGAAGCAAATGAACGTCGGAATTTGCTTTCATGCGTAAAGTAATTTCTATAGACGCCACCTTTTTAAAGGGAAAGTATAAAGGGGTGATGCTTGTTGCAACGGTGCAAGACGGCGATCACCATCAGTATCCTATCGCATGGGGTATTGCGAGCACCGAATCTACCGAATCTTGGTCATGGTTCTTGACGAGATTAAAACGGATCGTGGCCGATACAAATGACCTCGTCATATTTCTGACAGACATGGCGGTATAAAGACAGCCGTCCCGGCAGTGTTCCCAAATGCGTTTCACGGGTTCTGTACATGGCATATCCAACAAAATATAAAGACCCGTATGAAGGAGAAAGGTGCGTGTGCGTTATTCCTTAATATTGCGTACGCCTACAAGACGAGCGATTGCGATCGATTGTTGGAAACGCTAAAGGAACGGTACTTAAACGTGCATACGTATCTTGATGAGGGTACGAAGGCAAAATGGACAAGATCGTATTGCCCGAGAACAAGGTACAACATCATGACCACCAACGGCTCGGAATCGATAAATGCCGCTCTACGTGCGGATAGAGAGCTTCCACTCATAGGATTGTTGGATTCGATACAACGTTTGACGACTAGTTGGTTTAGTAAGCATCGAAGAACTTGCGAAGCTTCGATGGCAGCCAATGTCACGTCATTTACGCCGAAGTCGAGTCAATCCTACGGTCTCACTACATAAATTCACAAAATCTACGCGTCTCGGAAATTGGCATTCATCGGTATAATGTATACGGGCATGGAGTCAACGAGGTTGTCGATATCGAGACGAAGTCATGTAGTTGTAAGATGTTTGATATCGATCGTATCCCATGTGCGCACGCCATTGCGACTTGTGGACACGCTAATGTAGGGGTGTATTCGCTAGTCCATGCGTATTACAGCTTGGAGACATGGAAATTAGCGTACGAGGGTACCATATGGCCTGTCACCGAGCGCGTTGAAGGAATGGTGAATATGTTACCACCACTCGTTGACCCAAAACGCGGCCGAGCACAAAAAAATAGTTTGCCATCCGTCGGAGAATTCGGTAGGAGAGGTTAAATCCTATGAGTTTGATTTGTACATGTGTAATTGATATGTAAATTCGGTATGTTGTAATGTTTGGTACGTAATATAATAGACTTGGAAATTCGGTATGTTGTAGTGGTTAAATGGATGTTTGGTTAGTCGCCATTTGTGGTATGTTGTCGGGTACCGTGCGCCTTGTGTGCGGGTACCGTGCGCATTGTGTGCGGGTACCGTGCGCCTTGTGTGTACGTTAAATCAATCATGTCAGCACTTTACGTCAGTCGTTGTTTGTACGTTAAATCATAAAATAATTTTATCAATCACATCAAATGATCGCGATAATCATTAACCAATTAATCTGAAACTTGCAATCATTAACAAATTATTCTGATAATCATAAAATAATTATTTATCGTTTTAAAATAATGGTGCATTATTGTTCGTGTACCGTGCCCCTTGTGTGCGGGTACCGTGCCTTACTGTGCGGGTACCGTGCGCCCTGTGTGCGGGTACCGTGCGTCAGTATGCGGGTACCGTTCGCCTTGTGTGCGGGTACCGTGCATATACAAATCGAAATACAACTTCTAATATCATACCAACATACAAGACTTCAACATCCAATATTTACATAATATTGTTCAAGATTTACAAAATTCCTGAATACATTATTGATACCAAGAAGCATTCCCGAAATTGCGTCATTTGCCGCCCGGTAAGCTCCGCAACGTTATCGCCACGAAAGAGCATCGTAAATGCGGCCCGCAAGACATGAACCCCACAATCGCCTCTGAAAACAACCAAATGTTTAATATTCAGATATGATGTACTCAAATCAACATCATTCGAAATGTCCTAAATCAACACTTACGAATTTTCTTGCTTCTTGAAGTTGGGGATCCTCTCGACCTTCCACTTCCTAAACGCGTTTGCAATTAGACCAAGCTTTTTGAGCACGATCGGGGACCGCTAATTGTAGACCGGCCAGGGCCGCGTGCATGTTGCGCATGTCGACATCGCATGACGGATCCGAGTCGAATACCCGTATCGTCTTGTTCTTCCAGTCGAGGACTGCAAGAGCACAATTGGCGATGGTCTGCACCGGCACCACGATATAGTCCGCAACTTGCCATGACACGGACGGCCAGTCCTGATCCCATCCCTCTGCGTAGTGGACCAAAAAGAGCAGCATGCCCTTGACAAATTTCCCGTCTTCTATGCAGTCCCGATCGATGCTCTCCTTCATCGCAAAATCCATGAAGGAGATGGAACGAGAGCAGAAGGTATGAATCCTCTGCATCTCGAGGAACCCTCTAATGCTTTCGTCAATGTGCTATAAAATAAAAGGAAACAAGTTAATTAATAAAATGTATTAATGCATTTATACGTATTGAAGTTATCAATCCTTCTTACCGCGTCGTCGAGCCAAAACGAAGGTGTGTACAGCTCCTGAAACCACGTCTTGGTTCGGTACGATTTGGACAAGCAAAGGAGCCGCTCGGTATCTTCCATCGTATCGATCCTCTGTTTTAGCCGAGGCCATAACTTCAGGTTTCTCTTCATGTGCCGTTCCAGAATTGGGTTTATGCTGTTCCGCACACGGTTCTGGTTCGGGTCGGTGAATGGGGTCACCTGATACTTGGAAGGCCTGGTTTCCCGAGGCGGCGTCGACTCCACCGCGGCCTCGGGCTCGACCGCGGCTTTGGTTTCGGGTTCCCCAGCGGCCTCGGGTTCCACCACGGCCTCGGGTTCCACTCGTGCGGCCTCTGCTTCCACCGGGACCTCGGCCTGGTTGGAGCCACCGGCCTCATAACCTAACAAGATAAAACTCCAACGTCAGAAAACTATCGATATTGCAACAAATTATTTATAGGGGCGTACCATGCGACGTGTGCGTCGGAAAGTCTCGGTTGCCCCCGTACCACCCCTGCTGCAAGTTATGCTGCAATTCAGTCATCGACTGCTGCAAGCCGAAAATACTCGTGCCCCACTCTTGAGCCGTGGACCATCGTTCGTCATACGTGTCCCGTAACTGCGAGATACTCGTACAAACGTCGTCAAACCGATTATTCACCGTCTCGAAATTTTGGTCCACGCGTCTTGTAAACTCATCGAATGGCTCCTAGGTCGGGCCCGAGTACTGCTGTGGAGGAGGGGACGGGTACCGTGGGTGTGAAGGGCCCGGGTATTGATGTGGAGGAGGGCTCGGGTACCGTGGAGGTGAGGGGGGACAAAATTAGTCCGCCTCTTCCTCGTAGAATGACCGCTGCGATAGTTGCGGGATGGTTGGCGAATGATGCGTTGGTGCGACGTCCTCCGCGGCCGGCAAATGCCGTACGCACTTATGCTCGACACCATCCTCGAGGAGCCTCATTATATGGTCGAGGACTTCATGCCGCTCCTCCACTTCGAACCGGCTATATCGGAAATACGGCTCGTTCATCTCCGATATTGTTGGGCTCAGCATCCCCGATACGGGTGACCCCTTTATGGCGTTGCGGATCGTCTCCATCTTCAGAGAACCCTTCGTTGACCAATCATTGGTGACGTACCGACATATCCGCGGGGTCACCACATCCGCCTCGTTTCTACGATAGGCGAACGCGTACCGAATGCCCAATATGCACTCGTACGCCAAAACCTATAATGCAAAGAAACCAAATTAGAAAATATATAATCACAATTAAATATATATTTATAAGGATTTTAAATAATGAACGACCTGAAGCGGATGTACGAAGCCACTAATCAGTAGCCCGCAGTGTTCGCTGCCCCCGTTGCGGGCTCGTTCCCGCACAAAATCCCTCTTCTCCCTTAGGTTTATCTTCAGCGCGCGTATCACCTCTTTGAACGCTACGCTGCCCTAAGGATAGTTGGCAAAGGCGACTTCGTCTTCGACCAATGAAAGCAGCCACGACCGAAGAACCGTGCCCTTCTTCGACGGTCGAGGCAGCAACACAGATGCGGCAAAGAGAATGTCCGCCAACTTCAACTTATCGAAGTTGACATTTCCGTCATCGTTGGCTCCCAACTCTCGCAGTCGATCCTCGACGTACGACATACGGATTGTGGATCTTCCCGGAAAGTTTCTCTGGGCGAAATCACCATTGGGGTTTACTTCCGGGATATCGTCGGAGAACCTTAGCCCGGTAATCAAGCAATACTCCGCTTTAGAAAATCGGAGAGGTCGGTTGTTTATGACCATCCACAACTCCTCGCGCTCGTGAAGCGTAGTCTGCCTCCTCGTCAAAAACGTAATGAGCTGGGCGGATAGGTTGAAATCAGCGGCAGCCTCGACGAGTTTACCAAATGGACTCCCCCCCTGTAACTCTCCACTCATTTTCATTTAGATTGTTCCCGATCTTCACACTTGCCTCCGTGTACATCCCGGTCATTGTCAATCGAAACTCGAAGTCGTCGTCTCCGGATGACAATTGCTTCTTCAGCACAACCTGAGAATCATAAGAGTAAATAACCAATTAGTACTCGCATGGTACCCGCACAGGAAAGCATGGTACCCACGCATGCGCGCATGGTACCCGCACAGGAAAGCATGGTACCCACGCATGCGCGCATGACACCCGCACATGAAAGCATGGTACCCGCGTACAAGAGCATGGTACCCGCACAGGAAAGCATGGTACTCGCGCTTGCGAGCATGGTACCCGCGCATGCGCGCATGGTACCCGCACACAAGAGCATGGTACCCGAGCACGAAGCATGGTACCCGCGCACAAGAGCATGGTACCCGTGCATGCGCGCAGGGTACCCGCACACTGAAGCACTATCGCATGGTACCCGCGCGCAATCGCATGGAACCCGCACGCAATCGCATGGTACCCGCACTCAATCGCATGCTACCCGCACACAATCGCAAGGGGCCGCGCGTATGGGTACCGTGCGTATGGGTACCGTGCGACTGTGCTCGGGTCTCAAGCATGCAATCACGGGTCCCCTGATTTGCGCGACTATTTTGGTCTCAATTGGTTCGACGCACGGTTACCTTGCGAACAAGTGTCCAAATTGCACAATTAGGAAACCATGCGCCGGACCCAACCAATTCGACGCACGAGACCTGCTCTTGAGGAAGACGAAATCACAGTGAAATTACCGGCACTCTTTCGGGACGCGCGTTCATTGCCATTGTAGTCGGTTTGGAGAATTTTCTGCTTCGGGTAAAGGTTGTTTCGTGGATCTGGAAATTTTCTGCTTCGTTTCCGTTATGTGTGTTTTTTCAATTTTAACTCTCAAATATTGTACTCGGTTATGAAGAAGAAGAAGACCCGTGACGCTACAGTGAGTGGAATCGATTAAACCTAAATAATTTTACTTTGGGTAGTTGAATGGATTAAATAAGGGTAAAGACGTCTTTTTCCCTGAGTTAGTAAGGGTAAAATAGACTTCAAACATTATGTAGGCCATTTTTTTAAAATTGAGCTAGTCAAAGGCCATTTACTTAAATATTCCTAAACCAATGGCATCATCATTAAACATCAAACAAACCGAGAATTTATTTATCTTGTGCCCGTGCCAACGAGTATACCGAAACGAGTGCGAGAAAGGAAAAAAAAAAAGAAAAAAACAAAGACAGCCATCATCGATCATGACAACCTTAGGAGTATAGTTCTGTCATCCTTTCATACAGGCGCATATGTCAAGCGGCAGAGGTCAGTTGAAACTGCTGCACCGACGGTAAGTGGATCCGTCGTCAAGAAATTGCTACTCAGCTCTTCCTTAGCTGCAGCCAAGCACTCATAGCAACGGCCGGTCTCTAAACCTTCCACGCACTGGGCATATGCAAACATCTCCTCTCCTGTTTCCTCGACTGTTTCCGTCCGAAGATTTTCTTTGGGGTCATTTGGGAGTTTTGGGGTGCTATCCACTAAATCATTGAGCAAGTAGATGATGACGGCTTTGTAGTAACCCTGTGGGTCGGGCCGTGTCTCACCGCAGTTGGCATGTGCATCCGCGAAGGAAGGATTGTTTGATGCTATGAATAGAAACCCTTCTACGAAGACTAGCAATGTACGAGCGGGAGGAATTTGCTGATTCATCTCTCTCTCTCTCTCTTTCTCTTGTTGCTTGATTGGGTTGTTTCGATTGTTGTGTGTACTACGATGCTGGTGTCGATGAGCGTTTGGTTTATTTATAGAACTTGAAAACGTTGTTTTGGCGATATCGATTGTTTCGAATAATCTTCAATGCTTGGATTTTGTTAGTTAGTATGCTATGCGGTAGCTTCACACATTGTAAAGAAAACTAGGCATTGCTTTTTTTCTTCGATGTGATTGATATGACAATTTGTTTTATTAATCCCAGGGGCTCCATTGTTCTTGAGAGTGTCGCTATTAATAGCATAGTTAATCTCGTAAACAGGGTACTTTTGTTGTATTTATGTTAAAAGGCAGAATTATAAGATTAGATCACTAAGTTTACCAGTTTTCATTTTTTGATCACTATATTTGATAATTGCAAAAGTAGGTTACTAACTTTGTATATTTTGGGTCATATTTTCAATTTTAGGTTACTACGTATATATTTTTTTTATTTTGGGTCACTAAGTATACATGTTCATTTTCTGATCACTATGTTTACAAAGTTAATTACCAAATTAGTGATCCGAAATTGAAAAACTGTATATACTTGGTGACCCAAAATCGAAAATATATATACTTAGTGACCCAAAATTGAAAACATGACTCAAAATTGTTTTGACAGACAAAGTTAGTGACCTACTTTTGCAATTATCAAACACAGTGACCCAAAATCGAAAAACATGTATAATTAGTGACCTAGTTTTTTAATTTTCGTTTGTGTTAATGTCATTATCATTAACACTCCCCGGGATAAGTTGAAAATTTGTACAGAAAAAATTATTTATTTTTAGGAGAATAACAAAGGCCCTTTTCTATATCTGTTTGGCTTTGTTTTAAGGCGTAATTCAAATGAATCCCACTTCAGAGAAATGACTACAATTGTTACATTGTTGTGCTAAATATACATATATTACTACGCAAAATCCATATTTTTAAGATGCATATATTACTACGCAAAATCCATATTTTTAAGATGCATATCTCTGTCCAGATGATGACAAAGAGTCAAACTTGAGATGGGTACGAAGAAAATGCGATGATTGCTGGGAATAATAATTAAATTAATAAAAAAAAGGTAAATTCCTTATCAGTCCCCTTTTAAGTTTGGATTTCCTCTTAAATACCCCTCGAAATATTACTTCCTGTTAGGTACCTATCTGCGAAAAGTTGTATGTTTAATATCCAAAAACATGGAAAGACTAAAATAACCTCTCTTAACATATTCAGAAAAACTATCAGAAAATTATATCATCACTCGAGAGTATTATACCAACAAATCACGTTATTATACCACAAAAAATTAACACGATTCTACCAAAAAAATACATGTTTTATACCAATTGTTTCCAGTATTATACCAAGTTGAATTTCAGATCATTATACCAATTGTTATCATTATCATACCAACAAATAATGTTATTATAATTTTATCATACAAAGTGATTTTCATACATTATACCACGAAATATGATAATTATACCAAAACCGAATATTATACCAACAAAATATCCAAATATTTATACCAATAAAATCAATTATCATATCAACAAACTCATTTATTATATTATTACTTTTTTATTTAATTTCTGATTATTATACCAATAAACGCCGATATTATACCAACTATTTTATATATTGTACTCGAAGTACACTACATATTATTAAACCAACATACATGTTTATTATACCACCCCTTAAATATACCAACAAATGTTGCGATTATACCAACAGTTTAAATTACTATACCAACAAATAATTATAGATTGTTATACCAATAAAAGACCTAATTATACTAACACATGTATTTATCATACCAACAAGTTTTTTTAAGAAAAATGCGTTGTTCCAAAGTTCTCAGATACACCAACAAAATTAGAAATCATACCAAGTTGTTCCAACAATTATACCAATACTTTTCATTATTATACCAACAAAAGCAATTATAATTTATCATTTTTCAAACTAATTCCTAACTCAACCAAGAAGAACCGTATTATACCAATTGCTTAGGATATTAACCAAGAAAGATTGAACGATTGGTTTATGGTTATTATACCAAGAAAAGATCTAATTATACTAATACTTTTTTTATTATATCAACAAATATGTTTTAAAAATTTTGCGCTATTCGACGTTACCAACAAAGTATAAATTATACCAACTTATTCTTGCAATTAGACCATAATTTTTTATTATTGTACCAACAAATAGTATACCATAATTTTTTATAATTTTATCATTTTTCCAACAAATGCATGACTATTATACCAACAAGAGCCGTTATTATATCAAAAGTTTCGTCTATTATACCAACAAAGACCGATATTATACTAAGAAATGACATATTTATACTGATACATGTCTTTATCATACCGAAAAATATTTTTAAAATTTGCGCTATTCGACGTTTCTAATATACCAACAAAAGTAGAAATTATACCAACTTATTCCAACAATTATACCATTACTTCTGATTTTTGTACCAAAAAATCCAAATATAATTTTATCATTTTTCCAACCAATTCCTGGGTATTATACCAACAAGACCCGTTATTATACCAAGATCTCGGGCTATTATACCAACAAAGATTGATAATAAAAAAGAGAAATATTATACCAACATAGATATGTATCAAACATCATAATTTAAATTTTAAAACACCAACTTAAAACGAATTATTCTATTAAAACAAGATTATATTGTAACAACAAAGCCTTGATTAAAGTGTTATACCAACACTTATGCGTAATATTATTACATTACATAGTTTATCTCGAAATGCATTACATAGTTTATCTCGAAACATTACATAGTATTATTAGTTTTCATTTTTTATTCTAAGTGTTATACCAACACTTATACGTAATATTATGTGATAAGATCTTATTCAAACTCTTATGTATAAGTGTTAAATATGTGTTCAATATGTCATCCCGATTCTTATGTGTAAGTGTCCAATATCATGTGACAATGTTTTAATCCAACTCTTATGGGTAAATATTAATTATGAGGTTTATGTCATTCTAACTCTTATGTTATTTCAAACCTTATGTTATAACAACTTTTACTTAAGTTACGTATATGATGCTTATTTCAACTTTAATGTTATTATAACAATATGATATCTATGATATTATGCTTATGCTAATGCTCATGCTTATACTACATTTTTAACTTTAATCAAGGCTTTGTTGGTACAATAAAATATCATTTTAATAGAATAATTCGTTTTAATTTGGTGTTTGAAAATTTAAATTATGATGTATGATACATATCCATGTTGATATAATATTTGTCTTTCTTGGTATAATATCGGTCTTTGTTGGCATAATAGCCAAAGTTCTTGATATAATAATGAGTTTTGTTGGTATAATAGTCACAAATTGGTTGGGAAAATGATAAAATTAAATTTGGATTTGTTAGTATAATAATCAAAAGTAATGATATAATTGTTGGAATAAGTTAGTATAATTTCTGCTTTTGTTGGTACATTAGAAAACGTCGAATAACGGAATTTTTTTTTAAAAAAAATATTGGTTGATATGACATTTACATGTATTAGTATAATTAGGTCATTTCTTGGTATAATCGGTCTTTGTTGGTATAATAGTCAAAGCTCTTGGTATAATAACGGGTTTGTTAGTATAATCGTCAGGAATTGATTTGGAAAAATGATAAAATTATAATTGAATTTGTTGGTACGATAATCAGAAGTAATGGTATAATTGTTGGAATAAAGAAAAGTATTAGTATAATTAGGTCTTTTCTTGTGATAAACATAAACCAGTCGCTCAGTCTTTGTTGGTATAAAACCTAAACTGTTTGTATAATTTCTAATTTTGTTGGTATATCATAGAACTTTCAAGCACGCAATTTGTTTTTTAAAAAAAAACTTGTTGGTATGGTAAATACATGTATTGATATAATTATGTCCTCTATTGGTATAACAGTCCATCATTATTTGTTGGTATAATAATTTAAATTGTTGGTGTAATCGCAACATTTGTTGGTATATTTATTTGTTGGTATAATAAACATGTATGTTGGTATAATGATATGTGTTGTACTTCGAGTACAATATATAAAATAGTTGGTATAATATCGGCATTTGTTGGTATAATATTCAGAAATTAGATGAAAAAGTAATAATATAATAATAGAGTTTGTTGGTATGACAATCAAATTTATTGGTATAATTATTTGGAGATTTTATTGGTATAATATTCGGTTTTGTTGGTATAATTATCATGTTTCGTGGTATAATGTGTGAAAATAACTTCGTATAGTAAAATTATAATATTATTTGTTGGTATGACAGTGATAACAGTTGGTATAATGGTCTGAAATTCTACTTGGTATAATACTGGAAACAGTTGGTATAAAATCGGTGTTTATTGGTAGAATTATTTCAATATTTTTGGGTACAATAATTCGTTTTGTTGGTATAATACTGACGACTGATGATATTATATTCTGGAAGCTTTTCTGAAGCTGTTAAGAAATGTTATTTTCGTCTTTTCAATGTTTGGGGTATTAAACACACAACTTTTTGCAGATAGGTACCTAACGGGAAGTAATATTTCGAGGAGTATTTAAGAGGAAGTTTAAACTTAGGACTGATAAGGAATTTACCCATTAAAAAAAACTATATTTTTGTACATCACTTCGAAATTTTCATCTATTAAACTGTCTAAATAATGCCATCGAATGTATCGGACTACATCAAACCTAAACAAAAATTGACCTTTCTAGAATAACGATTGCAGGTTCTTTTGTCGGAACATTGAATCATGTTTTATTTCAGGCTTATCTGTCTTTTTTAATTTCCTTAAAGTTGTGCTCGTTTGTTTCTTTATGAGAATCTTCTTCCATCTGACGGTGTAATGCTACCAGACGGTGAATTCGGGCTCTTTAGCCCCGTAGATTTTCTAGTTTTTATGGACCTATCGTTTGAAAAAAAAAAAAAACAAATCTAATGTTAACAACTCAAATGATGTATCCAAATATGGTCCATTTAAACAAGAGTAAACGACTAATTTGGTACTTAAACTATACCAAAATCTCACTGTTGGTGCTCATACTTTTAAATGTGTCGTTTTGGTGCGTAAACATAGCAAAATTGTTCTTTTTTTGTTCTTTGACCTAGAGAACCTGTAAAGGAACCAAAAAGGAAAGGCTTGCAAAGTTCAGGAACTTAAACATCACCTTTAAAAGTTTAAGCACCAATGGTTAGAATTTGTTTTTACATTCATGCTATTATGTATATATGATATAAAATTCAACTTCGATCACCACGAGATGTTTGAACTTACTTTTTTTTTTAATTTCTTTTGGTCCCAACGAGAAAATAATAATAAATATTTAAAAAAAGAAAGGGAAAATTACTTTTGGTCCCCGATATTTATCTTATCAGCAATTTCGCTCTCCGATGTTTTTGCTTGCCACATTTATTCTCTTTAGTTGCCCAAGTTGAAGCAATTTTAATCCCTACAACAATTTGGACGGAGTTTGTCTTTTTAGTCGCACGTAATATATTATAATCTTTCAGATATCGTTTATGATTCCGTTCATCTTAAAATTCCCCAAATTCACCACCTTCATCCCATAACCTATATTTTTATGGTTTCGATTTTTAGTTCTCGATATCGGCATTTTAAGATGAATGAGCGTAGAATATTTTCATAATGAATAGTATCACGTGCGACACACATGACATATTTCATCCAAATTGAAGTTTAATCTAACCGAGATACCAAAATTTGCTCAAATCGGACAAATACTGGAACTAAATGTGGCAAGCGGAAATGATGATCAAAGTTGCCCATAAGGTAAAACATCATAGACCAAAAGCGGTTTTCTCCTAAATTTTAAATATAAATAAAGAGTCGACGAAATTTCCGTAAAAAAATATTAAAAATAGCAATCAAAATAAGAAATAAAAAAAAAAACTAAAAAAGAAAGACCTTTCGACTGAATTATTTGCGGTAAAACATTATTTGGAAATATCGACTATGAGCACACACAAAAAAAAAAAAAACAAACCATAAAGTAAATGTAATCGAAGAAAACAATACAAAGATTAAGAAAGTGATTATTATTCCGTCCACGTGTTTACAACAAGCATACAAATCATCGTCCAAGAACTCGTTTTATTCTTACTACATATCCATCAGTATTATTCGAAAAAGGTACGGCTCTTGGGCTCATGCGACAATTACACACACACACACGAGTACGAGAAAGAAAAGACGATAGATAGCAGCAAATGATCGATCATCAACACTTGGACTTATTTCTCGTCACCCGTGTATGTCAAGCGGCAATCTCCCCCTGCAACTTCTGCCGTGTTCGAAGGTTGTCCAGACAAGCAATTGTTAAGAACCTCCTGCTCAGCTGCATCCAAGCAGTCATAGCAAGGGCCCCTCTCCAAACCTTCTCTGCACCCAGCAAATCCGGCCACGGACTCGCCTGTTTCCCCGACCGGTTTGGACAATAAATTTTCTTTGGGGTCTAGATCAGGGGTGAACACTACTAAATCTCCGAGCAGATCGCGAACGGCGGCTTCAAAGAGGTCCACGTTGTCAGTACGTGCCTCACCGCAGACAACGTTTGCAACGGTAAAGGAACGATTGTTGGAAGCTACCAACATAAGTCCTAGCACGAAGATTGCCATTGTGATAACGGGAGAAATTTGATGCTTCATTTCTCTCTCTCTCTCTCGTTTTTTGTTTTTTTTTTTGCTTTATTGGATTGTTTCGATTCTGTGCAATGCGATGTTGGTGTAGATGAAACGTGTGGGCTAATTTATAGAACTTGGATACGTTGTTCGTGCCGTTTGTGGTATTGATCGTATCTAAGAATCATCGAACACTTGGATCGTCTTGTTAGTTCATGTAAGATGTAAAAAATTCGGACACGATATTCACCAGGCATCGCTTTTCCCTTCGATACGATTGTTATGACGATTTATTTTGTTAGTCTAAATGGTTTGCCCTCATTCTTGGAAATAACGTTATAATTGTATTATTAGTCTCGGCTATAGCGTAAAGGGTTGTCGTTATGTTAATGTAATTATCGTAAACACTCAATAAGAAAAATTGAAAAATAATGTATGTATAATCACAAAGTGCTCTTTTCTATATTATTTGTTTGGCTCTTTATTTAAGGCATTATTCAAGAGAATCCCACTTTTTTCTTAGAGATACAAATAAGACATTGTTGTGCTAAAAATAGATATATCATTACCCAAAACTGATATTTTAAATTGTATATCCTCTGTGAAGTTTATTTTATAAAAGTTACATTTGTAGTATTTTGAGTCTCTATCTTCCTAACACCGGCCTTTGGTGCCATAGCTAGACAAAAATACAGTCTTCGCGGCAAAGTCGATGTGCTGTGTGCTCGCCTCGTCGGTGTAGTGTTTTCGGTGTGTTGTTGGGTTGGTGTTACCTCGAGACGTTCTCGGGAGGTGTTGTCCGTTGTATAAGTCGAACTCGGTATATAGTGGATTGTTTCCTTGGATCGGGAGATCGATCCCGTGGTTTTTCCCGTTCGGGTTTTCCACGTTAAAAGTGCCGGTGTTATTTTTATTCCGTTGCGTTGATTGTCATTATATTGGTTCCCCTGATTTCCGACAGCCCCAACAAAGTGGTATCAGAGCGTTGTGTTGTGGTGCCGTGTTCGAAGTCATGGAAGGAAATTCTAGTCGGATGGTTATGTTGAACGGGTCGAACTATCATGTTTGGAAAGGGAAAATGGAGGACCTTCTATATGTGAAGGATTATTTTTCGCTCGCGTTCGATGCGACGAAACCGGTAGATAAAAGCGATAAGCAATGGGAAGTGATTAATCGTCAAGTGTGCGGCTTTATTGGACAATGGGTCGAAGATAATGTTCTCAACCACATAAGCGATGAGAATGATGCCAAGAAACTATGGAGCAAGTTTGAGCAGTTGTATGCTCGAAAGACCGGGAACAACAAGCTTTTTCTAATCAAGCAGATGATGAGTTTGAAGTATCAAGAAGGGAGCAGCATGTCCGATCACTTGAATCCATTCCAAGGAATTATCAATCAGCTAGCTGGAATGGAAATCAAGTTTGACGATGAAGTGCAGGGTTTATGGCTTCTTAGTACACTGGGAGACTCGTGGGAGACATTCAGGATGTCATTATCCAATTCGGCTCCAAAAGGAATCTGTTCGATGGAATTGGTGAAGATCAGCGTACTCAACGAAGAGATGAGAAGAAAGTCACAAGGTTCTTCTTCACAATACGATGTCCTAGTCACGGAAAACAGGGGGAGGAGCAAGAGTCGAGGCCCGGGTTACAGAAGCAGAAGCAAGAGCAAGTCCGGGAAGTATGCTAGCATGGAGTGTCATAATTGTGACAAGAAGGGGCACATCAAAAGAGTTTGTCGAAAGTTCCTGAGAGAGAACAAGAATGCGAAGAGTCCAGATTATCAGACAACCGATGCTGAAAAGGTTACCGCAGTCACGACAGATTTCTTTATTGTGTGCGACGACGATGCTGTTAATCTAACTAGTCACGATACTAGTTGGGTGATCGATAGCGGTGCTACGATACATGCTACACCGCGTCGGGATTTCTTTAACTCATATACCTCTGGTGATTTTGGACGAGTTATTATGGGAGACGATGGCATGCTACAACCATCGGTATTGGCGACGTGCGCTTACAGACCGAGAACGGTAATACATTAATTCTGAAGGCCGTGAAGCATGTCCCGAAACTTCGTATGAGTTTGATGTCCACCGGAAAGCTAGACGATGAAGGTTTTCATAGCCACTTCGGAGACGGAAAGTGGAAGCTCACTAGAGGCTCGTTGATCGTGGCGAAAGGAGAAAAGACCTCATCTCATTTATATATGACACAAGCAAAGATTGCAGACTCGACCATTAATGCAATCGACGATGGCGGCATTATGGAGCTTTGGCATAACGGACTCAGTCACATGATCGAAAAGGGATTGATGATACTAGCCGAGAAGAATCTTCTATCCGACGTGAAGAATCCTTCGTTACGAAGATGTGATCATTGCTTGGCTGGGAAGCAGACCCGAGTCGCGTTCAAGAACATCACTCACTCACCGAAATTAGGTACACTCGATCTAATTCACTCTGATGTTTGTGGTCCTATGAAAACAAGAACACTTGGTGGTGCTGTTTGTTACCTTTGTAGATGATCATTCGAGGAAGATCTGGGCTTATACGCAGAAGTCCAAGGACCAAGTGCTGGATGTTTTCAAGCAGTTTCATGCTTTGATGGAGAGGCAGACCGACAAAAAGCTCAAGTGTATTCGGACGGATAACGGAGGTGAATATTGTGGTCCTTTTGATGAGTATTGCAAGAGGCACGGTATTCGACATCAAAAGACAACTCCGAAGACGCCTCAGTTAAATGGGTTAGCTGAGAGGCTAAACAGAACATTGATCGAGAGAGTGAGATGTTTGCTATCGCAGTCACAGTTGCCGAATTCTTTCTGGGGTGAGGCGTTAAATACCGTTGTTCATGTTTTAAATCTCACACCTTGTGTTCCTTTGAGATTTGAGGTACTGGACAAGATTTGGTCGGGAAAGGAAGTCTCGTATGATCACCTGCGCGTGTTTTGGTGCAAGGCCTTTGTTCACATTCCAAAAGACGAGCGATCGAAGCTTGATGTGAAGGCAAGACCGTGTATATTCATCGGCTATGGGCTAGATGAGTTCGGATACAGGTTTTATGACCCCGTGCAGAAGAAGCTAATCAGAAGTCGTGATGCTATGTTTATCGAAGACCAGTGTATACGAGAGATTCACAAGGAGAAGCCGGCTGAGAAGTCCAGTGGTGATCTTGCTGATTTAGATCCACCTCCTGCACGTGTAGCATATCCTGATCACGGGGGAGATGTTCCAGACTCTAGCGGCAATGATGAAAATCGTACAGTTGATGATGTTGAGCCAACAGAACCTGTTGATGATGAGCCTCAGTTAAGAAGATCTGTTAGGGAGCATCGTTCATCCACGAGGTATTCTTCAGATGAGTACGTGATGCTCATAGATGCGGGAGAGCCTGAGGATTACCAAGACGCCATTTCTGCTAACGAGAAGAACGAGTGGATGAAAGCTATGGTCGAGGAGATGCGATCCCTTCACGACAACAATACTTACGACTTGGTAAAACTACCTCAAGGCAAGAAAGCTCTCAAAAATCGATGGGTTTATCGACTGAAGACTGAAGAAAATAATTCTCGGCCACGATAAAAGCTCGGTTGGTCGTGAAAGGCTTCGGTCAGAACAAAGGCATTGACTTTGAAGATATATTCTCACCGGTGGTGAAGATGTCCTCGATCCGAGTTGCTCTTGGTTTGGCGGCGCGCTTGAACTTGGAGATTGAGCAACTTGGCGTGAAGACTAAATTTCTTCATGGCGACCTTGAAGAAGACATTTACATGGAGCAGCCCGAGGGATTCAGAATCAAGGGGAAGGAGCATCTTGTTTGCAAGTTGAACAAGAGTCTGTACGGCATGAAACAAGCTCCACGCCAATGGTACAAGAAGTTCGATTTCTTTATGGCCACTCACGGTTATAACAGGACTTCATCGGATCACTGCGTATTTATTAAAAAAATACTCCGATGAAGATTATATTATTCTTCTCTTGTACGTTGATGATATGTTGATTATTGGCCATGATACTAGCAAGATTGCTGCGCTGAAGAGAGAATTGAGCAAGTCTTTTGCGATGAAGGACTTGGGAGCGGCGAAGAAAATTCTCGGCATGAAGATTTCTCGTGATAGGAATAATCGGAAGATGTGGTTATCTCAAGAAGACTACATTGAGAAAGTCCTCGAGAGATTTCATATGAGTAAAGCCAAGGCGGTTTGTTCTCCACTTGCAGGTCATTTCAAGCTCAGTTCTGAGAAATGGTCGAAGAGTGAGAAAGAAAAGGCCGACATGAGCAGAGTTCCTTATCAGTCTGCGGTTGGTAGTTTGATGTATGCTATGGTTTGTACTCGACCCGATATTGCCCATGCCGTCGGAGTAGTTAGCCGTTTTCTCTCTAATCCGAAAAAGGAGCATTGGGAAGCCGTGAAGTGGATATTGAGATATCTCAGAGGCACCTCCAAGACGTGTTTGTGTTTTGGCAGCGGAGAGCCTATGCTAGTTGGATATACCGATTCAAACATGGCAGGTGACATCGATTCCAGAAAATCTATTTCGGGTTTTTTGATGACTTTTGCAGGGGGAGCTGTGTCGTGGCAATCGAAGTTGCAGAAGTGCGTTGCGCTATCCACCACAGAAGCCGAGTACATTGCAATAACTGAGGGTTGCAAGGAAGCTTTGTGGATGAAGAAGCTTCTCGAAGAACTTGGTCTATGGCAAGATAAGTACATCGTTTACAGCGATAGTCAGAGTGTCATCCACCTCTTCAAGAACTCGTCATTCCATTCGAGGTCCAAGCATATCGACGTCAGATACCATTGGGTTTGAGATGAGCTCGAGTCGAAGCAATTGTATTTGGCGAAGGTACATACGAGCGAGAACGGATCAGACATGATGACGAAGATTTTACCGAAGGAGAAGCTCGAGACTTGTCGGCGGAAAGCGGGCTTGCTAGAGCCCACCGAATGAGCCGGAGGGGAAGTTTTGTTGGATCCGGCCTATTTATTTGGGATGAAGATGGGTCAGGCCCATTTATCTATTATATGTAAAAAAAAAGAAGATACTACACTACACACTACACACGCACACACACAAGAAAAATAACAGAGAGAGAGAGCGAGGCAGAGAAGAAAGAAAAAGAGAGGAGAAGAAAAAGTCTCTATCCCGTCGATCCGGTGCTTCGATTTCGTCCAAACTTCGGAGGGAGATTCGTCTCAACGTGCTCTACACATCTACCGGCTCGGATTGTTCGTTCCTCGCTTTTGGGTGGTAATCCGTTTCTATCTCTTTGTGTATTCCGAGCTCGTAGCTCGACGATTGTTGGTGTTCCGAGTTTGTAACTCGATGTGATGTGTGTTCGCCTCGTCGGTGTGGTGTTTTCGGTGTGTTGTTGGGTTGGTATTACCTCGAGACGTTCTCGGGAGGTGTTGTCCGTTGTATACATCGAACTCGGTATATAGTGGATTGTTTCCTTGGATCGGGAGATCGATCCCGTGGTTTTTCCCGTTCGGGTTTTCCACTTTAAAAGTGTCGGTGTTATTTTTATTCCGTTGCGTTGATTGTCGTTATATTGGTTCCCGAGATTTCCGACAGCCCCAACAAAAATAACAAAAAAAAATAAAAAAAAAAGAAACAAGTGTCATGTGGAGCAAATAAAAAATGGCCACACATAAGAAGAAGATACATTAATCACGGAAGGAGGATACAAATGTCATGTATAATTGTATATGTTATATTATAAATTATATTGTAGAGGAGAAAGTCATCATGTCTTTGTACTAATAGTGGGTCTATATAATAGATGTCTTATGTATGTGATGAAGAAATAGGGGAGCATGTCAATGTAATAAATTGCCAGAAAGAAAAAAAAAGAGAAAAAATATATTCCTTCTTCTTCTTGATTTGCAAGCGTGTGTCTGTGAGCAAAATAACAATGTTATTCTCCCCTCACAAAAAAAGATTAGTGAGTTGTGTAATATAATTGAGCAAGCAAGCGACGATAATTCAACTTTTATAAATAACATCAACCACATGTAACAACAACAGCAACAGCAACAACAACACACAACCCGTCGAATCAACTTGAACTATGCACCAGAAAACGTGTAATTCTCATATCTCTTGCGGCAGTCTTTCAACACGACATTTGCACCCACGTCAGAAGCACAACCGTTGAGAAGCCAGTAACTGGCGTCTTCTAGGCACTCCCAGCAATCGCCTTGGGATATCTTCGGGTCGCATTTGGCGTATGCATAGACAGTTGTTCCTTGATACGATCTCGTCATGTAATTACTTCTACTTGGATCGTCGGCAGCGTTGTAAGATAATTGGTCGAGCAGATAGGCCACGTTTAATCCATAATATGGATTATTTCGTCCGGCTCCCCAAGAGTTTGTGTTGCATTCGATTTTCCTAATGCTTATGTTTGGATCAGCCGCTGCAATGGAGAAATGAAAAATTGCAAGAAGTAACGTTAATATGGGAATGCGACGGTTCATCTCCTTGTTATTATTTATTCGAACTATGTTTTCTTCAACTGTAGGATTTTGTATATAGATGGTTTTACTTTGGAGCTGTTTATATAGGGAGTTTCACAACATTGTTCTCGTCATCGTTTTAACTAGGGCATGTTTTCTGTGTTGTTTTGTGAATCTTCGTGCTCAGATTCAAGACTTTATTTACAGCTGGCTTATCTTGTTCAGGATCAAACTATGGACATATATTACGATGTGATAAGATGAACAGGGTTATAGCGAAGTCTAAACATATTTTCTTCGCTGGAAACCAACGGCAATGATGATCGAGGTGGAAATACTTCATTAAATAGTGCGTGAAGGTTGCAAATGAATCGAATCGAATATCACCATATTCTATTTTTATTCGTCAAGTTTTTCGAATATTCGTATTCGTATTCGTTTATATTCGGATCATAAAACCGATTCGTTAATGATATCGAATATATTTGTGAATATTCGAATCGAATTCGAATATTTTTTCAACAAAAACCTATTAATAGAAAAAATACAAAATAATATAACTCGTGCAAAGGAGAGTGAATGATTGTTTCAACAGAAAGGAAAATTTGTGGCACGCATCATTGCTTCATCAAATAAGGTGTCAAGAGACATGTGATGTGGTGAGACCACAGGGGGACGTCGGGGGCTGCAAGACAACAAGTGGCTGTCGACGAGATAGAAACAACCGTGGTCCTCGAGAGAACCCTGCCTCTGTCAGTGTGAGCGATAGGAGCGTGAGTGCAAGCATTAAAAGAGGGTTTGTTTTTTATTTAATTCATTTGTTCTTTATTTAATTTGGACATTTCTAATAGAAGTATTCATAATATATTATATTAAAATATATATTAAATCGAAAGAATCGAGTATTCGGTAATTATTCGAATCGAATATAGTAATATTCGGATTCGTATCGGTCAATTATTCGAATGGGGAAAAATATTCTTATTCGTATTCGTCTTCGTTTATTTCGAGTTCGAATTCGAATATTGAATTTCGAATCGAATCTCGAATTGAACCGAAAATATTCGATTCATTTGCAACCCTAAGCGTGACTAACAAAGTTTATTGATGATAAAATACAACTTTTCTTTATTTTTTTTCATTTATTGCAAAAAACTGCAACAGCTTGCACAGCGACGGTTGTGGCCCATTGGAAACCACTACTTCCGATAGGGGTGAGCAAATCCGTATATCCGGATTTTTGGATATCGAAAACCTAGAACCTTATCCGATCCGGATTTCGGATATCCGAAATCCGGATTTTATTTCGATTATTTTTTTTTTGAAATAATTTGATTGTAACGTATTCGATTTTGTTTTGAACTCTCAATTTATTTTCACGAATGATATAAATTTAATCCGATATATTTTATTTGGGTCAAATTAGAATATTGGGCTATTTTTCTTTCTTTTTTCTCTTATTGGGCCTAATTATTCTTTGTTTTGGGGCTAGTATTTAATGAATTAATTTATTTTAAATAATAAACTGGATACTGGATATCCGGATTTTAGTATTGAGCGTATCCGTATCCGATCCGGTTTATAAATAGATTCGGATATCCGATCCGGTTTTAAAAACCGGATATCCGGTTTTTAAAATTTTATAAACCAGATACAGGATCGGATTCCTGATATTTTTGCTCAGCCCTAATTTTCGATGGTTTCGACCTCGCTATTCTTTTTCGTGCCTTTTTCGTAATTATTTCGACACGACATGTTTCGTGGCAGTTGTTAAAGTTATATGTGTGTGTCTGCGGGGGACGCGTAGCACAAAACATATCAATCACCCATTACTAATGTACGTAGTAAGAGCATCTCCAATGTGTACTCTATTATAGTGTAAACACTAAAATAGTGTACACATCATCTCCAACAGGTGCTCTATTTTAACACTATTATAGAGTTCGCAGACATAGATACTCTATATTTAGAGTAACTCTATTTCTCAACTCTAAAATAAGTTTTAATTTAATTTTTATTTTTATTTTTTTTTACATATAAATTTTTTTAGTTATGTTTAAAATATTTTATATCATAAAAATAATAAAATTAAATTTTATTAATGTTTTTAATATTCTATATGTTTTTTTATGAAATAAAAATAAATACTTTATTTTCACGTAGAAAATATGAGTATATTTGCTTTTAAATTAACATGTCAATTATCTAATCAATACGTTTTATATAAAAATTATTATTTGCGTTAAGAAAATATAAATAAAAATAATTTTTCAGGCATAATTTAAATTTAACATATATAATATTTTTGTTATAAATAAATTATAATAACAATAAGTAACAATATGTATGAAATGTTATTTTTAGTGTAGAAAATAGCGTTAATGGGTTGTAGTAAAAATTAGTGTAGAAAATAGAGGTGGTGGATTGGAGTAAAAACGCTGTAGCTACTGTATTTTTGTATAAAGTTAACTGTATTTTTGTGTTGTGGGTTGGAGATGGCCTAAAAATTCCGTAAAATCCTGATGAATTTAATCCAGTGCATCAGTAATCCTCTTATATCATTCGACAGTCGGCATCGGTAATCCTCTTATATCATCAGTAATCCACAAGCTGATAGGTGATGATCACAGCACTCCACTGGTAATAACCTAAATTACGCCTCGCGTAACTGTAACAATTCACTCCTTGCCAAGCACGCTTAAGGGATCAGCCTAAAGGGTTATTTGATCCCAAGAGATTCTCGTTGCACGTTGTTACAAATAAATGACATTTATTTAAGGGGTTAATGTGAATTGTTGAAATTCATTTATGGGTCAGATTGGATTCCCGAATTTCGATCGAAATCCGGGTTTCTTCTAAATCACCCGTTGGGAACCGCTCGGATTTGGATTTCGAATTCATCCAAATTCGATGAGAATGTAAACGCTTGTTAACCATTGGTACTCCGTTTTCGAAATCCAAATCCTCGCCGTAATGATTTTCATAAATAATAATAGTATTAATAATAATAATAATAACAATAATAATAAGAGTAATTTAGTTATTATTATTATTATGCTGTGATCATCCTTTAGGAAATCGTGTTATCGCGAGCCTCAAAATCGATATAGAAAATATTCCGGATATAGTCCGATATATATATAAATCCCAACATACATGACATTCATAACGGTTGTGTCTGGATCACCTTTTGTGAAGGAACTACTTGCCATCGGCAGAGTTCATCCCAGTATCATGATCAATAGATTATTCCCACTCAATTTTGTCTTTGCTTCGTTAAGAGTTGTGCTAAATTTTTATCGGTATGAATTCTATAGTGTTTGCTTCTTTTTTTGTTTTGTTTTTTTGCAAGTTGGCCTATCTATAGGGAGCTGCAAACTTTGTTTCCTTGTTGAGAGATAGAGACGTACATTGTCCCCTTGTACAGCGCGAAACTCAACGGGATGTAGAAAGATACATATGACTGTTATCTCCATCCTCTTAGCATTTTCTTAAAAAGACATATCGTCGAGTTAAATATATAGTCCAAACATCATCATGCCAAAAACTATGAAATGATTCCCATAAAAAATAACCAAAAACATGATATTTAATAATAAAACAACCATTGTAAAGTACAAGTTGTGATGGATACAAAGCAACAAGATCTGTTGGGATGAATCCAAAGCAACTTGATATCATCAACTTCTACTTATGATATGTGAACAATATTACATTTTCCGTTCCTTGTTATTGAAGACGCTATTGAAACATTTGAAATGTCGTGATGCAACTATGAAAACATATTTTAAATAGAAAAGGGGGGAAACATATTTATTTCATTACCTAATCAATAACATTATTTGACATTGTCCGTTATTGGTCGTGACACCATATACACTTCAGAAAACATCAATATTAATCCCATGATTTTATCATAGGATGCTCATACATAAAACAACTATTATCACAATTATTTTCACTTTAATCCCACTGCATGAATCAATAAAAATTGTAATTCTCGTATCGCACGCGACAGTCCTCCATTACCATCGTTCCACCCATGGCGTCGGGACACCGAACTGTAAGCTGATAGGCAGCCATTGCCAAGCATTCGCAACAATCGTACGGTAATAATCCTAAATAGCACCTCGCATATCCGTAGCAACTCACTCCCGCGAACGAGTCCACAATGTAATCTGTGTAGTCTAACTCATCGGGAGCGCTGAATACCAAATCGTCGAGCACGTTCGAGACCAGCTGGGCGAAGGGATCATAGGGACCATAAAGGTTCTGGTTGCATATAACATTCTTAATGGTTGTGTCTGGGTCGCATTTTGTAATAAAAATGTTATCTGCTATTATCATAAATGGTAATATGGCCAATAGATTCTGTCCTCTCATTCTTGTCTCTATTTTTTTTTTGTTGGAATTGCTATGGATTGTGATCGATCGGAAAGACGTTTGTCTGTACTCTTTGGATATTTTTGGCCTCTTTATAGGAGCTTGAAACTTTGTCTTCGTCGTCAACATAGTGTTAATCTTCGGCGACAAGTACTAAAGCATGATGACAAAGCAGTCCAACAAGAATAAAATGAGATGAGTACAACAATAACTTGGTATCATCAACTTCACTTTGGAATAGTTAAGTTAATAATTGTGATGTCGGAAAACAACTTCATCATTAGCTCTTTTAGAAGGGTGCTGCTATTTGCACCCCTTTAGGGGTGAAAATAACTTTGGAATTTGTGGTATAGTTAGTTAATTCATTTCTTTCTTACATTGTATTTAACAATAATAAATTTATTTATTTTTTTCTTTTTTGTTGAACTCAAAGCATTAAATTTATTCTGTGTATAGTTTTACACCTAATTTACAAATTTAAAACTAATGAATATCTTTTCTTATAAATCGATACATTTACACCTATTTTAAAATTTTAATATCTTTAAATTAATGAATATTAGTTTTTAACTTATTGTAATAAAAATATTATTAAAAATAAATATTTTCTTATTAGAATATACGAATTATACTGTAATATTTCTTATAAAAAACAGTAACCACGAGCTAAATGCGGTAATATGTCGTATTTGTACTAATATTTTTTAATCGAGTTATAATATTCAATAAATAATTTATTTTGGATGAATTCTATTTTAACTCATTAATATTCAAATTTTTCTGATACTAATATGAGGGGGTTCAATGACGTTTCCAAATATAATATTTACATGTAAAATTATAAATATTAATATTTAAATTTAATACTGCAAGTTTTTTATTTTATTTTTTTAATCGAAACATTCAAAGTTTAAGTTAGAGCATAATTTGATATAATAATAGTCAAAGACATTTATATTAAAAGATACAATTACTTATGAGATAATTAATAGGTGTGTACATAGAATCTAAGGGGTGTGCTTTTAGAATTCGTCATCGCATTGGATTGTTGAATTAGTTTAGTCAATGCATTAAGTAGTTAGGATGTAAGTATTAATATTTAAAGTCCATTCAATGTGGTGGTGATTCCGCACCTCAAGGTTAAACCTATGATCATTCTCCGTTATCCTTTCTTGTCCCTTAGTATTGTTGTTCTTCTGAGATATTTTATATATCAAAAATAATATATGAATTATATATACTTTAGCCTAATTATGTGGTCAATTAATATTCTGAGGCTACAAATGCAATTGAGCTTAGGTATACGACTTATGTTACGGGCTAATTTTTTATAATGGGCTAAACTTCAAATAACAAGAGTTACAACTCTATACGTAAAGGGTTTTGGAACTAGTTTTGTACACTCATCTTAGAGAGAAAAGAGAGTTTTGGAACCAGTTTTGTTCCTTAATGTTGCTTGAGACTCGAAAGATCCCAACCCGTAGCTCGTGAACAACAAAGGTTATGACTGATTATGGTATGCTTTCGTTTTCGATTTAATCAATCTCTTTAATCGAACATGAACGGTCCGAGCTTGTATTGAGAAGTTGGTACAGAAATAGAATCAATACGTTCTTCAAAAAAAAAAAAAAATAGAATCAGTATGCGGTGAAGATTGATTAAGGTTGGTGCTTACTCGGTGAGTTTGGAAATTTGTTTCTTAAGCCAGCTGACAAGCAAGGCGGCTCATTATACTATGAGGCTCAAAGCAACTTTTAAGTGGTGTCTTTTTTTGAAAAAAATAAAATAAAATTAAATATTCTATCATGACAATTTTTTTACTGTGTCAAGCTCGCACAATAGCCGGCCCTGCTTACGAGTTAGTTGACGAAAGCAATATCAAAATTTTACTACAACACTAGAAATATATCTCATATCAAACTTTTACTTTAATATTAGGTAGCTAACCACTTTCGGTCCTTAAAGTTTGACATATGGACGTTATAGTAAATCGGGAGATCAAAATTGTCCGAAATAGGAACATGGGGACCAAAAATGAACATAGTCGAAACATTGGTGGGGTCATGTGTGGTTTCCGTCCAAAAATAACGGAAAAGGTCAACCAAATACGTTCAAAAAATGAAAGAACCGGGACTAAAAGTGGATCCGCGGAAGGGTTACCCGACCGATTGGCTTGACGCTTCCATCTATTGTTGAGAACTTCTGCCCATAACGAAAGGGTTTCGGTAGCACTCCATCCTCTTACATAGCGGGTAGCGAAATCACTTTCATGAACTTGTATTCCCATGGACATTGTAGTAAATCGGGAGACCAAAATTGTCTGAAATAGGAACATGGAGGACCAAAAATGGACATAGTCGAAACATTGGCGGGGTCATGTGCGGTTTCTGTCCAAAAATAACGGAAAAGGTCAACCAAATACGTTCAAAAAATGAAAGAACATGGACTAAAAGTGGATCCGCGGAAGGGTTGCCCAACCGATTGGCTTGAAGCTTTCATCTCTTGTTGAGAACTTCTGCCCATAACGAAAGGGTTTCGGTAGCACCCCACCCTCTTAAGTAGCGGTAGCGAAATCACTTTCGTGAACTTGCTTTATTCCCATATATCAACAAAGAATCTTCCTTCCCAACTGGCTCAACATGGAAGGAGAACTCAAAATGCAATTGAATAGGCTTACCTTTATTCTGCTATTGGCAAGGCTCACTCGAACTCGCTTGGTGGCTTGTTTGGTAGCTCGGCATTCTCGGGCCAAAAACGCCAGTATGCCAACATTAAAGTAATTTAATGAGCTACTTTTTCAAGGTCATTTCTCCACGCCAACCATTCATGGTTGCAGCAACTATGAACAATCTGCGTATTCATGGCTCAAATATGTTGAATCCCCAGCTCTGTTGAGATTCTAAAAGTGGGTGTTGTCCCACATTGATTACCAGAGCTCACTTCTCTCTATATCAAGAGTCAATCTCCTCCTATCACCAATTGATTTTAGATTGGACCCTCGATTTCTAATAATCTCATTCGAGCCTTGTTTCTACCGATTGATGCGGGAATCATTTCTAGTCTTCCGCTAAGCTCAATTGCACCCGTGATCGACTAATATGGCACCACTCAAAGGATGGAAAATTCACTGTTAGATCTGCTTACAAAGTGGCCACGACTCTCATTTCCGAGAATGATGAGTTCTCGAGCTCGGGGATGCCTACACGGAAATTTTTATAAGATGCTCTCGTTATACGTAAAGTCAATTATCTGCGTAGAGGCTCTGTAAGAATTCACTACCTACTGCACTACAGTTAACCTCTTTTGAAGGCAGTGAGTGTATTGCTAGTCGTCATCGCGGGCCACGCGGAGCTTCCGTGGAGGATACTTTTATGCTCTAGTGGAGTGCCCAACTACTAAGGAAATTTTGCCGATATCAAGGACATGCTCATCCGGAGGATTGGGTTCGAATTGTCCTTGTTGTATATTGGTCAATCTGGAGAAGGGGCAACCAATGGATCTTGGAAGGTATGGCTAAAACCTCTGAAACCCTGTTGTTAACTTAAATGTCGATGGTACGCATCTAGTCTTATTGAATTTTTAACTGTGTACAGGTGTTTTACACTTTGCTCGAGGAGAGAGAAAAATAATAATTTCATTCCATAACATTATTTGTACAAAATTTACAATGAAAATAATGACGAAAATGATAGGTGTACTAATTGGAAATAAGTCGAGATGGGAATGGTTCAGCTGCTGAAAGAACAAGCTCGATCAAGGGCAACATCAAATGGGTCTTCTTCACATGTTCCCCCCATATTTGGAAGCTCCAAAATCGTTTGTATGAAACCGATCTCTCACAACCTCACAATACATAGTTTTACGTCATTGAGCTAAGACTCTTACTCAACTAATATGTGTTGTCCATCTCTCTGTTGTGTGAGTGATGTTTTTTTATTTGAACTTTGTTACTCACTTTATCTTTTTTTATCCCACACACTGAAGAGGAACTTTGTTGATTTTGTGTTTTTTGATCATGTTCTTCTCTCTTGGATCTCACTTATAATGTCTTCATGTTGTCTTTAGGATCCCTTTATTTTTGTGATGGTCCCTTTAGCTTTGATGTAGCCGTTAGACTCATTAAAAGAGCCGTTGGAATCTTTTGCACTTGGTTAATGTTATCAGCGTTACTAGCTTGTACATCAGTTATGAGCTGATTGATCAGTCGCGAACCACTCAAGACCAGGCAGTCATATATCGAACTAGTCTAGTATCAGTCAAGACCAGTCATTGAGGTATGAAAATTGAGACGTTGTAAATCCTTTTTTTCTATAGTAAAATTTTTCTTCGTGGCCCGTTGCTTTTACCCGATTTGTAAGTGTCTTCAAGTAAAATATGTGTGTTCATTTTATTTTTAATTATTCAAATATTTAGTTACGGTGTTATTTGACGGCGTCCTCAAAGCCTTTGACTCTTTTGTCATCATCTCTACATTGATGCAATTTTAAAAAATGTGGTTTCGGTATTATTAGTATATGCATTTTTATCACAATAAGGTAATTCTATCTACACCCCACCTCCACCTCCTAAATATTAGCAATAATTAATATCTTTGGTTGAACATTTTTTTCAGGTTAGGCATTTAAATACATTTTTTTTAAAGAGAAAACATAATATTATTATATCAAAAGACATTTAAATAACTATAATTAGATAAATTGGAACGTCTATTTTGGAACCATCTACAACTATCAGACCACATTGAACGTATATTTCCATAAATTCTCCTCAAACTTGGAACATCTCAACTATATATAAATCAAATTTTACTAACAACTAAAAAAACGAAATCTAGTAATCTAGAAATTTTACGCCATAAATGAATCGTTTTAAATATTATGAAGAAAGTTTGCATTTTTAATTGTAGTACTAGTAATGTTACATTTGATTATTTTTTAGGGAAACTTATACTTAAATACCTATTAGAATAATAACTGTCAATTCAGTCCCTTGTCAGAATTTTTATATATAGGTACCTAGTAGAATAAAGTTCTTACATATAGGTACACATTTGACGAAGGTACAACATATAAGACATTTAGCTATCATAAAGAAACGTATTGTGGTACATAATAGACTGAAAAAAGGTACATACTAAAGCAAACAAAATGTACATCATATAAGGACCTTAGGTACCATAAGAAACGCATTTTAGTACGATACAAATGCGTGATGTGGTACGTAATATATATATATATATATATATATATATATATATATAAAGGTACGTAAAGGAGTGGAAAAAGATACTCGACTAGTACCTATATGTAAAAAATTTTGCCTATTAAGTATCTTCATATAAAATTTATCTCACATTGGACTGAATTTGATATTTTTTTATACAAAGAGGTATTTTTTCATAGTTTCACCTATTTTTTATTATTTTAGTATTTATATACGTATGTAGTATAGTTTATAAACCCTAATAATATTATATAAGTTTTACTAACTTAAATATTAATATTGGACAATTAAAATATTAATATTTTTGAAATTAAACGTGAGAATAATCTTTATTTTTAACATTTGCATTCTAATTGTAGTACCGGTAACGTTTTATTAGTTTGATTAAGTTATTATTCATTATTTATTTACGCTGTATATATAACTTAATACTAAATGTTTATATTGTGTAAATTTTTATTACAATAAGTTAAATATTGATATTGCTATATTTAAATATTAATTATTATGAGAATACAAGTACGAATATCTTAAAATATGGTAGAATATAAAAGAATAACATGTTTAAAAAATATATTAACAAATTAATAATAAATAAAAATCTGATAAATTTATGATTGTTGAATCCAATGTAAGAAAAGTTGATTTTTTTGTTTAACGTATATCAATGTTTTTTACACCCCTGAGGATGCAAATAGTAGTATCCCATGAGATCTTCGTATTATCTATGATAAATGATTTTTCGATATGGTTTATATTTTTTTTGGGAGCGTTAATATTTATGACAAAACCTTACCCTACTTCCAAAGAATACGATACTCTCTAGAATACGGGCAGCCCTTGAGACTAACAAAAGAAATCGTCGTACGAATTATGTCGAAGCGAAGAGAAAACCCATGCCCCAGTGAATATCATGTCCTAATTTTCGTACATCATATGAAAGTAAAAAAAAATATGATCTAGCAAGATGATCCAAATATTCGAACATTATTAGAAACAAATCAATAACACTGACGACATAAACAAACTTTTCAAAGTTCTATAAATAGCCCAAACATTCATTGTCGCCAACATCACAATATATAACATCAACAAACAACAAAAATAAATTAACAAGAGAGAGAAAATGCATCAAATTGCTCCCGCTAATACAATGGTAATCTTCGTACTAGGGTTTCTGTTGGCAGCAGCACACAATCCTTCTTTCACCAATGCCCAAGTTGAATGTGGTGAGACACGTTCGGACCCAGACATCCACTATAGAGATGCCATTGGCGAGTTGCTCGTAGATTTAGTAGTACTCACCTCAGATGCCACGGATAACCCCAGAGTAAAGTACTTGACCAATCCAGTCACAACAGGCGAGGAGTTATATGGATATGCCGAGTGCGCAAAAGATTTGGAGTATGACCCTTGCTATCAGTGCTTGGCTGAAGCTGAGGATGATGTGCATAACAATTGCTTGACTGATCCACCTTCCATCATAGCACAAGTTACAAAGACAAATTGCCGCATGACATATGGGCTTAATGAGTGACGAATAATACGTCTAAGGTTGTTCGATCGATTGATGCTGTCTTTTTTTTTATTTTCTTACACACCGTTGGGTATACTTGTTGCAGCACGAGCGCAAGATTAATAAAGTCGCCGTCTTGTTTGGCGTTTGATGATGGTACCTTTTTCTAATAATACTGATTGTATATGTCGGTAAAAATAAAACGATATGTATGCTTGTTGTAAACAGCCTGAAGAAATAATAATAATAATAATAATAATAATAATAATAATCATTGTGTTGAAGATTGAAAACAATTAAGGGAGTCTATCAAGGCAAAGATCAAGTCAAAGGAAATCAAGACAAATCAGGAAGAGATCATGGGATGATTTAGTCATAAATGTCCCAACAGTTATATTCCAACGACTAGTTTTTTCTCTATAAATTAGCCGATGTACACTACATAAATATAATCGAGAAATACAAAACAATTTCATTCCGCAAAATTCAACATGGTATCAGAGCAGGCGATCACGCCGAAGAAGAAAAAGAGAAAAAAAAAAAGTCAGTCTTTTACCCCACTCAAGAACACACCTTATCCACACATAATCCTCACACGCAGCTCTCATCCATCACAAATCTCACCCACATCAACGAATCAATCACGGGAAGGCTACGAAGCTCTCACACACAGAATCATCCACGAACAAAGGTCACTTTACACCAACCTCAAGGTGGAGGAAGACAACACAAGCGAGAGCAAACCACGACGATAAAGGGAAGTGATCAAACGATTTCTCTAAATTGTCTCATTTTTTTGTTGCTTTTGAAAAAAAAGGGAGAAACCCTAAATCCGTTTGATATTGTCTGACATATTCGGACGAGAAAACAAGTGCTTTTGGAGGAGTCACCCAAGTGCCCGATACATCGGAGCCACCCAAGCGCACTCTACGGAGGAGCCACCCGGAAAATACAGATGGTAGAACCCTCATAGAGGGCCATGACCACTGTACAAAAAACCACATTGGAGCGAAGAGTCCAGGCCAAGGACTTTGAATCATAAACTATGAAAAGCATAGGAAATTCACTTATTCTAATATAAGTGTCGAATTCTATGTTGGCCACAGACAAATCTCCATACACACTAATACAATACCCAACATATCACATTTGTGATTATCTAGTAATCAAAAGATATATCAAAGTAAAGCATAATGCGCACAAGACTACTATAGTGGCTCAAGTCAGAGGATTAGTCATGTACTATCACAACATGAAAATTCTTATTCGACATAAAAGTTTCCAGTTAAGAATTTTCAGCGGGTCAAGTTCAATGAACTTGTTCCCTAACAAGCATCTGCATATAAGCATTTGTGTCACACGCTAATGTTAATGGAACATAATATTCTTGTCTCACAAGCATGCATCATATACACAAGTCTTTCTGGGTTATTCAATGTCATGTCTTGAAATACCCATCAACTTGGAACTTTATTTAAGATCACAGCCTAAGACATATTCCATGGTCGTCATCATATGCGCAACCATGTCTAATAGCTTATAATGATCTAAGGACTTTATCATAAGTGCAATAATTAAATTAAACTAATGCATACACAAAAGATAAAGATGATGCCTTTTATTAGATAAATTTCCAATAAATTGTCTTTACAAGTAGAAAATATCCAAACAAGTTGGAACGTTGGGCATTATACTCTAACAATCTCCCACTTGCCCTAGCTCCAATTGTACATGTATCTCAGGCCCATCTTCTCGAGATGTCCATCAAACACCTTTTGTGATAAAGGCTTAGTTAAGGGGTCTGCTACATATTCTGCTGAAGTGACTCGATCCACAATGACGTCGCCTCTACCAATGATCTCTCTAATCAGGTGGTATCGTCTCATGATGTGTTTGGATCTTTGATGAGATCTCGGCTCTTTCGCTTGCGCTATAGCTCCGTTGTTGTCACAATAGATCATTATTAGATCAACAACTGACGGGACTACACCCAACCCTTGGATGAAGTTCCGCAACCAAACAACCTCTTTTGTTGCATCTGATGCTGCAATATATTCAACCTCGGTAGTAGAGTCTGCAGCCGTCTCTTGTTTGGAACTTTTCCAACTAACTGCACCTCCATTCAAGGTAAATATGTATCCGGACATAGATTTTGAGTCATCCTTATCGGACTAAAAACTAGAGTCAGTGAATCCTTCTAGTTTCAGTTCTCCACCACCGTATATAAAAAAAACATCCTTAGTCTTCCCCTGGATTAGATTGATATCTGCTTGTGACGCTCAGAGCATGGGCCACGTCAGGCCTGCAATGCATACATAATGCTACCAATAGCCGATGCATAAGGTATCCGAGCCATTCTTTCCCTTTCTTCAGACGTCTTGGGAGACATAGCCTTAGAAAGTAAAACACCGTGACCCATGGGAAGGTATCCACGCTTGGATTCCTCCATGCCAAACCTCTTTAGCACCTTGTCTATGTACATTGACTGGGATAGTCTGATCATCTTTTGTGATCTATCTCTATAGATCTTTATCCCTAAGATAAAAGATGATTCTCCCAAGTCTTTCATGGAGAACTGTTTAGATAACCAAGTCCGTGTTGACTGCAACATTCCTACATCATTCCCGATGAGTAGAATATCATCAACATAGAGTACGATAAATGTCACTGCATTTCCACTGACCTTATAAACACACGGTTCATCCGAATTTTTATGAAAATCTACACTTTGATCGTTTCATCAAATCGGATGTTCCAACTCCTTGAAGCTTGTTTTAGTCCATAAATATACTGCTGGAGTTTACAAACCATTTGCTCGCTCCCACTGGATATGAAGCCTTCGGGTTGTTTCATGTAAATCTCCTCCTTAATGTTTCCATTAAGAAAGGCAGTCCTCACATCCATTTTCCATATCTCGTAGTCATAATATGCAGCCATGGCAATCAGAATCCGAATGGATTTAAGCATTGCAATTGGTGAAAAAGTTTCCTCATAATCAACACCTTGCTTTTGAGTGTAACCATTTGCAACTAGACGCGCTTTAAAAGTACTCACTTCTCCATCAACTTCAAGCTTATGCTTGTAGACCCATTTATAGCCAATCGGTAGACTACCATGTGGTGGGTCCACCAAGGTCCATACCTTGTTCGAGTACATAGAATCCATGTCGGACTGCATTGCTTCTTGCCATTTATTCGATTCAATGTCAGACATTGCCTCTTCATAGCTCGTTGGATCACTATACAAAAGGAGTCCCTCTTCTTTGTTCTCTAACAATAGGTTCAGCCTCTCAGGCGCCCTTGAAACCCTAATGGATTTTCGAAGCGGTTGTGCCTCAGACGGTCTGGGCTCAACTGGTGTATTATTTGTGACAACTTGTGGGATGCTTTGTGGTTCAAGTTCTTCATTAAGTTCTATAGTCTCACCACTATTTTTAGAAATGAACTCTTCTTCTAAAAAAGTAGCGTTTCTCGAAACAAACATCTTTTGTTCGGAGGGACCGTAGAAATAGTATCCCACAGAGTAACTTCTCTATACATTACCCCATTTATCTATGCATGTCAAAGGTGTATAGTGGCTATATAGTTCTATATCTCATATATCTATATGTGTGGGTTGTTGCATTCTCCAAAGACGTTACCCACCCATAACTCCACTTAAATTCATAATTTATGAAAAATAATTTTTTCATTTGCTTGGTCAAACCTTTAACTCGTGGGAGTAAAATTAATTTAAGCATGTTAATGCCCACTAAGACATGAACGTGTATTAGTCCAACTTTAAAATATCTTATTATTAATAGAGTAATTCTTACAATTACTAAATTAATATTTAAAGCTCAAATAATTAATGCAATTAATTATTGTATTCCTTTATTCAAATAATCAAATTATTTAATATTTAATTCAATAATTGAATTAAAGTTTAATCCAACTATTGGATATATCAATTTCGTATTGTCACCCACCAAAACTTTGTGTGACCCTTTTAGGTTCACGATTAACACTAGTAGTGGGTTTACAACTCATTGTAATTAACTGAATTAACTCTTTAATCTCTAGTATCCACAAATCACGGGAACACCTAGCAAGTAGCGTGATCACCTAGCGTTAAGTGAAATAGCGAGTAAACCTTTTTCAATTGTGAGTGCATACATGTAAAATCCTTTCCACATATAATTTCCCGATCAGACATTAGGCATGGAACTATAAGTCGAAACCCAATTGGTCTAATAACTATGATTTCATTTCAAGTTTAAATGATTCCTTTATGAATCTCAATTCATCCTGCCTTGGCCAAGGACTTTGAATCATAAACTATGAAAAGCATAGGAAATTCACTTATTCTAATATAAGTGTCGAATTCTATGTTGGCCACAGACAAATCTCCATACACACTAATACAATACCGAACATATCCCATTTGTGATTATCTAGTAATCAAAAGATATATCAAAGTAAAGCATAATGCGCACAAGACTACTATAGTGGCTCAAGTCAGAGGATTAGTCAAGTACTATCACGACATGAAAATTCTCATTCGACATAAAAGTTTCCAGTTAAGAATTTTCAGCGGGTCAAGTTCAATGAACTTGTTCCCTAACAAGCATCTGCATATAAGCATTTGTGTCACACGCTAATGTTAATGTAACATAACATTCTTGTCTCACAAGCATGCATGATATACACAAGTCTTTCTGGGTTATTCAATGTCCTGTCTTGAAATACCCATCGACTTGGAACTTTATTTAAGATCACAGCCTAAGACATATTCCATGGTCGCCATCATATGCACAACCATGTCTAACAGCTTATAATGATCTAAGCTTATAATGATCTAAGGACTTTATCATAAGTGCAATAATTAAATTAAACTAATGCATGCATAACAGATAAAGATGATGCATTTTATTAGATAAATTTCCAATAAATTGTCTTTACAAGTAGAAAATATCCAAACATGTTGGAAGGTTGGGCATTCTACTCTAACAAGCATCATATCATATTCTCAAATTGGAGTCCTTAATTGGATTCGCTTGTAGTAGTGAAAAATCAAATGCTTCAATAGTGACATCTTCGATGTTATGTTCTCCGGGTTCTGTAGTTTTTCTTCGGAAAAAAATTACTTTTGGTTCCGAAGGGTAATATAGGTCCTAGATATTTCCACTTGCCACATTTAGTCCCCGTAGTTGTCCAATTTGAACCAATTTGGTCCCTCGGATAGATTAGGCGTTAATTTTCGATGGAAATTATCACGTGAAACATGCGTGATTACTTATCATTTTGTGAGAAAATCACTTTTGGACCCCGATGTCTCCTGACGGTCAATTTTGGTCCCCGATGTTTATCTGATGAACAATTTTGGTCCCCCAATATTTTCGCACATGCGCTCATGTGATACATTTCCATCCAAATTAACGTCTAATTTAATCGAGAGACTAAATTGGTTCAAATTGGACAACTACGGGGACTAATGTGGCAAGCGCAAACATCGGAGACCAAAAGTGATTTTATCCCTTTTTCTCTTAAGATGCCCTTGTATTCTGTACTATAATTTTTTGGGACTGCTTTTTACTACTTAAATGATCTTTAATGATGATCGATTACACCTGGGGTTTTTTACATTTTTGGTCCCTCGATGTTTGGCTTATAGGCATTTTTGGTCTCTCATTTTCCCGAGTTACAGTTTCAATCCCCAATGTTATCGATTTTGAGCGTTTTTGGTCCCCCCCCCCCCAGTTTACTTAATCGTATGTTTGGAGGGAATTTAACATGTTACCCACACTTGATTTCACTATTTCCAACTTAAAACATTCCATTTTCATATTACAACCCAAAAAAGGTGCTCACGTCGACTTAAATGCTCAGTTGTTATAACTGAATCGTTAGTTCGAATTTATGTCCTAACTCTCCTCCAAGTCTTTCATTCCATGTTGAAGAAGATGATTTCTGAGCATTTAAGTCGATTAAAATGAAATCATGTGCGTGTAACGTGTTAAATTCCGTAGAAACTAACGATTAAGTTAACATGGGACCAAAAACGCCCAAAATCGATAACATTGTGGACTGAAACTGTAACTCGGAAAAATGGGGGACCAAAAATGCCCATCGGCCAAACATAGGGGACCAAAATGTAACAATCGTATCCAACAGATTACTCATTTGTCTTAATGCCTCTAAGCCTATTAAGGTACAGGAGTTCGATATTCACCTATTCAATCGTATGGTACCTAGCCGATGCCGATTTGAGAATGGTAGTGATCAAATCAATTCGACAAACTAACTACAGATTTTGTCCAAATATAGACAATCCATCTGTATCTCGGTCGAGTGAGAGTCATGGTACACTAGACTCGATGATAAAATCGTGACTAACAAAATTACCAACTGCCCTTCATATCCTCAGTTTATGTAACTTGGCCAATGATTTCGTAATTGCTCGTCCATGAGTTCCCATAAGACATATATCTCGATTGACTGCGAGATTCTGAACTCCTCTCGACGGTCAAGGCCCGCAATCGTCCTTCTTTATTAAGGCTTCATTTCTCCGCCGATCCATGCACTTGGCAATCCGCGGTTAACAAAATTAGTGACTTGTCAAGATCCTGAAGTCAATTCTTTCAATGACTTATTTTGATCTAAGTTTCACGTACTATTGTCAATCGTTGATGACGATACTAGTGTGAATAAATATTCATTCTTTTAAGAATAGCAAGCATTTTTTCAATCGTGAGACACCGTAAAAGAATGAAGAGATTGTAGTCTAAATTTGTCATAAACGATGAAGAGTATGATGAATATGAAATTAATTGTTATTCTGGCGAAGTGGGGGATTTTCAACGCTGAGTTTAATGCATTTTTTTCTTGTATCATACACAGATGTGAATGGATAGTCGCCCCATCTATATTCTTATTAGGAAAAATACAGAAAAAGACCCATGTACTATGCCAAATACGAAAAATATAGTTATAAGCACTACCTAGTGCAAAAAAATATACAGTTATCAAATGATTTTGTGCCTTATGTAATGTACTTTGTAAGTCTGCATGATGGTTGATTGAGCTTGCAAGAGACGGCAGCCCACATTTCCTGATCTCCTTCAAAGTGCATTGTTGCGTGTCTCCCACAGACGGTGTCAACATGCGTTCGGCTTACCGTACTTGTCAACGTCTTCCTCCCGAGATCGTCTCTTCAACATGCAAGTTATTGCGATAGATCAACCGTCTCTACTTTTTCTCGTATGATCCTTCCTACAATAAGGTGCACAAACACGCCTTCCAAAAGGTGTATGCCAAACTCCTCCCACGCACAAGTCATTACTTTCGTTTCTTTGTTAGGTATATCACGTGCAACAAATTCATGCGAGTCCGGTTGTGACTTGATGTGGAGGGTTTGTACCCATAATACGTGTGATTCTCGTACCTCATGGCACAATCTACCAATATAATTTTGGAGCCGGTAGAATAAGTACACATCTCAATATAATTCCCGAAATTTTTTTATAGGGATTTTTACATTTTTGATCCCCAATGCTTGGCCTATGGGCATTTTTGGTCCCTCATTTTTCCGAGTTACAGTTTCAGTCCCCAATGTTGTCGATTTTGAACGTTTTTTGTCTCCCCAGTTAACTTAACCGTTAACTTGGACGGAAATACGGGTCGGGTCAGCCCGAATTTACGGGTCGGGTCGGGCCAACTCGAATTTTGAAGGCCAAAGAAAGGAAAACCCGGTCCGGAACATAAATTTGGGCTTTCCCGGCCCGTATTTCCGTCCAACTTAACGGTTAAGTTAACTGGGAGACCAAAAACGCTCAAAATCGACAACATTGGGGACTGAAACTGTAACTTGGAAAAATGAGGGACCAAAAACGCCGATAGGCCAAACATTGGGGACCAAAAATGGTAATATCTCTTTTTTATACCTCTGAACCTCGTAGAACTAGAACCCATCGTATTCAATCCACGCTCACCGCAACATATTTTGGTATCTAGCAATGTCTATGTAAAATCTTTTTGACATCTTGTATGATCAAGAACATACGAAATAACACGTATAGATTCCAAACTGCTGTTTTATGTGTTTCAGTTCTTAGACCATCTCCAACCGTACACTAAAAACCTAAAAAATGAGGTACAAATGTCCCAATCGTACCCAAAACTCAAACTCAAAATGGGTTTCACTTTCTCTCTCTTAATATAAACTCAAATATGCGTTTGTACCCAAAAAATGAGTTTGTACTTTGCAAATTTCAATAAAGACCCTTTATTATTTTTAATTGTTAAATCACCCAAATAAAAACAATAAATAAATAAAAAGAAAACATACGTACTTACTATTAATAACTAGATTATAAAATTGTCAAAATAAACTAACTTTTTATTTTTAGCAATAATTTTTTTATATATCATATTTAATTTTTTATATTTTATTTATTTGTTACATAATAGTTAGATAATATTTCGACCACACCTACAGAAATTTATTAAATATGTTCTGAATGTAAATGTATTATCAAAAATTAAATATTAAAATATGTAAATATAAATTTCATTATTCCTCAAATTTATTTATTTTTGTAATTTATTTCTGTAAAGTTGTAAAATATTTGGATAATATTGAAAGTTGTAATTGATGTGGAAGTGAATATTACAGAAATGATCTTTTTGTTGGATATGGTCTTAGGTTGAACTTCTTATACATGCCAAGATTTGTTTTTTATTGATAGTCGAAGGCACCGCAGGCTTTTCAGTCTCTAAGATTCAACTTACAACTACTCTCAAAAAATCGCTCTTCAAAGGCAACCATTGGAGATTACATGATAGATTCTTGGAGAAAACATAGCATCACTCCCATGATTGTATATTCCCCCATTCTCGTCGCATTCATTCCCGAAAATCCCAAACAGAAATTTATGATTTTGGGATAAATCTGATTTTGGTCCACAATGTTTACCTTATGAACCAATTTAGTACCTCATGTTTTAATTAGACTAATTTCGTCTCCCATGTTTCGGAAATGAACCAATTTTTTCTCAATTTAGACGGAAAATCATTAACTATGATACACGTGGCACGCTGTGAGGATGCCACATGTCTATTTTCCGTAAAAACTGACGGTTTCCGTTAAGTTGGACCAAATTGGTTCATTTCCGAAACATGGGGGACTAAATTGGTCCAATTGAAACATTGATACTAAATTGGTTTATAAGGTAAACATTGGGGGACCAAAATGGGTTTTATCCCATTCGATTTTATATTGATTGGGTGCATCATTGAAACCGATAATCCTCGTATCTAACGCGACAATCCACCATTACCATCGTTCCGCCAACGGCGTTAGTGTTGTAAATGTGGGCAGTAAAACGATATTGTAAATGACTGAAAAGGTAAGAACACCGGAATTTACGTGGAAAACCCCAAACAGATCGAGGTAAAAAACCACGGGCATGGTAGAAATATTTTATTGTGGGTAAAATAGGGGTTACAACCTCTCAATCTATGAAGGAGAAAAACACTCAATATCTCTCTTTATAGTCGGAGACAATACCTCACAAACCCTCTATTTACTTATTACACCACATATATATATTGCTTTCTACTGCTCTGAGATAATTTTTCTTTTGACGTTTGATGCCTATTTATAGGCAAAATCAAACGCGTTATACTAATAAAATAATATTAATATTATAAATATAATATAATGAGACCGCGTCAAATAAATGAGACCAAGTTGGTCTCATTTATTATGACAGCAGTTAGGACACTGAATCATAAGCTGATAGCCAGCTTCTCCCAAGCAATCACAGCACTCATCCGGTAATAACCGTAAATTGCAACTCGCATATCCGTAACAGCTCACTCCTCCATGTGAGTCAACTATGTAATTTGTGTAGTCTGCTTCATCGGGAGCGCTGTATGTCAAATCATCGAGCACATTCGAGACGAGTTGGCCATAAGGATCGTTCGCTCCATAAAGATTTTGGTTGCATATAACACTCGTGATGGTTGTGTCCGGTTCGCATCTTGTAATGGAGATATTATCTGCAATCAGCATAATTAATCCCAATAGCATGTACAATCGATTTCGACTCATGGATGTTTATAACGTTACTGTCGCAGTAAGTGTGTGTGTCTGTGTTTTCTTCTGCCCTCATGGATGTTTAACGTATTTATAGGAGTTGAAAGCTACATGTTTGATTCATCATCATCAATACAGCTAAAGACGGAGACATTGTTTATCTTGTAAGCTCCAATGGGGTGTAAGAGTAATCGTCTTATCATTTCCGTAAACTGTTAGTATACGTATACCCTCATTTAAATGCGTAGATAAGACAACATGCCTGAAAATAACTATTATTAAATCCAAGCCGGTGAAAAGATTCTATCATGAAGAATATAAAATAAAATGAAGGGGACGAAAACATGCAAACTTGATTCCATTTGATCGATCTACACGACACAATCCCATTATTTAGTATTTTTTGTTCTTCGTTGTTTTGTTTCACTCGCCGAAAGCAAGAGATATAAGTTTTCCCTATCAACATAAAGCCACATTTGTTCTACTCGTAACCAGAGTTCGATTATCATCTCAAGCTCACATACTCTCTTGACCTTAACGAAGTACATTTTGACATATCGATCGACTGTGGCATTGAAAAGGAAAGAAAAGAAAAGTGCTGGCGCAAAATGAAATGTTGGATCTAAAGTCGGCGATGCACGAGTTCAGCAAAAAAGTATGTTGAATTATCACTTCACCTAAAAGTTTAAACTTGAAAGAAATATATCGTATATTAGTTTTATGTATTATATTTCCAAGGGTTAATTATTTTTTTAGTCATGTAATTTATGGGAATACATTGTAGCGACAAATAATTTAGGGGATGGCATTATACGGACAATAACTTTCAAAATTAATCAATTTGTGACATTTTACATCGAAACCCAGAATTTTCCCACAAATTCTAGAGGTTCATAATTTAGGATTTCCGCGAATGTAGGAGTAGCATTATATCGACAGTAACTTTCAAAAATAAAACAGTTTTGGAAATAAATCTACGGTTCGGGCGTATAATGTCCCTTAATTTTGAATGTTATTGTCCGTATAATGCTACCCTAAAAAAATATTTGTCTGTTAACGCCAAACCATCAAAATTACTAGACTAAAAAAGTAACCCTATTTCCAACAACCCATTACCCAAAAATAGACGTCGAAGACCCAATAGAAAAAAGCTACATGGTGAAAATCAAGTAAAAAAACACACATTGTTTTACAGTGATTCAAACAAATTTGATATTATAATCATTCATCAATTTTCGACTTTAAATACATTTTTTGTCGCATCTAATTTTCGAGATGAGCAAATCCCTACAAGTTTAGGATTTTAGAGCTAGTATCAACTATATAGTATGTATTGAATTCACAGCAGAAAAACACCATGAATTTGCAGCAGAAGTTGGCTAACAAAGAAAGAAGCGTGAAATCTGCAGAGAAGAATCGTGTTTCACATCGATTAATGAAGACGTTGCTGGTGGCGACGTTTTTAATGAAAAACAGAGCAAAGCTTGAATTTGTTATAACGACCACTGGCGGGAAATCCGTGATAAGTGTGGTTTTCATTTTCTGAATTGTAAAACATTGAGTAGGTGTGTTGATGTGCGTTCTTCAGTGCAAGGGTAGATTGTGACATGCGAATTCCACTTGGGAGTGTGATTATTCCTCTCAATCTTGTAATTTCTTCATCTATCAATAAAAGATCGCCCGGTTTATCCGTGTATGTAGGGATTGTGAATAATCCAAATCACGTTAATTCTTCGGTGTTCTTCAATTTCGTTTTACAAATTTGTTACGGTATCAGAGCGATCATCGCTCATTTGATTGATTTGAAAGAAACTCACGTCGTTGTGGCATCAGAAGCAGCTCAAAGTTCTTCGATAGTTCCTTCATCTAATGATCTTTTCTTCCTCAGCAATAATGACACTTCGGGACAGATCCTAGTTCACGAGCAATTGAATGGGGACAACGAGCTATGATGATCGCTATATGATGGGACATTTACTTTTTCAAAATAAAAATAATAAATAATTTTTTGGACATAATGTAAATTTAATTATTTAATGTTTTCGTTTTATAAATAAATTATAATAACAATAAGTAATAATATGTATGAAATATTATTTTTAATATAAAAAATAGAGTTAACGAGTTGGAGTAAAAATTAGTGTAGAAAATACTGTTAGTGAGTTGGATTGGAAACATTGTAGCAATTGTTTTTTTTTGTTTTTTTTTTGTAAAACTAACTGATTTTTTGTGTTATGTGTCGGAGATGGCCTAATGGATTGGATGTCAATCAACCCAAAAGCTTATAATATGAATATGCAAACATGTCGCATTTTTCATGGAAGCGCCGAAGACCCGTGGGCTTAAATACGATACGATGTGCATAGCCTCCTCCGGAAAAGAAAGAAAGAAGACCACACAGACTTCAAAACACACTTCAACAATAACATTTTATTTTATAGGAAAAACAAAAGGACGAACGAAAGAAAGATTCCGACGGCATCAACCATAAAACGCATATTCCTCGTATCTAATTCGACAGTCTCCCATTATTAGCGTCGCGCCGATGGAATTAGGGCATTTTTGCATCACCTGAAAACTGGCTTCTGCCAAGCAATCATAGCAATCGTACGGTGAGAGCCTCCGGTTGCATATTGAGAATCCGTAGAGGGACAACCCGCTAATACTATCCCTCAAGTAAGACATATAGTTCGACTGATCGGGCGCGTCGAACTTTAAATCGTCGATCATATCGGAGATCATAATTTCGAAAGCACTGTATTCTCCGAACTCGTTTTGGTTGCACGTGGTAAATTTGATGGTCGTGTCCGGATCCGCTTCCGTGGTATTTAACGCGAGAAGCAAACAGATCAACATCAGCATCATCGAGGTTGTTATTGCAGCAGCCATTTTCTTTTGCTTGAATATTTTTCTTTTGATTGTTCGTTTAGCCCATTTTATAGGGGCATTGGGAAAGCTTTGTAATTTCGTCGTCGATGTTTATGACATTGTTTACAAGTTTCTCTTAAGCTGTGTAATAGGATAGATATTCACCCTCCCAAACGCTCAATCTGCTGCCGATCAATTTTACTTCATGATGGTAAGAGCAACGGACAAAAGTCATCCGTAGGGTTATTATTATTATTACAAGAAAATTGAATTATATGTCTTTTTTTTTTCATGTCCCGAGGTATTCCCACTCGATCTGGTTATGGGCTAGCACTTAAATATCGGCGTGGGCTTGCGCCGCACAGACCTGGCGGAGACTTAATTGCGTCACACACTCCGGTGGTGGAATTAATCATCGGGGCCAGATGAATACGTCTCAAACCCACCTGACAACGATAGTCATGGACTATAAAGTTCATGAGGACTACTCAAGAAATTGTGGGAGGGGAGATTCGATCTCATGACCTAACCCACAAATCCTTAAGGCTCCCTCCTTGACCATTAAGTCAAAGCCTCATTGGCAATTATATGTCCCTTTAAGGGTGTGTTTGGTTTAAGGAAAATATTGTGGAAAAGAAAATTGGAGAAAATGATTTTCGTAAGTTTTCTTTCGTTTTCCTCACCATTTAGTGAAGAAATTAGTTTTCCTTAGTTTTAAGTGTAAACTTAAGCTAGATTTTCTTTTCTTTTCTTTTCCCTATCTATTTCTTCAATCAACCAAACATAAAAACTAGTTTTCCTTTTCCATTTCATTTTCCTTTCCCTACTAATTTCCACAAACCAAACACACCCTAACTGTTCAGATAAAGCACATATGTAATTATTTTCTCAGCTAAAATTTGTAGAATTTATTATATTTGGAGAAAATGACAAGTATAATTGAAGTTCCCCATTAATTTCTAAATGTATATTAAAGGATAAAGCCACTTTTTGTCTCCGATCCGATGTTTGTCCGTTGGGCAATTTCGATCCCCGAAATTTCGATTTTCCACATTTATCTTCAATGTTATTTGATTTGAGTCGAGAAGAAATCGACGACAATGCGTGTCGGGAATCTTCCGCAGCTACCGTCGACGACTTTCCAAAGATTATCGGTCAATACTATTGTGTATATTTATTGGAGATTCTTCGAGGTATATTGGATAAATTGATCGGCAATAACCCAAATTTCAGATTCCATCGGAGCTGTGAACGAGGCCCTTAACATAATTATTGACATATTATACACACGACCACCTTTGTGTGATAGGATAGCATACAAATTAGTGCACTCGTATATGGCATATGAAGAATTTTGTACACCCAAATTACTTGCAATTGAATTTCTCCCAAAAGAAATTATTCCACAATCATGAAATCAGATTTTGACATTTTCTATAACCATACACGCAGTTACGATTGCGTATTAAATTGGCTCTCATTCTCTATGAAACAACACACGATTCCTCACGATTGAGTATTAAATTGGCTTGTACTAAGTAGGACGACTCCCCGTTCCAATGCTTAAATAATTTTATTTGTTAATTTCTCGGGAAACTTACACTTAAATACTTCTTTATATAAAAATTATCAATTCAATCTCTTCTGTGAATTTTTTTACATGTGGGTATCCACTAGAATAAAGTTTTATACATACGTACTCATTTGCGCCGCAACACGTCATATAAGTAATTTAGGTACCGTATAAAAAACGTATTATGGTACATAATACCGTGAAAAAAGGTGCATCATATAGTAAATTTAGGTAACATAAAGAAACGTATATATGTATCAAGTATCATATAAACGCGTGACGTGGTATGTAATATACATATAAAAATGTATGTCAATGATGATAAATGGTACACATAGCCAATTTTGTATCTACATATAATTATTTTCTGAGAAGAGGTACTGAATTGTAACTTTTTATACAAAAACGTATTTAAGTGTACCTTTCTCACATATATATATATATATATATATATATATAATAATATATATAATATTATATGTAGATATATATTCTCTTCTCTCCTCTTGACTTGACGTACAATTAAAAGTGTCCTAAACTGCAAATAAATCTTTGTTACCCTGTTTTGCTGATCTGTTTACTGATAAAACAAAAGCTTCCATCTTTGCATAATAAATTTAACGAATCACATAATGATTGTTCATTCATTAATTTAAATTCGTGTTACGAGTTGCTTTGTTCTTGATGATTGGGTGCTTCGTTACAGTTCATCCTCCATCATCAAACCGCGTTAGGCCCCTAAAATAAAGATTCCCTTTGCTTGTCCTTTATTAGTGCAAATTTCTCGAGGAACTGTTCATCCTTTTTCTTCCTTCATTTTCAGATCTGCAGTTTCCCAACTCTTAAAACGCACGAACGTCGTTAAATTTACTTTATCTTCTCAGGTAATCAATCATTCCAAGATTCCTACTCTAATTTTTCTGGGTTCTTTTCTTGATTTCTTATCTTATTTAACTATTGAACTTTATGGGCTTCACTATCCTCTTTTCCCCAGGTGTAAAAAATCGATCTTTGGGCGAAAAGATGAAATTTTTATCAATCAAATCTTTTTAATTAGGTATCGCTTGTTCTTCTAATAGGGGATTCTTGGATTTAGAAAAGGTGAAGTGGGCTTAAGGCAGTTCAAAGCTTGAAGCTGAGTATATATCTGAGATGTAATATAATTCATTACATTTGAGTTTAATTGGGAATATTGTAAGAAAAATTATCTGTTTAGTGAAATGGGTTCGAGAGAAGAAAGGCACCACCACGATTTCGTCCCCTTAGCTTCACTGATAAAAAGGGAGTTAAAAAACGAGAAATTGGAGAAGCCAACGGTTCGATTCGGCACTTCGGTTCAGTCGAGAAAAGGCGAAGATTATTTCCTCGTCAAAACCGATTGCCTCAGAGTCCACGGAAACCCGTCAACGTCCTTCTCCGTCTTCGGAGTACGTCTTCTTCTCTTCTGCTACGGTTTTCAAAAAAATAAAAATAAAAATCAGAAAAACTTTGTAATGATCAGAAATTATTCTCAGGTATTCGATGGGCACAATGGGAGTGCAGCAGCGATCTTTTCGAGGGACCATCTGCTAAACTACGTGTTGGGTGCGATCCCCCGCGGGCTCGGAAGAGACGAGTGGCTCCAAGCTTTGCCTCGAGCTTTAGTAGCCGGTTTCGTCAAAACCGACAAGGAATTTCAGAGCAAAGGCACGATTTTTTTTCTTTTTCTTTTGATTTTAGATTAGAAAAAGATGATATCTTTAAGCTTTCGTTATTACCACTTGCGTAGGAAAAACTTCTGGGACTACAGCAACGTTTGTGATCGTCGATGGATGGACGGTGACGGTGGCGTCGGTGGGTGATTCCCGTTGCATCTTGGATGCTCCAGGTGGCGGCGGAGTCTCGATCCTCACCGTCGATCACAGGCTCGAAGAAAATGCTGAAGAGTTAGTAATACTTTGCTAGCTTACGTAGTAAAAATATCGGTAAGAAGGCTCATTTTCGTCGTGTAATAAATCGCAGGAGAGAAAGGGTCACGGCGAGCGGTGGTGAAGTGGGGAGGCTGAGCTTACACGGCGGCGCCGGGGTAGTATTATTTATATGGTCAAATATTACTTTTTTTATGGTTTATTAATTTTTTTATTTTATAGATCGGTCCTCTACGGTGTTGGCCCGGAGGGTTATGCCTTTCACGGTCGATCGGAGACATGGACGTGGGGGAGTTTATCGTCCCAATACCGTACGTCAAGCAAGTGAAGGTAGCTATAATTTATTTTATTTTATTCTTAATTACTCGAATAGCGCATTGTATGATAATTCATCTATTATCTCGCTTTATTGCGCTTTTTCGGGGTTTTTTTTTTTGCCGACTAATTTCATCAATCATCTTTTCCGTGAAGCTACCGAGCACGGGTGGAAGGCTGATAATTTCTTCGGACGGGATTTGGGACGCTTTATCTTCGGAAATGGCCGCCCAATCGTGCCGTGGATTGCCCGCCGAGTTAGCTGCTAAGCAAGTAGTCAGGGTATATATACCATAAAATTATAATGGTTAATTGGATTTAAATACCATGACTTTTGCCCGTTACAATTGCTTCATGGGCGAAAATTTTACCTTCGTTCATTTCGGAATTTTGGAATCGACTACACCGCTCTCGATTTTTTACATCCGTGGCAGCAATTGTTCCTAATTCTAATAAGTGTGATTTAGGATTTTCGGTTGCCACGAATGCCGAAAACCGCGACTGGCGTAGTCGATCGCAAAATTTAACAAGTTAATGAAGGTAATATTTTAGTTCATGAACATATAGGGGAAAAGTTTAGGGTGAATTATTTTTTGTCCTGTAATATAGGGGGAGTGATATTATAGGGACTGCGAATTTAGGGGAGTGGTATTATATGGACAATAACTTTGAAAATTAAGCGATTTAGGCATTATACGTTGGAACCCGAGATTTTACCTCAAATTCTAGGGTTCAAGCGTATAAGCTCAGGTTCCCAATAATTTAGGGGTTGCATTATATGGATAATAACTTTCAAAATTACACAGCTTTTGGACAAAATTTAGGAATCTGGCGTATAATGTCCCAAAATTGCTTGAATGTTGTTGTCCGTATAATTGCACTCCAAAATTCTCAATCCCTATAATTGCGTAACCCCCCTTTGTTGTATGAATTCTAATATGAATGCATAGACATGAAATATACACATGATGCAATGACCGATGACATCATCTCAAGCTCTTGTTTTTGCGTTTTTTAAGGAAGCGCTGAAGACCCGCGGGCTTAAGGACGACACGACGTGCGTAGTCGTCGACATAATCCCTCCCGACAACATGACGAGCCCGCCTTCGCCTCCGCCGAAGAAACTCAACAAACTCAAATCCATTTTCTTCAGGAATATCTCTTGCGGATCGTCGGGAGGCAATAAATCGTCGAAGAAGCTCTCGGCCGTCGGTACCGTCGAGGAATTATTCGAAGAAGGCTCGGCTATGTTAGACGAGAGGTTAATTAAGAATATATACATACTTATATAATGATATCATAGTCTCTTGAATTGTTTATTTTTTAACTCAGAGAAGGACGTTTTTGGTCCTCAATGTTTGGAGTATCAAGTATGGGTGTTTTTTGTCCCCCCAATGTTACGAGATGTCACTTTTAGTCCCCAATGTTATCGATTTTAGGTCATTTTGGTCCATCTGTTAATTTAATCGTTAGTTTTGACGGAATTACAGGTCGGGCGGCCCCAGCCCGTATTGTGCGAGCAAAAGAAAGGGGGGACATGGCCCGGCCTGTGAATTTGGACTGGCCATGTCCTTAATTCTGTCCGAACTAACGGTTAAATTAATCAGTGGATCAAAAGGGCCCGAAATCAATAACTAGGGACTAAAAGTGTCATCTCAGAAACTGGAACCAGAAGTAGTATTCACCCTCTTTTAATTTGTATCATGATAATTGCAGGCTTGGAAGCGAAGACTTGAGGGGTCGAACCGCGGGTCTCTTCAGCTGCGCGATTTGCCAAGCCGACCTCGCACCGAACGAGGGCATATCGGTCCATGCCGGTTCGATATTTTCCATGGGCTCGAAGCCGTGGCAAGGCCCTTTCCTCTGTGTGGAGTGTCTGAACAAGAAGGATGCCATGGAAGGGAAAAGACCTAGTGGAGTTAAAGTAGCTTAATTATATAACTTCATTTGTTTTCATTTCATTTCAGAAGACTTCATTGCTACATAGGATTGATTGTTGCATGATAATAAGTACAAACAGTACACACCATTCTTTCTTCCCTTTATGATCTCATGTTGTAAACTTTTTGCCGAATTATTCAATGATAGTGTTTGGTTATAAGCCTTCACATTAAGGCCCAAGATAAATTATGTAAACTCAAGCTGCAGTATTTTATTTCATCCATTTTAGTCAGACTATTTATAATCAATCCACTAATACTTTTAGTGGGTTTTCTATGAAGTAAATGAGTTATTATTTATCTTATCTGGTCTAATCCAAAACAGCAATCAGGCCAAATGACTATTAAGACACAAAAGAGTTTTTATTAATCATTAAAGCATTTTCTGATGATACATAGCAGATTCTCTTACAAGTGTTTATGTGATTGAAGCCTTGAAACAGAGTAAGAAACAGCTAAAGCAGCAACTGCGGCTGCAATAATTTTACCTTTCTTCTTGTTAACGTTACCGAATATGTACGATAACGCCCAACGCGATCCAAAATGTAACTTACAAGACGATTGAAATCTCGGCATCGAGAATTCCTGGGGAAGAAGAAAAAAATGCAAAAAATAGCATTTAAATTTCACCGCACAACATTAAACCCGGAGCTGAAAATGTTATGCAATTTATAGAAGATGGTGAGTTTTTTCTAACCTAAGGTGAGAGTTGTGCTTTGTCCCCTATCGTCTCAAACTTTACTCATATTGCCCTGAAAATTATCTACGTTCGAATTGAAATTTTCGATAGAGAAATCCTGAAACAAAATCAAGAAAATTAAAACAATTTTTTGTCCAAAAATGAACTCCAAGAATAAAAAAATAGGCATGAATCCCCATTCATTGTGTAGTATTATAGGCGATAAAACGCATGATAAATGATGATCGGGCATGATTCGCTGACTATAGCTAATATGAAAAAAAATTCAAAAAGAATTAAATTAATCATTTACCGTGGGCAATTTATTTTGATGAGCCAAGTGTTCCACGTGGAGCCTCACGTTTGATGAAGCGTGGAGCCAGAGACTACGATCAACATTTGCATACGTATATGCAACGATGTCGAATAGTGTTTTAGCTCCATCTTCAATGGCTTTTAATATGGTTGATTCTCTGTTCCTTCGGTTTCTGACGGAGAATTTTAGTACAGTCAATGAGATAATATTTTTCAACATTCTAATCAAACATTAAAAAGGTGTTAATGGTAAGAAACTAAATGGTGTCTTACTTAAGGTATCCACAGAGCATGTGCTTCGGGTACAAATTCGCTCTACCGTGCATGGGAATCAGTACGTGGGGGCAGAGATCCATAAACTTATACGTCGTGTCGAAATAATCCTAAAAAGAAAAAAAAAACCCAGAAATAAAAATTCAACAACAGAATATTCGAAGTAGAAAAGATTTATTAAAATGATGAGTCATTATAAACTTACAGTCATATTTCCACCGGAATGGACATCCAATATTGCACTTCCTTGGCTGAGGAAAAACAAAATAGATGCTACTTTTTAAGATACTTAGAAATCATAACATAATTGATGGTAGCATAATAAGCAATTAGAGATTAATTAATTAAATATACGAGTTACTTTAATTACCCAACACAATGATCCCCAACTATCAATGAGTTGGTGCTGACATGAAGCAATGCCATGTGGCCATCTGTATGTCCCTGAGAAAAAATTTAAAAATAAAACATGAAAGTTCAGCTATATTTAACATACAAATATCGCGGGATTCTTGCCTACGCTGCATATCAACTACCACTAAAGGAAATGAAAGGAAGATTAGAAGAAAATATCTTGTTTATCTAATAAAACTTTACTGGGGCTGAAATGAGCCTCAGCAGCTGACCACCAATGCATATTTCTTCAGAACCTTTAACTTGTGTATATCCAAGAGACCAATCATCTGTAGGGCAAAAATAAAGGAAATGTAATATCTGAGAATTTAGAATCCATTTCAGTTAATTTATATATAAATATTTCATGTAAAATTCAATACTTTCTCTGATCCGACGAAAGGTATATTCATGAGCTAAGAGGGTGGCATTTGGATTGCATTTTTGGACAATAGAGAGACCTGTGGGAATATAAACAAGAAAGACAAACAATTAATATATATTGGAGTTTCTTGTAATAAGGTTAACTTGTACCATTATCATTAATTGATAATATCACTTATCACCCATACAGTAAAAACTTGTTACCTAAATCAAACTCGAAACGTATAAAATCGAATTCTCGTGTCAGAAAAATGCTTACCATCAACGTGATCATAGTGATGGTGTGTTACTAAAACAACCAATTTTCGAGGAAGGGCTGTAATGATTTCTTCAAGCTGACAAAATCAAAGGCAGAGAGTAAATGTTACAATTAAACATACGGAAAACAAAAAAAAAAAGATATGCAATAATATGTGTGAGAGATTAGACAGGTCTACAAAAAACGATTTCAACATAATGGATAATCATATGTTGGCATACGAATATAAGAACTATGTGAACAAACACTATGATATCATGCGAGTATATTAATATGTGCATATATATATATATATATATATATATATTTAATATGACATTGCCTTGACTTGTATGAGATGGACCAAGATAATAATAATTTCTTCTTCCATTTGATATGAAATAAGAAAACTCCGACCTCTTTGTGAGCAGCATTATTACATCCGGGATCTACAATGAGTGCATCCCCAGTTGCAATAACATTCTCATGAACTATTATGCCATCATAATTCTTCTCGGACGCAAACACTACTAAGTTTGTTGTTGAAAATGGCTTTGCGGTTCTACTCTTCATTGGGACAACTTTAACACCTGGAGGATATTCCTGTGTGTAATAACGGAAAAACCAATAATCGTACCGGAGAAAACTGATTTAAAAAAAAAAGATAAAGAAAATAAACCTGAAATCTCAATGTTGAGGGAACATCATTGAAGCTTGATAACTGTAATAAGTCGTTTAAAAGGCCTATAACAACTAAGGGCCCGACACGATCATTGTGAGGCTTCACATCGAGAAGCAGATCGGTTAAGTCTTTAGTACTCATCCACTTATAGTGTTCTGTAGAGCATAATCAACAGATTACCAAATTTTAAGTTCGAAATAAAACATATCGATGTTTTTAGATATGAAAAAGCCATAAAAATATATAAGGAGACATCGAACCTTCTAACTTCAAATCACGAGTTTCCAAATCCCCTTCAATGTAAACAGTTTTAACAGGTTTCCCAGGTCCAAAATCGGGTTCCTCCACAACTTTCGATAAGCTCCATTTTATGCTCGGTGATTTCTCAGCTCCGACTTTTCCGAGAATCTATATGAAACAATGAAGACATAATCAAAATGTGGAGATAGAATTACGAATAAAAGTCCCTTACCCGGTCAAGACCCGTAAAAGTAGATTAAGATCTGTATATAATTAAGATATTAACGTAACACAATTGAAGTTTATGACCAAGCAAAACACTGCACATTGCTGCCATCTTACTTCTCCTACACATTTATAAATTAAAAGCCAATCATAGCTCGGGGAAATGATAAGAACATGCCTATTTGCTTGAGCAGAAATCCTGAGCTAAAAATAACTATGAAGAAAATTCACAGCATAGCAAACTATTTAATCAACACCGTATTCACAAAACATGAAATCACACCCCGTCCCAAATCGTGAGGACAAAAAAGATCACCTAGAGTTCAAGTATTAATTGTAATATAAACCTGGGTTATGGCTGAATCGAAATCAAATGTTTTCAACAACTCCAAACCAGAATCTCCTTCAGCATCAATCTGGAGTTTAGAGCTACCCTTCAATCGAACATCAAAGGGCGATAATTCCGCAGCGGGTAAGTCCCAAAGATCAGAATCTTGATAAGAATCATACTCCGGGTCGTCGAATTTGGGAGGCGGAGTTACCCGAGTTAGGAGACAAACGGTGCCGTTTGATGGGCTCTTGATGATCGCCGCTAAATTTGCTTTCTGTTCAGTGCTGCCCATTACTCTGGTTTTGGTTTTTGCTCGCTGAGGTTTTAAGCTGACGACTCATAAAAGTGGTAGCTGTGCTTCGCCGATTATAATAATTTGCTGTGTTTTTCAGGTAAGGATATTTATTTTTCTAGTTGAAAGATTTATATCTCTCTCTCTCGCTCTCGCTCTCGCTCTCTCCAATTATTTTGTATATTATTTCAAGTTTCAACAACTCAATGCTACATAATTTCTGTAATCCATTAGAGATGTCGATCAAGGGTTTAGCCCGGCCGTGGTTAAGATAATGGATAAAGAATATTTTATCGCATGTTTGAATTCCGTGACTGATATTATTTGTGCCCTTAACCGGTCTTGTTTGTGGGGTTTGGAGATATCACATGAATCAGGGCAGATTGAACTCAGTTATAGTATAAGGACTACGGTAGCGTTATTGGAATACATTCTTAACGCAATATATATGTATATATATATAGTTCGCTACTTTTTAAATATATCCAAATTAAGGATGAAAGTTGAGTCGATCAAATTGCACTACAACTTGAATTGTGATTATCGAGTTCTAACAAATGATTATTGAGCTTGCGTTTGCCGAAATTGTTCGGCTTGCGAGTTGGATAGAGAACTTTACATAAATTTTTTCTAATTATTTTAATTTTTTTTGGCTTTAAGCTTGAGCTCGTCGAGTAAACGAACTCAAGGCCAAGCATGAGCTCTCGAGCGTAGAAAATGAGCCGTGGACGAATTGTGTCCTTAAGGCCTGATTTGAGTCTTAGATCCATTCGAACTCATTTGATCTAAAGCTCAAATCTAGGTTCATTAAGGATCCATCTTGGATCCGTTGTCATCCCTTTGAGTGAGTTTGGTTGGAGGAATGATTTTAGATGGTATTAGTTTAGTTAGATTTATATAATTGGGGTATGAGTTTATTTTTTGTGCGTTTGGTTGATAAGATTAAGTAATGATGTCTGATATGTTTGGTAGATGAGTTTAGATGGTATTAGGTTTAAATAAATACAATTATAATTTTATCCTTTTTTAATTAAAAAAATACGGTATAGGTTTTTTTTCCCTTTCCTCATCAAAATCTGATAACTACCGCCCTTCCATTCAATTTTTTCGGCCGATCAGGCTAATGGGTTGAGAGAAGGGGATAGGAGAAGAGGGAGAGAAAGAGACTAGAGAGAGGATAGGAGAAGAGAGAGGATAGTAGTCCTATGAGCTTTATGACTCATGACTATCGTTGTCGGATGAGTTTTGAACGTATTCATCTAGCTCCGATGATTAGTCTCACATCTTAGTGTGTGGCGCAATTAAGCCTCCGTTACGTCTGTGCAACGCATGCCCACACCGGTATTTAGGGGCTAGCCCATAGTCAGGTCGGGTGGAATACATCGGGAGAGAAAAAATTTAAATAAAGGAAGGGGTTTTGTCCCTTTAACTAATACTTATATGAGTATTTGAGAGTATTAATTAAATCATACCTTCAAATAAATCATCTAATCAAACACCACTTTAGTTAATCATAACCCCTATAATCCCCCTAAATACCATCAAACCAAACACACTTTGGATAATTCACAACCATCAAAACCATTAAATGGAATATCATATTCCATTTCAAGATTATAGATGGGAGAAAAAACTACATGTGTTTTCCAATGGGAAATCGAAATTTGTCTTCGTTCTCCTATATTTACACTCCGAAATCTTATGCAACTATTTGAATATTGGACTTAGATTATCTCAAAATTAAGCAAGACATTCTTTTTAATAATACATTGCATAAACAATTTTGGAAAATGAACCTTTTTATATATTTATTTTATTCAAGAAAACATGAGTTACTATTATTGTTTAGGTTAGTGTGAAGAATATCACATGTGATTAAATGTCCGACATTGATTACGACGATAAAAATTAACCATTATATAAGATTGATGGGTCACTCTCCCTATCACTGATTGGTTTTACAAAGGATTCCCCATCAAACTTATACGATTACTCCTATGTGGTGCACGTGTGCGAAGCCCCGACTGTAAAATTTAACAGTTACTTATTACTCTTTGGCCTTTACAACCATTTTCTGCGTTCCTAGCTGTAATAACATAATTATATACCAAAAATATCTTCCCAAAAAAAATAAATTTGACAACGAAGACGCCCCCAAATGTTTTACAGTTAAATAAATAATAGTTTTTAGAATCTTTCATTGGTCATACATAGTTTGTCTCCTCCGTTTCCCCCAAATTCGTAATATCGTAAGGTGATGTCGTTGAAAGCCCTAGCTCTATCTTCTTCGTTGGTTTGTTAATCTTCTGAGTAGTTACTGCTCCATCGCTCTAATCGATTGCTTATTGGTCATTGTCGTTAATTCCGAGGCCCCTTTTTGTTCTATCGATCCGAGGCATTGAAGTTGGCACCTGATTTAGCTCGTTTTATTCTTCCCATGTGTCTTGGGATTTTTACTTTAATTGAAACTTGCCTAATCTATGGTGTTCTGTTTGCAGATTTTGAACGATATTCTTCGATAACAAGATTTTCCCCTTCTTTTCGCGGTAATGTTGTTGGATTAGCTGGAAACATTGGAAAATCGTAAAGAGCTGTGATTCGAAGCAGAAGAAGGTGCAAATTTCTGAGAAATAATGTCTAATTCGAAGGTGGAAGGGCCATCCACACCGGCCTTGCGAAGGGACCCGTATGAGGTGCTTTGTGTGTCTAGAGATGCATCTGATCAAGAAATCAAGACTTCTTACAGAAAGCTTGCTCTCAAGTAAGTTATTCGTTTGTTTTGTTTTGTTTTGTTTTGTTTTTTTTTTTTGCTGAGGTTTTCTTCTCTGGTTTATGTTTTAGTGGTATAGTTGGAATCATAGAAAATGTAGTTGATTGGTAATTTGATGACCTTTTTGGTGCTTATTTGAAGTATTTGAGGATGTATTTGATGTGATGTGTTCATGACCTTGGAGAATCTGAGATAAGGTTGCCTTTCTGGTAGTTGTTTATTTTTCGTCATTGTGACTATGCTTTGTGTAGAATATACATGAGGTTATGGGGGAAAATAATATCAGATCCTCTAATATGATTATATTTTTTGGGCTCAATGTTGGCGATCGATCTTGTTGATCATGATGTACCTTCAGTTCATATTGATTCTTACATAATACAAACTGTTGTTGATATGTGAAGCATCACCGTATGCTCTCTGTAAGGAGACACATGTATTGGCATGGATACTACTAAGTGTTTAACTATACTATACCAGCAAGGATATCATGTTTCCTTTTAACAGAAGCTAGCCTCTTATTTCAATCAGAGGGCTTGGCGTGTTAATAATTCCTCATATTTATAAGGAGAAATTCTATGAATTGACAGGTACCATCCAGATAAGAATGCTAATAATCCTGAGGCGTCGGAGCTTTTCAAGGAGGTTGCATATTCATATAGCATACTATCTGATCCAGAGAAGAGAAGGCAATACGATGTTTCAGGATTTGAGGTACTTCATTTCTCTCCTAGTCTTGCATTATATTTGGATTTCTTTTCCTCATTACTCTGACGCTTGCATATTAATTGATTTAAAGGCCCTTGATGCTGAAGGAATGGATATGGAGATCGATTTATCTAATCTTGGTACTGTCAACACCATGTTTGCAGCTCTATTCAGGTGTTATTTCTGTTCTCATAGAAAAAAACATTAGCACCAATGTTGTAATTCTTAACATGAAAGTTTACTAGTTGAATTAACTTCTGTAGCAAGTTAGGTGTACCTATCAAGACCACAGTTTCAGCTACTGTTCTAGAAGAGGCCTTAAATGGGACAGTAACAGTTAGGCCTCTCCCACTTGGGACTTCTGTAAGCGGAAAGGTACATTCATGTGATGGAAGAAATTTCAATTGTAATTACCTCTCAGCCAAATAATACCCTTATTTATGATTTGTTTCATTCATCTTATTTGAAAATTAAAAAAAAAAAGGTGGAAAAGCAGACTGCACATTTCTTTGGTGTAACTATCAGTGACGAACAAGCGGCATCAGGAATAGTCGTTAGAGTTACTTCAGCTGCACAAAGCAAATTCAAGGTAAAATGATGTCAAGAAATAATTAAAATTAAAGGGGAAAAAGAATGTGATTTTCATTTGGGTTACTTACCTTTCAAATTATTTAATTTTGCTCTTTTCTCATTTTTAGCATATCTTTTGATTTTATCAATTAGAGTCTCTACCAATTTTTCTCAATCATAGCATTACTTCGAAATTCAGCGATAGCTGGATAGTGATGTGGCTGGCGAAGTGATGATGCGTTTGCAAGTGACGACTTGACCTGACAAATTAGGTTTCAAGTTTGCGAAATAGCTAGAATTTAGTAGATATATATTTCACCTTCTCAGCTGCCGATGTGGTGACATTATTATTTGTATCTATTTGTTTTAAAATTCCAGATATTTTACTGTTGGACACCTAAGTTGTCATCAGATTTGCCATGTCACTACTTCATCAAACCCATCATCAGTTTGGCGGCCACATCATCACTAGAGTGCCAGAATATGAGTCCCTGCTATAATTGAGACTAATTGACTTTTGGTGTCCCCAATTGATAAAATCATAAAATTAAAAAAAAAAAACATATGCTAAACTTGAGAAAAATAGTAAAATGTCGTGATTTTTCACAGGTAATTAACCATAATTTTTATTTCGACGAAGAGATGCTTCTAGTGTTTTTGCAATCCAATCAGATCTGATATTATCCGCCCTTGTGCACATGAAATACATACGATTCGGTTACTTGCAGCTCTTATATTTCGAACCAGATGCGAATGGGGGTTATGGACTGGCTTTACAGGTATGTCTATTCTGATCCCCTCGTCTACTATTATTAGGCAAAGAACTATATTTTAATTCCAGGGTTGTTCTTATATTCTTTGTTTTAATTTAATTTCGATCGGATAATCTGTTATCAGACCCATTTCATTTATCCCATCGATGTTTCCATGGAGATTTCTATTTGAATTGATTTCTTGTGATAATTGTTTTTTTTTGTTACATCACCATCTTGGTAGCTCCCTTGACCCATGTTATCATTTCGTTTCTCTTGTAATATAAATGGCAATTTTCAATTCTTTCACTGATATACATACCTAACTTTATGAACTTTGTACCACTTTACTTTCTCAGGAAGATAGTGAGAAGGCGGGAAAGGCCACATCAGCTGGGATGTATTTCTTGCATTTTCAAGTTTACAGAATGGATACTACTGTGAACGCGGTGTGTCTAATTTTCTTTCTCTTTCGAGTATAATCATCTGCTGTTGCGAATTGTGATCATATTTATATTTTTTATTTTTTCTTGATAACTCCCTTGTTCAATGTTGTAGTTGGCCATGGCCAAGGACCCAGAAGCTGCTTTCTTCAAGAGACTCGAAGGCCTTCAACCATGTGAGGTCTCACAGCTAAAAGCAGGCACCCACATATTCGCTGTTTATGGTCTGTAACTGCTCATTAAATTTCTTTGATATCCCGAGTTCTTTTATTACTATAGAGCATTAGCTACAATCACCTTACAAGATATTTATTTTTTTCAATTCTTTCAGGAGATAACTTCTTCAAACCAGCAACCTATACTATAGAGGCCCTTTGTGCAAAGTCTTATGAAGATACAACTCAAAGACTTAAGGACATTGAAGCACAGATTTTGAGAAAAAGAAACGAGTTGCGCCAATTCGAAACCGAATACAGAAAGGTAGCATAATATATACATATGTATATATATATATATTAATTGACACCTTCTACGTGTCATTAATTGACATCTCTGATGTGGCATGTTGATGCGTTATGTGGCACTGATCTGTGCCACATAAGGCACAGGTTGTGTGGCACTGATCTTTGCTACATCAGCATCAAAGGTGTCATCGTGTCAATCAATGGCAGGTAGAAGGTGTCAATCAATGCTACATCACCTATGATGTTGATGTGTCACAGATCAATGGCACACAACAGGTGCCCACATAAAGTGGGCACCATAAAATTCCTATATATATAGCCTTTGGTATAATGATCTTTCTACCCCTATATATGTATCCTCAATAACATTTTTTGGGCCCTCTTTGTCCAGGCATTGGCTCGTTTTCAAGAAGTTACTAACCGATACAGTCAAGAAAAACAATCCGTAAGTTCATATTTGAATCTCATGAAAGATCTATAAAAACGTGATTATCCTCCTACAATCTTTTCGTAACTTGTATTTCTTCTTACCAATGATGTTATAACAGGTTGATGAGCTGCTGAAATCTCGCGATACGATCCACTCCTCTTTTACTGTTGCCAGATCGATCTCTGTACCGAGCGGGAGTGCCCATTTCAGCAACGGAAGCAGTAGCAAATTATTCGCAGAAGATGACAAGTCCGAGGGCTCAGCTGAAGATGGAAGCTCGGACTCCAAAGACAAATCTACGAAGAAGAAATGGTTCAATCTTAATCTCAAGGGATCTGAGAAAAAGTGAGAATTTACTATTATTTCATGTCATTTGAAGCTGCCTGAGATTAAAGTTCGTTCGTTTTTTGCACGAAAAGGGCTTTCGTGCGTTGGTAAGTACATATGGAGTTCGATTCTTGTTACGGGCTCGTGGGATTAATTATCTATCTATCTATATGTGTTTGGCTGATGGAGCTTTTGTGCAAGTTTGGAATTTTATCTTGGTTAGAATTTATGCTGTTGTAATGATATTATACAATTTTTTTTAATATGAATCGTTCATTTTTGTTTTTGGTGGTTTTATCTAAAATGGTTCGTGTCATGTAATTTGTTTGTGAAACGATTGCATTTGGATGTGAAAGTGATTTATGTGAGGCTTAGTCTCGAGTTTGATATTAAATAATTAGGCTAGCTCGTGGGTAGATTAATTAAGTTGTCCTAGTTTTCTTTAAAATAAAATTTCAGTACCTTTATCGTTTTCTTGTATAAAAAAGTTCAAATGTTACGGTAAAAGTCGTTCCCAAGATATGTGGCAGATTTGTAGGTGACTATTTTTAAACTAAAATGGCCAAGAAAACGCCATATCTTAGGCTGGTAGAACCTAGAACTTAGATAATAATCAAATAAAAGAAAATTATATTTAATGTACCAATGACCTAATTGTAGGCCGAGATGCGATTCACTTGTTACCAATAGCTAATTGTGTCTTTATCGTTCTCAAACAAAACTCTAACTAACCCCTTCTTTTTATTTGTTACACACCTCCTTCACTTTATTTAAAGTCTCCTACTAATATAAATTACATATGTTTATATATTTAGATTTAATTTTCGAGACGAGTTATTCTCAACTGACTATGGCTTACACCACACAATACGATAATGAACAATCCCGGGACCGGAATTCACACAGCACGATAGTGGTAAACTACGAGCTTCTACTTCGGATGACGACAAGTTGAATCTCTTTTGTGCTTGATTGGATTCTTTGAAAAGAAAGAGTGCTCCGTATTCTTTTTCATACTAAAACGCGTAATCAGCTCAATCAAAGGAACATTTTTTTGTTTTGAAAAAGAAAATGAAAATAGTATAGTCCAATTACATGTGCAGTTGTCCCTAAAATCGTGTTTATAACCACGTTAGATGTTTATCTTGCCGTCCTAACGTACCCTTTATGGGCAACCGAAAGCACATTGTAATTTTGTCTCATCTCGCATGCGTTTCAAATATTTTATTTTATTATAGAAAATAGGTAACTCTAGGCCGGTATGAGATCGTCTCTTCTCATTTGATGTTCCATACACCAGATTGTGACAAGTGTTAATCTCAGTTGATTTTTTTATACTGTCACAATCTGGTGAGACACCAAATAAGCACATAGAATTCAAACATGCCAAGAGAAAAACAAAAGGGTTGGGATCGACATATGATTAAAATAAATTCAAGGCAAACAATATCATATATGTATGTATGTATATATATAAATATATATATATATATTAGAATTGCTATGGTGCACAACCACCGTGGGCAACCACTGTGAGCACCATAACAATTTTCTCGTTTATTTTGTTTTTCCTCCATCATCGGTGCCACCATCACCTCCCTCGCCCCTCCCCGAACCACCGTCACATCCACCTCCCCTCCCCGACCCGTTGATTTCTCGAAATTAATCATATTTGCTCTCTACGAGAAAATCGAAAATAAAAAAACCTAATGGGTGAATCAATGGGTCGGAGAGGGAAGGCAGATGTGATGGTGGTTCGGGGAGGGGCGGGGGAGGTGATGATGGCACCGAAGATGGAGGGAAAACAAAATAAACGAGAAAATTGCTATGGTGCTCACGGTGGTTGCTCACAGTGGTTGTGTACCGTAGCAATTCTCACACACACATATATATATATATATATTTCCGAAATATATGGCCTATGTGTAGGTGGTGTTTGGGCTATGAGAGACAATCATGTGCGCAGTCACATGTATTTCCCTATACAATGGAATAACCATGTGGTTTCTTGAACAATTAAATCTGACAATCTTGTTGTCTTAGTTTATCAATACTATACTATGTTTTTGTATACATTAAACAACATAGGAGAATTTTCGTTTGCATGGGCGGCGATCCCATAATGACGTCTTTTTGTCATTATTGCTTGCGATATATATCTTACGATATAAGCATATATATGTGTATCTATATAGATTTTTTTTTAAAAATGTGTCTTTTTTTCTGAAGTAGACAAAAAAGATCAAAACCACGTCATGCATTTGTGTTGATGGGCACAAGGTGATATTGAAGTCAAAGTTTTAAGTAGACCTTGGACACATCCCAAATCTAGTAGAAAATACATCCGTTCACATGATCTTTTTCTTCTTTTTTAATCAAAAAGTCATGTTTTTTACTATTTATTTCTACCGTTTGAACGATGTTGCAGCTGTCTAATTAATTAAAAACTTAATTCAGGGATGCACATTATCTATATCTCATAATTTATTATTTTTATTATGACATACATATATATATATACCAGTATTTCAGCACACTCATATGCGTATGCATTTATATATTAGTTAAATAATTAAAGTAACTTCTAATAGAAAAATAAAAAGTAAAGAAATTGACAAGTTAGTTTTTGTTTTATTAGTTAGCAAATGAATATTCATTTTTTATTAATAATTAATTAAAGAAAAAATTTGACTGGTTATTGGATACACCAAATTGATGGTTTTTAACTTGACTTGAGCATTAAATAAAAAAGTATAGACATGTATACCCATATATGTTATGTTATGATATCGATGGTTTTCAACGTCAATCACGCAAACATCCTATAAATAAACAAATCATACCATCATCATCATAACGTAATGGCATCCGATAATGTGATATTAATTCCGGGGGCATCATTACATCACTCTTCCGAATTGAAAAAAAGAACTATATTTATTTAATTTCAAATTCCAACTGTTAGGTTGGAAATTCAGAAAGCGGATGGATGGATATTGTGTGTATAGATATATATATATATATATATATATGTATATATATATATTTACATGCCATAAAAATGGAAGCTTTTCGACATAATAATGTAAACTGTCGAATATGTTTAGATTCTGACAATACATATGGAGTTGAAAAGAACGACGCATCGGGGACTTGACAGCCTTACACTATTATAACAATTATATGAATGTATGTTTATTGCACTTACTAGATATGCCTCTTAACTTAAGTATAGATTATGTATTGTAAAATATATGTGTGTGTGTATATATATATATATATAATGATCAGTTATGAGGCGAGCACATGCATTAGCTTTTCACGGTATACTAGAGAGACCTATTATAGACAGACAATCATGTCTAAAAATAGGCACGGCATCGGCATATAAATTTTGGGAGTATATAATCAGATTTTGTTTTTTATTTTCAACTAAACTTGTAAATTATTCTTTGAAAAATAGTAGTTAATAACCGAGGCTAATGATAGACTAAGTAATAAATTCTTCAACTGACAGCTCGTTATGACAAACAAATGTAATTTATCGTAATGTCTTTTAATTGTAATAAGACATTTTTTTTCTAACTGGAAAGATGGGACAAATCTAGAAACTCAATCAATTATAAGATAGTTCAACTACCCTACACCACTCACATGCATGAACATATACATACGTTCACGCTTCAATTATCCGTCACGAGGGAAAATTAATAATCAGAAAAATTAACAATAAATATAAGATTTAATTGAAGAAAGAAAAAGAAAATGAAAGAAAGTCATACTATATACAAAAGATTGAATTGGGACGACAAGATAAATTAACAGTTACCGACTTAGTATATATAATCATAGACTTACAATTTTTTTTCCTACTGTAAATCCCATTGAATAACCATCGAAATTGTTATTTTCGGCGGAAACGAGGGTGGAAATAAACACTGACGTCTTTACAGTTTTCCATCGAAATTTTCGTCCATAATTATTTCGATGATAAATTTCGAATAATTTTCGAATAATTTTCGTACTTTTTAAGTTCACCACAGCTAATTAGGGGTGAGCTTGGGGCGGTTAGGACGATTTTTAGTCAAATTTTAACCCGACCCGATGTATTGCGGTTTTTAAAAATGTACCCCAAATCCGACCATAAAATTTCAACCCGATGCTCCGCGGTTTTATTGGATGCGGTTGGGTTGGGCGGTTTTTGCGGGTTTTTTTACTCATAACGAAAATATAATATTCTTAAGTATAGATAATGTAAAAATAAAATTCAAGAAAAAAAATTAATAAACTTTTACGAGTAATAAAAAGTAAAAGTAAAATAGAAAAAAGTTTACAAAATTAGTGCACACTAGTTTATTAAAATTTTAATAGAAAAAAGTTAATAACCAATAGTAACAATAAAAAAATTTTAAGGAAAAAAATAAAAAAATAACAAGGATATGAATTTATAATAAAATTTGTTATCACGTAATAAACAGTCGTTAAAGTAGCATGTAATACTTCGAAAAAAAATTAACAGAATATGAACTCACATTTTCTATTCAAGGATAAAAAATAAAAATATTTAAGAATCAAATTAACATAAGAAAAAAACGAAATTTATAATTTAGTGCATACTAGTATTTTCATCTAACCGAGTCTTCCCGATTCGTATTATTATATTGATGCTTATGGTCTTTCAACTTCCATACTATTAGAAGTTACGACTCCATATCTTATTTTCATCTATTAACTTATGAACTATTAAATAAAACATAATAAAAGTATAATATTATTAAATGCGGTTGGGTGCGGTTTTTTGCGATTTTAAAAATACAAAACCAAACCCGATTGCAAAATATGCTGTTTTATTTGTTAAAATCCAAACCAATTCATCAAGTCTTCAACCCGATACTTGCGGTCTGGGTTGAGTTGGGTCGATTGGGTGGGGTGGTCCGACGGGTTAAATTCTCACACCTACAACTGATAGTCATAATTTTAGCTTGGAATATCTTTATTACATTGTCAAAAGAAAACGCATACAGTAATTATTCTAGTAAAGCCAAAAAGGAAAGGAAAAGATAAGACGATCAGAGAGACAAAGCTCGATCTCATTTAGGTCCCTTCAAATTAAAGTCTTCACTTGCGAGTTGTATATGTCCGCAAACTTCTCCTCTCTCTCAAATAGCATGCGTAATATTTTACTTCTCACAGATAATAAAATAAAATTAAACCCTTCAAGATTGTGTATAAATATCCCGAAAAACATGCAACGACGACTCTCAAGTCGACTCTCTTACCTATATTTCTCAGAGATTTTCTTCTCTGTAATACATAAATACACGTATATATATATATATATATATATATATATATATATATCTTCCTCTCCCTGAATTCCACACACATACACACACTAATACAACATGCAAAACATGGCCGAGCTAATAAATAAGACATACTACGAAAATAAGCCAAACCCTAACACACCCATAAAACTCTTCGGCTTCAACATGTGTACTGATATCGATGACCAAGGCCAAGATTCACCGAGCTCAGCATCTTCACCGTGGCCAACAAAAACGGCGCCGTTTCCTTCGCCGAAATCCCGTAGATACGAGTGCCATTACTGCCGCAGGGAGTTCTCCAACTCGCAGGCCCTCGGAGGTCACCAGAACGCGCACAAGAAGGAGAGGCAGCAGTCGAAACGCGCGCAGATGCTTCAGTCCTCGAGAGACGCCGCCGCCGCCTCGTACGTGAGAGGCGGCGCGGCCTTACCTCGCCTCATCCTCTCCTGGAGTGGGAGAGGGGCAGTGGAATTGGGCCCCGCGGGTGATGTTGGGCCAAGAGCTAACGAGCCCCGTGCGAATGGGTTCGATGGGGTTGGAAATAGTAATGGGCCTAATATGGCTGGGATTGATTTGCACCTTAGTTTGGCACCAGCAGGCCCGTGATTTAATTACTCTTTTTTCTTTTTAATTCGAAAATTTGAAATAATTGAATGAAATCTCGTCTTTTTCATGCAAATACCGTCGTGACTCTATTATTATTTAGTTTGAGGCCTTTCTATAGTTTCCTAATAATATTCAGGTCCTATCAGAAAAAATGGTTTTAAGGACTCGATTTCTGTAAACATGTAAAATGGTTATATGAAGATGTATCTAACGTTCATTCTGTATTACAAACTTATAATGTATTGTTATTGCTGAACATTGAAGCGTTAGTATAAAAATAGTGTCCACCAAAGTAATTTTTTTTGTGACTGGACCCACTTAAAATTTTGACAACCTAAGTTCAGACCATCTCAATATATATGGTCACATATATTCTATTTTGTCTAAAATCGCGAGAATATTATCTATTAGTGTTGATAAAAGTTCGAATGGATATATAATACTAGTAGTAGTTAATCACACTCAATGCGTGTGTTTATATATATATATATACACATTATACATATTTTATGAATTAATTTAAGACTTTTAATAGATGAAAATTTAAATTTAAATGTTTATTATTTACAAGTATATTATTATATACTAAAAGAGTGAAAGTCCTTTTAGTTTGGGCCACATCTGAATTTTAAATATAATTATCGATATGGGCCACAAAAGTTTCAAATATCTCAAGGACCAAGGCCCAAGATGACAATTACAAGGCAGGCCCGTGCTTGATTTAAATCTTGATAGAAAAAGAAAAAGAAAATATCTTCGAACAAACATTAATAAACTTCGACCCTCCGATACCCCAAAATCTTAAAACCCTCTCTTCTACTAAAAACTACCCAAGAGATTCTCCGAGCTACGGAATCTTTTCTCAGGCGTTCGTATACACAGTTTCACGGGTGATTGCATCAACAGGAAAGATGGGCGATGAAAGTCCTTTGGATTTGTTTCTTAGGATTGGCTTAGACGAGAGGACGGCGAAGAACACTGTTGCTAATAATAAGGTCACCGCCAATCTCAAAGCCGTCATTCACGAGGTGACTGAGTCGTTTTTCGATTTGGGAGATTTTCGAATTATTAATCCAATTTTGTCAATCATGAGCTTAGTATGTGGACAAATGGAGTAATAGAATCATGGTGTAAGTAATTGCCTTTGTTTGAGGAGCAGTCATTTAGCTATTACCTTGTAATTTGTATTGTGTTGTTCCTTTATGGAATTCATGGAAACTGAGTAATTCATAGCGTAGTGTTTCTCTATTTTATTTCATTTTACCGAGGAATTTCATTTCTAAATCATCAAATGCTGTTCCCTTCTTTCTGGTTGTTGCTACAATATTATTGGACCCAAGGGCTTTGTGGTTAAAGAAATAATTATCGTTGATAGTTTTCATAATTCGTTTTTTACAAAATGATCTATATTTTCAGGCAGCTGTTGTTGATGGCTGCGATCGAACAGTTGGAAACATGCTGTACACGGTAAATAAAGTTACTATGTATGTGTTGACGTTGAGTTAATGTATTAGTATGTGTTGTGAGGCTGAATGAAATAATAATGCCTGTATTCGTTTCAGGTTGCTACTAAATTCCCAGCAAATGCTCTCGTACATCGACCTACATTGCTCAAATATATTGTCTCATCGAAGGTTTCAATCACCTTCTTTGCGTTTCTTTTTCAGTTATTTCCTATTTTCATTTAGGTATTCTTTTCAGGATGTGTTGATTCCTTTGTAATAATTTTTAAAATCTTTTGTGCACGTATGTATTTAATAATTCAATGTTATGCTGCCTGTAGATTAAAACCCCTGCACAGTTGGAATCTGCTTTCTCATTTCTCTCTGCTGCTGCTTCAGACACACTAAAAATCGATGAATTTGAAGCAGCTTGTGGCGTTGGTAAAAAAACAATTATTACTAGACTAGAATTTCTTAACATATCGTCTGTGATTATATGACATTTCTAACTTCTTCAAATAGGAGTGGAGGTCTCTGAAGAAGACATTGATCGTGCAGTTGATGAAATTTTTCATGAGAATAAAGCTAATATTTTAGAGCAGCGGTACCGAACAAATGGTTGGTTGTGATTTCATTTTATTTTATTTTATTTTTTATGTAGCTGAAATATGAAAATTTTCGTAATTGATTCTTACTTCATCTGTTCATGTTATCATTTTTTTTGCGGTTTCTGTTGTCAATTTGCGTTTTTTTAATTCTTTCTAATATTTTGATGATTGGTAACCTTTTTGGGTCGATTGTGTTATATGCAGTTGGAGAATTATTTGGTTATGTGAGAAAGAAGCAGCCATGGGCTGATCCAAAAATTGTCAAGGTAGATTTTTTTTATATCTATATCATGAATCACATTAGGTAAATGATGTCTTGGATTTTCATATAACATAAATAATATTCTATTTTGCTACTATGATAATTTCATCGTGACAGAGAATCGTTGATGCAAAGCTGTATGAGCTACTTGGTGAAAAGACTGCTGCAGACAATGAGAAACCAGTGAAAAAGAAGAAAGAGAAGCCTGCCAAAGCTGAGGTGGGCTGCAATAGCTAATTGGATTAATAGTTACGATATATATATATTATATATATATATATATATATAATGTACATATACATCTGCTGATTTTATGTCATTACGTTCAATTACTGGACTTTAATCTAATGTGTTATTGAATGTTTGAGTCACATTTTTCGACTGATCCATTATGTATAACTATTCATGCGAAGTTCTGCTTTTTGCTGAGATATAATTTTATAATATATATTGAGTGGTATTCAGTAGTTTTTTTTCGTTTTAATTTAAACGGGTTCTCTCAATATTGCAGGAGAAAGCTGTAACTGAAGAGACAGCTCCCGTCACTCCACCTGAAGAAGAAGTTAATCCATTTTCGATATTTCCTTCACCAGAGGACAATTATAAGGTTATTACTTTGTTACCTGCACCCTCTAATATTCTATTAAATAATCTTGAACTGTTATTGTCTGCATATAATTTATTACATTTTTTATCTTATAGGTTCATACGGAGATATACTTCAGTGACAACCGTTCAGTTCTGAGGGCTTGCAATAACAAGGAAATACTTGACAAACACTTGAAGGTTACCGGAGGCAAAGTTTTCACACGTTTTCCACCCGAACCCAATGGTTACCTTCACATTGGTCATGCAAAGGTAGTAATTTACTTTGAATTAGTGCTCATTTTATACACATTCTTTTTCTAATTATGTTCATCTATCTTTCAGGCCATGTTTGTTGATTTTGGTCTTGCAAAAGACAGAGGTGGTTGCTGCTATCTCAGGTCTTCACTTTCTCTGTATATATATATGTGTGTGTGTGTGTGTGTGTGTGTGTGTGTAACTCCCTTGTCTTCTAAAGTTAAGATTTGTTTCAGGTACGACGATACGAATCCAGAAGCCGAAAAAAAGGAATATATTGACCACATAGAAGAAATTGTTAAATGGATGGGTTGGGCACCTTTTAAGGTAGCAATTCATTAATCTTTTATTAGTTTGTTGTCCGAAAATTAGCTTGTGCGTATATATATACATAATTTTATTCTATTTCAGATCACATATACAAGTGATTACTTTGAAGATCTATACAAACTTGCGGTAGAGCTTATTCGACGGGACCATGCCTACGTAGATCACCAGGTCAAATTTCATTTCAAAAGCTTATCCTCCAATAATTCGATTTTTGCTTTTAATTCTTATGCTTTGTACATGAATACAGACACCCGATGAGATAAAGGAGTATAGGGAGAAAAAACTCAACAGCCCGTGGAGAGATAGGCCAATTGAAGAATCTTTAAAACTGTTTAATGACATGAAAGATGGGAAAATCGAAGAGGGGAAGGCGACGCTGAGGATGAAGCAAGACATGCAGAGTGATAACTTCAATATGTATGACCTCATTGCATATCGTATCAAGGTAATAATTTCTTTTGTTCGAACACTGCTTGTCGGATTTTGTAGAACTTTATAGTGTCACTAGTATGCCTCTTTTTTTTTTTATATAAATCTATCAACAAACAGTTCACTCCTCATCCGCATGCTGGAGACAAATGGTGTATATATCCAAGTTATGATTATGCTCATTGCATCGTTGATTCTCTGGAGAACATAACTCACTCGGTATGTTGTGCTTATTTTATGTTGTTCTTTTCCTTATTAACCATGTACCCTTTTCATATCATTCAAATTTTAGTGATATAGATTCCCAGAATCATATGAAATTATGGAAAGTAACAAAAAGGCAAATATATAAAACCATACAGACTCTAATATATATATATAATAATCTTAGTACACTTCAACCGAAAATTTTGCTTTGTCGTGAAACAGTAACCTTAAGTATGCCATGTCAACCATTACTCCGTTATTGGTTTGCATTATTTTTTCGTGGCATAATGCCTATTCATTTCCTGTGCCCCTTGGGTTCGTAATTTTTTATGTTCCATTTTTTTCAGTTTTTTTCCTAATGTTTAAAAAAAAAAAACTGTTTGCCCCTGCAGCTTTGCACGCTTGAATTTGAGACACGGCGTGCATCGTACTACTGGTTATTGGATGCTTTAAGCCTTTACCAGCCTTACGTATGGGAATATTCGCGTCTGAACATTACCAACACAGTGATGTCTAAGCGTAAGGTAAGATTAAAATTCGTATGAACCCATAAAAAAAGATGAAATTAACCGAACAAACTATCACAAAACCATCTGATTTTCGAAACCCAATTTTATTTATTGTGTTTTATTTTCAGTTGAATCGTCTCGTAACAGAAAAATACGTTGACGGTTGGGATGATCCCCGTTTAATGACTCTTGCTGGATTGAGGCGGAGAGGGGTTACATCATCTTCCATAAATGCTTTTGTTCAGGGAATCGGGATTACTCGAAGGTTATATATTTATTCGTTCGTTAATTTCTGTGAGTTTTATTTATCCTTTGATTATGTTTTTTGAGTTAAATAAATCTTTTTTTTTGCTCAGCGATAATAGTTTGATACGCCTGGATCGTCTCGAGTTCCATATTCGGGAGGAGCTAAATAAGTCATCTCCACGAACAATGGTCGTGCTTAATCCATTAAAGGTTGTTGTCTTCTATGTTTGCTATTAGTTTTTTAAAATTTTGTGAATTCTCAAGCAAGTAGGGTACACTTTTTTACACTGCCTTAACTTTATATATCATAGGTTGTAATTACCAACATGGACCACAATGTGATGGAAGTTGATGCGAAGAAATTTCCGGATGCTCCTGCAGAGGACCCGTCCTCGTTTTATAAGGTACTAAATGCAAATTTCTAGAAATCATGCACTGTTATGCACTCGCACTTAGACCCCATGAATTTTGTTAGGGATAATTTAGTTTCTGGCTCTTTTATAGTTTCAAAATAGTGTTCAGACCCTGCCAAAAAGAAAAAAAAAATTGTTGTAAGGACCCAATTTCCGTAAAACTTAGAAATAAGGACCTAAGCTTACAAAAGTGTTATATGAAGAGGTATCAAGCATTCGTTTGTGTTACGAACTTACAATATATTGTTATTGCGGAATAATGAAGTGTTGGTATTAAAATTGGGTCCTTAAAACTAAATCTTTTTCTGACAGGGCCTGAATACTAAATTAAAGCTATGACATGGTCTGAAACAATCATCAAATTCTTTCATAGCAAAAGGATATCAGTACTCTAAAATTCAAATGTGTATTCAGTTATTGGAGATCATTCATTCATCAGTAGTAGTCATCAGATATTTATTAGTTTATTGCCGCCAAAGAGAGTCCATTTCATTTAAATTTCACCGAATGTGGCACATGATTGCTCTCTTTTTTCGTCCTTTTTAGGTACCCTTTTCCGAGGTTGTCTACATAGAACGATCCGATTTTCGAATGAAAGATTCCAAGGATTACTACGGACTTGCTCCTGGGAAAACCGTCTTGCTCAGGTGACAATCGCATACGCACTCCATAATTTACTTCAATTTACGATCTTGGCCCGAAATTTTCACGAAAATCTTGGTACAATAGGTATGCATTTCCCATCAAATGCACGGAAGTAATTATCGGCGACGATAAGGAAACTATTATAGAGATTCACGCTGAGTACGACCCGTTGAAGAAAACCAAACCAAAGGTAATATTTTTTTGGTAAAAAACTAAAAAGCTCCGGTTTTTCAATATCTTCTTATGCTTTCGTTAATAATTTAACGCGACTTAAATAGGGAGTTCTACACTGGGTATCTGAATCAACACCGGGGATCGATCCACTTAAGGTGGAAGTGAGACTCTTCGACAAGCTTTTCATGTCTGAGGTTGTAATAAAAATCTTTTTGTTTCTGATGTATTGATCGTTTTTTTATTATTATATGTCGAAAAAATATGATTTTTTTCTCGTCCCGGTTGCAGAATCCCTCCGAGCTCGATGACTGGCTGGGAGATTTGAACCCGAGCTCGAAGGTTGTAATAACGGATGCGTACGCAGTACCGTTGCTTAAAAGTGCTGTGGTTGGAGACGGATTTCAGTTTGAAAGGCTTGGTAAACTAATGATTTGAATTTTGAGCCTTTCTCGTTACGAATTATACGAGTTCTTCATTCTCATTATGTTTTTTTCTCTTTTTTTTTTAAAATTTGGATGAAGGTTACTTCGTCGTGGACAAGGACTCGTCTCCTGAGCGGTTGGTGTTTAACCGGACTGTGACGTTGCGAGATAGTTATGCTAAAGGAGGGAAGTGAATGGCAGAAAGGTAATTTTCCGAATTGTTGGATAATTTCATGAAGATATATACGCGAGGATAGCGAAATTATATCTTTTTTCTGTTATTGTTTGTTATTACATTATGGCGAAAAGCTCGACCAAAGTTCAGATAACTTATGATTTGACTTTTGACAATGTGGGATTGATGTTAACGAGTTTTGTCCATTTTTGAGCTCATTTTTCTGTAGATGTGCATTCACTACGAAGATCATTTCTTGCCTAAAACTACACAAGTAATTGGGTGACGATTAAAACGTAGGGACAGTTTCAATTCGGACCCCATTATAGTTTCATAAAATGATTCAGGCCCTGTCAGTGAAAAAAATATTGTTAAGGACACAATTGGTTAAAATTTAATAGTTAAGGACTTAAAAGTTGATTTGACCAAAATATCTCTTACAAAATTGTTTTAAGTAGCGGTATTGAACGCATGCTTTCTGTTACTAACTAACAACATAATGGTATCTTTGATAACGAACATGTTACGAGTTGTCAATTAATATGTTACCCAGATAATTATAAGTGGTATCAACAGAACCAAATATAGTTTCTATGGTCAAAATTTCTCGTCGTTCGCACGACATCCCCTTCCTCCAACCCTGCTTACCAAACGAAGTAAGATGTGTCCTCGAAGTTTGATTATGATCTTTACATCGACAAATACAAGATCGGAGTGCGAAATATTTCGAATTATTGACGCAACTAAGAAAAATCAGTTTTGCATCGAAGCATGTTTTTTGGTCGGCATTGCGGATAATAGGTACAACTGTAGACACCCATGTGCAAATTAGAGAGACCCATAGCTTGGAAAGTACGCCTCCTCCCTGTGTTGGCTCAGTCTTGAACCATAGCCTGGAAATTACGATTATTGTTGGGTAGCACTTCTTGCATTTTGGTAGTAACATTTCCTACATTCGGGGTAACACTTCTTGCATTTTGCGTAACGATTCCTACATTATGGGGAACACTTCCTGGGTAATATGTAGGGGGCAAGAAGAATAGATCGAAAACCACCCACAACACCAAAAAAGCGTTGAAACCGCTGACATCTCCGACGTTAGTGGCCGAATAATGTTGAATCGACCTCAATTTGGTTCTTGATAATCAAGTAAGACTAATGAAGTTTATAATGGAACAATGCGCTAAACCCAACTCTAAAATTCCGTTGAGAAAACGGGCGAAACTTAAAATTAATGGTTGAATAAAATTAAATATCAATGAGAATTATTGACAAATATAATGAGCTTTAAACATTTTCGATCGGAGTAACACTTTTGACAATAAACATAACACATGTCAATGCAAGAAAAACACTTTATTAAGAACATTATAGAAGGTTTTGGATTGCCAGAGAATTTTACCACATTACGTACAAAAAATACCACATGTCTGATTGTAAATAACAATACCAACTCAGTTTTTAACGATTATGTAAATACTTGTACTGCATAATAGGTTCTTAGTACCACAACAATAATTCGATAAATTTCGTTCCTAAATGTGCTTTTTTGGATGTATACGATTGTCATTCATGGAAATATAAGATTTGATGATGTTAAACCGCCATGTTTCTTTAAAAGATACAATCTTCGAATTTTAATGCTATTAGTCAAATTTTGAAGTTATTAGTCATGTAAACATATGGTCATTTGTTGGCAAACATAGATTACTATCTCTTTTGCATCATAATATATGTTGTTCGTGGATTCTAAATTTGAGTATTTGGGGTTTGCGATTTATATGTGGTGTGGCGGGAATATTGATTTCGAGTTTATATTTGGCGGAATCTTAGATTCTCTTGAAATACGTAAAATGGTATTAGTAAGAGATTAAGTGTTATCAGTAAGTGTTTAAGTGTTATACGAAATTGATGATCTGTTACAAATTGCAGTTTACGTGTTAGGGTTTCTAGGTTTAGTTTTTGGGTTTTGGGGTTAATATTAAGGATTTACGACACAAAATTTTGATAATATGATCTACAACTTATGATTTATAGGATACATCAATAAAAAAATTTTGGGTTTCGGGTTTCGCGTTTATGGTTTAGGGTTCAAGGGCTTAGGATTTATGGTTCGGAGCTTAGAATTTAGGGTATGTTGTCTATAAAATGTTACTCGTGTTTATGTAGAACTTTGAACAAGTTCGTGATTAAATTCATAATGTTATGTTCATTGAGATAGATATAATCTATGTTTTGGAATGAAAGACCATGTGTTTACATGACTAATAACTACAACATTCTACTTTCTACATCAACATTCGCAAAATATGTTTTTTAAAGGAATTTGGTGGTTTAACTTCATCATATCATATATTTCCATGAATGTCAATATTATACATTCGAAAAAAAAGTGCATTTATGAACGAAAGTAATCGAATTATTAATGTGGTACTGAGAAGCTATTATGTAGTACCAGTATCTACAAATGTGTTATAAATTGGGTTCATGATGTTATTATTTATCGGACATGTGGTATTATTTGCAGGCAATGTGGTAATATTCAATGATTATCCTGTTAATATTCTCTGACAATCTGAAACATTCTAGAATGTTCTTAATGAAGTGTTTTATATTGATGTATATGTGTTATTATGCTCGAAAACATTTCAATTTGGGGGAAAACTAATTTTCGCATTATTCAATAATTAACATCAATAATTTTCGTACATTACTAAGGCTCGTGATCAAACTGAGTTGATTTCATGATTTTCGACCATTAAAGTTGAGGTTTTACGCTGAGATTTTCGAATTGGTTTGAAGTAATTTTTGGTACAAACATCAACAATTTTCTTTTATTATTAAGATCCATGAGAAATTGACATCGATTTAACCTTATTCGTCCAAGAACATCGAGATTTCATCGATCTTCAGCTGTTTTTAGAGTCGGTGGCGATTTTGCGTAACATTCCTCACGATCTATTGCTTGTGTACAAAATGAGTTATTGACAATAAATAAAGCGTTATTTAATCTGAATGATGTGTTATGTTTGCGGCAATATTAGTTATGTTCTTCAATACTTGTGTTATAATTGTTGTACGAGTGTTACGCAGATAGCATGTTAATTAGCCAACGTTTCAATCTTCGGTTGCATCTATGACTTCTTCGTTACTCCATGATTAACATCAATAATTCGGCCATTAAAGTAGAGATTTCACCCATGAATTGAGTTTGAAGTTTTATTCCATTATAAATTTCAAAAATTTTCGTTGATTGTGAAAATCCATGAGAAATTGAGGCCGATTTAACCTTATTCGGTCATTAACTTCGGAGATCCTAGCATTCATTGATTTTCGGGTGCCGTAAGTGGTTTTCGATCTATTTTTCTTAGCCTTTTGCTTGTTACCCAGGAAGTGTTATCCAGAATGCATGAAGTGTTATGCAGAATGCATGAAGTGTTATCCAACGAGCGTTTTATTAGCAAATGCTTCAATCATCGTCAAAATTCTTCGTTTTTTCATGATTAACATCAATAGTTCTCATTGATTATAAAGACTCATGATCAATTTCACCATATCGGACATAAAAATCCAAAATTTCCCATTTATCAACGAGATTTCGAATTGCATTTTAACACATTATTTCATTATAAACTTCGAAATTTTTCGTTGATTGTTAACACCCATGAGAAATTATCATCGATTTTAACATTATTAGGTCATTAACGTCGAGATTGAGCCGACTTTCTGACTTAATTTTTGGTTTTAATCGATTTTTTTTTTAGTTGGATCGTTTGGGAGAATGATGGCAAACATGTGTAATTTTCGCAACAAGGCGGGGCAAATGAGTCTTTTCCCTGCAATTAGGTCCTTAACTATATGAGAAACTTGAAATGGGTCAGTCTCTCTATTTTAAAACTTTTTGGGGACCTGAATACTAATAAAAATATCTTAATGGAGCCTAAAACCTAATTAGGCCTAAAAAGCTTTGGTTGTGCTGTAAATAATCCAATTATGCGGAAATTTTTAATCTTCAAACCAGATATGAAATACTATGTTTTCAAAGTAAAGCAGGCTACAAAAACGAGAAGACAACGCCATGGATTATTATTATTATTGTTAGTAGGTCGGCACAGTATAAAAACGAAAATATTATATAAATTAAAATTAAATTATGTCTGAAAAATTATTTTTTATTTATATTTTCAAAACGTAAATAACAATTTTTATATATAAAACGTATTAATATATAATTGAGATGTTAATTTCAAAGCAAATATAATCATATTTTCTATGTGAAAATATTTTTATTTCATAAAATAAAAACGAAACATGTGAATATTAAAGACGTTTATAGAATTTAATTTATTATTTTAATGAGTTTAAACATAACTAAATAAATTTATATTTAAAATAAAATAAAAATAAATATTAAATTAACACTATTTTAGAGTTGATAAATAGAGTTACTCTAAATATAGAGTCTCTGTTTGCGAACTCTATAATAATGTCAAAATAGAGTACCCGTTGGAGAAGATGTGTACTCTATTTTAGTGTTGCACACTAAAATAAAGTACTCATTGGAGATGCTCTAATATTACATGACTATCTTCATGAAGTTGTTACACTTTATTGTTTACCTATAAAATTAATACAGAAAACGATGAATACCCTGTAAAATAATTATATCTCTTGACTAGAAGTTTAACTTCATATACAAATATTACAAATATTATGCACACTCAAATATTACTGCATACACATTGAGGTGCACGATTACTAGTTTATATTAACGTGTAAGTTATTGATTCTAATTCTATTTATTTTCTATGTAATAAAGGTATGAAAGGTAGATAAACGCTGTCAAAATTTAGTAATTTTACTTGTTATTTTATATAATTTATTTAAATATAAGTAACTACCCTTCATTTTTTTTCTTTTTGTATAGTTAAAAGTAATATTTCAATATTATAAATTACAAATCACTTTTAAGTTTTATATTTTAACATCGATTATACATGAAATACTGGTTTAATTTACACAACAATTTAGCAAAATGCTTGTCAAATAGAAGAGTTTTTTTTTCCGAAACGATAGCTTGAATTCATTAACAAAAGTACACGGACTAAATAACCCAACGGGTCTCTCCGGTAACATGAATCCGGAAGAGAAACACGGGCTCATATCGGAGCATGAAACAAACAAATAACAAAAAAGAGAAAGAAAAAAAGCCAAAAAAAGACGAAACACATGATCTTGAACACGAAGAACTAAAAAACTTATCACAAAAATAGCTATTAAGCTAAATTTACGATACTCTTCACTTTCTTCGGAATGGGCTCCACAAATGCAGACGAAAGGTCCAACTAAGGAGACAAATAGAAGAGATTACTATTGCAATATTTATGAATTTTATAGTCTTACTTATCATCATTATCCATTATCAAGTGGTGGGTCCCGTCGATCTCGAGAATGAACTTCGAAACCGCTTGCGCTTTGCTTCCCACCTCACCTGTTGATTGTATGTATCTGACTACAGAATATATATATATATATATATATATATATATATTCATCACTGATAACGGATAATCATCAATAACGAATAATCTCAAATCTCATGATTATCTCTCATAATTATCTCCATATCATTTTCATTTATGATAGTTTATTTTCCTTTATGATGTAATATATTTTCCTTATTTATTTCATATGTAATCTCTATATATTGGAGAAGTAATAAAGTTTATATTTAGAGGAAAAATATTCTATCATGGTATCAGCCTAATATTACGATCATTCTCTTTCTCTTCCCCGTTCTTCCTCAATGGTACAAAATATGGATAAACTTCCATTCGCCACTCTCATCCATATGATAACAATCAAGCTGTCCTCTCAAAACTATCTGTTATGGAAGAGTCAACTCACACCGATTCTTACGTGTCAGAACCTTATCGGCTCTGTTGATGGTTCCAAATCCGCGCCGCCTGCCACCATCACCAATGCAGCTGGTCAAAACGTGCAGAACCCGGCCTATGAAGCATGGCACATGCAAGATCAGCAGCTTTTAAGCCTTCTTCTCTCTTCTCTCACTGAAGAATCCATGACTGAGGTTCTTGGGTTTACAACCTCTCGTGCCATTTGGCTCGCTCTAGAGGCCGCCTTTAGTCATAGCTCCAAGTCACGTGAACTACGTCTAAAAGATGACTTGCAACTCATGAAGAAAGGCTCTCGAAGTGTCGCTGAGTACGGTCGCCAATTCAAATCGTTATGCGATCAGCTTGCTGCCATTGGCCGTCCCGTTGATGATACCGACAAAGCTCATTGGTTTATTCGTGGTCTTGGATCTTCCTTCTCCAGTTTCTCAGCTGCCCAGATGGCGTTAACTCCACTACCAACTTTTCGAGATCTTCTGTCGAAGGCCTCTTCTCTTTGTTTCAAGAATCCCTCGAAAGTTTGGTTACTTCCGGTGTTACATTTTACAGACATCGCGATACTCGTGGAAATAAAAAATCTGATTCTTCGACATTAAACAGAGGCCGTGGAAATCAGTCCAACAATTCTCGTGGTCGGGGTCGTGGAAACTCTAGACGTACTCCTTGTTGTCAAATCTGTCGATAGGATGGTCACTACGCCTCCACTTGCGAACAACGGTATGTCCGTCCCTCATCTGCAAATCTGGCTGAAGCTTTTTCGGCGAGTTGTTCCGTTTCAAACGGAGACGCTTCTGATTGTTATCTCGATACTGGTGCATCGGCGCACATGACTCCAACACCATCGACTTTGGACTCGTCTCAAGCATACTCCGGTAACGATCACGTCGTTGTTGGTAACGGTGCTAATCTCTCTATATCTCACATTGGCAAATCACGTGTTACCAATAACATTCAATTGTTGGATGTTTTAGTTGTCCCAAATCTCACGAAAAATTTGATTTCCATTAGCAAGCTTACCTCGGATTTACCAGTTGATGTATTATTCACTGATAAGTTATTTACTATTCAGAGTCGTCACACAAAGGAGGTTCTGGCAAGCGGTCGTCGTGAAGATGGCCTATATATATTAGAGAGAGCTCGTCCTGCCTTAATTGCTAGTTTACAAAATAATTGTCAGCGTGCATCGTTTGAATTGTGGCATGCTAGACTCGGGCATGTTTCGCCCAGAATTATATCTTTGTTGAATAAATCGGGTCATTTGATGGTTACCACTTTGTTACCCAAACCTTCCTTATGTCCTTCGTGTCAATTCGCTAAAAGCAAGCGTTTACCTTTCTCTCTGAATGAAAAACGAGCTCCTCATGTGTTAGAACTAATTCATTGCGATTTATGGGGACCTGCACCTATTTCTTCATCATCGGGTTTTCGTTACTACGTTATATTTGTTGATGACTATTCTCGTTGCACATGGTTCTATCCACTTTCTAGTAAGTCGGATTTTTTTGTGAATCTGATGCAATTTGCAAATTTGGTGGAAAATTAGTTTAATGGCTCTATTAAGAAATCAGTTTAATCAAGTTCAGCAATTTTTCCGTCAGAAGGGAATTCAACACCTCATCTCGTGTTCTTACACGCCATCTCAGAATGGTCGAGCCGAGCGTAAACATCGTCACATCACCGCAACGGGTCTTGCTATGATGTTTCATGCGCATGTTCCTATGTCTTTATGGGTTGAAGCTTTTTCTACAGCGGTTTACACTATAAATCGGTTGCCATCACCTTTTTGCAGGGAATCTCACCGTTTGAGACATTGTTTGGGAATCCACCAAATTATGCAAATTTTCACCCGTTTGGTTGTCGGATTTTCCCTTGCTTACGTGACTATGCGGCAAACAAGTTCTCTGTTCGCAGTCGACCGTGCACGTTTATTGGTTACAACTCAAATCACAAGGGGTTTCGATGTCTCGATCCGCTAACCACGAAGATCTACATTACTCGACATGCAAGTTTTGATGAGGATGTTTACCCGTATTCAGGCCAAAATTCGGTAACATCCATTTCTAAACTTGATGTTTCTTTTTTTCTTGAGCCGTTATCTGATTTGAATCTAGCTGCTGCACCGATCGAGTCTAATGAGTCGACAGCCTCAAAGCAACCCCTACCGTGCTCGATTTGCCCTACAGTTACGACCATTACGACACCCGAACCAGATCCACCGACACCACCAACTCCACCATCATCACAACCTGATGTTTCATCTTTTGGACATCCGATGGTCACACGCGCCAAAGCAGGCATTTTCAAACCACGTCACATTGCCGATTTTGCCACTACTCATCTTCAGGCGATGACCGCTGAACCTCGAGGTTTTAAATCAGCTGCTAAGCACCCTCACTGGCTCGCTGCTATGGATGATGAAATGCTTGCTTTACAGGAGAATCTTACTTGGGATCTTGTGCCACGTCCACCAGGAGTTAACGTTGTTGGCTCTAAATGTGTTTTCCGTACTAAGCATAACTCTGATGGTTCTGTTGAACGGCACAAGGCTCGTTTGGTTGCGCAGGGATTGACTCAAGTTCCGGGGTTTGACTTTTCATATACTGTTAGTCCCGTTGTGAAGGCCGCTACTGTTCGGGTTGTTCTTTCTCTTGCTGTCATGCGAAATTGGCCATTGCATCAGTTGGATGTCAAAAATGCATTTCTTAACGGTGTTCTCACAAAGCCTGTTTATATGGAGCAACCACCGGGATACATTTAACCTCGCTTTTCTACTCATGTTTGTCGTCTCAAAAAGGCACTTTATGGGCTCAAACAAGTGCCACGTGCATGGTTTCAACGGTTTCTCATTAAACTTGGTTTTCTTTGCAGTCGTGCGGATACCTCGTTTTTTATTTTCAATCATGCATCTGATATTATATATCTGTTGGTATACGTCGACGACATTATTCTCACAGGAAATAACACAACCGGTATAAGACAATTCATCCCCCGGATCCATTCAGAATTCGCAGTAAAGGATCTCGGTCGTTTAAATTATTTCTTGGGGCTTGAGGTTGATCACACCGATAGTGGACTCCACCTCAGTCAGACCAAATATGCTCACGATATTCTTACGCGCTCTCATCTATTTGAGTGTAAGTCTGTTTCGACTCCTCTTGCTGCTGGTCAAGTTCTAACAAGTGATGGTGCGTCATATTCTGATCCAACGCATTATCGTTCCTTAGTGGGAGCTCTTCAATACCTGACAATTACACGCCCCGATCTATCATATGCAGTCAACCTTGTCAGCCAGTTCTTGCAATCTCCGACAGTTGATCACTATCAGGCCGTCAAGCGTATTATTCGCTATGTCAAAGGCACAATTAATTATGGTCTTTCATTCCGTCGTGGATCGCCTTGCATTTTATTAGCCTACTCTGATGCTGATTGGGCTCGATGTCCTGAGACTCGTCGTTCCACCTATGGGTACTCTATTTTTCTTGGTGGTAACCTCGTATCATGGAGCGCTAAGAAGCAACCTATCGTGGCACGATCTAGTTGCGAATCAGAATATCGTGCGTTAGCCAACGCTGCATCTGAAGTAGTTTGGTTATCTAATCTTCTTAAGGAGCTTCATGTATCTATCGTCGACACCCCGGTTCTACTTTGTGACAACAACAGTGCTATTTTCCTAAGCCAGAATCCCATCGCTCACAAACGCGCGAAGCACGTTGATATTGACTATCACTTTGTTCGTGAACTTGTCGCCTCTGGTCGCCTCCTCACGAAGTTCATTACTTCAAACCTTCAGATTGCAGATGTTTTCACCAAAGGCCTAGCTCGTCCATTATTTGAGTTTTTTCGCTCCAAGCTGCGCGTGGCTCCACGCCCCACGTCTTGCTTGCGGGGGAGTGATAATGGATAATCATCAATAACGGATAATCTCAAATCTCATGATTATCTTTTATAATTATCTCCATATCATTTTCATTTATGATAGTTTATTTTCCTTTATGATGTAATATATTTTCCTTATTTATTTCATATATAATCTCTATATATTGGAGAAGTAATAAAATTTATATTTAGAGGAAAAATATTCTATCGATTACCATCATATAAACCAAACCAAACCAAACCAAAGGGATGTCAATCACAGTACAAGCCAAAGAAAAAGATCTCTCAACCAAGAAAAACAATCATGGAACAAGGAAGCGGCGGCGAGAAAAGGAAGGTTATGGTCGCCATCGATGAAAGCGAGAGCAGCCACTACGCCCTCGAGTGGACCCTTCGAAATCTCCGCGAGTCCGTCGAAAAGTCGAAGCTTTTCATCTTCACCGCCCAAAACGCAGACAGTTATGGCTATATTTACGCTTCCTCTTTCGGTGCTGCTCGTAAGTTTGTCTTCTTTCAGAATCTCTCTCTCTCTCCCTCTCTCTCTCTCTCTCTCACGCGCACACGTCGATTGCAAATCTGCAGCGCCCGAGCTGATTCAAAGCGTCCAAGAAAACAACAAGAAAGTCGCCGAAGCCCTTTTGCAGAAAGCAAAGGACATATGCAAAGAACACGGGGTTGTGTTTTGTGTGTAGCTTTGCAATTTGCTATTTTTCTTTATTATTCATCAGCTATACGCCGTCGTTTTTGCAGATAGAAGCCGAAACTTTAACTGAAATCGGAGATCCAAAGGAGGCCATTTGCGGAGCTGTGGAGAAGCACGACATAGAGCTGCTCGTCATGGGAACTTACGGTCGCAGCGCCTTAAAAAGGTCCCATTTTTCTTTTTTGCGAAAAAAAGCTTCGATTTTTCACACGGAGATTCCCATTTTCTTGAAAACCCTAATCGATTTCGTGAATTTCAATCCAAGCAGGGCCTTTCTGGGAAGTGTCAGCAATTACTGTGTTCACAACGCCAAGTGCCCTGTTCTTGTTGTGAGGAAAAAGGACTGAAGCGCAACGGAGCCGTAGCCGTTCGATCTCTTTCAATGCAAATAAAATAAAACCAAAAGCATTGAATTGATTTTGAGGCTGTTGTGTGAATATGTTGTAGGTAGTAGTCTTTGTGGACATATCCATCAATAAAACATACCAAGACTCCGTTCTTGATTCTGAAACTGCGAAACAAGTAATATAATGTGAATGTGTCTTGTCTTGTAATTTATTCATTTGCTGATATATGTGTGCTCAATTGTGGTGGTAACTGGTAATATTATGACTTAAGGGACTAAATTGTAAATAGGCTAATTATATTTTTAGTCATGTTAGGATAGGATAATATGTTTTTAAATTGAAGTATTTTGACGATAATTGTTGGAAATCGAATTTGAGTTCGAAATTAATATAAATGAGTGTTACTTAACAATTACATGAGGAAAATTCATACGAGTGGTGCTATTCTACCTAGCATTCAGCTGGATAACTTAACTGAGTTCAAATCGTGATATATGGCATGGAAGTTGACTGATTAACATATTGTACGGTGATTGACACGAGGGTTGCCACGTGTTACAATCTAAAACATGTACGGTGATTATACCCAACTCGATATGGTATATAAAACCGTGTTGATATACTGACTTGGATATTGGATGAGGTTTTTAGCATTACTTATTACTTATCTTTAAATTGCTTCAAGTCGTTCGTGATGTTGATTTGTACGTAATGTTTTATATAATTTTCTATCAAATTAATTGTCGAGTTTGGTTCACATGTGTTAATTTTTGGATGAAATTGAGTTTATAGTATTAATTGTCATCAAATTAGTAAACTTGGAAATTATTATCCTAAATTTGTCGCTCTTTAATTTAGTTGTATTTAAAGTGTCATTTTCTCAAATTCAGACTACTAAAAAACAATTTTCTCATATACATACTACTGAAAAAATAATCAAGCTTGTAATAATTAGTCATTGTATATATATAATAACATAACACGGGCCTTTTAAAAAAATGGCCTTTGACTGGGTCAATTTTAAAAAAATGGCCTCGTTGACGATTTTTTTTTGTCAATAGCCCTCACTTTGTTTAAACGTTAACCATATTAACTAATTCTGATACTTAACTCATTAAAATAAAAAAAAAAAAGAAAAACGAAAAAAATGGCCGCAATAACTGACTGAACAGAACATGGGTCCATCTCCATCTTTAACCATAACCTTACAATCGATATGAATGCATTATCTTCTCCATTTTAAAGAACAAAGGGTAACCACACACACCTCTCTCACAAAGCTAAAGCGACGCGAGCTGTTCTCTTCGTTTAGTGCCGGAAAATAACTTCTCAAACCAAGAAAACAGCAAGCATTTCAGCATATTTACCAGTAAGCATTCGTTACATGAAAACTGCAATTTTAACGTCGAAAATGGTGAATTTCCTGTCCATTACCCCCTAAAATGTATGGGTTATTTATTAGATCACGTGTACTAGCCAGAGTAGCGATATTTCAGTGGTTATTACGAGAAATCGGACCTGAAAATACATATTCTGAGGTCTAATTTTTGTGCATGGGACCCCTGCGTGCGGGTACCATGCGATATAGGTGCGGGTACCGTGAGATATTGGTGCGGGTACCATGCGCGCGGGTCCCCTGCGTTTATGCGCGGGTCCCCTGCGCTAGTGTACGGGTCCCCTGCGTTTATGCGCGGGTACCCTGCGTTGTGTGCGGGTACCGTGATCCCATGTTCGGGATCCATGCGCTGAAGATCATATATAAGCACGATATATGATGAGAATCGTTTTCTAAACAATAACATTGCATAATATTGCAGGTGCTCAAAATGACAATTACCAACATTGTATTTCAATTCGATGGTCGGTGGTTAATCGGCGAGGACAATACCTCGACTTGGTCTCCTGCGTCAAATTGTAGCTGGCATTCAATTTTGGTGGATGAGGACGCATGCACGTTACAAGACGTAAAGGAGCAAATTGTATCCGTGTTAGCGTTTCGCAACGATAATGCGAGGCTAACACTAAGCTATATGCCAAATGTACCCTATAGTTATCCGAGGCCCATATACATCGATAACGACTATGCTCTACGTGCGTACTTGGGTTTTGGTGGCCCTCAATCGAGACCCGTGATTCATGTCGAGGTGGTGGAAAGTGCGCTTGTGGCTCCGTCAGACGCATTTGCTGGTTCTTCTAGTAATAATACCGTGCTCATAGCCGATTGCGATGAAAATGCGCAAATCGAACCGTTTGAGGGGTACGGTTGCAGCCCTTCTAACCAAAATGAAGATGAGGGTCTTGAAGATATCGCTGGACCGTCTGGGGGTAGGGATTACTCGGGTTGGCATTCGAATGAAAATGAAGATGAGCCAATTGAAAACACTGGCGAGTCGGAAGAGGAATTTGTAGCCCGTGATCACAATGACGAAGAAGATGACGATGTAGATCGAAACCCGGTAGAAGAGGCTGCCGATGGTACTTTTGCATTTCCGGACGGTTCAAGCCTACACGTTGGGCAGCAGTTTCGTGATAAGGCGGAAGTTATCGAGGAATTATCTAAAATCGCGTTGGCTGCGTCGTTCGAGTGCAAATTAGTCAAGTCAAACAAGACTTTGTATGTAGTAAGATGTGCGATGGAGCAATGTTCGTGGCGCTTTCGAGCTGCAAAAGATATAGATTCCCCTTTTTTCTCGGTACGGACATATTGCGGTACACACATATGCGGCGTGTCTCATCGACGTCGAAGTCATCGTCAAGGAACTTCATCGGTTGTGTCTAGGATGCTTCTTGACAATTTTAGCGGGCCTAAAGACATTCCCGCGCCAAAGGCTATCGTGTCTATGATGCAAAATAGAGGGGTGAATGTTTCTTATTACAAGGCTTGGAAGGGGAAGAATATCGCTACGGAGGAGTTGGTCGGTAACGGGGACGATTGTTATGCGTTGATCCCGGCGTACTTGGAGGCCGTGAAGCAAATGAACGCCGGAAGTGTCACGGATTGGGAGATGGATGAGGAAAACAGATTTAAATATCTGTTTTTGGCATACGGTGCATGCATAGCGGGATTTGCTTTCATGCGTAAGGTAATTTCTATCGACGCCACCTTTTTAAAGGGAAAATATAAAGGGGTGATGCTTGTTGCTACGGCGCAAGACGGCGATTACCACCAATATCCTATCGCATGGGGTATTGCGAGCACCGAATCTAGCGAATCTTGGTCATGGTTCTTAACGAGATTGAAACGGATCGTGGTCGATTCAAATGACCTCGTCATAATTTCTGACAGACATGGCGGGATAAAGACAGCCGTCCCGGCAGTTTTCCCAAATGCGTTTCACGGGTTCTGTGCGTGGCATATTCAACAAAATATAAAGACCCGTATTAAGGAGAAAGGTGCGTGTGCGTTATTCCTTAATATTGCATACGCCTACAAGACGAGCGATTGCGATCGATTGTTGGAAACGCTAAAGGAACGGTACGAAAACGTGCATACGTATCTTGAGGAGGGTACGAAGGCAAAATGGACGAGATCGTATTGCCCGAGAACGAGGTACAACATCATGACCACAAACGGCTCGGAATCGATAAATGCCGCTCTACGTGCGGATAGAGAGCTTCCACTCATAGGATTGTTGGATTCGATACAACGTTTGACGACTAGTTGGTTTAGTAAGCATCGAAGAACTTGCGAAGCTTCGATGACAGCTAATGTCACGTCATTTACGCCGAAGGTCGAGTCAATCCTACGGTCTCACTACATAAATTCTCAAAATCTACACGTCTCGGAAATTGGCTTTCAACGGTATAATGTATACGGGCATGAACTCAACGAGGTGGTCGATATCGAGACGAAGTCATGTAGTTGTAAGATGTTTGATATCGATCGTATCCCATGTGCGCACGCCATTGCGGCTTGTGGACACGCTAATGTAGGGGTATATTCGCTAGTCCATGCGTATTACAGCTTGGAGACATGGAAATCAGCGTACGAGGGTACCATATGGCCTGTAACCGAGCGCGTTGAAGGAATTGTCAATATGTTACCACCACTCGTTGACCCAAAACGCGGAAGAGCACAAAAAAATAGAATGCCATCCGTCGGAGAATTCGGTAGGAGGGGGTAAATCCTATGAGTTTGATTTGTACATGTGGTTATGTATAATTGATATGGATATTAGGTATGTTGTAACGTTTGGTATCGTATAATGTATGCGGGTACCCGCACATTTAGAACTCATTTTAGTTGCCATCATGTGCGCGAGTGTGCGGGTACCGTGCGCTTGTGTGCGGGTACCGTGAGCTTCTGTGCGGGTACCCTGCGCTTGTGTGCGGGTACTGTGAGCTTATGCGCGGGTACCGTGAGCTTGTGTGCTGGTACCGTGCCTTTGTGTGCGGGTACCGTGCGCTTGTGTGCGGGTACAGTACAGTTATCAAATGCTTTCAACATTAAATATGTTACATCAATCAAGTCAGCGCATTAAATATATTAAATATGTTATATATCAATCACGTCAGTGCTTTACGTCTTGTCTGTACGTTAAATCATAAAATAATTTTATCATGATCGAGATAATCATTAACCAATTATTCTGATAATCATAAATTACCAAATTATGTTTTCAAAATAACGGCGCCATGTGTGCGGGGAGGGGACACTGCGCTTGTGTGCGAGTACCCTGCGCTAGTGTGCGGGTACCCTGCGCCAAGTGCGCGGGTACCGTGCGCCAATTGTGCGGGTACCCTGCGCTAGTGTGCGGGTACCGTGCGCCATGGGTTATTTGAACCCGAATAAGATTTATTCGAGTTCGAATAAGGTTATTCGAGTTCGAATACGCTTATTCGAACTCGAATAACCCTTATTCGGATCCGAATAACCTTTTTGAACCCGAATATGGCTTATTTGAACCCGAATAAGGCTTAATTGAATGGTGAAATCTTTAAAAACTAATATTTGAATTCGCTCTTCGTATTTTGCTCTCACTTCTCTCTAAACTCTTATCAAGAAAATGACTAATTAAAGTTACGCTTATTTGAATGTCTTAGTTGAATTCATATAAGCTTATTTGTATTCGAATATTACAAATTTCAAGAATTAATCATTTATGGTAAAAATAATCAATTTTAACTCAAGATAAAGATTAAACTTGATTCAAGATGAACATTATACGAAGAAGCTTATGAAAGTTTTGTGTATCACAATATAATTAATAAACATTATTCAATAAGTTCATCGAAGTTTGTATATCACATTGACACAACTCATTTTAGTTGTCATCATGTAGAGCACGTGTTTAGAACTCATTTTATTTGCCATCATGTGCGCGAGTGTGCGGGTACCGTGAGCTTGTGTGCGAGTACCGTGCGCTAGTGTGCGGGTACCGTGCGCTAGTGTTCGGGTACCGTGCGCTTGTGTGCGGGTACCGTGAGCTTGTGTGCGGGTACCGTGCGCGAGTGTGCGGGTACCGTGCACTTGTGTGCGGGTACCGTGTGCGAGTGTGCGGGTACCGTGCCTATACAACTCGAAATCCAACTTATAAGATAATACAACTTCCCGAATATACAACTCGAAATTCCATTATGACATAAAATTTATCCAGATTTACAAAATTCCCAAATACAAAATTCTTGAAATACATATAAATTATTGATACCAAGCACCCCAATCTTTCATGCGAATCGAAATACATAAAAATTCACGAAATTGGGTCACTTGCCGCGCCGTAAGCTCCGCGACGTTATCGCCCCGGAATAACATAGAAATGCAGCCCGCAACACGTGAACCCCACAATCGCCTCTGAAAACAACCAAATATTTAATAATGAGATATGAAGTACTAAAATCAACTTAATATCAAAATATGATACACTTACGAATTTTCTTGCTTCTTGAAGTTGGGGATCCGGTCGACCTTCCACTTCCTAAAGGCTGCTGCAATCAGACCGAGCTTTTTGAGCACGATCGGGACAGCTACTTGGAGACCGGCGAGGGCTGCGTGCATGTTGCGCTGTCGACATCGCAAGACGGATCCGAGTCGAATACTCGTATCGTCTTGTTCTTCCAGTCGAGGACTGCAAGAACCCAATGGGCGATGGTCTGCACCGGCACCACGATGTAGTCCGATGTTTGCCATGACACGCACGGCCAGTCCTGATCCCGTCCCTCTGCGTAGTGGACCAAAAAGGCCAGCATGCCCTTGACAAATTTGCCATCCTCTATGCAGTCCCGATCGATGCTCTCCTTCATCGAAACACTCATGAAGGAGATGGCACGAGAGCAAAAGGTATGAACCCTCTGCATCTCGAGGAACCCTCTGATGCTTTCGTCAATGTGCTATAAAATAAAAGGCAACAAGTTAATTAATAAAACGTATTAATGCATTTAGAAGTATTGAAGTTATCAATTGTTCTTACCGCGTCGTCGAGCCAAAACGAAGGCGTGTATAGCTGCTGAAACCACGTCTTGGTTCGGTACGATAGGGACAAGCAAAGGAGCCGTTCGGTATCTTCCATCGTATCGATCATCTGTTTTTGCCGTCGCCATAACTTCAGCTTTCTCTTCATGTGCCGTTCCAGCATTGTGTTTATGCTGTTCCGGACACGGTTCTGGTTCGGGTCGGTGAATGGGGTCACCTGATACTTGGAGGGCCTGGTTTCCCGAGGCGGCATCGACTCCACCGCGGCCTCGGGTTCCTCCTCGGGCTCGGGTTCCTCCGCGGCCTCGGGTTCCTCCTCGGCCTCGGGTTCCTCCTCGGGCTCGGGTACCTTCGCGGCCTCGGGTTCCTCCGCGGCAGCGGCTTCCTCCGCAGCCTCGGGTTCAAGCGGGAACTCGGGCTCTCGGGCTGCCTCGGGTTCCGCGAGACAGAACGCCTGGTTGGATCCACCGGCCTCATAATCTAACAAGATAAAACTCCAACGTCAGAAACTATCGAAATTGCAGCAAATTATTTATAGGGGCGTACCGTGCGACGCGTGCGTCGGAAAGTCTCGGTTGGGCCTGTACCACCCCTGTTGCAAGTTCTGCTGCAATTCAGTCATCGACTGCTGCAACCCGAATATACTCGCGCCCCACTCTTGAGCCGTGGACCATCGTTCATCATACGAGTTCCGTAACTGCGAGATGCTCGTAGAAACGTCGTCGAATAGATGATTCACCGTCTCGAAATTTTGGTCTACGCGTCTTGTGAACTCATCGAATTGCTCGAAGGTGGGGCCCGAGTAATGCTGTGGAGGAGGGGACGGGTACCGTGGGTGTGAAGGGGCCGAGTAATGCTGTGGAGGAGGGCTCGGGTACCGTGGAGGTGAGGGGGGACGAAATTGGTCCGCCTCTTCCTCGTAGAATGACCGCTGCGATAGTTGCGGCATGATTGGCGAATGCTGCGTTGGTGCGACGTCCACTGCGGCTGGCAGATGCCGTACGCACTTAAGCTCGACACCATCATCGAGGAGACTCGTTATACGGTCGAGGACTTCATGCCGCTCCTCCACTTCGAATCGACTATATCGGAAATACGGCTCGTTCATCTCCGATACAGTCGGGCTCAACATCCCCGAGACGGGTGACCCCTTTACGGCTTGGAGGATCGTCTCCATCTTCGGAGCTCCCTTCGTCGACCAATCTTTGGTGACGTGCCGGCATATCCGCGGGTTCACCACGTCCGCCTCGTTGATACGATCTGCGAACGCGTACCGAATGCCTGGTATGCACTCGTACGCCAAAACCTACAATGCAAAGAAACCAAATTAGCAAATATATAATGACAATTAAATATATATTTATAAGGATTTTACATAATGAACGACCTGAAGCAGATGAACGAAGCCACTAATCAGTAGCCCGCAGTGTTCGCTGCCCCCGTTGCGGGCTCGTTCCCGCACAAAATCCCTCTTCTCCCTGAGGTTTATCTTCAGCGAGCGTATCACCTCTTTGAACGCTACGCTGCCCCAAGGATAGTTGGCGAATGTGACTTCGTCTTCGACCAACGAAAGCAGCCACGATCGAAGAACCGTGTCCTTCTTCGACGGTCGAGGCAGCACCACAGCTGCGGCAGAGAGAATGTCCGCCAACTTCAACTTATCGAAGTTGACGTTTCCGTCATCGTTGGCTCCCAACTCTCGCAGCCGATCCTCGACGTACGACAAACGGATGGTGGATCTTCCCGAGAAGTTTCTCCGAGCGAAATCACCATTGGGGTCTACTTCCGGGATATCGTCGGAGAACCTTAGCCCGGTAATCAAGCAATACTCCGCTTTAGAAAAACGGAGAGGTCGGTTGTTTATGACCATCCACAACTCCTCGCGCTCGTGAAGAGTAGTCTGCCTCCTCGTAAAAAACGTAATGAGCTGAGCGGATAAATTGAAATCGGCCGCAGCCTCGACGAGTCTACCAAACGGACTCCCCGTCCTGTAACTCTCCCACTCATTTTCATTTAGATTGTTCCTGATCTTCGCGCTTGCCTCCGTGTACATCCCGGTCATTGTCAATCGGAATTCGAAGTCGTCGTCTCGGGATGACAATTGCTTCTTCAGCACAACCTGAGAATCATAATAGTAAATAACCAATTAGTACTCGCATGGTACCCGCACAGGAAAGCATGGTACCCGCGCATGCGCACATGGTACCCGCACAGGAAAGCATGGTACCATGCGCACAAGAGCATGGTACCCGCACAGGAAAGCATGGTACCCGCGCTTGTAAAGCATGGTACCCGCACAGGAAAGCATGGTACCCGCGCTTGCGCGCATGGTACCCGCACACAAGAGCATGGTACCCGCGCTTATGCGCATGGTACCCGCGCATGCCGCATGATACCCGCACACAAGAGCATGGTACCCGTGCATGCGCGCATGGTACCCGCACTCAATCGCATGGTACCCGCACACAATCACAAGGGGCCGTCCGTATGGGTACCGTGCGTATGGGTACCGTGCGACTGTGCTCGGGTCCCAAGCCTGCAATCACGGGTCCCCTGATTTGCGCGACTGTTTGGGTCCCAATTGGTTCGACGCACGGTTCCCTTGCGAACAAGTGTCCAAATTGCACAATTGGAAAACCATGCGCCGGACCCAATCAATTCGACGCACGAGACCTACTCCTGAGGAAGACGAAATAACAGTGAAATAACCGGCACTCTTTCGGGACGCGCGTTCATTGCCATTGTAGTCGGTTTGGAGAATTTTTTGCTTCGGGTAAAGGTTGTTTCTTAGATCTGGAAATTTACTGCTTCGTTTCCGTTATGTGTCTTTCTTCAGTTTTAACTGTCAATTACTGTACTCGGTTATGACGAAGAAGACCCGTGACGCTACAGTGGGTGAAATCGATTAAACTTAATTAATTTTACTTTGGGTAGTTGAATGGGTTAAATAAGGGTAAAGACGTCTTTTTCCCTGAGTTAGTAAGGGTAGAATAGACTTCAAACATTATGGAGGCCATTTTTTTAAAATTGACCCAGTAAAAGGCCATTTCCTTAAATAATCCAACATAACACTCATGAAAGTTTTTTTATCATTTGAAAACATCCCGAGAGAATCAATTTTCTTCTCTCTTTGCAAACCCTCGGCCGTTTGTCGGTGTTTTCAATTGATCACATATTCAATTAAAGGGAACGAACGCCTTTACAAATTTTGATACAATTGTTTTTACCAGCTTCAATTCATCATTTCAACATCAATATCACCAATATCAAGCGTCGCTGGAGAAGATCTCAATCAAGAAAATAAATAATCATGGCGGAGGGCGGCGGCGGCGAGAAAAAGAATATTATGGTAGCCGTCGACGAATGCGAATGTAGCCAATTTGCCCTCGATTGGGCCCTTAGGTATCTTCAGGAATCTATCGAAAGATCGAAGCTTTTCATCCTCACGGCACAAAACGTAGACACGTATGGCTACGTTTATGCTTCCTCTTTTGGTGCTGCTCGTAAGTTTTTTTCTTCTTCTATCAGATCTCTCTCTCTCTCTCTCTCTCTCTGATTTGATGGCGTTGCAGCGCTTGATATATTCATTAAATATGGGGTTGGTTTTGGTTAGCTCTGCAATATTTGTTACTAAATCTATTGACATTCTTGGATTTTTCGGTCCGAGGTTGTATTATTTATTTATATATTTATTTATTTATTTTTCCCGGGCAGATCGAAGCTGAAACGATAACTGAAATGGGGGATCCAAAGGAGGTCATATGCAGAGCCGTGGAGAGCCGCGACGTACATCTTCTCGTCATGGGAACTTGTCGTGATACTTCGAAAAGGTTCGTTTTTTTTTTCTTATCGGAAAAAAGGTTTGATTTTTAGCGGTGGGGTTTCATTTTCTTGGAAAACCCTAATCGATTTCGATGATTTCCGGTAAGAATTTTCGATTCTTCTTGCAGGGGTTTTTTGGGAAGTGTTAGCAAGTATTGTCTTCGCAATGCCGAGTGCCCTGTTCTTCTTGTGAGGAAAAAGGACTGAAGAAAACATACCATCAAAAATGTTAGAACCGTTTGTTTGATCTCATCTCTCCGAACGAAACCGAAGCATCGAATTGGTCTGAAAAGGTACGATGAATGTGTTCTTCACCTTAAATAATAGCATTAATAAAAACATATCGAATTTTCCAGCAATGAATCCCGATTTGTTGCGTACGAGCTTATCCTTGTAAAGATTCATTACAACCTTCTTAGTTCTGTCGGTAAAATTACCCGAAAATACGGTTCAAAGTAGCAGCCAAACGCACTCCGCCTTGAGCTAGCCTCATGTTCACTTCCGGATTACGTGAGAAGAAATAGTCATCTGCATTTGAATATATATATATACATATATATATACATATATATCACATGATCTTAACATTATATTATAAAGGATAAATTCCGTAATACCTCCATGTGACTACACTGAAGTAACGTACATTTCAGTATAACCACATGGTAGTAACGTACATTTCAGTATAACCACATGATAGTAACGTACATTTCAGTATAACCACATGGGGTATAACTGCATTTAACCTGTTATAAGAGACTTATCGTTATCTTAGATAATCTTGGAATGTAGTACCTCCGAGGACCGAGCCTTGGCCGACTCCTTTATATGCCCAGTCGCAGGCTGCTTTAATACCTTCTCTTGCATATCTGCATACATATATATATATATATATATATATATATATATATAATGATGTTTTCTTATTTTCTTGCAATTGTTTCATAATAAAGTTAATTCGTTTTCAGGCATCGTATGAATGAACTTACACGTCGGGACACGCAGCGGCTTGTCCGCAGGCTTCCCATGCCTCGGCTTGCTTAGCCCACACAGTCTACGGTGATGATTTTTTTGTTCGAATTTGAATATTTTTTTCTCGAGAATTATGTATGTGTATGCATTTCTCTACACTTAAATATATGTCCATGGATAACGCCTTAATTTCGAGAAAATATATATGTAAGATTTATTACCGTTATGTTCTTCTGCAGAGCTTCTATCAGTTCGTTTACGTCCGAATCGTAGAATCGCTCTTCCGCGGTCTCGATGATATTAACATCCCAAACCTGTTCAAATCATATATGTTGTATATGTATGTGCAAGAATATAATTTATATTTGAACTAGATTACACATACATATGTACATATGTTGCAAAACATACGTGATGAAGAACTGATTTTCTTGTGTACCAATGCACGTCTATGGTGTTCCCTCCTTTGTCCGAAGTAAATCCCACGTGCAGGGGCTACACATATATTTGAAATAAATTGGCATGATTATATATATATATATATTATATATATATATATAATTATCATTAGTGTATAACTAACAGCAGTTTTAGTTTCGACTTTTGGAGGAGCTAACCTGATGGATGTCTCCAATGAAGTGAGAGAGGAACAAAAGGGCTTCTGTAAGATTATCTGCTTCGTGGGTTATTATAAAATATTGGAATATACTATATATTAAACAAATATCAAAAGAAATTTTGTAAAAAAATAAAAATAAAGGGCCATACATTGATTGGCAGTGTTGTTCTCATAGCTAAGAAGCTGGTTAGTGTAATTGTAGATTGCCCCAGCTACACATCTATCTTTCACACCATTCTCATCTTTGCAATCCCCTGCAAACACACACACACAGTATATTTAATTTGATTTCAGTCCCTTTTATAGTTTAAAATAGTATTCGGGTCCTGTCAAAAAAAATTATTCATAGGATCCAATTTTCGTAAAACTTAGAAATAATGACTTATTGTAAATTTTGGTAATATCGCTAGAGGAACCATTACGGCGTTTAGCCGATGTAAATTGTTTTTGAGAAATGAGATAGCAAGCTTTCGTGGAAAAAAAATAAAAAATAAAAATAACGACTTTATGTTACAAAGTGTTGTAGGAAGAGTTATTAGACGTTTTTTTGTATTACAAATTTATTAGACGAATTAGTATAAAAATCGGGTCGTTATTACTAATTATTTCCTGAAAGTGCCTGAATACTAAATTAAAGCATGAATTAAATTTTTGCCTTGGACACCAATTTTTTTTAAAAAAAGAATAAATAGAAAAGAAAACCATCTTACTGTTGTAATTATAGGTGCAGAGATCATCGGGAGTGTCGATGTAATGAAGAGCCGAAGACCAATGGTATCGAAACTTAACATCGTCGGCCCACGAACAGAGGCTGCTGAGATCATCATCGGCGTACTCCGGTAAGAGACTCGACACGGCGTTCGATGCTTCTTCTCTCAGCCTCGACTGAGCAATTCTGCAGGTAATGAGGTGCCCATCGATTCCCCAGCTGTGAGCTATCTGAACAAAGAAGGGAAGAAGTAATAATATCAATGAAAGTTTAGTGCGAAAGACTATCGCCATATCTGAATTTTAGTGCTGAAGCAAATGTGTACGAGGAGCTAATGTATCTATATTAGAATCCCAGGTGTGAACAATGTGAAGAAAAGGTAGCTTTCTGTTCGAATTCTTCTGTCTATCTTTCGTTGAGCCAATCGAGACACGCGTGGAAAGTGACAGCCTTGGAACCGATTCTATGTTGTTTATACCCTTTTTTCGTTCACACATGGAGAAGAATATTCTGTTTTACTTCCTCTTCGCTTTCCAATGCGCGGAAGGTGTTTGATGAAAGGCCATAGAGTTAGTTAGAAGCCCATTTTTCCTTTGGTTGGGGCATATGTTATTGGGCCCTTAAGGCCCATTTTTGACGTTGATTGTAGTAAAGATGACCATATGAATAAAACAAAGTTGGTGAAGCTCATTGTTACTTTCTTTTTCTCTTCCTTTTATGTATTCTTTTTATTGTTTTTTGGCTTTGTTAGTCCTAAAGTCTCTCGGTTGGAATATTTTGTCGTAGGAGTTTTTTCTCTCAATGGGAGCCTCCTGTTCAATATCAAACCCGAGTTCCACTTTGATTTGACAATAAGTTGAAGGGCAGCTTATAAGCTTGTAAGCTACTCCATCTATTGTCAATTAATTTTAGAGCCATGAACTTATAAATTTGGGCTTCTGGACTTGAGCGAACGGAAAATTTTAATCCAACACGGCCGTCCCCCCTATAGGGAGTGCTCTTCGCGAAGAAGACTTAGATTTTGAAGTTAGAATACGAAAAAAAGTTTAAAGTATTTGAGATCTGGTTCAATAGCTATAGTTGCCACATTTGTCATAAGTTCTTTAGTTTATCTTATTTGAACTTTAATTTTTGTTTTTTATGTTTTTTTTTTGTTTTCATTTTACTCGTATTGTGATTTCTTGGTGGATATTTTTTATGTACAAAATGTTCGATAGTATCATATAGGCTTGTCAATGGGGCGGTGATTCTCCGTTCCCGCGGGAATCCACCCCGAATAGGACGGAAAATCCGCGGTATTTTATCTCGGGGGGCGAGGACTGAGAGAGATTTTTTCCGCGGAGATTCCCCGCCTCGTTCCCGATATAGTATAATAGTTAAATGATAATTATTATATCCAATGTGTATTATTATAATATAAATAATATTAAAATATAGTATAAATGATATTAAAATAATATGAATAATATGAATTTTTAGTTTTCATAATTTTCAAATAATACAAATAATATTAAAATATAATTTATATTATAAATAGTATATATTTTATAAAAATATTGCCAAGGCGAGGAATCCTCGGGGAGCGTGGACCCCTACAGGGATGAAGAAGGGGCCGATTTTGTCCACGTTTGCTTCGCGGGGACGGAGATTATATCACCGTTCCCGTTGACATCCCTAGTATCAGATGGCTTGCTGACATTGTTTTGAAAAAAAATTAAACAAAGGTGCGTTTGGTGGTACAACCACAGACAATCAAATGTTAAAAATACTCAACCTTTATAATACACGTCTATATATTCTTAATCATAACGTTTAAAAATTAAATACTCTCAATCTCAATTATACACGTTAATTTTTAATTATAATTTCAACCCGAATCATAATCGTTAATTTTCTATTATTATTCTAATAAACTCTAGCGTTAAGAAGTCTTAATAACATTTCAAATAAGATAAGCATTCCACGCAACGGAAAAAATAAGATATATATACATGCTAATAGTCATCCAAACGTGGTAAAATTTTGAACCTAGAATATAGTCATAGTTGATATGTACGTTGCGTGTAGACAGGAACTATCAATTACTACGTTGAATGATTCATTTCTAATTGTTCGTTTTTTAGCAACCAAAATATTTATTAAATTATAAAAAAAAAGTGATTTTTAAAAAAAAATATTTATTAGTCCCGTCCCGATACCGATAAAATGCCAACCAGGTCTTCAAATATTAGTGGTCAGCAATTTACTTTCTCAAAGACTTAAAAACGGCCACGAGTTCGAAACTCTCTTGGAAGAGGTTGCTGAGTCGGAGGTGACATTGCGAATCTATTTTTGTTTACCTATTTTTATTTTTTTATATCCCAAAAATTGTTCATTCCTCCCTAAATCGGCTCACTTCCCAACTATTAAAAAAAGTAAACTAATAACATTACTCGATCATACAGAATTGCCATTCTTTCCTATAGATTCTTTAATTTTTCATTAATAAATAAATATTTGGAAATTTCCAAGTAAGTGACGTAAATGGCTTTTCAACATTTTGGCCTTTAGGCTTCAACCACCGTTAATTTCCACTTTGCAATAACAATTATTTTTGTTTCGTGCGACAACGTTGTTTTTGTTTTTTTTCGTCTAATAAATAATACCATGGAAGTTTCACCGTCCTACGCAACCATCAAAGTTTATGAATTCGACAATAAGAGAATATATAAATAAATATCTAATATATACAAAAAATATTTTTATCCTTTAAGCCAAACAATCATATCCGACCACATGATCATAGTTGTTCATAAAGTAATAATCCCAATTAATAAACAAGTTCTTAGCCTATCATAATCCGTTGCATCCCTTTTCCTATCCACCATCCATACATATATTATCTCATATTTTACACCTAACAAAATCATTTCATCGAAACCCCTACGCATAAAACACTCTCAAGAAATCCACCCAAAAAAAAGAAAGCCTAACAATGGAAATCCCAGAAATCAATATGATCACTGATTTCCAAGCAGGAATGAAATGTCTGCAGAACCCTTCTCTCGTCGTCCCCAAGTTTCGATTTTATTTCAGTTTCTGGAAATGGGGCGCTCTATTTCTTGCGATTTATGCGACTTTCAGCAGCTTGATGAGGAGATTGAAGCTGATTTTCGTGTACTTTCGCAGCGTGAAGCCTTCTTTACTGCAGCAGAAACTGGAGCAGATTTTAGAGCTCACTGACGATGAAGACGACGACGTTTCATCAGCATCCTCTACGGACGACGACGAGGAAGAAGACGATAACGACGAAGAAGAAGAGGACTACTTTCGCGTGAAGGGCTCGCGTCTATGGCTGCAGAGCCAGTGGCAAAACGGTAATTTGGCGTGTAATTGTACGAAGAACAGCGTGGTGAGGTTTTGGGACAACTTGGGCCTGAGCTTAGATTTCGACGAGGATCTCATCAACTACGATCCTAACGACGTCGTATCCACGTGGGGCTTCGAGAGTTCCTCGAATATTCCGTTCACGGCGGAGTCTGACGGAAAAGGCGCCGGCGTCATCGTGCGAGGCTACGACGGCAGGATGAGGCGACGGACCCCGGCGATCCACGGCGAGTGGAGGGCGACGGCGTCGGAGGACGTCTCCGCCGCTGCCTCGAGCGGGAAGGTGTTCGTCAGGGATGACGCCGGCGGGGTTTTGGCGGTCGGTGACGTCAGAAACATGAGGGTGCCGTTGAATAATCGGACGGCTGGTGGAAGGTGTTGAGAGTTTAAGGGTGAGAAGAAAACCCGTCTTCACGGCGTTTGAACCAGGAGAAGAAACCGTCTTCACGGCGTTTGAGGTCCGTTATCGTTTGAGGTCCTCGTGGTCAACGCGGTTCCATCTAATTTGCTGCGTTTTTGAACTGGCAATTAAATGTCTTATGAAATGGGTGGGGAATTTGAGTCTTGGGCGTCGCTTAGCTGTAAATTTGCATTAATGGGAGGCTTTATTATATTTTCCTAATAATTATTATCACATCGTTATCATTATCTTCTTTTTTTTTTCGAAATGATTCTCATTCTCATAACACAATAAATATGCTTAACTCTTTACACCGAATGAAATCACCGGTCTCATTTTCTACATTTCATTCCTGTCTCACTCCATTACCATTTAATTGTAAATCGTGTAGTTCACGTATTATCTTTTTATATTTTAATTCTTTTTAATTCCATACTACAACAAATTATAAAATTATTCATTTCATGTAATCTACGTGATAAAAACAAAATAACATGTTTAATTTATTTTTTATTTAATGATAATCAAATTGATATTTATATCTTATATATTTCGATATTTATAAGAATATTTTTTTTATAAATCCTATAAAATGGAACATAGAAAATGAGACATACGATTGCAGTGGTCTTTTACACGGCCTCAATACATTCGGCTCATAGAGGGCCGAGAAGGCGAGTAATGCGAGGACGAGTTAGAGCATCTCCAATCGATACCAATTACTCAACGCAAACAAGGAAAAATACTCCATCCAATACCAAAATGCAAACCCAAAATGAAATTTTACAGTTTTTTTTCAATAAAAAATGCAGATTTGCATTTGTACGCAAAAAAATGTGTCTGTACTTAAAAAATTGCATACTGCCCCTTTAATTTATTGTAATAATTAAAGGCAATGAATTTTGGAACTCATCTTTTGTTGTTAGAGTTTCTGCAATTTTTTGGTGGGTTGAGGAGACGGGAAGAAGATGATGAATAGGAGAAAGAGTAAAATTGATTTCTATTAAATTAATATTTAATTTAGATGTTTTTTTAAAGGGGCAATTTTGTTTCAGACCCTATTATAGTTTCAAAATAGGTTTCAGACCCTGTCAGTGAAAAAATAATTTTTAAAGACCCATTTCGCTGAAAGTTTAGGATAAATGACCCAAACTTCGAACTGACCAAAATACCCTTACTAAATACTTTATAAGAAGAGGTATCGAAAACCACTTTTCTGTTATTATCTTACGGTATTTTGTTATCATATATATATGTGTGAAGTGTTACTATATGTCAATATTGCATTCCTATATGGTTAATAAGTGGTATCAATATACTAAAATTGACTTTCGAAGATTGACATTTTTCGTATATTTCATATTCATTCTCATGAGCATCGTCCATGCAACAAATCAAATGCGATGTGCAATCGACGGTTTTTTCTGATCTTAACGTCATCGAATGTTTGGGATGCGAATTTTTTGAAATTCTTAACGCGGAAAAATAATTGTGAATTGAATAATATTTTCGGCCAAAATTGCAGGTACTACGTATAAATTCGAGTGACCCATAGTCTGAATTTTATGTTGTGCCACCGTGTTGGCTTCATCGCTCGTCGTTTGGGCGGAATTTCGAAATTATTCGAAAAAGTTGAATTAACACGCTTGTTGGGTAACACTTCTTGCATTATGGGTAACAATTCTTATAGTTTGTGTAACACTTCCTGAGTAAAACGCATGCGAGCAAGAGGAATAGATCGAAAATCGTCGAAACACAAAAAAACGTTGAAACTGTTGGCATCTCGACTTTAGTGACCGAATAAGGTTAAAGCGACCTCAATTTGGGTCTTGATAAGCAAGGAAGAATAATGGAATATTGCATTAATCTCAATTCTAAAATCCCGTTGAAAAAACGGGGGGAACTCGAAATTATTGACAAGATAATGTTAAATCAACTCAAATTTATCACGAGCCTTAAAAATCAACGAGAATTATTGACAAATATGATGAGTCTTGAACCATTTCGAACTGAGTAACACTTTCGGCAATAAATATAACACATGTACACGCAAGAAAAATATTTTATTAAGAACATTCTAGAAGGTTCTGATTAGCATGGAATATTACCTCATTACATACAAATTATACCACATGTCTGATTGTAAATAACAATACCAACTTAGTTTTGAACGATTATGTAAATACTTGTACCGCATAATAGGTTCCCAATACCACAACAATAATTCGATTAATTTCTCTCATAAATGTGCTTTTTTCGAATGTATACGATTGTCATTCATGGAAATATAAGATTTGATGATGTTAAACCGTTATATTTCTTTAAAAGACACTCTTCAAATGTTAGTGTTATTAGTCAAATTTCGAGGTTATTAGTCATGTAAACATATGGTCATTTGTTGGCAAACATAGGTTACTATCTCTTTTGCATCATAATATATGTTATTCGTGATTTCTAAATTTGAGTATTTGGGGTTTGAGATTTATATGTGGTGTGGTATGCATATTGATTTCGACTTGATATTTGGTGGAATCTTAGAAATTCTCTTAAAATACATAAAACGGTACTAGTAAAGTATTAAGTGTTACCAGTAAGTGTTTAAGTGTTATTCGAATTGAATGATCTGTTACAGATTGCAGTTTACATGCTAGGGTTTCGATAGACTTGTTTTTGGATTTAGGGTTTCGGGGTTAAGATTAAGGATTTATGACACAAAAATTTGGTAATATGATGTACAACTTGTGATTTATAGGATGCAACAATAAAATTTTTTTTAAGGTTTCGGGTTTAGGGTTCGGGGCCTAGGGTTTAGGGTTCGGAGCTTAGGATTTAGGGAATATGGTCTATAAAATGTTATTCACGATTTAATGTTGAACTTTGAACAAGTTTGTGATGAATTTCGTAAAGTTATGTTTATTAAGATTGATATAGTATAAGTTTTGGAATGAAAGAGTATAGGTTTACATGACTAATGACTTCAACATTGTACTTTTTACATTAACATTCGCATAACGTGATTTGTGAAGGAATTTGGTGGTTTAGCTTTATCATATCATTTATTTCCATGAATGTTAATCTTATACATCCGAAAAAAAAGTGCCGTACTGAGAAGATATTATGTAGTACCAATATCTACAATTGTGTTATAAATTGAGTTCATATTGTTATTTAATATCAGACATGTGGTATTATTTGAAGTCAATGTGGTAATATCAGTCATTATCCTGTTATTATTCTCTGACAATCTAGAACCTTTTAGAACGTTCTTACTGAAGCGTTTTCTTTTGATGTGTATGTGTTATAATCAGTGCATAAAGTGTTATTACGCTAAAAAATATTTCAATTTTGGGGAAAACTAATTTTCGCATTATTCCATGATTAACATCAATAATTTCCTTACATTATCAAGACTTGTGATCAAGTTGGGTTGATTCACGATTTTCGACCATTAAAGTTGAGGTTTCACCTCGAGATTTTTGAATTGGTTTGAAGTATTATTTCATTATCAAATTTAAAAATTTTCGTCGATAATGAAGACCCATGAGAAATTGAAGTTGATTTAACTTTATTCGTTCACTAAATTCGGAGATTCCAATGGTTTCATTGATTTTTGGTTGTCGTCGGTTGTCTTTTGTCTATTCCTCTTAGTCTTTTGCTTGTTATCCAGGAAATGTTACCCAAAACGCATGAACCGTTATGCAGAATAAATGAAGTGTTACCAACCAGCTTTATAATTAATAAACGTTTCAATCTTAGGTCTCATCAAAATTCTTCGCTATTCCATAATTAACATTAATAATCTTCTTCGATTACAAAGACCCATGATCAAATTGAGTCAAATCCACCTTATTTTACCATTAAACTCGAGATTTTACCCGTTTTTCAACGAGATTTTCGAATTATATTTAATGCAATATTCCACGATAAGCTTCATATTTTTTCGTTGATTACATAAGAAATTGACGTTGATTTCATCTTATCATGTCAATTGTGTCAGAGATTCGAGCGGTTTCAGTGTTTTTTGGGTGTTGCCGGCGGTTTTCGATCTATTCCTCTTTGCCTTTACTTGTGTACAACGTGTCATTTACTGGTGACGAGTCGTTATTTTTTTCTACTTATGTGTTCGTTTTGCGGCAACATCTGTTATAAACTACAAGGCACGTGGTATTTTTGTTGCATGAACTGTTACCCAGAAAGCATGAAGTGTTACCCGCTAAACGTTTTTAATTAGCAAACGGCTCAATCTTATGTCCCATCAAAATTCTTCGCTATACCATGATTAACATCAATAATACCCTTCGATTACTAAGACCCATGATCAAATTGAGTCGAATTCAACATATTCGGCCATTAAAATCGAGATTTCCCCCATTTCAATTTTCTACTTGAGTTTTAGACGAAAGTTCATTACAAAGCTTAGATCTTAGATCGTCGAACATTAATGTCGTGGTTTTCCTCGGTTACTAAGATCCATATGCAAATTGAGATCGAATTCTCCTTATTTAATCATCAAAGTGAAGATGAAATTCTTGGTTTTGATCGCTTGATAATGACGATGGCATACTCTCGTAATATTCGTGTATATGAAGGGTAATTTACAATGGCATTTTAAGTAATTTTCTGAAGTACTAAGGGTATATTAGACATTTCATCGCAAATGGGTCTTTATCTCTAATGAAAGTTTAAACTGGGTCCTTCACTATATTTTAAAACATTGTTGGGTCTGATTTCTAAAGAAAATTTCTTAAGTAGGCCTGAACCTTAATTTAGCCTTTTTTAAAACCTAGATGCTCTTTTCGAGGTACTTTTTTGTAAATTAGATGTATTATTTTAAAAATAAATTATTATAGTAATGAAATGTTTTAAATGTTTTATATTTTAACTAATTTAAAAATATATTATCAGTATAATTAATTTATTATATGTAATAATATTAAAATATTATTTTGTATATATAAATATAATTTTGGGTAGTATTTTTTAATTTTGAAGAAATAGGGGTAGTATCGAAAAGTTATAAAAGTTGTGTGAATTTTGAGTTTGAGAATGAGTTTTTCGGGTGGAGAAAAATTACTGCATTTTGAGTTTGAGAATGAGTTTAAGTTTGAGAATGAGTTTTTCGGCTGGAGATGTCTTATAAAATTTAATCATTATATCCACGTGGCACAACGTGAGAAGTTAAAATAAAAGTCACGATCAACAACCATCTAGAAAAGAGTGAAACGGGTAAATATGATTTAAGACGAAAGTAATAGGAAGGTCATAAATAAATATATTAAGGAGCACATACTTTCAGCTGTGGGAGAAAAACATATATGCAAACGACACATTTTCTTGGCAGCCTCGGTCTTGCTTGGCTGGTGAATTTATCGGCCTTTAAGCAGCATAACCAAAACGGATCTAGAGGAAGATTAGTTTAGTGATTGAAGCATCACTAATTATTTAACAACACATCAGTTATAATAAAAGAGATGATTTGCAAGGGTGAGATTAGGATATTCGATTTGACGAATTTTAAGATAAAATTTAATTGCACACTTAATTTTTCATTTGATTAAAATATAAATTACGCTGATCGCTATGTATGTATTATTTGATCTGTTATAAAACTATTATAATTGGACAAGAACAGAAATATAAAAACGGGATTGTAGAGATATAATAATGTTTTCAATATAATTCAATACAAATACATCAGTCTATTTATAGTAGAAAAAATTCTACTATTAAATCTAACATTTACAACATTAAATACATCTTATCTCATCCCATCAACAATCAACAAATTTTTACAACATTTAATAAACCTAATCTTATCAACATTAAAAACATCCACATCTTAATATAATATTTCATAATACTCCCCCTTGGATGTTTTTCAAAGAATTTGTCCCGTTAAAACCTTACTAGGAAAAACCCAGTGGGATAAAAACCTAGTGAAGGAAAAAGAGTACATTATTCCTTTTGATACGCTTTCATTTGTTGCCTCATTAAAAACCTTACTGGAAAAACCACAGTGAAGGGAAAAAGAGTGCAACGTGTATTTTCTCCCCCTGATGATAACATCATTATAAATCTCGGAGTCTTCGAACTCCAATTGAATATACCAATTTCCTGAAACTAATTGAGGGAAGTGCTTTCGTAAATAAATCTGCAAGATTTTCACTTGATCGCACTTGTTGTACATCAATATCACAATTTTTCTCCAAATCATGGGTGAAGAAAAATTTCGGTGAAATATGCTTTGTTCTATCCCCTTTAATATATCCTTCATTTAATTGGGCAATACATGCCGCATTATCTTCGTATAAGATCGTTGGAAGTAATTTCTCAGATTGCAACCCACAAGTCTGTTGGATATACTCAATTATCGATCGCAACCAAACACATTCTCGACTAGCTTCATGAATAGCGAGAATTTCCGCATGGTTAGATGAAGTAGCTGTTAAAGTTTGTTTCACTGACGCCATGAAATAGCGGTTCCACCATATGTAAATAAATAACCTGTTTGCGATCGAGCATTATGTGGGTCAGACAAATATCCAGCATCTGCATACCCAACTAAATTTGCTTTCGACTCATTAGAATAGAACAATCCCATATCAGATGTTCCTTTAAGGTATCGAAAAATCCGTTTAACTCCATTCCAGTGTCTACGAGTCGGCGAAGAACTATATCTTGCCAATAAGTTTACAGCGAACGCTATATCAGGTCGCGTATGACTCGTAAGATACATTAGTGCTCCAATAGCACTAAGATATGGTACTTCAGGACCAAGTAGCTCTTCATCATTTTTGTGTGGTCTGAAGGGATCTTATTTACGTCTAAAGATCTAACAATCATTGGAGTATCCAGTGGATGAGATTCATCCATGTAAAATCTTTTCAACACCTATTTCGTATAAGTCTCTTGATGTACAAATATTCCACCTTTCAAATATTCAATTTGAAGTCCAAGACAAAATTTTGTTTTTCCGAGATCTTTCATTTCAAACTCCCTTTTCAAACAATCAACAGCTTTGGTCAACTCTTCAGGAGTTCCAATTATATTGATATCATCAACATAGACTGCTATAATGACAAACTCATTTTCACATCTTCTCAGAAATATGCAGGGACAAGTTTGATCATTCCGATACCCTTCTTTTACTAAAAATTCACTTAGGCGATTATACCACATTCGCCCAGATTGCTTTAATCCATAAAGCGATTTATTCAACTTAACTGATTACTCGTTTCTGGGCCCTGAATTATTAGGCAACTGAAATCCCTCGGGAAGCTTCATATATATGTCACTGTCAAGTGTTCCATATAGATAAGCAGTGACAACATCCATAAGACGCATATCGAGACCTTCTCTTACTGCCAGACTCACTATGTAACGAAAAGTAGTTGCATCCAACACAGGAGAATATGTCTCCTCATAATCAATACCTGGTCGTTGCGAAAAACCTTGTGCAACAAGCCGTGCTTTGTATCTTACAATTTTGCCGTTTTCATTCCTCTTTCTAATGAAACCCATTTATATCCAACCGGCTTTACATTTTCTGGTATACGGACTACAGGTCCGAAAACTTTTCGTTTCTCAAGTGATTTCAATTCGGCCTCGATTGCATCTTTCTATTTTGGCCAATCATTTCTTTGTCTGCATTCTTGTACAGACTTTGGTTCATGATCCTCATTCTCATTAATCCCATTCATTTCATGTAGCGCTACGTTAAATGAGAATTTATCGTCAACGTTGACTTCATCTCGGTTCCATCTAATTCCATTTTGGGCATAGTTTATCGAGATCTCTTCATTATCATTATTTTTTGAACGTTCAGGTACATGAGTTTCATTCTCATTGCCCATCGACTCTTCTCTAATCGATAAATCCTCGGTTGGACCATTCTTATTATTATTTGCTCCTTTTCTTTTCCGAGGATTTTTATCTTTGGAACTCGAGGGCCTACCACGCTTTAGCTGTGGCTTAGGCTCGATAATATGTTCTGCAGGAACATTTATTTTTGCAGGAGCATTAACAGCTGGTATATGTGACTTTGTCACTCTTTTAAGGTCAGTAAAACTTTCTGGCAGTTGATTAGCTAAACTCTGTAAATGAATTATCTTTTGAACTTCTAGTTCACATTCTTTAGTTCGAGGATCATAATGATTTAGCGATAATTCATTCCAATTAACATTTCTCTCCAGCTGTTTCTTTTCTCCCCCTAATGTCGGAAAATTCAATTCATCAAAATGACAGTCGGCAAATCTGGCCGTAAATAAATCTCCAGTTAGAGGTTCCAAATACTTTATTATCGATGGAGATTCATATCCGACATATATTCCCAACCTCCTTTGAGGTCCCATCTTTGTTCGTTGTGGTGGAGCAACTGGAACATATACTGCACATCCAAAAATTCTTAGATGGGAAATATCTGGTTCCTGACCATGAACCATTTGTAATGGGGAGACATCATTATAACTTGTTGGCCTGATGCGAATTAGTGTTGCTGCATGCAATATAGCATGTCCCCAGCAAGACGAGGGAAGATTCGACTTCATCAATAATGGTCTTGCAATTAATTGCAAGCGCTTAATCAACGATTCTGCAAGACCGTTTTGCGTATGAACGTGTGGCACGGGATACTCAACATCAATTCCGATAGACATACAATAATCATTAAATGCCTTGGAAGTAAATTCAGCAGCATTATCATAGTTTCTTTATCGGATAATCTGGAAAATGTGCTCTTAGTCGGATCATTTGTGCAAGCAATCTCGCAAACGCCATGTTGCGTGTTGATAATAAACATACATGAGACCATCTAGTCGATGCATCAATTAATGCCATGAAATACCTAAATGGTCCACATGATGGATGTATCGGTCCGCAAATATCACCATGTATACGCTCCAAAAATGTTATGGATTCATTTTTTATTTTCGCTGGTGATGGCCGAATAATTAACTTCCCTTTAGAGCAAGCGACACATGATAATTCATTACTTTGAAGAATCATCTGGTTCTTCATTAAATGCCCACGTGAATGCTCAATTATTTTTCGCATCATAATTGCACCGGGATGGCCCAACCGGTCATGCCAAACATTAAATGTACTGTCATTAGTAAACTTCTAGTTTACGGAAGCATACGATTCGATCGTTCTAAGATATGTGTAATACAACCCAGAGTCAAAGGAAGGTAATGTTTCCATAATTCTTTTATCATTAGAAACCCCCTTTGTAATGTGCAAATATTCAACATCTCCCTTTTCTGCAGTCTCAACATGATATCCGTTATGTCGAATAGCTTTAAAGCTCAATAAATTTCTTTGAGACTTAGGAGAATATAAGGCGTTTTCAATTATCAGCCTTGTTCCTCTGGGTAGTAAAATGTTGGCTCTTCCGGAGCCTTCAATTATATTTGTGCTACCAGATATTGTAATAACACTTGTTTCTTTCATTTCAAGATGATCGAAATATTTCTTATTCTTCAGAATCGTATGAGTCGTTGCACAGTCTGCAAGACATAATTCTCCATTGCACATGTTCGTTTCCATCAGAGAAATTCATTTATAAACAAACACATAATAATCATTATTAAAATAAACAGATATATCACAAGAAAATATATAACTTAATAAAACACTCCAAACGATACATAATAAATCAAACAATAATAAACCATACGATACACATAACAATAAAGCACACAATAATAATACATAGTAGATTAGTTTTCTTCAGGAAAAACTAGAAATCCGCAGTTTCAAAATGTGTATTTTCATCTTTTGTCCCAGAAGCAGAGGCCAAATCACTTTGAACAAAATTCGTTTCAATCATCTTTTCTTTGCTCTTACTTTGTCGATATAATTCAACCAAATGTTTGGGCGTACGACATTTACGTGACCACCGCAACGAAAGCATTGCTCATCGTTGTTCTTTTGTTCAGTGTGCCTCTTCTCATCATTATTTTCGTAATTTTTCCTCTTCTGTGGAAAATTCTGATGACCGCCACGATTACTATGATAACCACCACGGAAATGCTGATAACCACCACCGTAATTTCCTCGGCCACGTCCACGGCCTTGACCACGACCTTGACCACGGCCACGACCGCGATGTCCACCACGACCACGTCCACGATCATTGCTTCGACTATTATCATTATTACCTTTGACTGCATTCGCTTCAGGGATTGCAGTAGAACCAGTCGGTCGGGATTCGTGGTTTTTCATCAACAATTCATTGTTTTGTTCAGCCAATAACAAACAAGAGATTAACTCTAAATGCTTTTTAAATCTCCTCTCCCTATATTGCTGTTGCAATATCATATTTGATGGATGAAAAGTGCTGAATGTTTTCTCCAGCATACTGTCTTCGGTGACTGTTTCTCCACACAATTTCAGTGTGGCAGTCACCTTATGAACAACCGAGTTATATTCAGTTACGGATTTAAAATCCTGTAATCTTAAATGCATCCATTCATACCTTGCCTTAGGGAGGATAACAGTTGTCAAGTGGTCAAATCGATCTTTCAGATTTTTCCACAATTTAGCGGGATCTTGTTCATTCAAGTATTCATCCTTCAGATCCGCATGAATGTGGTGGCGAAGAACTATCAAAGCTCTTGCCTTATCCTGAGCGCTTGTGGTCTTTACCGTATTAGTGGCGTCACCTGCACCCGTTGTGGTTTTTGGGTCGACAATAGTGTCACCCAAACCTTTTGCTTTTAGATGAATTTCTGCGTCTAGTTGCCAAGATAAATAATTCTTCCCTGAGATGTCAAGGGCAACAAACTCGAGGCTTTGCAAATTCGTCATACTATCATAAAATACAAAAGACGTTTTAATATTCAAATCATAAAGTAAACAAATATATGATGTGAATAACATTAATATTTCCAATATAAATATCAATACAAGTTTATTGTAAAAAAAATACTTTAAAGAAAAATTACAATTAATCTTCTTTTGTAAAAATCCTTACGAAAAATAAAGTCCACATCCCGAGGAGTGCCATCGTAAAAATAATAGTAGTCAAAAAATCAATCATCAGGTAGAGCGACATCTTTCTATCACAAAATATATTTAATAATAAACATATATTATAACATAAAAAAAATATCGTAATTAATCACTCTCGTAAATCTTGGTAAAAACATAATCCATATATAGATAATTATCGACGTGAGTAGAGTAAGAATCAGGAGATCAATCATCGTATATAGCAACATCCTCGATTATAGTTGTATAAGATCTTGCCCAGAGGTTGATCGTTGCCGGAGAGCGCTCGTGCTGATAACGTGTTATAAAACTATTATAATTGGACAAGAACAGAAATATAAAAACGGGATTGTAGAGAGATAATAATGTTTTCAATATAATTCAATACAAATACATCGGTCTATTTATAGTAGAAAAAATTCTACTATTTCATCTAACATTTACAACATTAAATACATTTTATCTCATCCCATCAACAATCAACTAATTTTTACAACATTTAATAAACCTAATCTTATCAACATTAAAAACATCCACATCTTAATATAATATTTCATAATATGATCGATAATCTTCCAATTTTCCAATATTTTGTTAATCTTCATGTACACATGTTTAGTATAGTTTTCACTCGATAATCTTCCAATTTTCCAATATTTTGTTAATCTTCATGTACACATGTTTAGTATAGTTTTCACGCTTTTGGAAGAACTTTTAATTTTATCTATACTTTTATTAATATTTAATCTAATAGCCAGAAAAAAAGGCAATTATCGAATTATTACTTAATTAGTGATTATTATTTCAATCAAATTGCATTATGTAAAAAATAGATTGACAATTGCGAACGTTTCTTAACGCGCACGAAGTTTCACGCCTAAAAGGAGTTCGAAGTCGCATGGTCGATTTGATTACTAACGAATCAATTAACTGATTAGTTGATAAACCAAATAGTATCTTATCGAACGGTAAATCAATCATATTATAATTTTGTTATGAAAACAATATTGTGATAAAGTAATATGATATCACTACGATAATAAAGAGAAAGATTGAAGAGTTGAAGTATGAAATTTTATTCAGCTTTGTAGTGTTCTACTCTAATAAACTATTTATACTACTAACGTTTCCTATTACACCTAATCCAATCAAATCATCCAACTCATCTTATCGCCATCTAACATAACAATACATCATCAATCGTCCAACTAACCTTCTCAGCATTTAGTATTTAAAGCATCCAAACTAATAATTGTAAAATATATAGATATCTTATTAGTGTTCTAGTATGAAGGAATTGTCGAGCAATTTCAGCTCTTTTCATGAGTGCGAAAAATCGAGGGTTGATATTTTCTATATTCAATTCAATTGATTTCATATGTACATATTTGGTATTTATACATAAGCGTGTAAACTAAAAGAAACGTGCTAAGCTAACTAATTTACTAAAGCGCTAACTAACTTAAACTACAGTGAATGAAACAGTAAAATAAAATGCATATAGATCAAATATCTGGTGGCTCGGGATTAATTTCTTCTTCACTCCCCTCCCAAGTTGGTGATTGATGGAAGTCCTTCAAACCCAACTTGGCCGAGAAATAATGAAACAACGGAGGAGCAAGAGGTTTTGTGAAAGTATCCGCGAGTTGCTGACGGGAAGACACATGATGTAAAGATATGAAACCCAGTTTGCAATGATCTCGGACGATGTGGCAATCAAGCTCAATATGCTTGGTTCTTTCATGAAAAACAGGGTTCTCGGCAATGTGAATGGCAGCTTGATTGTCACACCATAACGGAATAGGAAGAGAAACAGGTAGATGAAGGTCATTTAGTAGATAAGTAATCCACTTTAGTTCACATGTCGTCGATGCAAGGCTGCGGTATTCGGCTTCAGCGGAGGAGCGAGCTACGGTGGATTGCTTCTTCGTCTTCCAACTAATGAGAGATTTCCCTAGGAATATGCAGAATCCGGTGAGAGATCGCCGAGATATGTGGCAAGAGGCCCAGTCGGAATCACTATAACCTGTAAGAGAGAAATCATTCTTTGCCGGGTAAAATAAGCCAAGAGATGGGTGTGTTTTGAGATAGCGGAGCACAAGGATCATGGCAGACCAGTGAGCTACTCGAGGAGCTTGAGTAAACTGGCTGAGTTGTTGAACAGAATATGTAATATCAGGTCTTGTAAAACCCAAATATAGCAGCTGCCCAACTAGTGTTCGATATGTAGAAGGATTATCTAAAAGAGGGCCAGAATCATCTTCCTTCGTAAAAGTAAATTGTCGTGGCAATGGTGTACTAGATGGTTTAGAACCTGTCAAGCCAACAGTCTCAAGGAGATCAAGGATATATTTACGCTGATTAAGGTATATACCAGCCTTTGTCTGCACAAGCTCGATTCCTAAGAAGAACCGTGCAGCACCCAAGTCTTTAATAGTGAAGGTAGCGTCAAGAAATGCCTTCACTGCTGAGATCTCTGATGAAGATGATCCTGTAAGAAGTACGTCATCAACATAAACCAACAAGGCCAAAAAGATGTCATGTTTGTGAAGAATAAACAGACAATGGTCATGTGGTGACTGAAGAAAACCATAATTCTGCAGCTTGGAGGTAAACTCTTCGTTCCATTGTCGTGAAGCTTGCTTGAGCCCGTAAAGAGACCTCTTAAGCTTGCAAACTTGATTCTTCTTGACTGCATAACCGGTGGAGCTTTCATATAAACATCTTCATTAAGATAACCATGAAGGAAAGCGTTGTTGATATCAAGCTGCTCAAGAGGCCATGATCTAGCTGCAGCCAAAGCAATAATCAATCGAACGGTAACCGGTTTTGCAACAGGTGAAAAACTATCAAAGTAGTCAACTCATTCTATTTGATTGTAGCCCTTTGCTACAAGGCGGGCCTTGCATTTTTCAATCGTACCATCTGCCTTACATTTGACCTTGAAAACCCATTTACAACCAATGGTTTTCTTGTCTTTAGGCAGTTGCGTAAGATCCCAGGTTTCATTGGCTTCGAGTGCAGCAAGCTCATTTCTCATGGCATCAATCCACTCTGGATAATTCTTAGCCTCATCATAGGTCCGTGGTTCATGAACATTGTGCAGGTTAGCTAGAAAACATTTATATGAAGAAGGGAAAGAGGAATTGATATAGAAGGGATAAGTACGAGGAGTGTATTTTGAAGAGTGTACCTGATTGCAGCGGGGAGTCATTGAGTCACAAGCCTTCATATTTTTCAGATATGTAATCATTCCACCAAGTATGAGCATGTTTTGTTCTAGAACTTCGTCTAATGTTAGTAGTTATATTTATAGAAGAAGATGCATGACCAGGTGTAGGTATAACAGGGGCTGTGATAGAATTGCCACTGTGGCTGTTTTGTGGAATTGATTCTGAAGGAATTTGATCATGCTCTGGTGTATTTTCAGCAGATGAAATTGATGAAGCTGAATGTGAAGTATCAGTGTAATAAAAAACATCATATGGTACTTCAAGATCATGCATTGACTTGGGTAATATGGGGTCTCTAATAGGCAATGAATCACTGCTTGGTTCAGCTTGGCTAGTTTGGAAAGGGAAAACTTGCTCATGAAATATGACATCTCGGGATGTGATAATGGTTTTTGTGGTTAGGTCAAGAACTTTATAAGCCTTTTGACCTACGGGATATCCAAGAAATACACCTCGAATTGCTCGTGGTGCAAATTTATCTTTGTGAGGTAATATATTTGTCGCAAAACAAAGGCACCCAAAAACCTTTAGGTGATTTAGGTCTGGGGCCTTTTTGTACAAAATTTCATAAGGACTTTGCCATTGTAACTTGGCTGATGGTAGCCTGTTGACAAGATAAGTCGATGTAAGAATTGCATCTCCCCAAATTTTTTTGGGAAGATGCGATTGAAACATGAGGGACCTAGCAATTTGCAAAAGATGTTTATGCTTGCGTTCAACAACGCCATTTTGCTGAGGAGTGTACGGGCAAGTTTTTTGATGTATAATACCTAGATCTCGGAAAAGATTTTGGCCGGCCAAGCTAATAAACTCACTTCCATTATCAGTTCTAATTTGTTTAACTGATTTTTGGAATTGAGTTTGCACCATCAGAAAAAACTGTTTAAGCAGGGTAATGGTTTGAGATTTAAAAGTCATCAAGAAGGTCCATGTGGCTCTACTATGGTCATCTACGATAGTGAGAAAATAGTGGCAATTGTTATGTGTTTCATGCCTATAAGGACCCCATATGTCCATATGCATTAGATCAAAACATGCTTGGGATTTTGTGGTGCTTAAAGGAAAATGCAAACGTTGTTGTTTTGAAATGGGACATATTTGACACAAAGCATGATGTTTATCAGTTGAGCCAATACAGGATATATGACTCATTGCAATATAAGAAGGGTGGCCTAATCGATTATGCCAAATATGATGGTTAAGATGACTCACAACATTATTTGCATGAACTTTGGACTGAAAAACAGAAGTACCTAGATCCATAAAATGCTTAATCCTACTTGGTTTGAAAGAGTCTTCATCCAATATGTATAGCTTGCTAACAACTCGTCCAACCGCCACAATCTTTTTAGTCATTTGGTCCTGCAAATAGCAATGGTCAGAAGAAAAAAATGTATCCAGGTTACTGCTTTGGGCAAGTTTATGAACTGATATCAGATTGTATTTAAAATCAGGTATATGCAGGACATCTGGTAGGGTAAAATCTTTGCAAAAAGGCACATCTCCTATGTGTTTAATGACTTTAATGGAGCCATCTGGGAGATAAACAGGTGAGAAACTGGTTACTGGTTTATAGGATATCATGGTGCTTAGGTCATATCCCATGTGATTGGTTGCTCCACTGTCCAATATCCAGCACCACGGACCCATAGAATCGACAGAACTCAGAGTTAGATTATAATTCATACCTGAGAATTCTCCAAAATGCAAATAGTTTACCCTGTTATCATCAGTGTATGTTGTAGGTTGCTTTTCACTCAGCATCCTTTTTACCTCCTGCTGCAGTAGATTCAGGTTATTCATCATAGCATGTAGCTCATTAGTGTTGTCCTTTTTGAATTCAGGAGGCATTTCCGTCACATTCATCATGTGCCTCTGCTGAGTGTTCTGCAGCTTATTCATTGGCATAATAGCCTGTCCACTTCCCTTCTTCTCCTTCAATTCACGCCACCAATCAGGGAATCCATGTAGCAAGAAGCAACCACTTTTCGCATGTCCATTTCTCTTGCAATGTTCACACCATAGTTTCTTCCTTTCCTCCTTGCTTAAGATTGATCTTCCAGCTTCCACCTTTTTTTGTGCCAAGAAAGCACTACCCGCACTATTATTCACCACAAACATGCTTGCTTTTTTTTGATTTTCTATATTCATAACCATTGAATAGGCTTTGTTTTCATCTGGTAATGGGTCTAACATCAAGATATGGTTTTTGACTCCTTCATAGCTTTCATTTAGCCCCATCAAGAACTGAACTAGCCTATTTCTGCTTTCCTTCTTCTCAACCATTGCTCGAGCATTACAGCTACATTGCACAGGCGGATCAATGTGGTTAATCTCATCCCAACATCTTTTTAGCTTTGTGAAATAGAGGTCAAGCGGCTGATTTTCTTGCGTGATAGAAGCAATCTCTTTTTGCAGATTAAATATCTGAGGCGCATTTGAAGTTCCATACCTGGATCTCAAAGCCTCCCACAGAACCTTGGCATTTGATGAGAACGCATATCCTGCTGCGATCTCCTTCGACATCGAATTGAGTAACCATGACACCACCATAAAATTCACTTGTTCCCAAGCTTCATGAGTCGGATGAGTAAGTGATGGCTCCTTAATTCGCCCATTCACGAAGCCTAGTTTCTTCTTGGATCCTAATGCGACAGTCATCGCATGACTCCACGATGCATAATTCTCTCTCGTTAACAGATTCGTAACGAGAATCATTCCTGGAGAATCCGATCCGTGGAGCGCGTATGCTTGCGAGTTTTCAGAATCTGCGTTCGGATGATTTTGATCTTGCTCCATTGAAAATAGAATTAGAAATCGATTCAACAAAATTGAAGGATTTAGAAATCGTCTACAGAAATTGATTTAACAGAAACACAATTGGATGATTCCTGCTCTGATACCATGAAGGAATTGTCGAGCAATTTCAGCTCTTTTCATGAGTGCGAAAAATCGAGGGTTGATATTTTCTATATTCAATTCAATTGATTTCATATGTACATATTTGGTATTTATACATAAGCGTGTAAACTAAAAGAAACGTGCTAAGCTAACTAATTTACTAAAGCGCTAACTAACTTAAACTACAGTGAATGAAACAGTAAAATAAAATGCATATAGATCAAATATCTGGTGGCTCGGGATTAATTTCATCTTCATAGTCTAGCTAAATCATTGGACACAATTATCAAAATAAGTATCCATATTCGTCAAACAAAAAGCAAATTTAAAAAAAAAGGAATACAACATGATATAATTGGAAATTTGTGCTAGTTATGCGGTCTAAATTTCAGTCTCATTCTCCAATCTTCTTTCTTTTATGGGTGCTACTATTCGCACCCTTCTTGGGGTGAAAAAAACATTGGAACTAGAAAATGATTTAAAACCTTAGAATGCAACAACACTAATTATAACATATCTTTTATCAAATAGTATTTAATTATTATTATTTTTTCATTATGCAATTCAATCGTATTTAATTTATCCAATTTTATATGATATCATTAATTTGTTAATTTTTGTTCATATTTAGTTTTCTTAAGTCTAACTTAGAAAATATGAATATTTTAACTTATTTTAATACAATAAATAATACGACATACGGAAAATTTAGTAACATTAAATTTTAATAATCTTAAAAATACATGGAAAAGCAAACGTTGCAATAAGAAATTTTTATAAAATTAAAATGTAACTAAATATTAAAGGCAACTAATAATTATTGAAAAATATTAATGAATTGATTTGGTCAAATATACCATTATATATAAATAATATTTCAAATATTTTAATTTTTAATTTTTTTTCAAAGTTTAATGTAATAAATTATTTATAGATATTAAAACCGTTAAATATTTTTTATAATGGAAATTAGAAAGAATAATTAATATAGACTTGGTCAAACCTTAAAAATTGAAGTATTTATTATGATTTACTTTCCCTAATAATTAGGGGTGCCAATAGAATCAAATAGGGTGCAAATAGAATTACCCTTCTTTTATTTGACAGGGGCGAAGCATGAATTACCTTATTAATTAGTTTCAGACTACGGTGCGTGTATCATTTAGATACACTATTGTAGGCCTTTTGTTTCCAATTATTATTTCTAGGCATTTGCTTTGTTTGTTGGCCAAGAAGGATATTATGGTATAAAACAATACTATAAATTATTGTTTATTATACCAAATAAAGTAAACGATCCACAAAGATTAGGAGTAACTATTATAATAGTCCTATAACTTTCACTGAAATCGATTTTAGTCATATAACTTATCCTCGTATAAAATCAGTCATGTAAGTTTAAATAATTTATTAGAAAGGGTCATTTTTTTAAATTTTCGCCCAATTTTTATCCTAGTCACCAACCGAAGCTTACATGTCACCCCACATAATAAAAGAGACAACATCGTCACCTCCAAGTCATCATCCCTCACAACACCTCTCTTCTCTTCGTCTCTTTGCTATTACTTTCCACAAACGAGAACCCACTTCGAAGGCTTCAATGCTGAAGAAGATGATGAGTTTTCCCTCCACGGCAAAGACGACAAACTTCGCTGACGCACTTCCCTCCACGTCCCACGATCTCTCTCTCCTCCGATCCAATCGCAGGTTCAAACCCTAACACTGACCCTGATTATAAAATTACCACCACGAAGTCAACGCCGTCATTTTCTTCCTTTGATTTATGGGACAAAGATGAATTCGAAGTCATCCAGCAGAAATACAATCGCCGAGCTCAGAATTCGATGTTACTAAAAAAAAATCTGATCTAAAACTCGAAGAATCGGAGTCCTTCGGGATTGAACCCGAAGTTGTGATTCTAAAGAAGCTGAGGAGATACTCTGTCGAGAAAGCTTGTCTACCTTTTCTGATCATGTTCGCGATTAAACACTTCACGGGCAAAAGGGAGAACTAAAACACATTGTTAGCTTGGGCGAGTAAGTTCGCGGTGAATGACTCAATGTTTGATAAAGCATCGGCCTTTTGGTGGAAGAAGAACAACGATGATGAGCGCTGGGTGGTTGCGAGCGGATCTGGTGCACAGTGGTAGATTCCGACGAGGCTGCAAGGTTGGGCGGATCTGGTGGCCAGTACATGGCAGCGATGGTGGCGGATTCCGGTCGGGTTCAGCAATCTGGTGAAGCGAAATAAATGGGATAAAGATTATTGTTTCGTATGCAGGTGAGGGATGATGACTTGGAGTGATTATGTGCTTTCTTTTTTATTACGTGGGGTGCCACGTAAGCTCCGGTTGGTGATCAGGATAAAAAATGATCGGAAATTTTAAAAAAGGACTGTTTCTAATAAAAAAAAATTTAACTTACCTGACTAATTTTATACGAAGATAAGTTTTAGGACCAAAACCGATTTTAACAAAAGTTACATGACTATTATAATAATTACTCCACAAAGATTACGAAAATGATTATTATATTGTCAACGATTTACAACAAGCGTATTAGATCGTCCCGTAGGAACACGTTTTATTTTTACAGACAATAGTATCAAACAACAAGCGAAGCAACGACTTGCAACAAGAATATCAAACGAGTGCGAGAAAAAAAAAAAAACCTTGGAAGAATTATTCATTACGGATATGTGAATGCATCATCCCCGAATCTGATGCGGCAGTCTTCCGTTATTACTTTTGCTTTGACCGAAAGTTCACCACCGGTCAAGCAGTCGTTAATCAACAGATCTCGGGCTTCATCCAAGCAGTCATAACATTCATCGTCTGTCTCCAAACCTACTTCGCACTTGGCATAACCATGCACCTCCTCGTCTGTTCCGGCGACTATTTCAATGAAGTAACTTTCTTTGGGGTCATTAGGAATTTGTGATGTGTCGTCTACTAACTGGTCGAGCAATCTGAGAATGGCATCTTTATAGGGGGGATCTGAGAGAAAAAATTCAGTACCACAATCGACTTCTCGAACATTGATTGTCTCCTGAGCAGCTTTTGTGGCTGACGGATTGTATGCTGCTATTAACATAAACCCTACTACGAAGCTAAACTTGGTACTAGCGGGAACAGTTTGCTGCCTCATCATCATCTCTTGTTTTCTTTTCCCTTTGTTGCTCGATTTGATTGTTTACGATGTTTTGTGTCCTACGATGATGGTGTCGACGAGCGTTTGAGCTATTAATAGAGCGTGGAAATCTTGTTCGTCTCGTAAGTGATATTGATTTATTTTTTTTCCTAGTATTCTTCGACTGCTTGGATAGTCTTGTTAGTTCATTCTATGTGGTAGCTTTGTATGATGTACGCAAACTAGGACAATTGATATTCGTCAGGCATCAATTTTCCCTTCGATATGATTGATATTTCGATTTGTTTTGTTAGGCTAAGGGCTCTTCGCCTTATTCTTCAGCGTCGTTATTGGTTTCGAAAATAGTGTAAGGAGACGGTCGTTATGTTAATGTCATTAACATTAATAACTCGCAAGAAAAGTTAATAGATCACATTGGAAAATCATTTACTTTTGAGGATCACAAAGTGCCCTTTTCTATGTTATTCGTTTGGATTTACTTAAGATGTTGTTTAAGAGAATCTCAGTCCTTACTTTTGAAAAAAGAGATACAACTGAGACATTATTTTGCTACAACCACTACATTTATAGTTATCAAGCACCTCGATGCAACAACAGAAGAATGAGACGCTTAGAAACTAACTAGCAAGTGTATAAGGTCGTGCAAGTAATATAATGAATGCAATTTCGGGTTATCTCTCCTCGAGGCCTACTAAACTATTTTTGAAATGATTTTCTTAATTTTGATTCACACTAAGTTAGATGTTAATAATGGAAGGTTTTACTCTTTTAGGTCTTTCTCTTCGTGGACGACTCAACTAATCCTAAAATTATTTTCTTATTTTTGATTCAAAGTTCATAATTAAAGATTTTGAACGAACAAATAATGAAATAAAAAAAATTTAAAGATAATAAAAATAATAATTGTTGGAAATGAAATCAAATGACAAGTCCTCCTCCCTTCTTCTATTTCAGACCAAAGTTAGAACCTATTAGCCTGATCCAAGAGCATGTGGTCCCATACGGCGTTGAGTCCGGTGAGTCGATCTGGTCGGTGGCTGACAAATCGGTAAGCTGTGCGTAAGACGTTATTGCATGAATTCAGCGTTCTCGGGTTAGTCGAATTCGTTTCGAAGATACAACTACTTCAAACCATTCTGTGAATAGTCACCATTGTTCATGTCTAACCGTCGGTTAGACCATATTGCTAGACGACCCATAGAATCTCCGGTCAATTATCCCGTCGAACCACGTCGTCAAACGACGCGCCCCATCAAACTCTCAATCGGCTTCACAAGTGAAAAGTACGTTGTCAACACGCCCATTAGGCATGTGACACGTCACGGCTTCAGAGTCGCGCATGGGCTTAATTTTGTGGCAAAATCCACATAAGCCCATAAACCCATTCAAGCTCAGCCGTGGCAAGCCTTTTTTTGAAATACCTAGGCAACCTAATTCTACATAAACAAGGGAAATAAGAGATGTTTTAATCAAACCGGGGACAACATTTCCACACTCATACATTTAATGTATTTTTCATCTATTTATTGGACCAATATTCAAAAATTAATTTCCCAATCATCATGCATCAATGTTAGCAAATTAATATTGAATACAATATCCTTGAAACTTAGATTATGATTATATGATCAATTTGAGTTTCGACGAACGATGGCATCGATTTTAAAAAACTGATCAGCTTTGACTTATTGGATGTTTAATCCAGCTTTTGGACCCAATGACCCCTCAATCCAATCCAACAGATGGTAATGCATGCGACAACTTAAGTGTAAAAGGATATCTGAAATCCAGCTAAAGGACACGCGATCGCGTGCACATGCAGCATACACTCATGTCATGTGGCATTCTATAGAACATGATTTCGGGGTTTGCTTGCGTGCGATCGATCACATAGCCATATAAGTATATTGATTTCTTCGACTTCTTTCCTTTGGTCCTTTTGCTCTAATATCTTCCAAGTCTAAAATGTGCTCGCAAAAGTAGGATATCCGTGGAAATTTTGATAAATAACTGAAAAGCACATTTACATGCATGAATATTATGTAAAATCATGGCTTATCAACTAAGATTTTATAACATCGTTGAGTGAATGCTCATGTATTGCCTCAGAATCATATAAAATGATAACTCGAAGTAAACGTCAACTAATAAATGATTAAGTTAAAACTTGAAACATACAGACACACCGAAACGGAAACAGGGAATCCCAACCGCGCTCAAATAGCTCATAGTGGGTAACACAGTCTTGTATAGTAACGTTCAATTCACAACAATGTATAACGTTTGAGAGATTATATTCTTATTAAAACCATCGTAAGAGATATTCATTTGGATTTGAACATATCAATGAAATCCATATCCGTCACATCTCACAGAACATAACTCGCACTCGCATATTAAAATTTAGATCTCATCACATCGACAAGCGAAATATTATAAAATTAGGTCACTAAGTATACATGTTTTTGTTTTTGTGTCACTATGTTTGATAATTGCAAAAGTAGATCACTAACTTTGTATGTGAAAACAATTTTAGGTCATGTTTTCAATTTTAGGTCAATAAGTATACATTTTTTTCAATTTTGGGTCACTCATTTGATAACTAACTTTGTAAACATAGTGACCCAAAATTGAAACATGTAAACTTAGTGACCCAAAATCGAAAAATATATACCTAAAATTGAAACACATGACCCAAAATTGTTTTCACATATAAATAGTGACATACTTTTGCAATTATCAAATATAGTGACCTAAAAACGAAAACATGTATACTTAGAGACCTAATTTTATAATTTTGCCCATCGGCAAGTATAGGGAGAATACCCAAAATGGTCCACAATGTTTATCCTATGGGCCAATTTAGTCCCCGATGTTTCGCGTGAACCAATATAGTCCCTCATGTTGTCGATTTTGAACCAAATTGGTCCCTCCGTCAGTAATTCCGTCAATTTAAACGGAAAATTCCACGTGTCGATGCCCGATTGGCCTAATGTCTCCCCTCTCAAAATCTAAAAAAAATTAATAAAATTAAGATTTAAAAAAGAAAAAAAAGGTTTATCTCTCTAAAAAGAGAAAAAAAAAATAAAATTTAAAAAAAAATGAACGTTTTTATTTTTTATTAAAGTGCGAAAAAATATTTAAAAAATATGAAAATAATAAAAAATAAAAATAAAAATAAAATAATACAAATATTTTATGTTTTACTTATATATTAGAAAACTAAAAAAATATTAAAAAATAAAACTGAAAAATAAAATATTAAAAAAGTATATATTTACGGGAATCTCATTCTGTTCTCGCCTAGTTAACGAGAAAGAAAGTGTCCCTGCCTGAAAATTCTTCACAACAGTTTTATAATATAATTTATAAATTGGATATTTTTTACGAGAATTTCGACAAAAAATAAATTGGATATATTAAATAGATAATAAAATAAAATATTATATTTACGGGAATCTCGTCTCGTTAGTGGGGAAGAAATTGTCCCCATCTCCGATTTCGTGGGGACCTAGAAATATTTTTACATATTTTTTATATAATAATATATAAACAAAAAATATCCAATTTATATATTATAATATAAAAATATTGTAAAAAATTCCCAGGTAGGGACACTTTCTTCATCGTTAACTACGCAAGAATGGAATGAGATTCCCGTAAATATATTATTTTATTTATTTTTTATTTTTATTTTTATTTTTACATTTTATTTTTAGTTTTTTTTTAATAATTTTCTAGTTTTTTAGTATATAACTAAAACAAAAAATTATTTTTTTTAATTTTTATTTTTATATTTTTTAAATATTTTTTCGCATTTTTAATAAATAAAAAACGAATATTTTTCAATTTAATTTATTTGTTTTTCTCTTTTTTTAGAGAGATAAACATTTTTTTCCTTTTTTAAATCTTAATTTTATTAATTTTTAAGATTTTAAGAGGGGAGAAATTCAGGCCAATCAGGCGTCGACACGTGGCATTTTCCATCCAAATTGACGGAATTACTGACGAAGGGACCAATTTGGTTCAAAATCGACAACATGAGGGACTAAATTGGTTCACGCGAAACATCGGGGACTAAATCGGTCCATATGGTAAACACCGGGGACCATTTTGAGTATTCTCCCACAAGTATACAATGATTGTATCATTATTTCAAGTTAGAAACATTTTATTGTGTTCAATAAATAATATTATTTTGATCTTGCAATGTATAATAGTAGTAATTGAATATAATGTAATTAACATTTTCTTAGGACTACTTGTGTAAATATACCAAAATATGTTGGTATGTATAGGGCCCTAGTGACTTGTATTAGGGCCATCGTCGGCTGACTGTAACGTAGAATCAAACATCAAGAGAGAAGATATTTTGGTCAACTCGCGTTCTTCAATAATGTAATGAACCCTAAATTTTTTTCGCTTTTGTTATATCGATTTCCTTGATTCTTCGTGATTATTGGTATCAGAGCTAAACGTGTTCGATTCTTGGATTGAATTTTGGTTTCGGTTCGTTTCGGACCCGATTTAGACAAAACTTAGTCCGAGTCTGGGGACTACGATAGCGTTGTACGAAGATACCTACCTGGCCGAAAGGAAAAAAAACATACTAATATTTTAAATTTATCAATATTAATATTTAACTTATTTTAAATAAAACATTTATACAGTATAAATACTTTTTTCATATAGACTTAAATAAACTATTATCTAAAGACTAATATTATATTTACAATCATTAATTGTTATAGAACCTTTCCTTGTTTTTCAAGAAGTTATCGAAAATACACTATATTTTAATAGATTCCGTTCCCAAGCCGGCTTAAACATTTTGTTTAATAGATGCATAGATAGAAGAATTAAAATAATAATTAAAAAATTATATTTTTGGACGGCAATTCGAATTTTTCATATGATAAATTAGCAGTTGCGTGATTTTTTATGCCATCCAATGTAGGCTTTTTTTAATTAAATAAATAGTTTTTTAATCGGTATTAATAAAATAGGTTGAAAAAAATCGTAATTAATAAAATGGGTGTTTTCGTACCCAATGGATACGAGTTATAATTCGTATGTAATTCATACGATTTACTTAACTGACGTAGCATCCGTTTGACTTATTTGACCAGGTAACTCATAACTAATAGATACGAGTTACGAAACCTAAATACCATCGCCCAGATCCAATCTCATTTACGCGGCGACGAAACCCTACCACTCCCCACAGACGATTTGCGACGAGGAAGAGACGCGACCAACGGCGAGGCGGGACGAGGCTGGGCACGACAGACGTGAGGCAGCAACCACGGCGGCGAGGCATCAACGTCCGGCGAGTTGGCGGCGAGGCTGGGCACGGTAGACGTGAGGCGGCGGCGAACACAATCGGGTGATTTGAGGTTTTTCGTGTTGATTTATCGTTTAGGTCTTTGATGGAGGACATTAATTTATATGGTCCAATAGATGGTTCGTTGTTGATGATGCAATCGAATCATCGTTCTCGCAATTGATTATTAGACGTGGATAGTTTGGATAAAACGATAAAAGCTCGATCAGTAGAAAATGTAGTTTGGGGTACGCCGGAGTAGCCTATTTTTCTACACGGTCGTGTGTTAGATAAGTTAAATGTTATGTCATTGTATGAAGTCTATAGCTTTTAAGTCCAGAAAGTAGACCCACATTTGATTATGGCATTAGTGAACGTTGGAGAAAAGAGACGCATATATTTTCACTTTTTCGTCGGAGAAGCCACGATTACTTTGGAGGATGTGGGCATACTATGGAGACTTCCCATTGACGGATATTGCGTGTCTGGCGTGATCCAAGCGAAGTCAACTGGACAATGGCAGGAGGATTGCGAGCGATTGCTTGGTTATCGGCCACCAACAGAAAAAATTAAGTGAACATCATTATCGATGAGATCAATAACTAACTTTCTAATAGCTAATCCTATCACGGACGAGAGTGAGGAGGTAGAGGGCCGCACGTGGATATGCGATGTTGCTTTTTGGTGCTGTAATGTTCCCTGATTGTAGCGCTAGTAGCGTTTCGCTTACATACCTTCAATTATTGGAGGGCATTGATGAGATGCATAGGTATAGTTGGGGCAGTGTTGTGCTCTCTTTCCTATATAGAGAGCTTTGTTCGGCTACTGTGCCGGAAAAGCTTAATATAGGCGGATCTCTACGGCTGTTGCAGGTAAAAAGATTATTATATTACATTTAATATTTTTCTTATAGGTATGGGCGTGGATGAGAATCCTACCTTTACAGCCTATTCGCTTGGCATGACGCATCGATATGTCAATGCAGTTGGCCGATGGAATTATTTTCGACCCCACCACACGCTGCGAGGTATTATATTATAATTAATGGTGACTATCCCACGTTATTTAATATTTTAATATTTTGTAGATGGAACACAAACATGGATCATACCTCTTCGACGCGTTCAAATGTACGCACCATCCACGAAGTTATCGATAGGATGAGGATGTTCCAGTTTGTTTGGATTCCGTATGATGAGTCCTTACCGGAGATTGCGTCGTTGCCTTTGGCGTGCCGCCCCGGGGCGTGTCGTTCGATGTGCCCACTTATTTTTTCATTGTTGAATTACAATATCCAGAACCGAGTGCTTCGACAGTTTGGTATGATCCAAGGCGTTCCTCATCTACCAGTCTACTGAGATCTACATAGTTGTGAACGCCGCCAGCGAGCAGAAATAGATTGGAGGTCATATCATGCGAACTGGATACAGTTGTGGGTGAATCGCGACCCCACCATTGTCCATGCCCCGCCATCGACTACACTCGTTTCCGTGACTCATGATTATTACGACTGATACATACGAGTTACACGTCGATACATATCTCCAACAGCGAGGCAGATGGCTCTAGGTTTCCAGATGGGTGATGGCGCGTGATAAGCATGATAAAATGGTATTGATAAAATGGGTGATGGCTCGAGGTTTCCGCCATAGTCATCAACTTCACGTGGTGCCATCTGATAAGCATGATAAAATGGTACTGATTGGTATACTCTTGGTGCAACATGTTCGGATGTAGCATCAACGTCGTTGTCGTTGTGGAGATCATCGGATCAGGTAACTCCGACAGAATATTTTCATCGTCGGCTTCAGAATCACTAACATCTTCGTCGTGCTCGGGTTCTTCCCCGACAACTGGCTCGGGTTCTGCCTCGACTTCTGGCGTGTATCGACTACTCGAAGGAACATCTAAAGTATGAATGTTGATAGAAAGATTATCTAGCGCTGTTGTAGTTGATATTACATCGGGTATACCGGAAGAAATATTAATCGATGAACTAACACAAACCTCCATATAGTTGAGCTCGGAATCAGAATGTATGAAAAACGATAAATCGTTGTCATTCAAAATTTGTAGAAGCTGATGAACTATACGAGACTGATGGAAGTATTCAGTTTTTCCTTGAACAACCAACGAATAAAACCTCCTATCGACACATGTGATTTCGAGGTTTAAGAATGATTTAAAATTGAGTTGTAAAAGGAGCTATATAGACATTTATCTCGTATCTATTACCTACGATTAAACAAAAATGGGGCGTAGCTTTATTAACTCGTATGTTTTAGTAACGAGTTATTAAAGTAATTCGTATCTACTGGATACGAGGTACTAATTCGTATCCATTGGTTACGAAATAGTAATTCATATCCAATGGATACGAGTTACGACTGAGTTGTTTTCCACAGTACCACGGTGGCTGGTCGTTGCCAGGGTGGCACAGTGACTCGTATCTGTTGGTGACGAGTTACTAAATCGTATCCATTGGGTACGAAAACACTCATTTTATTAACTACTATTTTTTTCAACCTATTTTATTAATACCGATTAAAAAATTAATTATTTAATTAAAAAAGCCTCTAATGTATCCGACTACCGACTACATCAAACCCTAAAGAAAACTCCCTGAAGAAAAGTTAATAAATCATACTAATGAGAAACAATCATTTAATTACGAGAATCACAATGTCATTTTCCACGTTATCTATTTACCTTTTTATTCAAGGCTTTATTCAAGAGAATCTAACTTCTTACTTCTTAAAAAAGAGGTATTAGTAAGACATTATTATTTGCTAACAGTGCATATATTATTACTCAAACCCCGTATTTTTAAAATGCATGTCTATGTCCAAATGATAACAAATGAGTCCAAACATGCTTGAGATGAGTACGAAAAAGTGCGATCATTCACATGTAAATTTAATAAGAGCAATGAAAGCTACCGTTCACACTCTCGCCCCCTCTTTGGATGGAAAATAATAATAATAATAATAATAATAATAATAATAATAATAATACCATATTTTTACCAAGTAGTTTAATCTATTCAATATTTTTTCATTAATACATTGGCTCAGAGCTCAGACCAATAACTATTCCCAACTTTCAATTATTTACACTTTTACACATAATTTAAAACATATTAATATTATTAAATTTATCAATATTAATATTTAAATTATTTTAATAAAATATTATAGTAATTTTTCTCTATTAAACTATAGATATAGAGTTGAATAAACATTTAAATAATAACAATTATCTAAAGACTAATATTATATTTACAAACATTAATTTGTTATAGATCTTTTCATTGTGTTTCAAGAAGATTCAGAAATGCAATATAATTAATATATTCCGTTCCCAAGCACATTTGTTTCATAAATGTATAGAAAGAAAAATTAAATTAATGATTAAAAATTTATACTTTTGTACGCAACTTCGAAACTTTCATCTGATAAACTAGAGTTCCAAATAATATTTTAATACCATCGAAATCGAATGCATCGGACTACAAACCTAAAAACAAAGGTGGACTTCGAACACATCTATTTCAGGTTTTTCGTTTGTTTGGAATCTTTTGTTCGAAACTTCTTTCTCATCCGTTGGAGTAACCAAATTGAATCCTGGCGATGGTTAATTACAAAGTTTACGACTTGTATAAAAGGTTAGTGGCATATTAACAATTATGTTTAGAACAGAACACATCTCACGCGGACTAATATGTTGGACTTAATTGGTATGGATTAAGGGGATTTTATTTCCGTATAATTCTCCGTTGTACTATTGAATCAAGATTCAAGACGGGTATCATTTCGATTAGAACAATACATTTTATGATACAATTTGTGATTAAGTAATTAAGAAATTTCCCTCATCTCCAACTGACTAAAGAAACAAAAAGTCATATTACATACTTGCAATTTGAAATTATTGCAACGGTAACAAACTAATAAATGTTGGTATCGGTGGTGTCGGTGGCTAATTTATGTACGGAGTACGTACGCTGTCTGTAAGACGATATCGCCCCGATATTACGTGCTCAATCGGTTTAACGACGACCGTCCCTAAGATACAACGACTTCTAACTTTGGAATCGCAGCACTTTCGACTAGATGAAGTTTTTCGGCGAATCTTACTACGAGACTCAGATCTTTCTTGCACTATGATTCTATGACGTGATTTCTATATGTAGTAAATGCATGGACTTCATTCTTTATATAATTTCTAATGGTGTGGGGAACCTATTTATAGGGATCCAAGGGTCATAAGTACAAAAGGTATATCTCTTCAAGAGAAAACATCTTTTTAGCTGTACCATTTTGGAATTAATCTGTGCATAATTTTATACGTACCTTTTAGATTAATTTTCTATTCACGATATCCAACGATAAATCGGTCAACAAGTTTCATTGCTTTACTTTCACATGCACATAATTTTAGCAAATCACATGACACATCACAGCAAGAAACCTTTTGCAAACAAATAAAAAATGGCGTTGAAGTCTATTTTCCTCGTTTTATCGTACGTTGTTGCCCTACAATGCTCCAACATAGGAGGATGGATATCGATCCGTAACCTAACGGATCCAACGGTCGTGGAGAGTGCAAAGTTTGCAAAATCAAAGAACACAATTCGCAACATACGAATCCTCATCTTAAGTTCAAAAAACGTGATTAGTTGATAAAATATGAAATCATTCATATAAAATTGATACAGACAACCCTAGAGCATAATCTCATTCAGATCTAAGCAACAAATCAACCTTTACAATATTTAAACACAAGATAGGCGACGAATCTTTACTAGATATGTAAAGAAACATATATTAGTGTTTAACAAAGATATCAATCGACTCAAAATCATACAGATTCGTGATGAATACACAGAGAAAATAAGATGAAGAACTAGGGCTTTTTTTCTTCAGTGTAGAGGAAGAACGGCTGTATTGTAAAAGAAAATCACGTGATGGTTTTTTCCTTATATGCTGAGAAGAATCTGAAATATATGGGCTTGAATATGACCCTTCGTTAGTATTCGGCCCAAAAGTGCGTAATGGGCTTTTCCGTCTTTCAACATTAGTGCACAATGCGAATTCGTCGATCGGGGACATGAGATATATTATAAGCTTGTTATTTCCGTCCAACATGGTAGCAAATCGTATTTGTATGAAGCGTTTGTGTACTATAAAGTTAAGGACGAGAAAAAGAGCCTCAAATACTTCAAGAGATTGTAACACAGTATTTTGAAAAATAATAAGTTTTAATTACTTTTCTTTGTCCTGTAATTAAGAAGTTGTGGCGTTATAAAGACATAATTTAAGAGTTGAAATTTTCTATGTGCAGTACCGCTCAAAATTAGGCAAATGGGACATTACACGCTAAAACCTTACATTTTGCCTCAAAGTTGCTTAATTTTGAAGAAAAATGTTTGTATAATGCCACCCCTATATTCATCGTACCCTATATTATACTCTGAAACCCCATTACTTGGGGCAAAATCTAGGATTCCAGTGAATAATGTAACAAAATTCCTTAATTTTGAAAGCTATGTCCATATAATGTCACCCACTAAATTAAATTATTTTATCCATATAATGCCACACCTCCTAAAATTACACAACTAAAAAAATAATTGACCCAAAAATAGTAACGGAATAGTTTGTAGCTGTTTGTTTTTGCGTCTTTTACATTTCCAATCCAAGCTCCATAACTTCCGTATCCACCGTCTTCGATCTCAACAACCTCGTCAACCCTCGAAGAACACCGTAAATCTCACCTGCCCTAAAATGCCTCTCGTCGTAAGAATAGAACTCAACAACTCCATCAACATCCGTCTCTATCGAGCTGATCCCGGGCACTTTCTTCGATCCCGTGTCCCTCATGGCCACCTTCGAATGAGCCAAAGCTTCCCATTTTCGAGCCTCACCGTACACGTTTGAGAGCATGACATAATTCGCGGGGTTCTTAGGATCCAACTCAATAAGCTTCCTAAGCGACAGCTCAGCAAATTCGATCTTCTTATGAACCCTAGAAGCTGCAAGTAGGGAACTCCATATCACGTTATCTGCTTTCACATGCATGACTTTGTCCACGAATTCGAGGGCCTGTTCGAAAAGCCCACCTCGGGCCAACATGTCTATGACACAACCGTAGTGCTCAATCTTAGGTTGTAATGAGTACGTTGTGGTCATCGAATAGAAATGTTCTAAGCCCTCTTTGATTAAGCCCATGTGAGAACAAGCAGATAATATCCCTATAAATGTGATCCCATCGGGTTTTTCTCCCACATTTCTCATCTCGTTGAAGATATCGAGTGCTTCTTCTCCATGACCGTGTAAGGCTAATGCATTGATTATCGTGTTCCAAGAAATCAAATCCTTGTTACTCATGCCATGGAAGACACCGATAGCTTCTCCTAACAAGCCACACTTAGCATACATATCAATTAAACCGTTGCACACGTAAACATTTCCTCTATAACCGTTTTCTTCTGCATACGAATGCACCCATTTACCGTAATCGAGAGCACCGAGCCTAGCACAAGACATCAGGACATTAACAAGGGTGGCATCGTTAGGGCTCACCTGCTTTTCTTTCAGCATAGTGTTGAAGGCCTTGAGGACTTCGATGAAACGCCCGCTTCGAGCGTACCCATTAATCAATCCGTTCCAAGAGAATATATTCTTCGCTGGGATCGAATCAAACAGTTTCTCACAGCCTTCAATGTCTCCGTTGCTGGCGAATCCGTTAAGCATAGTGTTGTAAGACATCAAATCTTTGTTGGGCATCGCGTTGAAATGGTGCTGAGCCTCGAGCATGTCACCGTTCTCCGTGTAAGCTGTGACCATCCGATTCCACAGCACTATGTCTCTCTCTGGTGCCAAATCGAAAAGCTGCTTTGCTGATGATAAGTCACCGTTGCTTATGTAGCCATCGACCATAGCCGTCCAAGAGACTACGTTTCTTTCCACCATCTCAGTGAAGACCCGACGAGCACTGCCCACAGAATTCGTACAAGAATAGAACTCAATCAAATTGGTCCCCACGTACGTATTAGACTTGAACCCAGTTTTCACGGCCACGCAATGGACTTGCTTCCCTTCAGAGATCGCCGACATTTTGCTGCAGGCTTTCAAAACAACCGGCAGAGTGTAGCAGTTGGGCTTCACGTTTTCCCTCATCATATCACCGAATAAGGACACGGCGTCGGCGTAGGCGTCGGCTTTGAGGTACCCTCTTGACATTACGTTCCAGAGCGACGTGTGATCTCGGCTGGACAATCCGTCGAACACCTTCCGCGCATGGTGGATTCCGGCTAGCTCGCAGCACTTCAGGAGGAATTGAGAGGCGATGAGGCCGTTGTGGCGATCGATGGCGTTGGTTGTGAGATGGGATTGGATTTGTTGAATCTGATTTGGGGTCTTACATGATTGTATTAGTGCGATTAAGCTTTGGTTTAGGGTGTGGGGTATGTCTAGTGGAATTAAGCTGAAGCAGTGTTTAGCTATTTTTTCGACTGAGTGTTGGAAAACTAAATTGCCGATTTCACACGGATTATTTAAGTAAATGGTCTTTCACTGGGTCAATTTTAAAAAAATAGGCTCCATAATGTTTGAAGTCTATTCTACTCTTACTAACTCAGGGAAAAAGACGTTTTTACCCTTATTTAACCCATTCAATTACCCAAAGTAAAATTAATTAGGTTTAATCGATTCCACTCACTGTAGCGTCACGGGTCTTCTTCTTCTTCCTAACCGAGTACAATATTTGACAGTTAAAATTGAAGAAAGACACATAACGAAGCAGAAAATTTCCAGATCCACGAAACTAACTTTACCCTTATTTAACCCATTCAACTACCCAAAGTAAAATTAATTAGGTTTAATCGATTCCACTCACTGTAGCGTCACGGGTCTTCTTCTTCTTCCTAACCGAGTACAATATTTGACAGTTAAAATTGAAGAAAGACACATAACGAAGCAGAAAATTTCCAGATCCACGAAACTAACTTTACCCGAAGCAGAAAATTATCCAAACCGACTACAATGGCAATGAACGCTTTTCCCGAAAGAGTACCGGTAATTTTACTGTGCTTTCGTCTTCCTCAGGAGCAGGTCTCGTGCGTCGAATTGGTTGGGTCCGGCCATGGTTTCCCAATTGTGCAATTTGGACACTTGTTCGCAAGGGAACCGTGCGGCGAACCAATTGGGACCCAAACAGTCGCGCAAATCAGGGGACCCGTGATTGCATGCTTGGGACCCGAGCACAGTCGCACGGTACCTATACACATGCAGCCCCTTGCGATTGCGCGCGAGTACCATGCGATTGCGCGCGGGTACCGTGCTTCAGTGTGCGGGTACCATGCGCGCATGCACGGGTACAATGCTCTTGTGCGCGGGTACCATGCTCTTGTGTGCCGGTACCATGCGCGCATGCGCGGGTACCATGCTCTTGTGTGCGGGTATCATGCTCTTGTGCGCGGGTACCATGCTTTCCTGTGCGGGTACCATGCGAGTACTAATTTACTCTTATGATTCCCAGGTTGTGCTGAAGAAGCAATTGTCATCCCGAAACGACGACTTTGAGTTCCGATTGACAATGACCGGGATGTACACGGATGCGAGTGCGAAGATAAGGAACAGTCTCAATGAAAATGAGCGGGAGAGTTACAGGGCGGGGAGTCCATTTCGTAGACTCGTCGAGGCTGCCGTCGATTTCAATCTATCCGCCCAGCTCATAATGTTTCTCACGAGGAGGCAGACTACGCTTCACGATCGCGAGGAGTTGTGGATGGTCATTGGAAACCGACCACTCCGATTTTCTAAAGCGGAGTATTGCCTGATTACTGGCCTTAGGTTCTCTGACGAAATCCCGGAAGTAAACCCCAATTGTGATTTCGCAAAGAGAAACTTTCCGGGAAGATCCACTATCCGTATCTCGTACGTTGAGGATCGCCTGCGAGAGTTGGGAGCCAACGATGACGGAAACGTCAACATCGATAAGTTGAAGTTGGCGGATCTATTCTTTGCCGCATCTGCGTTGCTGCCCCGACCGTCGAAGAAGGACACGGTTATTCGGTCGTGGCTGCTTTCATTGGTCAAAGACGAAGTCGCCTTCGCCAACTATCCTTGGGGCAGCGTAGCGTTCAAAGAGGTGATACGCTTGCTGAAGATCAACCTAAGGGAGAGAGGGATTTTGTTCGGGAACGAGCCCGCAACGGGGGCAGCGAACACTGCGGGCTACTGATTAGTGGCTTCGTATATCCAATTCAGGTCCTTCCTTATTTAAAATCGTTATAAATATATATCTAATTGTGATTATATATTTGCTAATTTGGTTTTTTTGCATTCTAGGTTCTGGCGTACGAGTGCATATCGGGCATTCGGTATGCGCTCGCCTATCGTAGAAACGAGGCGGATATGGTGACCCCGCGGATCTGCCAGTGGGTCACCAATGATTGGTCAACGAAGGGTTCTCCGAAGATGGAGACGATCATCAACGCCGCAAAGGGGTCACCCATATCTGGGTTGCTGAGCCCAACTATATAGGAGATGAACGAGCCTTATTTCCGATATAGCCGGTTCGAAGTGGAGGAGCGGCATGAAGTCATCGACCATATAACGAGGCTTCTTGAGGATGGTGTCGAGGTTAAGTGCGTACGCCATTTGGCGGCCGCGGACGACGTCGCACGACCGCATGTCTCACAGACCATCCCGCAACTATCGCAGCGGTCGTATTACGAGGAAGAGGCGGACCAATTTCGTCCCCCCTCACCCCCACGGTACCCGTCCCCTCCTCCACAGCAGTACTCGGGCCCCTCACACCCACGGTACCCGTCCCATCCTCCATAGCGGTACGCGGGCCCCACGTGGGATCAATTCGATGAGTTCACAAGATGCGTGGACCACAATTTCGAGACGGTGAATAGTCGGTTCGACGACGTTTGCACGAGTATCTCGCAGTTCCGGGACTCGTATGACGAACGATGGTCCACGGCTCAAGAGTGGGGCGCGAGTATCTTCGGCTTGCAGCAGTCGATGAGGGACTTGCAGCAAAACCTGCAGCAGGGGTGGTACGAGGGCAACCGTGACTTTCCGAACCCCACATCGCATGGTAAAAATTTATAAATAATTTGTTGCATAGGATTTTATATAGTATAGTTTTTAACGTAGAAGTTTTATCTTGTTAGATTACGAGGCCGGTGGCTCCAACCTTCGGAACCCGAGGCAACCCGAGAGCCCGAAGCCGCGGTGGACGCCGAGGCCGCGGTCGAACCCAAAGCCGAACCCGAACTCGAAGCCGCGGTCGAACCCAAGGCCGCGGTGGAGTCGACGCCGCCTCGCGAAAGCAGGCCTTCCAAGTACCATGTGACCCCATTCACCGACCCGAATCAGAATCGCGTTCGGAACAGCGTAAACCCACAGCTGGAGAGGCACATGAAGAGAAAGTTGAAGTTATGGCCTCGGCTAAAACAGAGGATCGATACGATGGAGGATAATGAGCGGTTGCTTTGTTTGTCCAAATCGTACCGATCCAAGACGTGGTTCCAACAGCTGTACACGCCTTCGTGGTGGCTCGACGACGCGGTAAGAAGGATTGAGAACTTTAATTCGTACAAATGCATTAATACGTTTTTTTAATTAACTTGTTTCCTTTTAGTTTATAGCACATTCACGAAAGCATTAGAGGGTTCGTCGAAATGCAGAGGGTGCATACCTTCTGCTCTCGTGCCAACGCCTTCGTGGATTTCGCGATGAAGGAGAGCATCGACCGGGACTGCGTAGACAATGGGAAATTTGTCAAGGCATGCTGCCCCTTTTGGTCCACTACGCAGAGGGACGTGATCAGGACTAGCCGTCGGTGTCATGGCAAGTTGCGGATTATATCGTGGTGCCGGTGCAGACCATCGCCCATTGGGTTCTTGCAGTCATCGACTGGAAGAACAAGACGATACGGTATTCGACTCGGATCCGTCATGCGATGTCGACATGCGCAACATGCACGTGTCCCTGGACGGTCTACAATTAGTGGTCCCGATCGTGCTCAAGCATCTTGGTCTAATTGGAAGCGCGTTTAGGAAGTGGAAGGTGGAAAGGATCCCCAATTTCAAGAAGCAAGAAAATTTGTAAGTGTAGCATATTTCGATATGAAGTTGATTTTAGTACATCATATCTCATTATTAAACATTTGGTTGTTTTCAGCGGCGATTGTGGGGTTCATGTGTTGCGGGCCGCATTTGCTATGCTCTTTCGTGGCGATAACGTTGCGGAGCTTACCGGGCGGCAAATGACGCAATTTCGGGAATATCTCTGTATTTCCATTCGCCTTAATGATTGGACTTCTTGGTATCAATAATTTGTATTCGGAAAATTTGTAAATTTGGAACAATTTCATGTAATAATGGATGTTGATATGTTGGATGTTGATATTATGTTAGAAGTTGTATTTCGAGTTGTATATGCACGGTACCCGCACACAAGGCGCACGGTACCCGCACACTAAGGTGCGGGTACCGTACACAATGCGCACGGTACCCGCACACTACACGAACGGTACCCGTACACAAGGCGCACGGTACCCGCACACTAATACACCGTTATTTTAAAAAGATAAATATTTATTTTTATGATTATCAGAATAATTGGTTAATGATTGCCCTGATCATAATAAATGGTTAATGATTATCCCGATCATTTGATTTGACTGATAAAATTATTTAATGATTTAACGTACAGACAACGACTGGCGTAAAGCGCTGAAGTGATTGATGTAACTTATTGAAAGCATTTGACAACTGTACGGTACCCGCACACTGAAGCACGGTACCCGAACACTACACGCATGGTACCCGCACACAATGCGCACGGTACCCGCACACTGAAGCACGGTACCCGCACACATGGCGCACGGTACCCGACAACATACCATACAGGCCAACATACCAAACATCCATTCAACCACTAAATTTCCATGTCTATTACATTATACGTACCAAACATTACAACATACCAAATTTCCATATCAATTATATATAACCACATGTACAAATCAAACTCATAGGATTTACCCCCTCCTACCGAATTCTCCGACGGATGGCATTCTATTTTTTTGTGCTCTTCCGCATTTTGGGTCAACAAGTGGTGGTAGCATATTCACAATTCCTTCAACGCGCTCGGTGATAGATCATATGGTACCCTCGTACGCTAATTTTCATGTCTCAAAGTTGTAATACGCATGGACTAGCGAATATACACCTACATTAGCGTGTCCACAAGCCGCAATGGCGTGCGCACATGGGATACGATCGATATCAAACATCTTACAACTACATGACTTCATCTCGATATCGACCACCTCGTTGACTCCATGCTCATATACATTATACCGTTGAATGCCAATTTCCGACACGTGTAGATTTTGTGAATTTATGTAGTGAGACCGTAGGATTGACTCGACCTTCGGCGTAAATGACGTGACATTGGCTGCCATCGAAGTTTCGCAAGTTCTTCGATGCTTACTAAACCAACTTGTCGTCAAACGTTGTATCGAATCCAACAATCCTATGAGTGGAAGCTCTCTATCCGCACGTAGAGCGGCATTTATCGATTTCGAGCCGTTGGTGGTCATGATGTTGTTCCTTGTTCTCGGGCAATACGATCTTGTCCATTTTGCCTTCGTGTTGACATCAAGATACGTATGCACGTTTAAGTACCGTTCCTTTAGCGTTTCCAACAATCGATCACAATCGCTCGTCTTGTAGGCGTATGCAATATTAAGGAATAACGCACACGCACCTTTCTCCTTCATACGGGTCTTTATATTTTGTTGAATATGCCACGCACAGAACCCGTGAAACGCATTTGGGAAAACTGCCGGGACGGCTGTTTATCCCGTCATGTCTGTCAGAAATTATGACGAGGTCATTTGAATCGGCCACGATCCGTTTTAATCTCGTTAAGAACCATGACCAAGATTCGGTAGATTCGGTGCTCGCAATACCCCATGCGATAGGATATTGGTGGTAATCGCCGTCTTGCGCCGTAGCAACAAGCATCACCCCTTTATACTTTCCCTTTAAAAAGGTGGCGTCTATAGAAATTACCTTACGCATGAAAGCAAATCCCGCTATGCATGCACCGTATGCCAAAAAACAGATATTTAAATCTGTTTTCCTCGTCCATCTCCCAATCCGTGACACTTCCGGCGTTCATTTGCTTCACAGCCTCCAAGTACGCCGGGATCAACGCGTAACAATCGTCCCCGTTACCGACCAACTCCTCCGTAGCGAGATTCTTCCCTTTCCAAGTCTTGTAATAAGAAACATTCAACCCCCTACTTTGCATCATAGACATGATAGCCTTTGGCGCGGGAATGTCTTTAGGCCAGCTAAAATTGTCAAGAAGCATCCTAGACACAACCGATGAAGTTCCTTGACGATGTCTTCGACGTCGATGAGACACGCCGCATGTGTGTGTGCCGCAATATGTCCGTATCGAGAAAAAAGGGGAATACCTATCTTTTGCAGCTCGAATGCGCCACGAACATTGCTCCATCGTACATCTTACAACATACAAAGTCTTGTTCGACTTTCTAATTTACACTCGACGACGCCGCCAAGGCGATTTTGGATATCTCCTCGATAACTTCCGCCTTGTCACGAAACTGCTGCCCAACGTGTAGGCTTGAACCGTCCGGAAATGCGAAAGTACCATCAGCAGCCTCTTCTACAGGGTTACAATCTACATCGTCATCTTCATCATCGTTGTGATCACGTGCTACAAATTCCTCATCCGACTCGTCAGTGTTTTTGATTGGCTCATCTTCATTTTCGTTCGAATGCCAACCCGAGTAATCCCTACCCCCAGACGGTCCAGCGATATCTTCAAGACCCTCATCTTCATTTTGGTTTGAAGGGCTGCAACCGTACCCCTCAAACGGTTCGATTTGCGCATTTTCATCGCAATCGGCTATGAGCCCGATATTATTACTAGAAGAACCAGCAAATGCATCCGACGGAGCCACATGCGCACATTCCACCACCTCGACATGAACTACGGGTCTCGATTGAGGGCCACCAAAACCCAAGTACGCACGTAGAGCATAGTCGTTATCGATGTAGATGGGTCTGGGATAACTGTAGGCTACATTTGGCATATTGCTTAGCGTTAGCCTCGCATTGTCGTTACGAAACGACAACACCGCTACAATTTGCTCATTTACGTCTTGTAACGTGCATGCGTCCTCATCCACCAAAATTGAATGCCAGCTACAATTTGAAGCAGGGGACCAAGTCGAGGTATTGCCCTCGCCGATTAACCACCGACCATCGAATTGAACTACAATGTTGGTAATTGTCATATTGAGCACCTGCAATGTTATTGTTTAGAAAATGATTGTCGTCATATATCGTGCTTATGTATGATTTTCAGCGCATGGGACCCGAACATGGGATCACAGTACCCGCACATAACGGCAGGATACCCACGCATAAACGCAGGGGACCATGCGCAGGGAACCCGCGTGTATAGCGCATGGTACCCGCACGTATAGCGCATGGTACCCGCGCGTAAAAGCAGAGTACCCGCGCATCAAGGCAGGGGACCCGCGCACAACATTAGCAGGGACCCTGCACTTATAATTGGGTACCATGCTTTTACAGTTTGGTCCCCTGCGTTTTTTAGCCTGGGTCCAATGCACTTGAAAAACAGCAGCCCATATGCGCGGGTACCCTGTATATATGCTCGGGTACCATGTATATACTTTTGGGTCCCCTGCATTTTTCGCATGGGTTCCATGCAGAAAAACTGGACCACATAATATGTATTTTCAGATCCGAATTTTCGTAATAACCACTGAAATATCGCTACTCTGGCTAGTACTCATGATCTACTAAATAACCCATACATTTTAGGGGGTAATGGACGGGAAATTCACCATTTTCGACGTTAAAATTGCAGTTTTCATGTAACAAATGCTTACTGGTAAATATGCTGAAATGCTTGAGGTTTTCTTGGTTTGAGAAGTTGTTTTCCAGCACTGAACGAAGAGAACAGCTCGCGTCGCTTTAGGTTTGTGAGAGAGGTGTGTGTGGTTACCCTTTGTTCTTTAAAATGAAGAAGATAATGCATTCATATCGATTGTAAGGTTATGGTTAAGGAGGGAGATGGACCCATGTTCAGTCAGTTATTGCATCTGTACGGCGGCCATATTTTCATTTTTTTTTAATTTTAATGAGTTAAGTATGAGAATTAGTTAATATGGTTAACGTTTAAACAAAGTGATGGCTATTGACCAAAAACAATCGTCAACGAGGCCATTTTTTTAAAATTGACCCAGTGAAAGGCCATTTTTTTAAAAGACCTGATTTCACACATTATGCGTACGAACATACACATGTCATAGTGTCAGAAAATTTGACAATTTTCTTTAGTCTTCGTGGGCTATAAGCAATTTCAACGTAACAATATTTTAACATTTCACTATAAACTATGTGCTCGGCCCATAAGCAAATTCTAATTTAATTGTGGTTAAAATAAACCCAAATTTGGTTAGCAAAACCTTCAATTATTTTTTTTATGGCAACTCTGGGTATCCCAGTAAATTAGTTATGGGTTTGCACCACACATTTCAAGGATGAGACTATATTATTCGAGGCTAGATGAGCATGTCTCACTCCCCACCTAATTCGGTAGTCAAATTCATTAGGACTCGAACCTGAGACATCAAATTTGAAAATTCATATACTCATCGAATAGGTCGCCCTTTGTGGTTAAAATCTTCTCAAATGAGTATTCGGTCAAAATTTATTATTTGGAAAATTAATTATAGTTTTTGATTTTATTGTCAATCAGAAGATATGTCATCACAGATATATCTCGTAGAAACCTTTGTTTAGAAAAAAAAAACTCAATTTGTTTTCTTCTCCACCAGTTGCCATAAATCTAATAGCACCATAGTCGCTGGCTGATCGGGCTGGGGCACCAATCAAGTATTTCATTGGTTTCAATTTTATATTTTGTTTCGAGAGTTTTTTCTCTCGTATGAGAGTTTTCTTCTGTCGTTTAAGAGTATTTCTCTCTTGAATAAGAGTTCGCTATGATCTTATAAAAGGATATGAGAAATGGACATTGTGCATTGGTGATTCAAAAAATAGACATAATGTCAAAAGCGCTTGAAAAAACAACGATTGATGATAATATTTAAAGAAGGGACTGCAATTGGTTGTTGTTGTTCCTTCATATTCTTTAGTAATTTGCTTATTGATTCCATTATAAAATTTTGTTCAATTGATATATGAAAAATAATCATTTTCAAAAAAGATATATCTCTCTAATAGCTTTTTTGAAATAATAAATTCAAATTCTACTTGAAATTATTCCGTGTCAATTGGATAGGAAATATTTACATGCCAGCAGCAAAAATAATTTTCCCGACCTATTCTTTTGAGCAAAAAAAGAGATCAGAATCTATTTTTTCAATTAGTGATAAAAAACTAACCAGTATTTCATGTCAGCAGCCACGTGATGAAAAATATTCTACATAAAACGATTAAATTGGATTTTCTCGACTTATTTTAATATTCGGAAACTCAAAACTTCCATATACGAAATTGGTTACCTATTTTTCATTCAGTGATCCAAAATTGAAATATAAGTGATCGAAATTTATAATCATGACTTTTTCGCAATATCAGATAATTTAAAATTGAAATACACCTCAAGTCGGTAGCATGGTTTTGAAAACTGGACCGGACTGAAAAAACCGTGAACCGGTCGGAAATCCGGTTCGGGTCCGGTCCGGTTCAGCTTTAATTTTTAAAACAAAAAAGAAGAAAAACTTCCGAAAGATAAAATAAAAGCAAATAGAGAACTAAAATTTAACTATGTTACTATGGTCTCGTGGTAAGGCTTTTGGCGTTAGTTTCTAAGGTTGTGGGTCCAGTTCCCTACTAGTCCATATTATTATATTCTATTTTATATTTATTTTCAATATCTCATTTTAGAATTAATTTCTTATCTTCAAAAACATTTTATTTTAATTACCTTTTAAGCCTCAATTTATAAATCTAATTCTTCACACCCCATTTTACAATTACTTTTTTTTTTTTAATTCCCAATACATTTTATTTAATTGATTTATTCATAAAATATAATTTTATTATATATATATAGGCACCGATTTTACTCCAATTTTATTCCGATTTATACCGGTTAAATCACTGAACCTTACACCACTAAAATTTCCGAACCGGTTCAAAAAAAGGTTTTAAAACCATGGTGGATAGATGAAATGGTTTCAAGCCCCCAAGAAAAAGTTAATCAAAATGAATCTTTGTGAGATCACCATCTCTATTTTGGCATTTTTTGCGAGATTCGACATGATAATGCAAAAACGTGCTTTGGAGTGGAATGTCAAAAAGAGAAATGATTCCGACCACTTTTATAGCAAATGCACTCCACCTATAATCAATATTCTAAATTAACAATTTTATTTATTCTGGGGGTTAAAAAATCAAACCCGGTCACGTTTTAAGTTGCCAAAGTCAAAGGTTGTTTGATTTATTTGACTTCGTGCATCTTTTGACCACTTTAGGCCCGTTCTTATTAGCGTAATAATTCAATATATGAATGATAACCAATACATCTATAGTTTCGGCGAGATACTTATTCATGTTTAATTTGCAATTGCGCTCAATATATCCCACGCATTGTGAAACACGAGATATTGTTGATTACTATATATATATATATATACATATAAATATATATGAAATTTGGTTCAAGGGGTACATCAACTTTCCGAGATCCTACTATTTACTTATGAAAGTCAAGGGTTCAATAATAAGTGTAGACGCAAGAAAAGCGAAATTAGTCACTGAAAATCATAGATGAAGTCAAGTCGGTTCAGAGTAAACTTAGTCGTCGAAGTATGAGATAGCTTCTGACGATAAAAAATGGACACGGGGCAATTAAAAACTTCTGTAACGATAAAAAAAATTAATAGTTGGTTGCTTTGAAAATAAAATAATTAATTATACGAAATGTAGAGGGCCACATGAACGTACGTACGTAACATGCATGCTGTAGTACTCAACAGCATTACGAATCAAATTAGTAGATCTTGTCCACAATTAAATAAGCATGTTGAATATAAAATAAATAAACATTGTCGCATGGCTAAAATAGATCAGCAATATATCTCAGTACTTCATTTTAACTGGCGCTTATTGTAGTAAATAGTACTATTATACATAATTATATTTAAATCAAAATTCTTTTTTTTTGTTGTCTCGAAGTATCCACTCGATCTGGCTATGAGCTAGCCCCTAAATACTGGTGTGAGCTTGGGCACACAGACCTACGGAGGTTTGATTGTGTCACACACTACAGCGGTAGGACTAATCCGTGAGGCCAAATGAATACGTCTTAAACCCACCTGACAACGATAATCATGGATCATAAAGTCTATGAGAACTACTCAAGAATTGTAGGAGAGAGAATTCGATTCCACAACATGTAACCGACAAATCTTAAGATCCCCTTCTTTACCATTTAGATTAAGACTTCGTTGTCATTTCAATCAAAATTCTCATGATAATTCTTCTTTTCAAATATATTCGAATATAACTTTTTCTAGAGTAACGTATGGAATGGCATACTTTTTTGTCTTGTGATGAATATCGACATCATGATTGTATTATTATTTTTATTCTCTTGTTTACTATAATACCCTTCGTTTATGAGCCGTAGAAAAGGTTGGCCTATGCAACGAATAGGAAACTCGGTTTCATAATAAACGTGTACAGGCTGTAATGACAGTTGTGCCATCGTAGGTTGAGATTTATAAGGACAGCTAGGATATTTCCTTTTCTTGTTAATTTCATCGAGACAACCGAATTCATAATTAATAATATTAGTTATAATAGTAATATAAATAAAAATATGAAATTAATAATATTAGTTATAATAATTATATAATTAAACATATGAGAGACCAAAACGGTTGGGTCGATTAAGTTTTTCAAGATTAATATAATATTCACGCCAAAAAAAATAATTATTTCATCGAAAAACGTAATAAATTAATTTTTAAGCTAAATAAATTTCTGCGTCCACGGTCCATCCACTTGCATGCATTATATGACAAAGAGGAGCGGAGATATAATACACTTTTACCATATTTTAATGCTTTTTATTTAATAATCAAAATTTTAACTGATACTGTGCAGCCTTGTATCAGTAGTTGTCTCCCACGCACTGATAAATAAATAAAAAATAAACATCAGGTCCTTACACTTTTCCTTTATTGCGTTTAGACCCTGCGTTCTTTTTATAAATGCCCCAATAACCCTACTTAGACAACCTTCTTTCTTCCTTGTCCGAAACTGACCGTTGAGCCTGCCCATGTTCTTTCTATTTTTATTTTTTCTTTTTTCTCTTTGTTAACCTTATTTTTCCGGCATCGCGTTTCTTCAATTATGAAAAGGGATTCCACCGTGGAGTGAGGAGCCTCCCTATTTTTGTACAGATCTTCAGGTAAACCATGTTTCGATTGTTTATCTTTCATTGATTTTTTCTTTTTGTGATTTTTGGGCAGAGATTTGAATTTTCTCTCCCTCGTGCGAAGATTATTTGTAGATCTGTTTGTTTTTCATCCGTTTTTCATAGATCTGCGTTGTTCTAACAAAGATATCGCCTTTGATGATTTCAGGTAATTTAATTCTAACTCTAACAACAACACCCTAGGAAAAAACTTTCGAAAAAAAAAAAAAGATAAGAGGGGAGAAAGATGATGAATCACTGTATAATTCCGAAGAACAATTTTGCTGCTTGTGAAGACATATGGAGCATATCCGTCGAGAAAAAAGACGCCGTAGTTTGCCCTAAGCCACGGAGGCTCGGTCTTCTCCATACCTCCGTGGAACCTTCTTACATGAGACCCTTAAGATGGCATGTTAGGTAATATTTTTAATTCAATTTTTCCTCAATTATTAGCCCATAATCACTTGGGTTTTTTCTCTAACAAGATCTTTCTGCTTCAATTCAACAGCCATCAGCAAGAGGATTGCGATGCGAAAGCCAGCAACGAGCTCTTGGACATCATCCTCTCGAAGGTAACAACTTTACATCAATTTTATTACAACGATTCGAAGACATCATAGTATACGTTTAGATCCTAACAAGATCTGGTACTACAGGGAGGTAACGGGTCGGGTCAACAACCCATTGCTGCACAGCTGTCCTCGTCTCCTCCCCCATTTTTTAACGGGTCCCCACCGACCCGAGCATCTAACCCGCTAATTCAAGACTCCCGTTTCCAAGATCAAGAGAAGCTAATCCTGCAGAATGCTTCCCCGCGGGCCAAAGGCGGCTGCGTTAGGGCGATGGGCTTCGGGAACAGCCCCGCTGTAAGAGTCGAGGGCTTCGACTGCAGGGGCCGGCGTAGTTGTAGCGTCCCTACGGTGGCTTAGAGGAAGTATATAACTGATGATGATGATGAGTATATCGGTCCCGAGATTTTTGAGCTTTGAGCAAGTTAGTTTTTTTTTTGTGTGTGTGTATATATGTTATGATGCTTATGATGCCAATTTTTATTACAATGTGTCTGTAATTAGTGTGTGTTGTAAGTATGAGGTTGTAATATGGACCAAGAAAGTAAGTTGTTTGGTCATTTAAGGGTCGAAACGAAAGCCCCTCCCTTTTGTAATTGTGTAATTATGGAGGTGAGAGAAGTGAGGGGCTTTTTTTTTACCTTTTGGGTCATTTTGATGTGTCTGTGTTTCGAGGCGGCTTTTTTCTTGTCTTAGCTGTTGAAGTGAATGATTGATGAATCCCTTGTAGTAAAATCCCAACTATTTTAATAGAGCATTTGCTATTTATAAGTTGTGTTTTGGTCTCTTCACTTTCTAGTATAGTTGTAATTCTCTGTTGGGAGTGACAATGGGCGGGTTTTGAATCTCGATCCAAAATAATAACTCTGTTAACTCACTGCTTATGATGAATTGATTCGAGGACGAGAATTTAACATTTCACAAGTTTTTTGTTGCAAGAAAATAAGTTAACATCGTCAAGCCCTCAATAAGCATGACGTATTCACGATTAAGAGTTTATTGCAATCTATAATAAGGAAACATTAATCATACAAATAACAATAAAATACATTTATTTACTTGGCATAACTAGAGAACGAACAATCACCGTTTGATTTAAACAGAGTTAGGGACGGAGATGGGTTGGGAATGTGAATATCATCCTTATATCGTCGCCGACTTTCACGGCATTTATGTTCTTATCGGAGATTCCGCATCACAATAACAATTTGGTCCCCATGTAAGTTTGGTCCCTAGTGATGTCCTAAGTTAGCTTATATTTTTTGACAATTTACCAAAACACCCAAAATGTCTAATGTTTTGGTAAGCTAATTGTGTGCTTTTAAATATATATTTTTCATTTTCATTAGTTTATTGAATCGTATTTTGAAGTAAGAAACTGGTCACGTACTTTTACTTTTTGAACCTAAGATATACTAAATGTCATGAGTAAACAAATAGGTGGGCTCTATAAGAAATTAGGAAGAAGAAAAAAGGAAGAATAAAAACATAACTTGAACTCTCCAATATTTTAATGAGAGGAAATAAAAGACACATAATAAAGAATCTGATATTTCCTCAACTTATCATCACACAAATTGATTCTTTTACCAAACAATATAAATCTTTCTCATTATAGGTTTAATGAGATCATCGATGGTGTTGTGTATCATGGAGATTCCTTTGCTTATTATCCACGCGAAGTGAACGAGATGGTGGGCTCGGTGGGTCTTTTAAAAAAATGGTCATTGACTGGGTCAATTTTAAAAAAATGGCCTCGTTGACGATTTTTTTTTTGTCAATAGCCCTCACTTTGTTTAAACGTTTAACCATATTAACTAATTCTCATACTTAACTCATTAAAACTAAAAAAAAAAAAAAAAAAAACGAAAATATGGTCGCCGTACAGATGCATTAACTGACTGAACATGAGTCCATCTCCCTCTTTAACCATAACCATACAATCGATATGAATGCATTATCTTCTCCATTTTAAAGAACAAAGGGTAATCACACACACCTCTCTCACAAACCTAAAGCGACGCGAGCTGTTCTCTTCGTTTAGTGCCGGAAAACAACTTCTAAACCAAGAAAACAGCAAGCATTTCAGCATATTTACCAGTAAGCATTCGTTACATGAAAACTGCAATTTTAACGTCGAAAATGGTGAATTTCCAGTCCATTACCACCTAAAATGTATGGGTTATTTAGTAGATCATGTGTACTAGCCAGAGTAGCGATATTTCAGTGGTTATTACGAGAATTCGGACCTGAAAATACATATTTTGAGGTCCAGTTTTTGTGCATGGGACCCCTGCGTGCGGGTACCATGCGCAATACGCGCGGGTACCCTGCGCATGGACCCATGCGTTTATGCGCGGGTCCCCTGCCGTTGTGTGCGGGTACCGTGATCCCATGTTCGGGTCCCATGCGCTGAAGATCATACATAAGCACGATATATGACGACAATCGTTTTCTAAACAATAACATTGCAAAATATTGCAGGTGCTCAATATGACAATTACCAACATTGTATTTCAATTCGATGGTCGGTGGTTAATCGGCGAGGACAATACCTCGACTTGGTCCCCTACGTCAAATTGTAGCTGACATTCAATTTTGGTGGATGAGGACGCATGCACGTTACAAGATGTAAAGGAGCAAATTGTAGCGGTGTTGGCGTTTCGCAACGACAATGCGAGGCCAACACTAAGCTATATGCCAAATGTACCCTACAGTTATCCCAGGCCCATATACATCGATAACGATTATTCTCTACGTGCGTACTTGGGTTTTGGTGGCCATCAATCGAGACCCGTGATTCATGTCGAGGTGGTGGAATGTGCGCATGTGGCTCCGTTGGACGCATTTGCTGGTTTATCTAGTAATAATACCGAGCTCATAGCCGATTGCGACGAAAATGCGCAAATCGAACCGTTTGAGGGGTACGGTTGCAGCCCTTCTAACCAAAATGAAGATGAGGGTCTTGAAGATATCGCTGGACCGTCTGGGGGTAGGGATTACTCGGGTTGGCATTCGAACGAAAATGAAGATGGGCCAATTGAAAACACTGACGAGTCGGAGGAGGAATTTGTAGCACATGGTCACAATAACGATAAAGATGACGATGTAGATCGTAACCCGGTAGAAGATGCTGTTGATGGTACTTTTGCATTTTCGGACGGTTCAAGCCTACACGTTGGGCAGCAGTTTCGTGACAAGGCGGAAGTTATCGAGGAAATATCTAAAATCGCCTTGGTTGCATCGTTCGAGTGCAAATTAGTAAAGTCGAACAAGACTTTGTATGTAGTAAGATGTGCGATGGAGCAATGTTCGTGGCGCTTTCGAGCTGCAAAAGATAGGGATTCCCCTTTTTTCTCCATACGGACATATTGCGGCACACACACATGCGGCGTGTCTCATCGACGTCGAAGTCATCGTCAAGGAACTTCATCGGTTGTGTCTAGGATGCTTCTTGACAATTTTAGCGGGCCTAAAGACATTCCTGCGCCAAAGGCTATCATGTCTATGATGCAAAGTAGGGGGTGAATGTTTCTTATTACAAGGCTTGGAAGGGGAAGAATATCGCTACGGAGGAGTTGGTCGGTAACGGGGACGATTGTTACGCGTTGATCCCGGCGTACTTGGAGGCTGTGAAGCAAATGAACGCCGGAAGTGTCACGGGTGGGAGATGGACGAGGAAAACAGATTTAAATATCTGTTTTTTGGCATACGGTGCATGCATAGCGGGATTTGCTTTCATGCGTAAGGTAATTTCTATAGACGCCACCTTTTTAAAGGGAAAGTATAAAGGGGTGATGCTTGTTGCTACGGCGCAAGACGGCGATTACCACCAATATCCTATCGCATGGGGTATTGCGAGCACCGAATCTACCGAATCTTGGTCATGGTTCTTAACGAGATTAAAACGGATCGTGGCCGATTCAAATGACCTCGTCATAATTTCTGACAGACATGACGGGATAAAACAGCCGTCCCGGCAGTTTTTCCAAATGCGTTTCACGGGTTCTGTGCGTGGCATATTCAACAAAATATAAAGACCCGTATGAAGGAGAAAGGTGCGTGTGCGTTATTCCTTAATATTGCATACGCCTACAAGACGAGCGATTGCGATCGATTGTTGAAAACCCTAAAGGAACGGTACGAAAACGTGCATACGTATCTTGAGGAGGGTACGAAGGCAAAATGGACAAGATCGTATTGTCCGAGAACGAGGTACAACATCATGACCACAAATGGCTCGGAATCGATAAATGCCGCTCTACGTGCGGATAGAGAGCTTCCACTCATAGGATTGTTGGATTCGATACAACGTTTGACGACTAGTTGGTTTAGTAAGCATCGAAGAACTTGCGAAGCTTCGATGACAGCCAATGTCACGTCATTTACGCCGAAGGTCGAGTCAATCCTACGGTCTCACTACATAAATTCTCAAAATCTACACGTCTCGGAAATTGGCATTCAACGGTATAATGTATACGGGCATGGAGTCAACGAGGTGGTCGATATCGAGACGAAGTCATGTAGTTGTAAGATGTTTGATATCGATCGTATCCCATGTGCGCACGCCATTGCGGCTTGTGGACACGCTAATGTAGGGGTATATTCGCTAGTCCATGCATATTACAGCTTCGAGACATGGAAATTAGCATACGAGGGTACCATATGGCCTGTAACCGAGCGCGTTGAAGGAATTGTGAATATGTTACCACCACTCGTTGACCCAAAACGCGGAAGAGCACAAAAAAATAGAATGTCATCCGTCGGAGAATTCAGTAGGAGGGGGTAAATCCTATGAGTTTGATTTGTACATGTGGTTATGTATAATTGATATGAATATTAGGTATGTTGTAATGTTTGGTAAGTATAATGTAATGTTTTAGACATGGTGTAATTGATATGTATATTCGGTATGTTGTCAAATGTGTGCGGGTACCGTGCGCCATGTGTGCGGGTACCGTGCGGTAGTGTGCGGGTACCGTGCGCTTGTGTGCAGGTACAGTACAGTTGTCAAATGCTTTCAATATTAAATATGTTACATCAATCAAGTCAGCGCTTTAGGTAGGTCTTGTCTTGTCTGTACGTTAAATCATAAAATAATTTTATCAGGATCCAGGTAATCATTAATCAATTATTCTGATAATCATAAAATAAAAATTTATTTTTTTTCAATATTAAATATGTTATATCAATCAAGTCAGCGCTTTACGTCTTGTCTGTACGTTAAATCATAAAATAATTTTATCATGATCGAGAAAATCATTAACCAATTATTCTGATAATTATAAATTACCAATTTATCTTTTCAAAATAACGGCGACATGTGTGCGGGTACCGTGCGCTTGTGTGCTGGTACCGTGCGCCCGTGCGTGCGGGTACCGTGCGCTTCTGTGCGGGTATCGTGCCTTGTGTGTGGATACCGTGCCTATACAACTCGAAATCCAACTTCCCGAATATACAACTCGAAATTCCATTATGACATAAAATTTATTCAGATTTACAAAATTTCCGAATACAAAATTATTGAAATACATAGAAATTATTAATACCAAGCAGCCCAATCGTTCATGCGAATGGAAATACATAGAAATTTACGAAATTGGGTCACTTGCCGCCCGGTAAGCTCCGCGACATTATCGCCCCAGAATAGCATAGAAAATGCGGCCCGCAACACGTGAACCCCACAATCGCCGCTGAAAACAATCAAATATTTAATAATGAGATATGATGTACTAAAATCAACTTAATATCGAAATATGATACACTTACGAATTTTCTTGCTTCTTGAAGTTGGGGATCCGCTAGACCTTCCACTTCCTAAACGCGTTTGCAATCAGACCAAGCTTTTTGAGCACGATCGGGACAGCTACTTGGAGACCGGCGAGGGCTGCGTGCATGTTGCGCATGTCGACATCGCAAGACGGATCCGAGTCGAATACTCGTATCGTCTTGTTCTTCCAGTCGAGGACAGCAAGAACCCAATGGGCGATGGTCTGCATCGGCACCACGATACAGTCCGATGTTTGCCATGACACGAACGGCCAGTCCTGATCCCGACCCTCTGCGTAGTTGACCAAAAAGGCCAGCATGCCCTTGACAAATTTCCCGTCCTCTATGCAGTCCCGATCGATGCTCTCCTACATCGCAAAACTCATGAAGGAGATGGCACGAGAGCAGAAGGTATGAATCCTCTGCATCTCGAGGAACCCTCTAATGCTTTCGTCAATGTGCTATAAAATAAAAGGAAACAAGTTAATTAATAAAACGTATTAATGCATTTAGACGTATTGAAGTTATCAATCCTTCTTACCGCGTCGTCGAGCCAAAACAAAGGCGTGTACAGCTGCTGAAACCACGACTTGCTTCGGTACGATTTGGACAAGCAAAGGAGCCGCTCGCGATCTTCCATCGTATCGATTCTCTGTTTTTTTACGTGCCCATAACTTCAGCTTTCTCTTCATGTGCCATTCCAGAATTGGGTTTATGCTGTTCCGCACACGGTTCTGGTTCGGGTCGGTGAATGGGGTCACCTGATACTTGGAAGGCCTGGTTTCCCGAGGCGGCGTCGACTCCATCGCGGCCTCGGGTTCCTCCGCGGCCTCAGCTTCCTCCGGGACCTCGGCCTCTCGGGCTGCCTCGGGTTCTGAAGGATAGAACGCCTGGTTGGAGCCACCGGCCTCATAATCTAACAAGATAAAACTCCAACGTCAGAAAACTATCGATATTGCAGCAAATTATTTATAGGGGCGTACCGTGCGACGTGTGCGTCGGAAAGTCTCGGTTGGGCCTGTACCACCCCTGCTGCAAGTTGTGATGCAATTCAGTCATCGACTGCTGCAACCCGAATATACTCGCGCCCCACTCTTGAGCCGTGGACCATCGTTCGTCATACGAGTCCCGTAACTGCGAGATACTCGTAGAAACGTCGTCGAACCGATGATTCACCGTCTCGAAATTTTGGTCCACGCGTCTTGTAAACTCATCGAATTGCTCCCAGCTAGGGCCCGAGTACTGCTGTGGAGGAGGGGACGGGTACCGTGGGTGTGAAGGGCCCAAGTATTGATGTGGATGAGGGCTCGGGTACCGTGGAGGTGAGAGGGGATGAAATTGGTCCGCATCTTCCTCGTAGAATGACCGCTGCGATAGTTGTGGCATGGTTGGCGAAGGATGCGTTGGTGCGACGTCCTCCGCGGCCGGCAAATGCTGTACGCACTTAAGCTCGACACCATCCTCGAGGAGCCTCGTTATATGGTCGAGGACTTCATGCCGCTCCTCCACTTCGAACCGACTATATCGGAAATACGGCTCGTTCATCTCCGATACTGTTGGGCTCAGCATCCCCGATACGGGTGACCCCTTTACGGCGTTGAGGATCGTCTCCATCTTCGGAGAACCCTTCGTCGACCAATCATTGGTGACGTACCGGCATATCCGCGGGGTCACCACATCCGCCTCGTTTCTACGATAGGCGAACGCGTACCGAATGTCTGGTATGCACTCGTACGCCAAAACCTAGAATGCAAAGAAACCAAATTAGCAAATATATAATCACAATTAAATATATATTTATAAGGATTTTAAATAATGAACGACCTGAAGCGGATGAACGAAGCCACTAATCAGTAGCCCGCAGTGTTCGCTGCCCCCGTTGCGGGCTCGTTCCCGCACAAAATCCCTCTTCTCCCTGAGGTTTATCTTCAGCGAGCGTATCACCTCTTTGAACGCTACGCTGCCCCAAGGATAGTTGGCGAAGGCGACTTCGTCTTCGACCAATGAAAGCAGCCACGACCGAAGAACCGTGTCCTTCTTCGACGTTTCCGTCACCGTTATTGAAGTTGACGTTTCCGTCATCGTTGTCTCCCAACTCTCGTAGCCGATCCTCAACGTACGACATACGGATGGTGGATCTTCCCGGGAAGTTTCTCTGGGCGAAATCACCATTGGGGTTTACTTCCGGGATATCGTCGGAGAACCTTAGCCGGTAATTAAGCAATACTCCGCTTTAGAAAATCGGAGAGGTCGGTTGTTTATGACCATCCACAACTCCTCGCGCTCGTGAAGAGTAGTCTGGCTCCTCGTCAAAAACGTAATGAGCTGGGCGGATAAATTGAAACCGGCGGCAGCCTCGACGAGTCTACCAAATGGACTCCCCGCCCTGTAACTCTCCTACTCATTTTCATTTAGATTGTTCCTGATCTTCGCGCTTGCCTCCGTGTACATCCCGGTCATTGTCAATCGGAACTCGAAGTCGTCGGCTCGGGATGACAATTGCTTCTTCAGCACAACCTGGGAATCATAAGAGTAAATAACCAGTTAGTACTCGCATGGTACCCGCACAGGAAAGCTAGGTACCCGCGCACAAGAGCATGGTATCCGTGCATGCGCGCAGGATACCCGCAGGCACGGTATCCACGCTCACTATCGCATGATACCCGCGCGCAAACGCATGGTACCCGCACGCAATCGCATGGTACCCGCACACAATCGCAAGGGGCCGCCCGTATGGGTACCGTGCGTATGGGTACCGTGCGACTGTGCTCGGGTCCCAAGCCTGCAATCACGGGTCCCCTGATTTGCGCGACTATTTGGGTCCCAATTGGTTCGACGTACGGTTCCCTTGCGAACAAGTGTCCAAATTGCACAATTGGGAACCATGTGCCGGACCCAACCAATTCGACGCACGAGACCTGCTCCTGAGGAAGACGAAATCACAGTGAAATTACCGGCACTCTTTCGGGACGCGCGTTCATTGTCATTGTAGTCGGTTTGGAGAATTTTCTGCTTCGGGTAAAGGTTGTTTCGTAGATCTGGAAATTTACTGCTTCGTTTCCGTTATGTGTCTTTCTTCACTTTTAACTGTCAATTATTGTACTCGGTTATGAAGAAGAAGAAGACCCGTGACGCTACAGTGGGTGGAATCGATTAAACCTAATAAATTTTACTTTGGGTAGTTGAATGAGTTAAATAAGGGTAAAGACGTCTTTTTCCCTGAGTTAGTAAGGGTAGAATAGACTTCAAACATTAAGGTGGCCATTTACTTAAATAATCGGGGCTCGGTCGGCACTAAGTTATATACGTCATTCAGTAGAAAAAATAAATATATATTTCCTTTAAATAATTTTTGGCTATATATTCTACAAATTCTTAGTATAGTTACCGATGAGTGCAAAGTTACATCGGTGATGATGATGATATGATCCTTGAACATAAATGAGGATCGCACTATATCTCTAGTGAAAGTGATGTGTCAACTTCTCACGGACCAAGGTAGTGCTTTTCGGAATTTGTGGACCTTTTCTTACGAATTATTAATTTTTTCCAATATTTCCATTGTTTTATTATATAATAGAATTAGAGGGACACGTTACACATATTTGATATAAAAATGATTCTTTTGCACCCAATAGAGAGGAGGTAGTAACCATGCAAAGTGCAAACTTCTTTTGGAATAGATTTAACGATTTGTCTTTCCTATCAACGTGAAAAGCGATATAAATATGGTTTTTGATGTGGCAACACTGGGGTAGCTTCTTACATTGATAGTTGATAGAATAGAATTGAGATAAAGATTATAATTTTCGAATATTATTCCTATTTTAAGAAGAAGATGGAGAATTTGAGATCAAATGTATTTTCTTTGCTCTTTTCATTTTTTTTTGAAGATAATAAGTTGAAAATCACATATTGGTCCTATGTGTGGTCAATTTGGCGGTCTAGGCAGCATTTGGCAATCAACTGATGGATAAACAAATAAAAAATAAATTAAACAAGATAAATGTGGTGTACATGTATGATATCAAACGATTGAACATGAGATGTGATGTAAAATAATTACCGAACATGTGCCGGCCATATATTTGTAACTTCATTTTGCTATCGGGGAAATTATAAAATTAAGTCACTGAGTATATAAGTTTTTGTTTTTTGATCACTATGTTTGATAATTACAAAAGTAGGTCACTAACTTTGTATGTCAAAACAATTTTGGGTCATATTTTCAATTTTAGGTCACTAAGTTTATATTTTTCAATTTTGGGTCACTAAGTAGATACATTTTTCAATTTCGAATCACTCATTTGGTAACTAACTTTGTACATAGTGACCCAAAAATGAAACATGTATACTTAGTGACCCAAAATCGAAAAAATATATACTTAGTGACCTAAAATTGAAAACATGATGACCCAAAATTGTTTTGACATACAAAGTTAGTGACCTACTTATGCAATTATCAAACATAGTGACCCAAAAAGAAAAACTTGAATACTTAGTGACCTAATTTTATAATTTTGCCTATTTGTAACTTAAGCCAGTACTATGTAATAAATAGAAAATACTACATGAAGGGGAGCACATTTCCAACGAGATGGGCTTTGATTATCAATATAGCCCCAAAAAAATAGTTGGAACTATAGGCCCATAGATAATCAAGTATGATATTTAATTATTTTAATACACACACATATATACATAGAAATTAGAATAGAGGCTAGAGCTAGGAAAATTGAACGTGGGCACCAAGAATATGACAATAAAGAAATGGGATGATGAGCACAAGTAGGTAACTCCAAATAGGGTAAACAAAACGACGTCGTTGGGATTTAATGCCCTTCAACAAAAATGGCAAAATCAATAGTAAAAGACACCAAGAGAGAAACAAATCCAAAGTACAAACTCTAAAACCCTTATTGTGTCTAGAGAAAGATCATATCGTTTTCGAGAATCCCTTCTCAGTTTCGTATCAGAACAATCTTAATTCGCACGTCTTATTTATCGATGCATAAGAAAATAAAATATTATAAGACCAGAAACGAAAACAAACTATTGTAAACCCTCCTTGGTTTTGGGTGAATGGACTCACATTAGATCGTATTTATGAGAAATACATGTCGGAAAAAACATATATGTTTGTCATTCTATGTTTTTCTAAAAAAAAAAAAAGAGAACCAATAAAATAATCCAACTACTAACATCTAAATGGAAATAAATGATTTGTCGAGGCTTTATTATCATTACCAGAAATATCGCTGGTCGTAATAAATTTTCTCAACGTCATGACTCTGACATTATGGCATGGACAAAACATTCTATCTATTCTGCAAAAATGAAACTTCAAGCAATTATATTTCTTGAATTTATTACTAACCATATTTTCTTATGTTTCCTTTATGTTTATATATATGTAATACAAACGTTTTATATATAGTTATATTTATTTATCTACCTGTCGACAGAAATAATATCAGACAATTGGTTTTTCCTAGGCAGCTCACAAGTTCACTATTACATTACTGCTGCCGCACGAGCTGGTACGTGCAAAAGTAAATTTGAATTTATTTATAGTACATACGTGAGTAAATTATTATATCACATGTATTTTGCTCTTAAGCCGTTAAACAACAAATATTTTGCATAACACCGTAGCGCGATTCCCGCTTTCAGTCAAATTACCATAATTCACATCTCATAATTTTCTTTTCCTTAAGTTAATATATCATATATGACGTTAAAACGAATTACCGAGAAGAAAGACTATGAATATATATGGGGCACATATTCCACATCGGTCATGGATATTTCTAATTAGCTGTCTGAGTATGAGAAAACTGTTTTATTTAGTTATTTTTTTCTGAACCCCTCTCTCTCTCTCTCTCTCTCTCTAGAGCACAAAACCCTATAGAAACCGCACTCTCTTGAATAGTCATCATTGCAAACTACGCAAAGCCTTCAAACTAAAACCCTTTGTGTGGTTTCTATAAATCTTTTAACAAGCAATGCCATTAATAATAAAAGCACCGTTTTGCGCCAAGAAAAGACCCTTCTACCCTTCTGCACTTGTGTTGCTGCTGATCGTCTCTACGATATTTCACACCTGCTGCATCTCAAGCCACGGCGGCAAGGCAGTGGCGATTAGGTTATTTCCAGGGGCAAAAGTGGGCCCAACACCGCCATCAGCACCATTAACGGAGAAGCAAACAACAGAAATATTCAGAGAGTATTTCAGGAGCAGATTACCGTCTCCGGCGGCGGCAGTGAGAGGCGACGACGATGATGACGTCGATACGTTTCTTGATGATATGAGGAGGATACCAAGCTGCCCAGATCGTCTACATAATTAAATTAGTTTATTTATTTATTCTTTTTTTTTTCTTTTTTGGCTTTCAATTTTCATGCTTTGGAGTTTGGATTATATATATATGGCCGACCGAAATTAATACATAACGTCTTGTGTCTTTCGTGGGTATTACGGTAATTCAAGATGTTCTTAATTGCTGTAAATAGGAGATTGCAAGTCCTTGACTATATATATAGTGCTTAAAAATCTTCATTTCACTCTATTTATTTCCCGGTTTGGTAGATCTTCTATATATCATGGTCAATGCATAATTTTTTTTTTATTTTTAGTCTTTTGTTGAATAATTTTCTTGTAGGGTTTTTTTAAGGTTGTGTTTGGTTCGTGGAAATTAGTAGGGAAATGAAAATGAAATGAAAAAAGAAAATTAATTTTTATGTTTAATTGGTTGAAGAAACATACGAAGAAAAGAAAAGAAAAGAAAAATTTAGTTAAATTTATACTTAAAATTAAGGAAAACTCATTTATCTAGGAAATGGTAAGGAAAATGAAAGAAAAACTTATGAAAATCATTTTCTCTTACGTTTTCTTTTCCACACTAATTTCTTCGTACCAAACACGGCCTAAAGGAGTGGAGCTCGAACTCGTTCATTTTCTTGGCTCGAGCCAAATTATGTGTTTCGAATTCGAGCTCGAAGATAAATAATCTAACCATGAATTTAGCACGTGAGCTCGTTACTCTATGGCCATTTATGTTTTTCGAGTTCGAGCATGAAAATAAATAATTAAACTCTAGTTTTACTCGTGAGCTCACGACCGAAGTTGGTTCATGGGTTTAGACCTTTTAAAAGTTAGTTTAGACCATATGAAGTGTTTGGTTAATAGGTTTATATAAAGTATGAGTTTACATATATCAACTTTAAACCATTGTCCAAGGGTTTAAATAAACACTCATTTCAGATGTGTTTATTTAAACACATTAACCAAACACACATTTTATTTTATACTCACTAATTAGTTTTATATAAACCTTACTAATTTAAACCCTCCTAAATATAAACCGACCAACAGGCCTAAATCTATTCTACACAATGACAAGTTAATACAATAAAATAGAAAATCATAAAACAATGATGCTGATATATTTCATGAAAGAAGAAATTATCTCATGATACTGTTTAGAAGTCTAAAGACTGTGTCATAACGTTGATCGGGTCCTCTGAGCGGTTTCTGTCTGTTTCTAACAGGCAGCATTATTATTGATTGAAAAAATTAATACATTTCAAATTTGAGGTCTCAAAAGATTCACCTATCTTAATACGAACGAATCAAGAAAGAAATAATTTTGGCCTTTATGAAGCTTTCAGACACGGCTTGCAATGCAATTTCTGGAACCATGGTGCGTGTAATAAGAATCGCAACTGTTTTCAATGTATGAAATCCTTGTAGTGTTACATCATTTTGCCGCAAAGTGTAAGCTGGGATTTCTGCAATTCAATAAAATCTTTGTCTCGTAAAGCAGATGAGATTTGCACACCTTATAGTTCATAGAGCCACTGTCGCTGTCGTAGGCATCTTGTAACGTATAAGCAAACACACGATGAACTGATGGTTAAAGATTGATTTTTTTTTCCGTATTTTTTTTTTAAAAAAAAATTATTTCGTCCTTCTTAATACGACTTCTTTCTCGGAGTTATATTTAGTCTAGGAAATGGCGCAGAGGTAAGCCAACGAAACTTAGGGCTGGTGGTAAAGTTGAGGTTGTTAAGGTGTTTGGAGAGGAGGTGTCCAATTTTTCTGGTTACTAAATACTTTGAGTGAGCCTGTTACATATGAATATGTCCTATAATTGTTTCTCTGGTTAGCATAATTTGCATGCTAGTGCACCAGTTTCCAGATTTTCGTTGTCCAAATGCAAAGTAGGATTGGCAATGGGATTCCTCGCCCTCGGTAAGTAAACGGGGAAAAGTTTTGCTCCATCCCCAACCCCGCGGGGATTTCTCGGGGTTTTTTCCCCACGGAATCCCCGCCCTACGCAATTTTTAGTACACAATATCTTTATTTTTCCTATACAATAAATTTAAATAATAATAATACTAAAATTCTTTTGAGAAAATTGCCATAAAACATAAATATAACATTCATGACTGTAAGAAAATTGAAAGAAAAAAGGAGAAATAGTGAAGAAATAAAAGTGTTTAGAATATTAATATGAATAATTTAATAATTTAATATATTAGATCTCCACGGGGAACGAGCCGAGGATCCCCACGGGGCGGACAGTAGAATCTCCGTCCCATCCCCATCCCCACCCCACGGGGTATTCCCCTCCCCGTTGCCAAGCCTAATGCAAAGTTATTGGGTTATCCAAAACATGGATTGGAGATTCCTCGACTGAGGCAGGGATTCGCATTCTTCTCTTCTCGTGGGGCGGGAACGGAGGAAATGTATCTCTATTTATTATAAGTTCTAATATTTATTTATCAATTATCACTGCCATAACCTGAATATATTTCTATGAGTCCGTTTGGTTGGAGGGATGAGTTTAGATGGTATTAGTTTAAGTTGGGTTTATTTAATGGGGGGTATTAGTTTTTTTGGATGTTTGGTTGATGGGATTAAGTAATGATGTCCAATATGTTTGGTAGATGGATTTAGATGGTATTAGGTTTAAATAAACAAAATTACAATTTTACCCCTTCATTTAAAAAATACGATATTAAGAGAGAGAAGAAAAAAGAGAGAGGAGAGAGAGCGAGAGAGGGAAGACGAGAAGAGAGAGAGAGAGAGAGAGAGCGGGGGGAGAGGGAGAGAGAGAGAGGGGAGAGAGGGGGGGAGAGGGAGAGAGAGAGAGAGGGGAGAGAGGAGAGAGAGAGAAGGGAGAGGCACGGGGGAAGACGAGAGAGAGAGAGGGGGGGAGGGAGAAAATTTATAAAAAGAATAAAATAAACAAATAAAATTTAAAGTAAAAGGATAATTTTGTCCAAATGTGTGGGATTAGCTAAAGGGAGGGGTGAGAGTTGCTTTAAATAATACCTTATATGGGGTATTAAGAGGGTATTAATTAAACCTCTCCTTTAAATAAACCCTCTAACCAAACACCCCTTTAGCTAATACTAACCCTCCTAATCCCTCCTAATACCCCCAACCAAACACACCCTATATGTTTTATAGGAATTTGGTGGAATGGATTTTTTTAATTCTTTTAACATTTGAGAACCCAAACATAGTATGTACTTACACTACAAAAGACTTAGGGTGGGAATTATCGGGAAAAGGGATTCCTCCTTTGCTTACCGAGGATGGGGCCTCGCTCCACTCTATTGCCAAGACTACTTATATTTTGTGTTATGAAATTAATACTCAGTAAAATAATACGAAGATACATAATATAAGTCGGGCTTCCATGATTTTGAACTAAGGAGATTTTCTTTCCAATACTAAACCTGCTATGATACCCTACTAAATGGAGGTATCTGAAAAGCAAGTTGTATGAATGTAAGCGTCCTTTGAATTTATATATTGAACAATAGTTGAATTATATTTAGCGGACGAACAAATAATCACAATATATGGTATTTAAAAATGGTTATAGGCAATGCTGGAAGAACTTTAGTTGTTTTAAAAAATGGAAGATCGCAATTGTCAGGTCTCATAGTTGACTTTTTTGAATGCGAATACCATGACTTGGAAAAAAGACGCCGAAGCGTTGACATATATTTTTATTTTTTGATCGTCATGCCTACTAGAGTGACAAAGCTAATGAACTTTGTACACTTGTACTGTCAAATATTAATTGAAAATATATAACAATCCTTAAATAAATCATTGCGAAGCTCGAATCACTATCACATGTGTGACGTGTGGCAAGAAACAAAAATATTTTTTCGACTTCATCCAGTTAATGGTGAATGATTGACATGTCATTGAAGTTGAGGCTGTAAAAAAACACGTAATACATTGTAAGGCTGAAAACAAAATAAAATAAAATAAAAGGCGAGGGACTTTGCATTACAAAAGTGTCCAGAGAATGTTTTGTTTGTTAGTGTCTTGGAAAGGAATCTAATTGACTCTATTTCTGTCTCATTTGCACTGGTACGTAACTACAATCCAAAATCCGCTCATTAGTCATCGGATTTATTTATTCTAAGCTATTGACCTTCTCGATGTTAATTCATGTATTAATAGTATTTATTAGTATCTAATATCTAAACATACATTATTTTTTACGCCTGTGCTTGTATACAAATATGCATGCAAATTGCTAGCTCAGCTGTGGTACACCGATTGCTTTTCCTCCCCAACATGGTTAGGGTAATGTTTTTTAACATGAAGACATTATTTGATTAAAAGGAGACATTTTATGAAAGCAAATCAATAACGAATACAATTAAATCACAACCAAAATGAGAAAACAAACCAAGTTCGATTTATATAAGGGAATAATCGAAAAATAAAGGATATATCGTATCAATTCATATTGGGCTACGATTTGAAGAACGAATACATGTTGACCCATCGAAGTAAGGCCGATAAATTCGAAGCGCCAAGCCCACCAAACCGGCTATGTCGGAATAAAATTGTTCAATGTGATAAATTGAACAAATATAAGTTGTCCATTGATTTACTGAGAAAATTAGAGTAAGGGACTACTGTGAGTGACTAATCATTTTGATTTGCGTATGCTGTTCCATCACTGATGTGAGTATCTTTGGCCTTTACGTCATTAAATACTTATATTTTATATCAGACCAGCGCACCTACATTAATTAAATAGAACGGAATTTGCACCTATTCGATACTCTTTTATTAAGCGTGAGAGTAATTTAAAAATTACAATTTAGTGTATCATAATTAAACCATTAAATTTCTTCTAGAATTATTAAATGCAAAAATAAAATAATTAACCCACAATAAAAAATATGTTGGACTTGGTTTTTCATAATTTTTATTGTATTAAATTAACAACTAAAATTATTACAAAAAATAATCATCCACTATTTTTGAGGAATATATAAATTCAGATCAATTAAATTTTTTTTGCACACAACTAGAGTGTGCGCGTAGTACTAGTATATAATAATAAATAATAAGTAATAAGTAACAATAATTATTTTAAAAGTAATAATAATAATAATAATAATCATAACAATAATAAGAAGAAAAAGAAGAAGATGATGATGCTGCTGCTGGAGAATCCACTTGCGAAAACACCTTTGTAGCCCACAATTTTATCGAAGGAAATGAAATGAAAAAAAAATCTAACCGCCAAATCATTTATCCCATCGGACAGTAAGAAAAATTGATTTTCGTGGGAAAACAATCACGATTAGTTATATAAAAATTTATCTACACACATATATACTGTTTATTAAGAGTGATGGGTGGATATAAACTATATAAACCGCCAATTTTGTGTGTAAACTTTATTGCTATTAATTATTCTTTTTATAATTGTTTTCATATAAATAATAATTATTATTGCCGTACTCAATTTTGATTTATTATAATCACACTGTTCGACTTCTTTGAGCTTATGCGTTTCCAAGCTACCTAATAAATCTTCGTCCCAGTCAAACTCCACTGATAGTGGGCTGCTAATTTCTCAAGATTCTGATAAGGGAACGGAGCAGCTTAAAACACATAACCCTAGAGAGAGAGGCCTCTGCCTTTTCTCTACTCAACAGAGCTACCACCTCTTCTCCTCTCTCTTTCTCAGCCGAAACCCCACACATACCTCTTCTCTCCCTCCTATTAATGGCGGTTGGGAGAGCTCTCTCTCTTTTTTTTTTTTATAAATATATATATATATATAGAATTGCTACGTTGCATAATCACCGTGAGCAATCATCGTGAGCACTATACTAATTTTCTCGTTTATTTTGCTTTCCTTCCATTTCCGGTGCAGTCATCACCTTCGCCGTTCCTCTCGGAACCACAATCACCTTCACCGCCCCTCCCCGACACGTTAATACTCATAATGTTTTCTTATTTTCGATTTTCTCGTAGAGAGACGATACGATGAATTCATGAGAAATTAACGTGTTGGGGAGGGACGGTGGAGGTGATGGTGGTTTCTAGAGGGGCGGCAGAGGTGATGGCGGCGCCGAAAATGGGAGAAAAGCAAAATAAACGAAAAAATTGATATAGTGCTCATGGTGGTTATGCACCATAGCATCTCTCTCACATATATATATATATATATATATATATATATATATATATATAAATTCCACCTCCGCTGCCCGCAGCTTGCTTCTCCGACCGTCGTCTCCGTCACTTCACCTATCTTACCGCCGCCTCACCCTTGCCAGCCGTCGCCGCCAGCCCTACCCTTGAGTCTCCCGTTGGAAGCTCTTATCTCCCAGCCTTCGGGTCGGGAGTTTTGTTTCTCTTGTTGGAGCCCGTTCTCCCGTGGTGGAGCTTTCATCCGATGAATATGAGACCTTGAAGTAAAATATCGAAGAAAATGAAGAGTATTATGTAAATTTGGCTTAATAGTCATTTTCTTAATAGGTTCTTTAGTTTTCGATTTAAGACCATGTGTCTTATTTCAGTCGGTTTTTTCTTATTTTGTTGTTATTTTTTGCTTTTGTATGTCCTTGCTTGTTTGTGAGCCTTTGCTCCCTACCGGATTCTGATGTTGGAGAGACCCCGTCGGACTATTTGGTCCATGTATATTTGTGTTTGTTTAAAACTAATGTTTCGAAAAAAAAAACGGGGCAACTTAAAACAGCTCATGGCACAGGTAGGTATATCATGTATTATTATCTTAATAAAATTTCACGGCCAGCTTGAGATAACAGCTTCACATACCAATCTTGAATACACATACATTACTCTATCCCTAATAAAGTCGAACGTCACCCACTTCTGTTATGACTGACTCTAGAAGGCAATCCAAGATGAGTATTTTGCTCGAGAAATTTTTTTTTTCAACGATAACTTGCTATCTCATTTAAGAAAGATAAGTACATGGTTAAACAATCCGAATACTCTATCTAGTTTACAATGATCATACTAATAGAGACAAAGACTTTTATAATGAACAAACATAAATCAAAGTCAAAACATCTACTACAAAAAATCAACCTACAACTCCATGGCAAAGATGGCTAGCAAATCCATATCTGTAATAGACTATACATTTTTCCTATGAATGAAAAGTATGAACAAGGAGTAGTCTTTTCTTGTTCGAGATCATGTCTCTTAGGTTAGACCTACAAAAATCCTCTAATCAAACTCTCATGAATGAAGATGAAAAGCTTACAGGATAGGAGACGAACACTGAATAAAATGAGGAATAACATCCTATGGAGAGAAAGAAGACCCATAAAGGGTCAAAAACTCCCAAAGTTAGGAGACTACAAGACACGAAAAAAGTAAAAACAGGTAGCTAAAAATGAGTAAAATAAAAGAAAACCTCCCATAACTTTCATTAATGGAGGAACGGGGAGAGAGAAGATTTTGGGGACTTTAAAAAAATGGCCTTGACTGGGTCAATTTTAAAAAAATGGCCTCGTTGACGATTTTTTTTTGGTCAATAGCCCTCACTTTGTTTAAACGTTAACCATATTAACTAATTCTGATACTTAACTCATTAAAAAAAAAAGAAAAACGAAAAAATGGCCGCAATAACTGACTGAACAGAACATGGGTCCATCTCCATCTTTAACCATAACCTTACAATCGATATGAATGCATTATCTTCTCCATTTTAAAGAACAAAGGGTAACCACACACACCTCTCTCACAAACCTAAAGCGACGCGAGCTGTTCTCTTCGTTTAGTGCCGGAAAACAACTTCTCAAACCAAGAAAACAGCAAGCATTTCAGCATATTTACCAGTAAGCATTCGTTACATGAAAACTGCAATTTTAACGTCGAAAATGGTGAATTTCCTGTCCATTACCCCCTAAAATGTATGGGTTATTTATTAGATCACGTGTACTAGCAAGAGTAGCGATATTTCAGTGGTTATTACGAGAAATCGGACCTGAAAATACATATTCTGAGGTCTAGTTTTTGTGCATGGGACCCCTGCGTGCGGGTACCATGCGATATAGGTGCGGGTACCGTGAGATATTGGTGCGGGTACCATGCGCGCGGGTCCCCTGCGTTTATGCGCGGGTCCCCTGCGCTTATGCGCGGGTACCCTGCGTTGTGTGCGGGTACCGTGATCCCATGTTCGGGATCCATGCGCTGAAGATCATATATAAGCACGATATATGACGAGAATCGTTTTCTAAACAATAACATTGCATAATATTGCAGGTGCTCAAAATGACAATTACCAACATTGTATTTCAATTCGATGGTCGGTGGTTAATCGGCGAGGACAATACCTCGACTTGGTCTCCTGCGTCAAATTGTAGCTGGCATTCAATTTTGGTGGATGAGGACGCATGCACGTTACAAGACGTAAAGGAGCAAATTGTATCCGTGTTAGCGTTTCGCAACGATAATGCGAGGCTAACACTAAGCTATATGCCAAATGTACCCTATAGTTATCCGAGGCCCATATACATCGATAACGACTATGCTCTACGTGCGTACTTGGGTTTTGGTGGCCCTCAATCGAGACCCGTGATTCATGTCGAGGTGGTGGAAGGTGCGCTTGTGGCTCCGTCGGACGCATTTGCTGGTTCTTCTAGTAATAATACCGGGCTCATAGCCGATTGCGATGAAAATGCGCAAATCGAACCGTTTGAGGGGTACGGTTGCAGCCCTTCTAACCAAAATGAAGATGAGGGTCTTGAAGATATCGCTGGACCGTCTGGGGGTAGGGATTACTCGGGTTGGCATTCGAATGAAAATGAAGATGAGCCAATTGAAAACACTGGCGAGTCGGAAGAGGAATTTGTAGCCCGTGATCACAATGACGATGAAGATGACGATGTAGATCGAAACCCGGTAGAAGAGGCTGCCGATGGTACTTTTGCATTTCCGGACGGTTCAAGCCTACACGTTGGGCAGCAGTTTCGTGATAAGGCGGAAGTTATCGAGGAAATATCTAAAATCGCGTTGGCTGCGTCGTTCGAGTGCAAATTAGTCAAGTCGAACAAGACTTTGTATGTAGTAAGATGTGCGATGGAGCAATGTTCGTGGCGCTTTCGAGCTGCAAAAGATAGAGATTCCCCTTTTTTCTCGGTACGGACATATTGCGGCACACACACATGCGGCGTGTCTCATCGACGTCGAAGTCATCGTCAAGGAACTTCATCGGTTGTGTCTAGGATGCTTCTTGACAATTTTAGCGGGCCTAAAGACATTCCCGCGCCAAAGGCTATCATGTCTATGATGCAAAATAGGGGGGTGAATGTTTCTTATTACAAGGCTTGGAAGGGGAAGAATATCGCTACGGAGGAGTTGGTCGGTAACGGGGACGATTGTTACGCGTTGATCCCGGCGTACTTGGAGGCCGTGAAGCAAATGAACGCCGGAAGTGTCACGGATTGGGAGATGGACGAGGAAAACAGATTTAAATATCTGTTTTTGGCATACGGTGCATGCATAGCGGGATTTGCTTTCATGCGTAAGGTAATTTCTATCGACGCCACCTTTTTAAAGGGAAAATATAAAGGGGTGATGCTTGTTGCTACGGCGCAAGACGGCGATTACCACCAATATCCTATCGCATGGGGTATTGCGAGCACCGAATCTACCGAATCTTGGTCATGGTTCTTAACGAGATTGAAACGGATCGTGGCCGATTCAAATGACCTCGTCATAATTTCTGACAGACATGGCGGGATAAAGACAGCCGTCCCGGCAGTTTTCCCAAATGCGTTTCACGGGTTCTGTGCGTGGCATATTCAACAAAATATAAAGACCCGTATGAAGGAGAAAGGTGCGTGTGCGTTATTCCTTAATATTGCATACGCCTACAAGACGAGCGATTGCGATCGATTGTTGGAAACGCTAAAGGAACGGTACGAAAACGTGCATACGTATCTTGAGGAGGGTACGAAGGCAAAATGGACGAGATCGTATTGCCCGAGAACGAGGTACAACATCATGACCACAAACGGCTCGGAATCGATAAATGCCGCTCTACGTGCGGATAGAGAGCTTCCACTCATAGGATTGTTGGATTCGATACAACGTTTGACGACTAGTTGGTTTAGTAAGCATCGAAGAACTTGCGAAGCTTCGATGACAGCCAATGTCACGTCATTTACGCCGAAGGTCGAGTCAATCCTACGGTCTCACTACATAAATTCTCAAAATCTACACGTCTCGGAAATTGGCATTCAACGGTATAATGTATACGGGCATGGACTCAACGAGGTGGTCGATATCGAGACGAAGTCATGTAGTTGTAAGATGTTTGATATCGATCGTATCCCATGTGCGCACGCCATTGCGGCTTGTGGACACGCTAATGTAGGGGTATATTCGCTAGTCCATGCGTATTACAGCTTGGAGACATGGAAATCAGCGTACGAGGGTACCATATGGCCTGTAACCGAGCGCGTTGAAGGAATTGTCAATATGTTACCACCACTCGTTGACCCAAAACGCGGAAGAGCACAAAAAAATAGAATGCCATCCGTCGGAGAATTCGGTAGGAGGGGGTAAATCCTATGAGTTTGATTTGTACATGTGGTTATGTATAATTGATATGGATATTAGGTATGTTGTAATGTTTGGTATCGTATAATGTATGCGGATACCGTGCTTTTGTGTGCGGGTACCGTGCACTTGTGTGCGGGTACCCTGCGCTTGTGTGCGGGTAGCCTGAGCTTGTGCGCGGGTACCGGGCGCTTGTGTGCGGGTACCCTGAGCTTGTGCGCGGGTACCGTGCGCTAGTGTGCGGGTAGTGCTTGTGCGGGTACCGTGAGCTTGTGCGCGGGTACCGTGCGCTAGTGTGCTGGTAGCGTGAGCTTGTGTGCGGGTACCATGCCTTTGTGTGCGGGTACAGTACAGTTATCAAATGTTTTCAACATTGAATATGTTACATCAATCAAGTCAGCGCAGTAGGTAGGTCTTGTCTGTACGTTAAATCATATAATAATAATTTTATCAGGATCCAAGTAATCATTAATCAATTATTCTGATAATCATAAAATAATAATTTATTTTTTTATTATATTAAATGTGTTATATATCAATCACGTCAGTGTTTTACGTCTTGTCTGTACGTTAAATCATAAAATAATTTTATCATGATCGAGATAATCATTAACCAATTATTCTGATAATCATAAATTACCAAATTATGTTTTCAAAATAACGGCGCCATGTGTGCAGGGACACTGCGCTTGTGTGCGAGTACCCTGCGCTAGTGTGCGGGTACCGTGCGCCATGGGGTTTGATAAAAGGGATCGAAACATATTTTATTTAAGCTGGAGGGATTGTATGGAAAAAGTCAAAAATATCCTCGAGTAAAAAGTTATTAATATTAGTTTAGTCACTTAAATAAATTCGTCGTTTCAGTTAAGTCTTATTCGAATCGAATAAGCTTTATTCGGGTTCAAATAAGATATATTCGATTTCGAATAACCCTTATTCGAGTTCGAATAATCTGAGTTATTTGAACCCGAATAAGATTTATTCGAGTTCGAATACGGTTATTCGAGTTCGAATACGCTTATTCGAGTTCGAATACGCTTATTCGAACTCGAATAACCCTTATTCGGATCCGAATAACCTTATTTGAACCCGAATATGGCTTATTTGAACCCGAATAAGGCTTAATTGAATGGTGAAATCTTTAAAAACTAATATTTGAATTCGCTCTTCGTATTTTGCTCTCACTTCTCTCTAAACTCTTATCAAGAAAATGACTAATTAAAGTTACGCTTATTTGAATGTCTTAGTTGAATTCATATAAGCTTATTTGTATTCGAATATTACAAATTTCAAGAATTAATTAGTTATGGTAAAAATAATCAATTTTAACTCAAGATAAAGATTAAACTCGATTCAAGATGAACATTATACGAAGAAGCTTATGAAAGTTTTGTGTATCACAATATAATTAATAAACATTATTCAATAAGTTCATCGAAGTTTGTATATCACATTGACACAACTCATTTTAGTTGTCATCATGTAGAGCACATGTTTAGAACTCATTTTAGTTGCCATCATGTGCGCGAGTGTGCGAGTACCGTGCGATTGTGTGCGGGTGCCGTGAGCTTGTGTGCGGGTACCGTGCGCGAGTGTGCGGGTACCGTGAGCTTGTGTGCGGGTACCGTGAGCGAGTGTGCGGGTACCGTGCGCTTGTGTGCGGGTACCGTGCGCGAGTGTGCGGGTACCGTGTCTATACAACTCGAAATCCAACTTATAAGATAATACAACTTCCCGAATATACAACTCGAAATTCCATTATGACATAAAATTTATCCAGATTTACAAAATTCCCAAATACAAAATTATTGAAATACATATAAATTATTGATACCAAGCACCCCAATCTTTCATGCGAATCGAAATACATAAAAATTCACGAAATTGGGTCACTTGCCGCCCCGTAAGCTCCGCGACGTTATCGCCCCGGAATAACATAGAAAATGCGGCCCGCAACACGTGAACCCCACAATCGCCTCTGAAAACAACCAAATATTTAATAATGAGATATGAAGTACTAAAATCAACTTAATATCGAAATATGATACACTTACGAATTTTCTTGCTTCTTGAAGTTGGGGATCCGCTCGACCTTCCACTTCCTAAAGGCTGCTGTAATCAGACCGAGCTTTTTGAGCACGATCGGGACAGCTACTTGGAGACCGGCGAGGGCTGCGTGCATGTTGCGCATGTCGACATCGCAAGACGGATCCGAGTCGAATACTCGTATCGTCTTGTTCTTCCAGTCGAGGACTGCAAGAACCCAATGGGCGATGGTCTGCACCGGCACCACGATGTAGTCCGATGTTTGCCATGACACGCACGGCCAGTCCTGATCCCGTCCCTCTGCGTAGTGGACCAAAAAGGCCAGCATGCCCTTGACAAATTTGTCGTCCTCTATGCAGTCCCGATCGATGCTCTCCTTCATCGAAACACTCATGAAGGAGATGGCACGAGAGCAGAAGGTATGAACCCTCTGCATCTCGAGGAACCCTCTGATGCTTTCATCAATATGCTATAAAATAAAAGGCAACAAGTTAATTAATAAAACGTATTAATGCATTTAGAAGTATTGAATTTATCAATTGTTCTTACCGCGTCGTCGAGCCAAAACGAAGGCGTGTAGAGCTGCTGAAACAACGTCTTGGTTCGGTACGATAGGGACAAGCAAAGGAGCCGTTCGGTATCTTCCATCGTATCGATAATCTGTTTTTGCCGAGGCCATAACTTCAGCTTTCTCTTCATGTGCCGTTCCAGCATTGGGTTTATGTTGTTCCGGACACGGTTCTGGTTCGGGTCGGTGAATGGGGTCACCTGAACTTGGAGGGCCTGGTTTCCCGAGGCGGCGTCGACTCCACCGCGGCCTCGGGTTCCTCCTCGGGCTCGGGTTCCTCCGCGGCCTCGGGTTCAAGCGGGAACTCGGCCTCTCGGGCTGCCTCGGGTTCCGAGGGACAAAACGCCTGGTTGGATCCACCGGCCTCATAATCTAACAAGATAAAACTCCAACGTCAGAAACTATCGAAATTGCAGCAAATTATTTATAGGGGCGTACCGTGCGACGCGTGCGTCGGAAAGTCTCGGTTGGGCATGTACCACCCCTGTTGCAAGTTCTACTGCAATTCAGTCATCGACTGCTGCAACCCGAATATACTCGCGCCCCACTCTTGAGCCGAGGACCATCGTTCATCATACGAGTCCCGTAACTGCGAGATGCTCGTAGAAACGTCGTCGAATCGATGATTCACCATCTCGAAATTTTTGTCCACGCGTCTTGTGAACTCATCGAATTGCTCGAAGGTGGGGCCCGAGTAATGCTGTGGAGGAGGGGACGGGTACCGTGGGTGTGAAGGGGCCGAGTAATGCTGTGGAGGAGGGCTCGGGTACCGTGGAGGTGAGGGGGGACGAAATTGGTCCGCCTCTTCCTCGTAGAATGACCGCTGCGATAGTTGCGGCATGATTGGCGAAGGCTGCGTTGGTGCGACGTCCACCGCGGCCGGCAGATGCCGTACGCACTTAAGCTCGACACCATCATCGAGGAGACTCGTTATACAGTCGAGGACTTCATGCCGCTCCTCCACTTCGAACCGACTATATCGGAAATACGGCTCGTTCATCTCCGATACAGTCGGGCTCAACATCCCCGAGACGGGTGACCCCTTTACGGCTTGGAGGATCGTCTCCATCTTCGGAGCTCCCTTCGTCGACCAATTTTTGGTGACGTGCCGGCATATCCGCGGGTTCACCACGTCCGCCTCGTTGATACGATCTGTGAACGCGTACCGAATACCTGGTATGCACTCGTACGCCAAAACCTACAATGCAAAGAAACCAAATTAGCAAATATATAATGACAATTAAATATATATTTATAAGGATTTTAAATAATGAACGACCTGAAGCGGATGAACGAAGCCACTAATCAGTAGCCCGCAGTGTTCGCTGCCCCCGTTGCGGGCGCGTTCCCGCACAAAATCCCTCTTTCCCTGAGGTTTATCTTCAGCGAGCGTATCACCTCTTTGAACGCTACGTTGCCCCAAGGATAGTTGGCGAATGCGACTTCGTCTTCGACCAACGAAAGCAGCCACGATCGAAGAACCGTGTCCTTCTTCGACGGTCGAGGTAGCACCACAGCTGCGGCAAAGAGAATGTCCGCCAACTTCAACTTATCGAAGTTGACGTTTCCGTCATAGTTGGCTCCCAACTCTCGCAGCCGATCCTCGACGTACGACAAACGGATGGTGGATCTTCCCGGGAAGTTTCTCTGAGCGAAATCACCATTGGGGTCTACTTCCGGGATATCGTCGGACGCCCGGTAATCAAGCAATACTCCGCTTTAGAAAAACGGAGAGGTCGGTTGTTTATGACCATCCACAACTCCTCGCGCTCGTGAAGAGTAGTCTGCCTCCTCGTCAAAAACGTAATGAGCTGGGCGGATAAATTGAAATCGGCCGCAGCCTCGACGAGTCTACCAAACGGACTCCCCGCCCTGTAACTCTCCCACTCATTTTCATTTAGATTGTTCTTGACCTTCGCGCTTGCCTCCATGTACATCCCGGTCATTGTCAATCGGAATTTGAAGTCGTCGTCTCGGGATGACAATTGCTTCTTCAGCACAACCTGAGAATCATAAGAGTAAATAACCAATTAGTACTCGCATGGTACCCACACAGGAAAGCATGGTACCCGCGCATGCGCGCATGGTACCCGCACAGGAAAGCATGGTACCCGCGCACAAGAGCTTGGTACCCGCACAGGAAAGCATGGTACCCGCGCTTGTAAAGCATGGTACCCGCACAGGAAAGCATGGTACCCGCGCTTGCGCGCATGGTACCCGCGCATGCGCGCATGGTACCCGCACATAAGAGCATGGTACCCGTGCATGCGCGCAGGATATCCGCAGGCACGGTACCCACGCTCACTATCGCATGGTACCCGCACGCAATCGCATGGTACCCGCACACAATCGCAAGGGGCCGCCCGTATGGGTACCGTGCGTATGGGTACCGTGCGACTGTGCTCGGGTCCCAAGCCTGCAATCACGGGTCCCCTGATTTGCGCGACTGTTTGGGTCCCAATTGGTTCGACGCACGGTTCCCTTGCGAACAAGTGTCCAAATTGCACAATTGGGAAACCATGCGCCGGACCCAACCAATTCGACGCACGAGACCTGCTCCTGAGGAAGACGAAATCACAGTGAAATTACCGGCACTCTTTCGGGACGCGCGTTCATTGCCATTGTAGTCGGTTTGGAGAATTTTCTGCTTCGGGTAAAGGTTGTTTCTTAGATCTGGAAATTTACTGCTTCGTTTCCGTTATGTGTCTTTCTTCAGTTTTAACTGTCAATTATTGTACTCGGTTATGAAGAAGAAGAAGACCCGTGACGCTACAGTGGGTGGAATCGATTAAACCTAATTAATTTTACTTTGGGTAGTTGAATGGGTTAAATAAGGGTAAAGACGTCTTTTTCCCTGAGTTAGTAAGGGTAGAATAGACTTCAAACATTATGGAGGCCATTTTTTTAAAATTGACCCAGTCAAAGGCTATTTACTTAAATAATCCCAGTTTTGGAGTATTTTTTTTTTTTTTTTACAAGTTTTTGGTGGAGTTTGCAATACTTTAATTATAATTTTTTTTTTTTTCGTATCTTCATTTTTCTTTTCGTATTTTTCTCTAGAGCTTTGTTAGTACTTAGTTGGAGTCCACCTTGGTAAATTGTTATTGCAAAATAATTACTCTATTACAAGAGTTTGGGCTTTTTAGTGCTAAAATTGTAAATTTTATCTCCGACCACTATATTCAATAATTACAAACTTATGTCATGTTGCAATAAATTTAAATATTTGATCTTGTTTGAAGGGTTGTAATCTTATCACCTAAGGAACATTATTAAAGTTTCTGACGGTTTTCACAGTATTTGTTCTGGTATTTGGTGGGAAATTGTGTATTTTAATAATGTTAGGTAACAATTTGCACTTTTGTTGTATTTTAAAGACAAATCCCTTCGTGCATCAATTTGATTCTGGGTAAATTCCCTTTCAATACTCTTTGAAATTTCAACTTTCTGATCAGTACCCCTTCAAGTATTTCTTTCTGTTCAGTACCCATTTGCGAAAAATTGTGTGTTTAATACCACCAAACATTGAAAAGACGAAAATAACCATTCTTTACAGATTCATTTATACCAACTGGTCTCATTATTATACCAACTGTTATCACAGCTACACCAAGTCAAATTTAAGAGTATTTTATCACTATTATACCAAGTGTTCCCATTATTATACCAATATATTCAATTATTATACCAACTGTTATCACTGCTATACCAAGTCAAATTTAAGAGTATTATATTATACCAAGTGATTCCATTATTATACCAGTATATTTAATCATTATACCAACTGTTATCAGTGCTATACCAAAGTCAAATTTAAGAGTATTATATCACCATTATATCAAGTGTTCTCATTATTATACCAATATATTCAATTATTATACCAAATATTATCACTGTAATACCAAAAGTAATGTTATTATAAGATCCGAATTTTTTGATATACATTCGAATTTATTGGTAGAATAATCAATTTTATTGGTATAATAAGCGGTTTTGTTGGTATAATAATCGTGTTTTGTGGTATAATACGCAAAAATCACTTTCATATACTACGCAAAAAAACATTTTTTTAACACCCAGTTTTACAATTACTTTTTAACCCCCAACACATTTTATATGGTTAATTTACTCATAAAATATAGTTTTATTATATATATAGCACCGGTTTTATGCCGGTTTGATTCCGATTTTACACCGGTTAAACCACTAAACCTTGAATCACTTAAATTTCCGGTCCGATTAAAAAAAAAACCATGACCTGGAATTTATCCTATTTTGCATAAAGCGAAACCCGAAGTCAGTCACACTCGAGCCAACAATCATTTCAACTAATTATATGTAATCCGCATTGAGAAGGCGTTGTCCTTATCGAAGCAACGATCATATACACTTCTCCAATTTGCATTTAAGAGACTACTCTTGACTCATAGACTTTCTGAACTCCTTAAAATCAAAGAGCTCAAAGCGAAAATTTAGAGTTACAAGCTTAGAACTAGAACAATTTTTACTGTGATTTTTTATCCAACTGATTGCTAAAAACAGTTGTGAGATAATCTGAGGATTGTAGAGGCTCATCCTATTTATTTTTAAAAATAGTTGAGATCTAAGTGCAATACAAAGATTTTAGTTAGAGTGGTCTAGGTAGAAGTGGAGACGTGTAAGGATTTCGCACATTCGTGCTTCCTAACAAATTCTATATCTGTTACACTTCAGTCTTCACATTCACAAATACATCAGTTCACAATTGAGGTTAGCTAACTTCTACATGCTTTTAAGCCATAGATGTAACGGATAATGTTTAAATCAAATCAATTATCAGCACCAAACCAAAATAGATCCAAGTATTTAATCATATAAACTGATTTGGCTGCCGCTTGAATTCTACAACCTTCGTGTTCATCAATTGTTCAATCAACTTAAATTGTACATGTTATGTTCATGAATACTTGGCCATTCATGTACACGCAAGTGGATCTTATACACTTCGAAGAATCTAAAGGCCACTTTGGATTCCACGGAATATTTTTATTTTATTGCCATTTGATTAGTATCTTAAATCAGAGTCTACAGCTTTGTTTATCCTTTCCAACTTGGACAAGTTCCACAACGCGACACTACAACTATATATGATAATTAAATTAACTTAGATAGTGTTTCTCACACACACACACACACACATATATATATACACACACACATATATATATATATATATATATATATATATATATATTCTCCCAGAATTTTACACTACTGAATTATAGCTTCCAAATTTTTGTATAATCGGTTCAAGAATCATCATGTAAATTTATAAATAATTATTTATATTAAGATTTTTTCATCGAATAAATTAATCGAAGGTCGATGAGTGTTCAACATGACGTTTTTCTGCAGGAATCTCTTTAAACGTTGATATAACTTTGCAAGTCGGGATTCATGTTGGAAGCTAAGATCGTCAGCTTCAGGTTGCCGCATATCTCAAACTATTAATCAACAAATAATTAAATAAATTATTATAATAAAATGTCGCTGAGTTGCTGAGTCTAATGCACGTACTGTCGCAATGATTTCTAAGAGTGATGGGATGATAGTTTATTTTAAAACAAATCGGGTTACATATAGGTTAGTCTCTCTAACCGAACTTTGATTGACCCTTCGACGTTGTATGAGCCACATATATTTTATTGTTATAAGGGCATGAGATGGTCATGATGTCCACGTAATTTGTTTTGGTAATAGTAAATGATAATGTTGAGTGTAATGATTTCCCCTTATAGTTTAGAGCCACTAACTAATAGGTACAAGGTAAAATATAATCCATATGATACAACGAATAGGTAATGACCAAGGGATAATAGCAGGTGAAAGACTATTTGAATCATTCTCAGCTGTTGCTAAAATTGTTACAAAAAGAATAGTGCTTGTCATAGTTGCGTCACGAGGCTATCCCTTACATCATTGGATATTAATAATGTGCATGTCAGAAAACCTCCAGGCTATGATAAAGGTTGTCCAAATCTAGGTGTGCTTACTTCATAGGTCCTCTATGGCTTCATAGTCCATTGGTCTTCTTAATTCCTAGTCAGCAAATATACATATGACAAAAGATCTTCAACTTTATAATGAATCCAATCAATTACTGGAAGACCCCAACCCTTGCGAGATTTGAATCGAGGGATTCGACTGTTCGTTGAATATCTCTAATTCATTGAATATGTTTTTACTGTTTACACACTGGGATTTCCCAGCTATATACAATTGACTAATGACAAAATTTCCCTTCAATAAGTGATAGAAAACACTGACTAAATAACAAGACATCTCAACTAACTAGCAACAATTTAACTGAGACTAATGAAGAAGCATTCATGCTGCAACACACAATCTCTTCAATCATATGCATTAAATAATAACGTGAACGACATGCTATATGAAAATAAGTTAAACCTAAACATTTCTAATGCGGCCTTAATATTTAGAGCCACAAATTATTCAAACGTTCGCAATCAATGTCAAATTAGCTTATTCAAACACATGTTTTCAATGGTAGTTTGAATCAGACAATGCTTTCAAGTCTTCCTTCAATTTTCAACAAAACACAAGTCTTTTCTCTTCTTTGATTATTTCTCCCAATGAATAGATATTATAGAATATTGTTCGAGATAATTAGTGTTGTTTATCCCTACTAGTCGGAATAGCTGCTTTTATGTATGATCCTTACGAGATGTACGCGGCTATAATCATTTCCATAGTAAAGAAGTTTTAATCTCCCACCCATGAACGCAGTTATATTGAATCCTTCTTGGTTATTTTTATTTTGGGTAATTATATAATCAAATTAAGAATATCATCCTAACAAAACATATCTAACTCTTTTTTCTACGTGGGATTAAGTCCGTGCACATTCCTTTATATAACGAAATTACATAAGTCCTTTTAAATTGATCAAACCAATTTCGAGATGGAACAATTTTTTTTCCCGGAGATGGAACAATGTTTTCTCGACAAGCGTGATAAGTGCGTTATCGCGTTTTAAAGATTGGATGGATAGGATTGAATATTGGCATTTTCCTTTTCAACCGCCGTGATTTGGTAAATAGATATCTAAAGACTTTTTACAATTTTTTTCCCTGCATTATCTATATTTCATCAAAATCCTAAGAAATGGTCCGAAATTATAAACGAGGACCACAATGTGTATTATTAACAACCGAGCACCAATGATGAAAAAATGCCAAAAATTTCACATTTATTGATTTGATGGACCTTTTTCTCAGTTTTTGGTCGTTTCTACCTACTTGTATTGCTTGCAATAAGATAAAATAAGAATGCATCTTCAACGGTGTAATATTATTTCTACCCAAGTTACCATATTGAAACTCAAATATGTCGGTTTTATTATATTTTCAATTATCCTATGGATGTTAAACTATCAATTAATAGGCGAAGTATATAATACACTGTGCCTCATGAATATTATCGTTCTATTTTTGCTATTATAAGTTTATTTTACAATAAATTATCTAGGGTTTACCTTTTCAGAAATATCTTTACCAAGAATAAATCTTTGCCTGTCATTATTAGTTATTGTCAAGATGGAATATGAAAGATTTGTCACATGTAAACGTGTTTATCAACTGACGCTTTCCGTAACTCTTGGGTTGCGTCAAAAGTCGCATCTTATCTGTATATTTTCCATCTATCTATTTCGTATACACTCATCAATTTCTCAGTTATCCTTATATAATATTTCGACGACAATAATGTCCATTGTCAACGAAAGTAACTCGTCCCAGAAGAAAAAGAAAATATCCACATTATAACTTAAATTTAATCATCCACAAAAGTATAAATTATTAACTAACTAATTTTTTTCTTATTAGTTGATCGATAGAAGTGTTTTTTTTCTAATTTATAGCCACACGTATAATATGATTAATTGATTATGCACTGCCGCACGAAGCCCTGAAAACTATCACAATTCCGACATTTTTAAAAAAAAAAATATTTACGTGCGTAATTTGGGATATCTTTCTATTTAATGAGGGAGGTTTTTTTTTTTTTTTTTCATTTGTACAAACTGTTACAATGAAAGCAATAATAAACTACTGAAAAATATGAAGGAAAAAAAAAATCACTGCAATCTGTTAAATTTTCGATAACGGGGCCCGCGCACATGCGCCACACGGAGGAGGGAGATACCGTATAAGCTTGATGGAGTTCCTTCCTAAACCAGTTGGTAATAGGAGGAGTTACCCATCATCTTATATACCGGTTAATTTTTTCCGTCGTAATCAATGTGGGACATTTGGCCACATGTGACATTCTTCACACTCCCCCCTCACATGTGAGCCCATTTCTTTTTTTAATCGGTCGTGAACGCCATTCTTTTCGAACCCGCCGTATATATATATATTTTTTTTTAATTTTTGAGTCGGATGAGGAACGCGAATCTTTTCGAACTTCACGGATCCGCCCGGATCTTCCGCTCTGATACCATGTTAAATTTTCGATATCGGGGCCCGCGCACATGCGCCACACGAGCTTGATGGGGTTCCTTCCTAATATAAGGAGTTATCCATTATCTTATATACCGGTTAATTTTTTCCGTCGTAATCAATGTGGGATATTTGGCCACATGTGACATTCTTCACACAATCCCTTCGTCAAAATGTATCGTCTATTGAAAACTCTTCTTCAAGCACTTTTTGATATCTCTATTGTTTGAATCATCAATGCAAACATGATGCCCGTTTTTCAGATCTGAGAACCGTAAACTCTTATTCGAGAGGGAAATACTCATATGAGAGAAGAAAACTCTCATACGAGGGAAAAATTCTCTCGTGCGAGATGAGAAAGTTCTCGTAATAAAATATAAAATTGAAAACAAGAAAATCTTACCATTTTAAAATGCTCAATTGGCATGTCAATTTAGTATGACATATTAAACTTACAATTACACCCTTCATTTTTCTTCGTTTCAATTTTATCCTTACAAGTCATTTTTTCTTTAAATACCTAAAAATAATAAAAAATTAAAAATAAAATTATATTTTCATATAGTAAACATTTAAAAGTAAAAGTAGATATTAAAATATAAACAATATTATTTAGTTATATATTGCACACGTATAGTATGTCCTTAACATAAAACTAATGGTAATTATATATTGCACACGTATCGTATGGCCTTAACATAATACTAATGGTAATGTCATTGCAATCATGATGACAATAGTCAGGAACCCCAATGTATTGAAATAGTAAAAAGAATTCAAAGTTCTTACCAAGCAACTGGCAACTAATTACACAATGCTTTACATCTATACATTTTGATTTACCTATAATTCCTTCTACAGCCAGTTCATGTACACTATGAACAAAGCTATATATAGAGCCAGACATTTTGGTGGCAGTAGCAATATTGATAAAAAGAAAAAGAAAGAAAATATACATAAATGGAGACTCATTTCACGCAAGATTCGATCTCTTTACGAACCTCCCTTTCATTCTAGGCCTTTTCTCCGCATTCAATTTTCGAACCTCGTACCTTATCTTCTTCGAAAACAACCTCGTTCGCCTCTTCTCTCTGTACCTCGACACCCTCGCTTCTCTTCCTATGGCATCGGCCGTTGACGCCACGTGTGCACTCGTCATCCCTAGATCTCCGTACATATGCATTAATGTTCCACAAGTGCCCTGAAATAAAAAAGCAAACTTCTATATATTAATAATTTCCAATTACGAAAAGAATTTGTAAAGTTAATGATGAACCCAAAAAGGAAAAGTTATTATTCAACGTTACCGTGCAATCTGGCCGGAAACAGTCGCCGGAAATTAAATTCGGCCTTTCTCCGGTAGTCCACGGACATTTATTACCGTCCCAAGCCGACACGACACGTTCGTAATCAAGCCTCAAAAACGTCTTCTTCGAGCCAAAACCCTTCTTATCTTCGTCACCTACAATTGCATCAATCGGAGAAGCATAATCGAAGTTCAACTCGAAAGCAGCCTCACTTCCAACATCAAACACCTCCTCGTTATTGACACCGTTGACCACGTTGTCACTATAGTCAACCTCCTCATCGTCGTCATCATCATCATCCTCAACTTTCACGAAACCCTCGCAAGCTTTCGAATCCAAAAGCCCCAAATCGAAGGTTTCTTCTTCGATCCCTTTCCCTAACAAGCTCTCAATATCAGCTCCAAGCTCGGCCAAATCCGACTCGGATGGAAGAAACCCTTGTAAATGGTGGCTCATCATCACATCTTGATCATCATCATCACCGCCATGAAAACTCATTTGATGGCTCGAAACTATTTGAGAATCAAAGGGCTCAAATATCGGGACACGATACAAAAGCTCCACGCGATCGCTTTCTCCATGGTGGGAAGCTTCTTCGATGGAGATTTGAGGCACCAAGTGATGATGATGGATGTTATTACTATTAACGTTGCCATCATCAACGACAGTGCCATCAAAGAGAGGCTCGTGGTGATAAGAATTGAACCTAGAAAGACTCTTCTTCTTATGCCTCGGAGTTCTTGCCTTTGTAGTGAAACCCTTGTGCCATGTTGTGGAGACGCGAAGCTTCGAAGACGACGACGTTTTGATGAGAACCCTCTCGTGCCTACGAGCCAAGGTGTTGGCCGAGTGAACGGAGGAGTCGCACGGCTGACAAAGGAACGCATCGTCGGCGGCGCAGTACCACCTCGCGCGTTTCTTGATGCAACTATCGCAGGGCCTCGCCGACTTTCCGCCGACGACGTTGGCTATTAGCTTTCTGTCGGAAACCATTTTGAACTGGGAATACAATGATTGGATTTATGAAGTTTTGTGTTGGTAAAATCGAGAAGAGATATCACCAACAACAGTGTTAAGTTTTTTTTTTTTTTCAGGACTTGTGTTTGTTGTACAGTGTCCCACTGTGCTCGCTTTTTTGCAGAATATATATTGCAATATTTTAAAAGCACTTTTTCGCCCCCTTTCTTTTTATTATGCTTTCTTTTATTACAGATAGTATTGCACTGGACCCAGTTAACAGGCCTTATCTGGATTCTAATTGGTCGAGGCTGCAAATTGATCCTAATTTACGGGTTTTGATTGGTAGAAGGTCCAAGTCTAGGATTCTCATGTGGGACCTACTTACATTGTTGGATGAGCACTGGAACTAGTCATTAGTCTCATTTTTGTATGTATATATATAAATTAAATATGTATTAGTAGCAAATTGTTCTGGTGATGTTCACTTCATTGGCATGTTTTCTAAATCTGAAGGAGACCTTTTGGGTTGCATTTGTCTCTTTCTGATAATTCCTGTTCGAGACTTATTCTGAACTTGGGTCCCCTCGAATTAAAGGAGCGTAACAATTTATATATATATATATATATATTTATATGTAATGCTATTTTGCATGTGAAATGGAATAATTTGACAAGTGATGGCCGATGGGAATAATAATGCATATGTAAAGATCGAGCTATATCCCACTATCACTTTCTTGTTTAGTAATTTACAGCGATGAAGCACTCAACTGGAATACCCTTTACGCTATAATTTTTCATGGCGGATCTTGGACTTATTTGTTTTCTGACAACATTATTTGGTGGTGACAATTAATAATTCCTTCTGAAAATAGTAAAACTAAACGAACGTTGAAGCGGTGATATTTACATAAAAAAGATAAGTACGTAATTGTGTTTCTATCCAAAAGGGAAATTAATGGGAAATCCGTAGATGATAGTTGGTGTTTATGTGGGTACACATTTATGGACGTGATAACGACTCAGTCGGTGGGTAACCCATGCTTTTGAAAATTTTCTACTAGCGAAAAAAAATATATTTGTATTAATATATTAAAATTAATTCAATGACGTGTGATCAAATCGGAATTTTACCCCACTTGGGGTTTAACGGAACCCCTGTCGAATTTGTTCGGCCGTCAATACAATGGGGTAAACACAGTATCGTTAAGTAAAAGATAAATGTAAGTCAATCAGCAAGCAAGGCATTGGTCTTTATATTTTATGTTTATATTTTAATATATTAGTGAAAAAAAATTGTTACAACCAGTTCCATAGTTGAGGCTCTAAGATCTTTGGAGGCACATGTCTCAGGTTTAATCAAATATCTGTTGCTATCAAATATTTTAAGTGAATTTGTAGTAAATTGACTTTTCAGCCAACGATTTACTTGGTCGGACTATTGTGCTAATCATCAGAGTTTACTTGATCAAAAGGCAACTGAATTATCTAGATTCCATATATAATATATCTTTATTAATAAGTTAATAATACTTTGTAAAGAATTAGAAATAAGTGAATTTAAAAAAAAAGTAAGTAACATGTGATTTTTACCTTTCTCAAAAAAAAAAAAAAAAGAAAGAGTGGATTGATCTGTAAAAACTACCCTGGTAAGTTTTTCAATACATACTAATTTAGGGCTGAGCAAAAATATCCGGAATCCGGAATTCGATCCGGTATCCGGTTTATAAAATCTGGAAAACTGGATATCCGGTTTTTAAAACCGGATCGGATATCCGAATCCGAATATTTTAACATAAACCGGATCGGATATGGATACGCTCGGTAATAAAATCCGGATATCCGGTATCCGGTTTATTATTTAAAATAAATAAATTAATTAAATAATAGCCCAAAAACAAAGAATAATTAGGCCCAAAAAGAGAAAAAAGAAAGAAAAATACCCCAATATTCTAATTTGACCCAAATAAAATATACCGGATTAAATTTATATCATTCGTGAAAATAAATTGAGAGTTGAAAACAAAATCGAATACGTTACAATCAATTTTTTTAAAAAAAAAAATTAATCGAAATTAAGAACCGGATTTATCCGGATATCCGGATTTTCGGATATCCGATTAAAACCGAATCGGATACGGTTATAGGTTTTCAATATCCGAAAATCCGGATATCCGGATTTCGGATATCCGAAAATCCGGATTTGCTGACCCTACATACTATCATTGTACTGCTATCCGTTATACTAACAAAAATTATATATATTTGAGTTGCATTTTCCCCAATCTGGGCTATCCGTATATTGCATGTTAGGCCCGACGAGAGCTATGTTATGTTTTTCAGATTTCACTGAAGCCCAAAATTTATCGCTAATGGACAAGTTGCTTCTCAATGTGAATATCCTGGCAAAGTTGCTGTTTTCTTTTGCGTTTTCAGACAGGTTTGCTTGCTATGGTTTTTATGACAGGTTTTAAGAAGTCAACCGCATCGAGTTCGATTAGTCGCTACAATTAGTGCGCCATCCGTAATCATTGCATCGTTGATGTCAAAACGGAGGGAAATGGCGACACGGAGAGATCATTATCGTATTTTTAATATGAAATTTCCTGCTAATTTACATAAAGAAAATAACACACACTTGATCATCAAGAGATGGTGTTTCATCTCCATGCATAAATGCACAATTACTCCATTAACAAATAAAAATGAAAAAAAAAAGGTACATGTTCACAACGTGAAACAAGCAAAGATTGAATTGAAGGAAAATACATATGATGACCACAGCAGCATTAAGTTCCACATTTTGATAAGAGGTCGGGATATTTGATAAGGAATCCAACCCTAGGTCATGAGTTCCATTACTAACTATAATGATGGGTGAATGTGAGACTAACTGCGGTGTAAGCGCATAACTGATTGAGATGATAATTTGGGTCAAAAATAAAAAAAAAAAACTAAACTAATATCAATTTTATATTGAACTAAACAAATAAAGAAAGATCTAACGAACGAGGAAAGTCACATTTTGCTTGGCCATAAATTTTTAACTAGATCCGTACTAGTTAAAACACATATCTATAGGCCTTCTTAGGAAAAAGCCATACACATTCTAGTCAATTAATATATGCCCACTAAATTGATGTTATGATGTAAACTAATGATACGCACGTATTAAATTTTCCATTTACAAAAAAACGGATGCAATCATTATTCTAATTAAATAAATATAAAAAGAACTCTTAAACATCAACCCATATGGAATCCAGAACATTAGGTTATGATTTTGACCGTCGCCTTGATAAAAAGGGAAAGATTATTTAAAAATTATTAATAACGGTTAGTGGGATAACGTTGCGGTCGAACTTATATAAAATAATATCCAGGCAGTCACGAGTCATTGAAATAATATATTTTGGGTTATACTTCTTTCTATTTAATTTTGTCCGTGCCCCGTCTAAATCACGAGCGATAATGATTTTTAGGACGTTCGTCGCCTAATATATTAAATATATATATATATTTTGGGTTATACTTCTTTGTATTTAATTTTGTCCGTGCCCCGTCTAAATCACGAGCCATAATGATTTTTAGGACGTTCGTCGCCTAATATATTAAATATATACAGTTGAAAACACATTCATAGCGTCGGCTAAAACAAGTTATTGATGGGGCCGCGTTCGAATCCACGTTCTATATGCATTCGTATCCAACTCGCACAATTTTGCTTCTTATTGGGAGAAGCAATTGGCTCAACTAAAAATGGAAACTTTAAATGAAATTAATTATGTCCAAGCATTATGTCCATTATTTGAGGAAGAAAATAAAAAAAGAGGTACACTCATTAAATGTAAAACGATGATGAACTACACATGATATGTTTGCATTTAACAACATTTAGACTCCCGTCAATGTTAGTATGTTTTTTGTTTTTTTTTTTTCGTGGACAACGTTATCTTTGTCAATTTATACCCCCTCTCGTCGAAAAAATAAAGCATTGCGCCACTCCGTTTACGATACTTCCATCCAAAATATTTTTCGAAAGAAAAACCATTTTCGCGGTTTTGTCCAATACAAGACTCAGTTGCTTCGATATTCACAAACATGCATGTTAGAACAAAACAGGTAAACATTAACTAGGAATATTCAATAATGCCGTACGTACGCGTCTTAACTGCACTGAACCGGAAAAAAAGGTTCCTTTCATTAATTAATCACTTCATCTGCCACCAAACTACCACCTCAATGGTGCCCTCAAACTCTTTTAAATCACCCATCATCACTTCACTAAAAGCACAAGAAACAAAGAAACCAAAACCCTTACACACTTAACAACGTTATTACATGCCGTGACATTAATAACTAAAAACTAAACACCATGGCACCTCCAAAACCCCAAGACCAAAGCTCGCAATCCGTGAAACTAAAGTACATCAAGCTTGGCTTTCAATACCTCGTAAACCACTTCATCTTCCTCTCCCTTACACCAATCTTCATAGCACTTACGATCCATGCCCTTCAAACGAGCCCCGAAGAGCTCATCTTCCTCTACCGATCAATGCCCTTCTCCTCCCTACAAATCACATGCGCAGTGTTCTTACTCATATACGCCCTCTCCTTCTTCATTTCAAGGCCAAGAACAATCTATCTAGTTGACTACGCCCTATTCAAGCCACCACACAGCCTCCGTGTCTCCTTCGCGGGGTTCATGGAGCACGCGAGGCTCGTTCTCTCAAAGGATCCCAAGAGCGTCCACTTCCAGATGAAGATTCTAGAACGTTCTGGGCTCGGGGAAGCCACGTGCTTGCCACCCGCGATCCACTACATCCCTCCAACACCGAACATGGAGCTCGCTAGGGAAGAAGCAGAAATGGTCATCTTCTCTTGCATGGACTCCCTCTTCGAGAAAACCGGTCTAAAGCCTAAAGACGTGGACATACTCGTCTTAAACTGCAGCCTCTTCTCACCGACCCCTTCTCTGACGGCCATGGTGATCAACAAGTACCGCATGAGGAGCAACGTGAGGAGCTTCAACCTCTCGGGCATGGGGTGCAGTGCTGGTCTGATTTCTATAGACTTGGCGAGGGATCTCTTACAGTGCCACCCGAACTCAAACGCGGTGGTTATAAGCACCGAGATCCTCACTCCGTGCTGCTATTTAGGCAAGGAGAGGGCCATGCTATTGCCCAATTGCCTCTTTCGCATGGGGGGCGCTGCGATTTTGCTGTCCAATCGAAGGAGGGAAAGCTCTAGGGCAAAGTATCGCCTCTCCCATGTTGTAAGAACGCACAAAGGATATGATGACAAATCTTACCGGTGCATTCAAGAAGAAGAAGACCCCGAGGGACACAAAGGGATCAAGCTCAACATCGATCTCATGAACATTGCTGGAGAGGCGTTGAAGTCGAATATAACAACTATAGGCCCACTTGTCTTACCGGCCTCGGAGCAGATTTTATTCGCACTTTCTCTCATTGCAAGAAAGGTCTTCAAGGCAAAGATGAAACCCTACATACCCGATTTTAAACAAGCCTTCGATCACTTCTGCATACACGCGGGAGGGAGAGCGGTGATCGATGAGCTGCAGAAGAATCTCGGGCTCAACGAAGAGCAAGTGGAGGCCTCGAGGATGGCCCTTCACAGGTTCGGGAATACTTCTTCGTCTTCTTTGTGGTATGAGCTTAGCTACATCGAGTCGAAGGGGAGGATGAAGAGGGGCGATAGGGTTTGGCAGATCGCGTTCGGGAGTGGATTTAAGTGTAACAGCGCGGTGTGGAGGTGTAATAAGACGATAAAAATCCCGATCGATGGGCCTTGGGCTGATTGCATCGATGAGTATCCGGTTTATATACCTGAAGTTGTCAAGCTCTGATCATGAAGTGTGTGCGTATCTATGTATTAGTAAGAAATAAGCGTAGATTTTATGTTTGTTCATTATGTCGGAAATGGGACGGAATGTGTTCTATTTCTTTGATCAAATTATAAAGTTATGAACTTAAAATTTGATATCATATAATGTTGATTCTCATGCAGCTCCGATTAACCGGGGAATCTGTGATCACAGATTTTAAATGGGTAGGCTAATATATCCAAATCAAGAAATATATCCGGAGGAATGAAGTACCATCCGTGCGTTTATTGAAATAAAGTGTCCAGCTATGTTCGTAGATATAAGCAATTTAAATTTTATAAGAGAGTTGGAATCTCAATTAATGTTAGGAGAGGGAGACTCCTAGAGGTAAAATTAAAGCCCCTCAATTATTAGGAAGGGACAAAGTTACTCTCGAGGTAAAAAAGAAATATAAGAAACGAAAAAGGCAGTCTACGGTGGATAGCTCACAAGCCGGGAGCAAAAGGAGTAAAAAAGATGAGTTCTATTACATCTCTATTTGTTGAGATCGCCTTTTGTATGGATTGACACCAGACATATTTGTCAGGGGAATTAGTATCGCTGGAAGACAGGGATTGTCTCAGACAGTGTATGTTCAGTTTCGATTCTCACTGAACCTAGTCCAAATGTGAGAACGATAGTGCCGTTGTATCGTCATACCTTATAGCTAAAAAGAAAATGATAAATAAAATGACAATGCGACAAAGGGTCCATTTAATATATATCAGTAGGGCTTTTTATGTCTCCAAAGGAGTGGCTAGGGGTTGAGCTTGTAGACTTTCATTCTAGAGGTCACAGAATCGAATCCCGCTAACGACAGTTGTCGTTGCTGGATGGACAGATAGACATTGACAATTGGCCCGAGGATTAGTCACATCCTAGCACAAGCTCATACTCGGTAGAGTGGGGATACTTCGTAAGGGTGTGCGTGGTGCGGTTTTAGGCCAATTCCACACCAAACCGCCATTGTGGTTTTTTTTTTTTTTTAAAATAAAATTCTTCAATTGCGGATTAGAAAAGTCAACTACACATGCGATTTTGGGTGGTTGTGGTGCGGTTTTGCGGTATTTAAATGATCGAAGTAAATAATATTTTATCAGATGAGACTATTATTGTTTAACGAGTATCAGATCAAACCATGAATTAGCAAAGGCATATTACTAGGGGGAGCCACGAACTTATGCGAGGGTGGACAAAATAAACAATGACAAAATAATAATAGAAAATTACCTTATAGTTTATTTTTCTTCAAAAATTTCATATTTTGTAATCTTTGTATGATAGCATCATCACCAAATTCAGATTGAATGAAAAATGAAATAATTGATTCAAATTGATTTCTTTAAGACACTAATATTAGAGATGGTAAAAAAAATCCATCATTGATATTGAGAAATGACATCACTATTATTTCTCTTTTACCAATTATCAGGAAAGTTTGGTGTATTTTTGCAACTATAAGTATGTACAAGATTGATTATTTATGTAGTTGTTAATTGAAATGTACGCACATTGCATACTACCATATTGGAAACTAAATGACGCGCAATAATCAAATCTTAATGTATGACTAATTTGAAATTTAAAATATAAATAGTTGGACAATTTATTATTAATAAGTGTTTGAGTCGTATTTATTTTAACTCACTATATTCGGATTTTTATTCTTAAAGAAATATATGTGTTAGCCTAAAAAGAAAGTATATAATTAACATATGATTAGCATAAAAATAAAAATTAGATATAATTATTAAAAAAACTATTCATATTAAAGTACGGTGCGGTTCAATGCGGTTTTTACAAAAATTCACACTGAACCATTATTACGGTGCGATGTAGTAAATTATAAATAAAACCGTGGCTTAGGCACGTCGTGTGGTGCGGGCGGTTTTTCAAAATCGTTGCACACCCCTAATTCCTCGGGTTGGTAAAAAAAGTAGGGTTTTTCTATAGAGGGGCCTAGTTTACAAATGAGAAAAAAAATGCAGTAAAAACTCGTCATTGTATATAAAAAACAATGCTCCGTAATAAGGATCAAAATCGTAACAAGACTGTCGGATTTCTAAAAGCTTAAGCGAACTGTTAATACAATGCTCCGTAATAAAATAAAAAGATATTAGGTGCTGTAGACTTTAAATAAACTTCATTTCGTCATGATTTCGTCAAGTCGGTTTTAAGACGAAACCCTCTAATTTCTTGAATTATATATTGGCTTATGCAGCTGCATATGTGCCACCATGACCTAAAAAAAAGTTGTTCGACCATCTCCAAGTCAGCTGTTTGATTCAATTCACCAAAACATCATCCCCCTTCTCTCTCCAAGTATTTCATTGAAGATACGTTTACACCCTCTCATACTATATCCATCCACAAAATGTATTAGAAGATTTTTGCTAAATGGAGAAAGAAAACAATAACTGTAAGATGACACAACATGCACGCACCTCTAATAGCAAATGCTTTGCCCAACCAAATAATGGCCTTACAAAGCTTATTATTAAAAGCCATATTTAATATCAATTTACAGCTTCTTCAAATGTGCCCAACAACCTAAACACTGTGGCTTGGCCTCAGAACTGAATTACATTGATGAAGACGTCTTTTTTTTTAGGGGCCAGCAAGTTAAATGTCGATGTGGACCTTACGAAGGTACCAATGTTGATGTATATTGCATTTATTACAAACCTTTGTCAACAGGGAGGTCTGCATTGCGTGTTAGCCAACGGGTACTTTCTTTTGGGGATGGAAATGGACTAATGTTGGAAATTAGGACTTATATAGGAAGGGAACAACTTGATATCGAAGGCAAGTATTAAGAGGAAGAGGTTTTATATTACAACAAACTTGATAAAATGCTTAGTTGAATTTTTTCGCTTGGTACAAATACTAAGACCTCACCCCTATTTATACTAGTTACACCTCCTTAACATGTGGCTAATATTAAGCCAACACTATACTAATCTAGAACTCTCTAAACAAATCTACTTCTATAAGGTTCTTTAGAGTTTTATGGATATATCTAGAATATCCATAATATTCTAGATATTGGGCTTAGATATCTCTTAGGCCCAAATACCAAATTCATTCCTTAATTATGATAGCCCAAATCAAGTTTATATTTTCAACACCCCCTTAAACTTGATTTGTCTTTCGCAGCATACCTCATAGTAGAATGAAGTCTTCCTTCTTGAACGGCTTCGAGAAAATATCGGCTACTTGATCTTTAGAGTTCACATATTCCAACTTCACTTCGTTCCTTGAAATGCACTCTCCCTGATCATGGAGGATTGGATTCGTTGCTGGTGCTATTGCCGACTTATTATCCCTGGGAGCGTTGCTCTGCTCATCTTGTGGTATCCCCAACTCCTTATTTAAATTTCTCTTACGAATGGACTTGTCAATTTGTGAGTTCCAAGCTCTCAGTTCTTGCTTCAACCCGTCGAGCGTATTCTTCAGTTTTAGAATCTCAACATTTTCTCTCACCACTCTATCTAGAAAGGCAGACGTGGCATCCATTTGATGTACCTCCAATTATTCCCGTGGATGTCTACTCTTTGACTGTAGTCCTCGGGCATTAATCATGTGCTATGTTTTCAGCTTCTTCTTTGTCATTATGCTTTACTTTGTAGACGTTTTCAGACCCCTTTCGAAGCGCCGTTAGCTCCCTAGTGTTATTTTTCCCAATTGCCTTAATTTCCTCGTCCATGGGATCCCGGTTCTTATCTCCCATAGTTTGTTGAAATCTCACAGGCTCACTACCCGCCAAGAGACACAAGAGAAGTAGATTATCTTGACTTTTAGTTACCTTGCAATTTTCTTGTAGGCGTGTGGCTTTCTCTCTTGAGTTTTCGTCTTCTTCAGATTTCGCAAGGGGTGAAACTAGTGGAGCATTGAGCTCTTCTCTTCTCTTCTCTTCTCTTCTCTTCTCTTCTCTTCTCTTCTCCTTTGTCGTCGAGTATCACATCTCGCCTGAGAATGTTAGCTTGATCTTCCATCGCGATCTTGGGCTTAAAATCTATGGTGTCACTCGCCGACTCATTAAGCACCTCGAACATGCTCTCTTCTTCACACATATGGTTGTTTGTTCCGTTGTCTGGGTACCATTTGCTTTCGCCTCTATCATTATCCTTACGTGCTAGCAATAAAATACCTTCTTCTTGACTTTTATCTTCAACATAGTTAGCTCTCTCTTCAACATTTTTGTTTTTAGGAGCTCGACACTTGGAAGCATAATATCCAAACTTCTCGATTGTTGTTGGCATTATCATTGGGCCTCCAACCTCGTCCGTATTCGGGTCCACGACCTCTTCCGCATCCTCCTCTTTGACCTCGTCCTCAGACTCGGCCTTGATAATTTCCCTCATTTTTATCTTGTAACTTGAAAAAAAAATAATTGTTCTACGATCCCTTCCTTCTTCTTTTTCTTTTCTTCATGGGCTTGTAATGCGCCCAGTAGTTCCTCCATTGTCATTTTATCTAGATCCTTAGTTTCTTCTATGATGGCTACTAAATGCTCGAACTTCGGATCTAATGAGCGAAGAATTCCATGATTCTAACATAGTCAAGTTTCTCGCCATTTCTCTTTAGTTGATTAGTAATTGCTAATACCCTCGAGAAGTAGTCCGACACAACTTCATCATGTTTCATATGTAATGCTTCAAACTCGGCTCTTAAAGTTTGAAGACGTACCTTCTTTACTGGATCCGCTCCCTTATACGAAGTTTGAAGCTTCTCACATGCTTCTTTAGCGGTCTTTGCTTCCGAAATCTTTTCGAAAGCATCATCGTCTAATCCTTGATAGATTAGATAGAGAGCTTTCTTGTCTCTCTTTCTCGACTCTCTCAAACTATCCTTTTGAGTTTGAGATAGAGCGTCTTCTTTCTCCGGTTCGGTGTAGCCTTTTTTCACGATCTCCCACACGTCTTGTGACCCTAGGAGAGCCTTCATCTTATCCAATTGTCAGTTGCTTTTGTTGAGTGTCGGAACTTGGAATGGAACCATGCCGCTCGCCATTGCTCGAGGATCTTCTAGCTCTGATACTACTTTGTTGGAAATTAGGACTTATATAGGAAGGGAGTAACTTGATATATCGAAGGCTAGTATTTAAAGGAAGATGGTTTTCTATTGAACTTGGTTCTTACAATTTTGTTTTATACTTGCTTACTACTTGCTTGATACAAATGGTAAGGACCTCGCCCCTATTTATACTAGTTACACCTCCTTAACATGTGGCTAATATTAAGCCAACACTATACTAATCTAGAACTCTCTAAACAAATCTACTTCTATAAGGTTCTTTAAAGTTTTATGGATATATCTAGAATATCTATAATATTCTAGATATTGGGCTTAGATATCTCTTAGGCCCAAATACCAAATTCATACCTTAATTATGATAGCCTAAATCAAGTTTATATTTTCAACACTAATTAGCTAACTGTTATTCATAATTTATAATCATGAAAGGTAAGTATAACGCCTTACACCATGATACATGTTCGTGCTTTATTTAGTTTCTACTAATTTGAATCCTAATAACCCCTTATTTTCTCGAAACTAAAACTGAATGCACATGTTACCAGGCGAATAATTAATTTCATCTAAATTGAAACAAAAAAAATGGAAATCAATGCAACAGAGACATTTGAATTTGATTACTAACAATGAAACTAATGCCCCCAGCAAGATGTTTGGAGATGCCATGTTTCTAATAATTTAAGACTAATACGTTTTTAATAACATATATGTATTTTTAGATTAATCCTGCACGAACAATTTGATGCAAGACTTAATTTTATCCATAAGTAGGTGGGTGTTACAACTTAGCCAATGCGGATGTTACTCAAATCATCATAAATGATTCAAGGTTGTGTCTTGTCTTCTACTTCCATTGAATGTAGCTTTCGCACGGTTAAGCATTACTTTTCGTAATTATATATACAAGTGGCAGAAAGTATGTTAATCCACATCATAAAGGATAAATATCCAATTGATCCATATCAAGTCACAAACACACGCAGACGCATTCCAAGCTTATTAGTTCTGAATTTCTCGAACGGCTCCACCGCTACGCCTTCGTGAAAATATCCTTCAATTGATCTTGAATTCTGTTAGAACCAGCCGATGATATCCAACTAATAAATAAACGATTTAACCAATATTGAATGGGAAGAACTGGACTTAGCGTGGGGTGTGTGCTTGAAGCTCGATTGGACGGCAGTTTCTCTCCAAAATTGTATATCTCTATTAAGCTTCACACACTACACACCTTTGTGTGTGTTAAGATTTTAGTATTTATACAACATATTTTGGTATATAATACTTGGACCCTAACAAATCTCATTACACTAAACCTCTAAATAAAAAGAATCTTTCTAAATAAAAACACAAAGATAGTGTAATTAGGCTGGAAACTACTGAGTACCCGCCTTGAGTACTTAAATACCAACAACGACCAGTACTTAGTACCACGAAAAGAAAGAAATTTCTCAAGTGTTTATTAACCCCCTCTCACTGGTCCCTGATCCTAACAAGCACATTTGGAGAGGCGGAAGCATTAAGCCAATGATTAGAAAAAAGTAGCACACTGTAGAAAGATGAAACGGCTAATGATATGATTATTGTAAAAAAAATTAAAGAAGGTTTCAGGGCCCGAATTTCGTGTTTCGCCGCAGGTCCCGGCTTCGTCAGCTACGGGACTGCCTGATATTACCCGTTCACAAATTTAGGGTAACTCGATGATGATATCGCCTGTTTGTGTTGTGTGTTGATGTTTATGCATAAAGAAACCAAATTGTTACGTCGAAGTAATTGAAGCTGTTCGGACATGTTTTCAATTTTAGGTCACTAAATATATATTTTTCGATTTTTGGTCACTATGTATACAATTTTCAATTTTGGGTCACTCATTTGGTAAATAACTTTGTAAACATAGTGACCCAAACTTGAAATAGGTATACTTAGTGACCCAAAATAAAAAAATATATACTTAGTGACCTAAAATTGAAAACATGACACAAAATTATTTTGACATACAAAGTTAGTGACTTACTTTTGCAATTATCAAACATAGTGACCCAAAAACGAAGATATGTATATTGAGTGGCCTAATCTTACAATTTCGCCTATAAAAATCATATGTAGCAATGGAAAAATTATAAGATTAGGTCATTAAGTATACATATTTTCGTTTTTCGGTTACTATGTTTGATAATTGCAAAAGTAGGTCACCAACTCTGCATGTCAAAACAATTTTGGGCCATGTTTTCAATTTTAGGTCACTAGTATATATTTTTTCAATTTTGGGTCACTAAGTTTACAAAGTTAATTACCAAAGAAGTGGCCCAAAATTGAAAAAATGTATTCTTAGTGACCCAAAATCGAAAAATATATACTTAGTGACTCAAAATTGAAAACATGATCAAAAATTGTTCTGACATACAAAGTTAGTGATCTTCTTTTGCAATTATCAAACGTAGTGACCCAAAAACGAAAATATGCATACTTAGTGACTTAATCTTATAATTTTCCCTGTAGCAATTGTTCTTTTCTTTAGGAGACATCAAACGGACGGACCTAATACTCCTTCAAGAGCAAATGACAATAATGTGTTGTGTGTTGCTTATGGAGAGAATAAGATTTGGACTATATACATGCAGGTATATTGTCAAGTTATTACTATGTTTGTAGATCTTATTGGAGAACATAAACGATTTATAACACTTACCGATTAGCTGCGTATTTATTGCTGCCACAATATGAAAGATGCATTTTCACCTTTTATCTCTACGAAAGGGGGATGGAGCCCGTATAAGTTTTCGGATTTCATGTTGTGTTTCTTTTGTTTTGTATTGGTTGTGAAAAAACTAAATAAATTAGAAATAAAGCACTTCCCTACACAAGTTACTGTGACTTATTGATAGCCGACATGATATGGGACACGGATCTTCACCTTTCACCAAGGGAATGGCTTTTCTTAGGGTTTTTATAGTGCGTTTCTTTTCTGTGCGTATCATAGTTAGCGACCTAATAATATCGAAACCATAATTAAACCGACCAATAGAAAATTGTCCAAATGAAGAATCGAAGTGCACCACATGATACTTAAACAGCCAGTTTCGATCTAAGCCAATGGATTAACTTACTAGTCAAATAGCTTGAAATATCAAGATTAGACGATGCTTTCGACTTTAGTGCGAATTCGTAAGTTAAGGGCGGCATGAGTCTCGAATCAGAATTATATGTTTTCTCGTAGACTGCAAACAGGCGTAAGATTCCAGCAATAACAAAAAAAAAAAAAAGAAAAAAAAAGCGGGGCCGAACAAATATGCACTTATCAACAAACATAACAGCAGAATTGCCTTGCAACGGGCGAAGAAACCAATGACATTTGTAACACCTACTATATTAAAAAGAACAGAAAAAAATTATTCATGCAAGCACACGGTTCACTACTAGGAGGAGAAAAAACCTCCGATGACGAACACAATATTAACGATGTCGTTGGTGGTACTAATCCTGGTGATTGGACACGATAATCATCAATATATCTCCATTACACAAGCGGATCCAGACACGACCCTCGTGAATGTCGAGTGCAATACGCAGACGTGGAGAGCAAATGACCCTTATGGGCGGAACGTGAACAACACGCTCCGTGAGGTGGCTTTAGACGCATCCACCGAAGTAAACTACAGTAGTTATGTGCAGGGAGAATACGGAGGCACCACTGTTTACGGGTACGCTAATTGCACCCGATTAACGCTCACACCCGATGAGTGCTTCAACTGCTTAGTCGAAGCGGGTTCAAAGGTGCATAGGATGTGCGCTTTCGCCATCGGCGCAGAGATCGTGATGGTCGACTGCCACATGAGATACGAGAATTATCCATTTTATTGACCATAAGATAACGAAACTATCGCCACCTTTTTTTTTTTTCATTTTATTGCGATGATGTGCCGGCGATTCTAAATAATCTAGGCTGGTGTCCATGAACATGATGATTGAAATTGCATAAAAACTATTCTTACAAATTCCCCGTAATCACAGTTAATTCATATAAACGAATTGTAAAAATAATAAGCATAGAATATCTACGATGAATCAAATGCATTCATTTAATAAGTGAAGCATGGAGGGAAGACACTGCCTGCAAGAATCCTTGGCCAATCGAAATATATGATCTGATCTACACTAGTCTAGTTCCTCTGTATATAGCAAACGTTTGGGGACTTGAAAATTCATCACAAAAGAAACCGTTCTTCTCTACTACATATTTAGGAGTTTGTAAAATATTAGTTCTCGTTTAATGAGTTTGAAACAGTGTTCTCCTAGTAGAGAATTGTAATTGTCCATTTTAAAGTATTTCTACCTTACTCGTGGTTTTTACCTTGATTCCGTAAGGGTTTTCCACGTAAAAACTGTGTTCTTTTATCCTTACTGTCATTTCCAATATCATAACACTGTCAATTTCACAACAAATAGTAGTGTACTTAATACTAACATTCATTCCTAATAGACACAAAAAATCAATGTTATGCGATGTCGAGGGCGACGAATCATCGAATAAAATGGGTTTCCAGCAACTCGTGTTGGATGCGTCGTCATTGTCGATCTCAAATGAGCTTTTGTATGATTAAGACACTACACATAAAATATAAATCGCTTTGTCATAAATATAAGAATCATATGTAGTACTTGTCCTTTCTCTGAGACAGCAACCGGACCTAAGATTCCCGCAATAACAAATAACAAAGGTTTTGGGGACCGATCACATTAGTATAAAACAATAAATATAACAAATAGAAACAATACCTTGCAACGGACGAAGAAACCAATGATGTTTGTAAAACCTAGTTAATATTTAAAGAACATAAAGGAAATTATCCAATCAATCACAGTTTATTACACGAAAGAGAAGGAAAAAGTAACACTACTTTGAAGATGAATCGTTGAGTGCTACAAAAATTCAATGTTATGCGATGTTGAGTGCTACGATTGCTTATGCGTAGCTGGTTTAAGGTTTATAGGATGTGTTCTTTCGCCAGGTCTGTATGGCGCAAACCCATGCTGGTATTTAGGACTCTTAACCAGATCCAGTGGACAGCTAAAAAAAAGAAATCACCGCTGGGACCCATGGTTTAATTAAGAGTAGAATGAAAACCGACGAGAATGAGGGGGAGAGGAAAAGGAGAATGAGAGAGAGAATTAAAAGTTTTAGAGTGTCATTTGTATAAAAAATATAAAAAAATTAAGTTATCTTTTTTCTTAAAATGTATTCCAAATTCGGGAAAGTGTCCCAGTTTTTTCAACTCAACAAGCAATAGAACAATGCTTTGAAATGGACGAAGAAACTGTGATGATGTCTGTAAAACGCAAATATATAACGAGCAGAAAGGAGAATTCTTCATACAAGCAGATTTTATTGCATGAAAGAGACAACAAAAAAATCTGAAGATGAATCATCAGATTATTAGAGCCAGAACTGCGTATAGAACTCACTTAACACCAAAAGCTGACGTTGTAAATTGTTTGCAATAGAAATATTATCAAAAAGGAATGGCAGGTAGTAATTGTTTTCTCTCTTAGACAGCAAAAGCAAACAGGCGTAAAGAATCTTGCAATAACAAAAAATGCGACCGAACAAACGTGCATTGGCCAACTAACATAACAGAACAATGCCTTGCAGTCGTCGAAGAAACCGATGATATATGTCGGTAAAACCCAATATAAAGAACCATAAAGGAATTACCCATGCAAGCACACATTTTATTACACGAAAGAGCAAAAAAAAAAAAAAAAAGAAACCATGAACATGAATCATCAGATTTGTCTCATAACTATGTGGTTAGTGCCGGAACTAATCTTGCTGCTGATTGGATACAATCATATTCCTTTCACACATGCTGATCCAGACACGACCCTCGTGGACGCTGTGTGCAATACGTTGACGTGGGGAACAAGCGACCCTTATGGGCAGAACGCGGCCGACACACTCGATGCTTTGGCTTTCGACGCTCCCCAAGAAGTAAACTATGTTAGTTATATGGCGGGAACATACAGAGGTACGACTGTTTACGGGTACGCTAATTGCACCCGATTAACGCTCACACCCGATGAGTGCTTCAACTGCTTAAGCATAGCCGGTTTTGCGGCCTTTTGGATGTGCGCTTTTGCCGTTGGCGCGGAGATTATGCTGGTCGACTGCCGCATGAGATACGAGAACTATCCATTTTACGGCCCAATTTAGATTCCGCTACTTTAGCGTGTCTTGTGTCGTTCTTCCCTAAAAGATGAATTGACACATAATGAGCTCGAAGGAGCTCTCAAACTCACAACTAGAAGTTATACAAATATACGTACAGTCACAATGTCTTGGCTTAAACTGACGAAGAAACCAACGACATTGTAAAACCTGATCCCTATACGGATACGGCGTAAATGAAAAATGTTCGCTTCGAATATAGTAGGGATATTTACATTTTTGTCCCCGATGTTTGGCCTATGGGCGCTTCAAATATGTTCGCTCAAAATCGGTAACATTGGGGACTGAAACTGTAACTCGGGAAAATGAAGGATCAAAAAAGCCCAAAAACCAAACATCGGGGACCAAAAATGTAAAAATTCCAATATATTATATATAGTTGCATAAAATCCGTTAAAAATAAAAAAATATAAATAAAATATGTGCAAGCGTAGGTGATTTCGCGCACGAAACGCCTCATATGGCTTACTCTTTCGTCGTCCGACGATTATACATCCTAGCTCCAGATTCCTAATGATTGCATGTTCCTCGTAGTCTTCGAGGTCGGGAGCACAATTTCTTGGTCTCGTAAGATTGACCTTCTTAGCATTCCTTTCTAAAGCAATTTGAAGGTCCAGAGCCGCATAATATTTGATTTGCCATAGAATGTATCGCTTGATGGCCTCATTTCGGTAGCGGAACTCTTTAACAGTGAAAGCTCGGTAGACGCACATCATGTGTCGAACTTCGATGAGCTCTATTGACAAATTTGCTTCAGCGATATGTCTTTTGAGCAATCCGTGCACTCAACCACGTAGACGGGATATTGAGTTCTCCCGACGTTGTGATGTTCCACGTCAATAATGAGGGATATTTTTGCTTTGGCCTTTTGTTGCTTGATGTTCCACATCATGAATTTTAGCATGTATATATGCCCGATTGTTGCCGTTCCTTTAAGATGTGAAAGGCTTCGTAGGTCGAGCTCATCAAGCTTCTTCAAGCAATGTTCCTTTCTCCAAATTCTATGACGAATTTCTTCTTGAAAAGGGGCAATGATCCTCACGTTCTCCCAAGGGGCCTCCACCTTAACCTTTTGAGCTTTCTTTGATCGTTTAGGCGTATTTGGTGGAGTGTCAACCACTTGACAAGCCAGAAGCTGTGGGAGTTCATGTACATCTTTCCTGTAGTCCTCTCCTTCTTCGAGTTCCTCTTCATGTATATGAAAGAAGTCTATTGTAGCCTTTTGAAGTAAGTACCAAACGTTGTCAAAGTCTTACCTTGACTGCTTGTTCGGTTTCTGGTATAGTCCGCCACTTTGCTTCCATGATGTAATCATCAATCCTTTCATTTGGATCGGCTATGAAGGTTGATGAAGAGGATGACTCGGTTGTAGACTTGATAATTTCTGGACCATGGATTGGACTTGTAGGAGGTGGAGATGGTATACGTTGATGTATTATAGGTGTAGTGTTGACTGATATACCTCTCGGTGGTCTGGGTTTCTCGGTTCTTTGTGGATTAGGTTGTTTGGAGGTGTTGTGGTTGAGAGGTCGTGCTCGTGTCGCCGACTCGGGGTCTCTTCTCTCCCTCAAGACGATCGGATCCATCATCGGGATCGTCGTGTCAACGTTTGCGAAGCTCTGAGTCTCTGAGACACGTGCCCGTTACTTGAAAGGGGCTTGGTGCCGTCAGCCGAGCTAGTTGATCCTCATCCTCGAGCGTCCTCGAATCCATTAAAAGGGCCCGGGAAAAAAGGATGTCCCCAAGAGCTATTGGGGCAGCTCATACGGGTTGGGGTAGGCTGACCGTTATGGTGAGATTGGTGAAGGAGAGGACACTGATATTGGAGGCGGGGCGGGGCTGTGCTCATCCGTCATCGGGGCCTTGCCTTTATCCACTTGAGACTTCTCTAGAAATTCCTCCATGCGTGTTGAGAGACGATCCTCGAGGGTAGTTCCAAAATCCGCCAGAGCCGCTTTGACGAAGGCCTTCATTCGGTCCTCCGTGACGAAAGGCACGAATGAGCCCGAGAGTCGCTCTGTCGTCACGACATCGGAGAATATCTCCGAGACGAGGCCTGTAGAGACATGTCTTGAAACATCGGGGCCAGGAAGGCTTACCGAAGGCATCCCATCTTCTACTATTGTCGTGGGATGGCCAGAAGATATCGCGAAAATTGTTCAAATCACAATTACGATCGAAAAACACTTAATCGATAAAATTTGATACACAAATTGATAAAATTTACAGCTTAAACACTCGATTTACTAAGATAATGACTGCCGGGCAACAAACATGGTGAGGATCACGAAGACATTTGGAGAAGGCAAGTGGCGAGCGGTGACGATAGAGGGAAGAGAATGACTGCCATGCATTGAGCTTTAAGGGAGGGATTTATTGGATAAGCTCAATGAGTTATGCTAAAAATATATATATATATATATATATATGCCAAATTATTAAATTAGGTCACTAACTATACCAGTTTTTGTTTAGGTCAGATAATTGCAAACTTAGGTTGCTAAGTAACGTATCTGATTTTTTTTGTCACCGGTGAGTTTTTCCGATGAAAATCGCCGGAAATCCGACGTGGCAGATGACATGTCCATCACAAGTGACCCAAAAGAAATCAGATACGTTACTTAGTGACTTAAGTTTGCAATTATGAAATTTAGTGACCCAAAAAACACGAAAGGCATAGTTAATGACCTAATTTAGTAATATATATAATAAAAAACAAAAAAAGGCGTTGACAAGTATCATACAATAAAAAGAAGAAAAACTATAAATGTTCACGTAAGAAGGGAGGACAAATGAAAAATAATGATGAGCAAAAACACGTAGCCACTTTGTAGAGGAGAAAGAAAAAAATGATTTATTCTTGTATTACGATAAATAGCATGGAGAGCAATAAAAAAAGGTCCGAGAACTAGATCTAGAATATTGTGTTGCAATATTCTATTGTCCATGTGAACACATTGTGTGTGAGCAAAAATTATAATGTTATTCTCCTCCTCATAAAAATATTAGTGAGCCTGTAATAGAATTGAGCGAGCAAGCTACATGAGTTGAGCTTTTATAAACAGAACTTGGTCCAGTGAAGTAAAAAAACGACACCAATCCGCAAATAATTAAAATGCAAACCCACAGATCAGATCATATAAATAGTAACTCTCTCCGTATTGCCTAAAAGGGTATCAACAAGAACATTTTATGCGTTTTAAGGATAAATCACATAACTTTCGGCCACAAACGCATGGAAAAAATTGGGAATATCCAGTTATGACTCCACAGTTGGTGATGTTGTTCAGGATAACGAATTGCACTGACTAATTATTATGATTAATAATTACGGTGATAAAACAAATTAAAGTGGACTGAAACCGAAGGAAAGGTTGAAGACCTTCCCAACAAAAAGGGCAAAAGTGACTGAAGAGAAGCAGACAACACAGACCAATGTTGGGTTAAATACTGACCCAACATTCCTCTCTGATGACGAGATAGATGGAGGATCAGACTGGGAGATACCTGCACGCCCTCAAAAATCCTACGCCCAGAAGAACAAGGATCTCTGGAGGATCTTCTACTCCAGAACGTTTCGCGTAGAAAGAACGGTGGACCAGGTGAACTTCTCTCAGCATGGGGTCCTGCAATTCCTGAAGTCCAGAAGTCTCGGGAAGGCTGTGCTCATCCTTGGAGAATACTGCGACCATGTGGTCCGTGAGGTATATACTAACCTCTCTCCCAAGATAAATGAGCCTCATTCAAAGAAATTCGGTAAGATATACTTACGGAATCATCTTTATGAGTTGTCTTCTCATTCCATTAATGAATTGCTTGGGACACCTGAGGTTGATCACTTCACGGATAGTGACATGAATGAAGTTGTGTCCTTCATCCCCGGGGGTAGGGTGATGAAATGGACTCACAACTTCTCTGTCACTCACCTCACATCACTCTACACTGTGCTCTTTAAGATTGCAATCTATAATTGGCTACCTACGGCCAATGATAGTAGAGTGACCGAACCAATGGCACAACTATTGTATGCATTGGGGAAAAATCTTCTTATTAATTGGGGAGATTTTATCCTTAACCAAATTGCGTACCAAGCTGAACGAGCAGGGAAAGGTATTCTGCCTTTTCCCTCAATCATTTGGTTGTCGCTGGTTCGAGGAGGTTTCAAACCTATGCATGCTGATACTGTGGTGAACAAGAAGATTCCATACACCATTGCGGCCAATCACTTAGTGGGGCTAAAAAAAGTTGTTGATCTGCCCTGGGATGGAGCTAAAATAGCTGAACCAAATGTTGGTTCAACATCGGCTCCAACATCTGTCCTGGCGAAGCACATAAAGTATCTGGATGATACTATTGCATCGCTTGTTGCACAAAGGGAGATTCTTCGGAGTCTTCATTCTTCCCAAAAAGGGGGAGAAGATAGTGCAGATGAAGATGCCTGGATTGCTGCTGAGGAGGAAAACAAAGGGATGTCAGCTGTAGGGGGAGGTGGTCGGGTCGCTGGTGCTGCTGTTGCTACTAAAGAAGGAGAAGGAGGAGAAGCTGCTGCTATCGCTGATGGAGCTGGAGCTGCTGGAGATGAAGAAGGAGAAGTTGCTGGAACGAAAACAGGAGAAGCTGCTGGAGCCACTGCTGGAGCGGAGGCTGAAGAAGAAAGAGCTGCTTTGGAAGACTCAATTATGAGTCTTCAATTTTAGACTTCTTATTTGCTTGCCTGTTTGTTTTTGCATGCAGACTTCGATATTTTATTTTGTGTGCTTTTTTGTGTGATTTTTTGTGTGACCTTTTGTGTTGCAGATGTGACGAAGACATTGAAAATGACTATGTATTAATTTTTTCTATGTTAATCCATTTTTCTTTGTTCTAAGTTACTTGTTGCTTTCAGGGGGAGTTATTTGGATTTGAAGTTCTCTGGATTGGAACTTCTGTGGATTTAGCTCTGCACTGGTTTTGGGAAGAAAGACAAAAAGGGGGAGATTGTTAATGTTGACATTGACAATATAGACTCAACATTTGAGTCAACAGTTGCGATGTTAACATTGACAATGTGGACTCAACATTCCAGTCAAAATCGATTGACTCGGACTTGGTCCAACCTTAATTTTGTCTTTCAAACCCAAAAACCGTTTTCCCTATTATTACGGAGTTAGTTATATGTGTGCAGAGTTTACTTACGAGATGGACTTGTTCAAACAAGAGTGGAGTGGAGTGGAGTGGATACTAAAAATAGGAAGCTTATTCGACCAAGTCAAGATGCTTACTAAATATAGGAGAAGTGGAGCTCTGGCTGAATAAGTCGAAGCATTATCTCAGACGTGAAGTCATGGAGATCATGTAGAACGTGGGGAGGACTGGAGTCGAAGCTATGAAGAGTATAAATACAAGACTCCGATGCCGACCAACAATAACGAGAAAATACGACGAGCGAATAACGAGAAAATACGACGAGCGACCAAAGAGAAGAAAACGAAAAAGAGAGAGCTCTCACCATATACTCGTCTTTCTGTTCTTTACCTAGTGTTTTACCTTTTCATAGATCGTAAGTATCTATGTTGAGATTAGAAGAGTCTTTAGATTCTTTACTAGGTTGATTTTACTATCTTTCGATAGTTATACTTTTTGTAATCCATTCTTTGAAATGGAATTTTGCCCTGAAGGCGTGTAGCAAGTTATTTAACTTGCTGCATATTTTAAACCGTGTCTCCATCGTTTTTAATTGCTAAGTTTTGAAACTTTCCGCTGTGCTAAAACTTTCTGTTCCTGAATGTTGGTTCAACCTTGAGGACAACATTACATGTATATTTTTAACTTAGCTATTTCCATATCTTTACGGGACCGCTCCCTTTCAAAAACTATGAAGATGAATCATCAGATTAGTTTGACGAGCATTGAGTCTTAACTCACAAGATCTCATTTAGGTCACCCATGAGTCTTTGCATATAAGTCCTTGTGAGGTTCCTCTGAAACAAAGGGAGTAGCCCACGAGCTTATATGTAGGTCATATTTGTTTCATCTATCCGATGTGAAATTGAGTTTGACACCCCAACATCAACAAACAACCAATGCCACACACAATAACTATGTTGTTAGTGGTACTAATGCTTCTTATTGGATAAGATCACATCTCCATTACACTAAGCTATGTCATCGATGAACAAGGATGGAACTGACCTAACAACAGATATTAGGACGTCTCATTGATCCTGCATGAGGTCCCTAGTTTTGAACCCAACACTTTGGACAAAATCGAGTGGACTAATAGTTCCAAAGGGAGGTCTCACTGGAGCTGTAAGAAAGCTCTTAGGAAGAGAACCGAATCTTATTTGGCTTCAACTCTTCTACGGTAAAGGCAAGATTTCGAGTCACAACTTCATTCTTTGGTTGACCATTCGAGAGAGACTGGCTACTAAGATAAACCGTTGATTGATAGGAAGCAACAGAACCTCGGTGTATCTATCCTTTGCGATCAAAATGCATCTGAAACCACACAACACCTCTTTTTCGATTGTTTTTTTTTTTTTTTTGGCAAAGATGCATTATTATCATCTTAAAAGATCGGGTCAAGTTTCGATGGCCGAACAGACGTTGGCATCAAAATATGTGATGGGCAGCAAGTCGGTGGTGAGGAAAGCACCTCATCAATATATATCGCATATAAAAGACTTCTCGCAGCTCTTGTCTACCTCGTTCGGCGGGAGAGATTCACCGATGCACTGGAGGCGTTTTCTCTAGTCAAGCAAGCGATCATTGCAATGGATCTCAAGGATAATATTCAATCTACCACCTATTGGCGATTATGATCATTTTTGCTGGGTTCTGATCGCTTTTCTTTGGTTTTTGTCTAATCTTTGGCAACATATTGCTGGATGATGGTCATGGGTTTTGTGATTTCTGTTCTCGGTTTTTTGTGTTTTCATGTTGGCTTTTTTGGCAGCATGTTGCGGGTTTCTTTTTGGATGTGAGAATTTTCTCATGTGCACACCGTTCTCATTAATGCAACTGATCTTCCCCGAAAAAAGAAATCTTGTTCTCGAGTTCACATATTTATTGTCCCGGGATGATTTAAATCTTGTGTGATGTTCTAGCTGAGATACAAACTAAAATATACCAATAAACAAAAGCAAAATTATAAGATTAGGACACTAAGTATACATGTTTTCGTTTTTGAGCCACTATGTTTGATAATTGCAAAAGTAAGTCACTAACTTTGTATGTCAAAATAATTTTTGGTCATGTTTTCAATTTTAAGTCACTAAATATATATTTTTCGATTTTGGGTCACTACGTATACATGTTTCAATTTTTGGTCACTATGTTTACAAAGTTAGTTACCAAATGAGTGACCCAAATTGAAAAAATGCATACTTAGTGACCCAAAATCGAAAAATATATAGTTAATGACCTAAAATTGAAAACATTACCCAAATTATTTTGACATACAAAGTTAGTAATATACTTTTGCAATTATCAAACATAGTGACCCAAAAACGAAAATATGTATACTTATTGATATAATCTTATAATTTTCCCAATGAGTTCAGAAACAAACAACGCTGAATGTTTTATGATGATGTTTTGCCGGGAATATTTACACATTGGAAAACACCGTTGAACAAAATGTTAGAATCATACGTACTGATTGAATTTTTTTTTTTTTTTTTTTGAGACAGCAAACGGACGTAAGATTCCTGTGCAATAAGACACGACATTGATTTGGGGACCGGCCGCTAAAGCATAAATCAACAAATATAATAAAAGAACAATGCCTTGCAACGGACTAAGAAACCGATGTTTCTTGCAAAACATAGCTAATATATATAAAGAACAGAAAGGTATTATTCATGCAACCAGCAGTTTACTACACCAAAGGAAAAAAAAAAAAAGACCCCAAAGATGTATAATCACATTAGTTCGTTAGTAGTGCTAATCCTGGTGATTGGACACGATATCATCAATATATCTCCATTACAAAAGCGGATCCAGACACGACCCTTTTGGAAGTTGATTGCAATACTCTGACGTGGAGAACGAATGACCCTTATGGACAGAACGTGGCCGACACCCTCGATGCGTTGGCTTTAGACGCTTCCAACGAAGCAAACTACAATAGTTATGTGGAGGGAGTATACGGAGGTACGAGTGTGTACGGTTACGCTAAATGCACCCAACTAACGCTCTCGCCCAATGAGTGCTTCGATTGCTTAGCCGAAGCCGGTTCTAAGGTATATAGGATGTGTGATTTTTCCGTCGGCGCGATGATCGAGCTGGTCGACTGCCGCATTAGATACGAGAATTATCCGTTTTATGGATGATAAGAATATATTAATCAAATTATCGCCTCGTCCGTGTAATTTATGTTTGTGGTCGAAGTATCGATTATATGGGATATTTATTATTGTCTTCACAGTCGTTGAAACCATGAAGAACTCAAACATTGTTTTAATGAACTACTGATCAATGCAAGTCTGATACCTTGTTTCTTGTTTTCTTTCAGCTTTCCTTGTTGTATTTGGTTGTTGCTCATATGAGACCATTTGTTCTCCATGGAATCGTCATGTGTTACCGAAGGAACCCGTTGGGCTATTTAACATTTATTTTTTATTTATGAAGTTTTAAGTGCCATCTCTAGAAAAAAGATAGATTAGATGCACATAAATTTATTTAAAACGTAGAAGTGTTGAAAATAAAAGGGTAAATTCCCTTTCAATACCCTTTGAAGTTTCAACTTCCTGATCAGTACCCTTCCAAGTATTTCTTCCTGTTCAGTACCCATTTGCGAAAAATTGTGTGTTTAATACCACCAAACATTGAAAAGACGAAAATAACCCTTCTTTACAGATTCAGTTATACCAACTGGTCTCTGTATTATACCAATATATTCAATTATTATACCAACTGTTATCACTGTTATACCAAGTCAAATTTAAGAGTATTATATCACTATTATACCAAGTGTTCTCATTATTATACCAATATATTCAATTATTATACCAACTGTTATCACTGCTATACCAAATCAAATTTAAGAGTATTATATTATACCAAGTGTTTCCATTATTATACCAACTGTTATCATTGCTATACCAAGTCAAATCTAAGAGTATTATATCACCATTATACCAAGTGTTCCCATTATTATACCAATATATTCAATTATTATACCAAATGTTATCACTGTAATACCAAAAGTAATGTTATTATAATATCCGAATTGTTTGGTATACATTCGAATTTATTGGTAGAATAATCATTTTTTTTGGTAGAATAATCAATTTTATTCGTATAATAAGCGATTTTGTTGGTATAATAATCGTGTTTTGTGGTATAATACGCAAAAATCACTTTCATATAATACGCAAAAAACATTTTTTTTTGGTATAACAGTGATAACGGTTAGTATAATAATTGAATATATTGGTATAATAACGAGAACAATTGGTATAATAGTGATAACAGTTGGTATAAATGTGATAACAGTTGGTATAATATCTTAAATTTGACTTGATATAAAACTGGAGATAATTGAAATAATATTTATGTATGAAGAAGAGTTATTTTTGTCTTTTTAACGCTTTTTAGGTACCTATCACACAATTTTTTTCAGATAGGTACCTAACAGGAAGAAATAATTCGAGGGGTATTTAAGAGGAAGTTGAAACTTTAAAGGGTACTGAATATGAATTTACCCAAAATAAAATGTCTTAAAATATATGATATATATTCAAATATTAATACTTATAATATTTTCGAAACCCTAGTTAGTGAGTTAGGGAAAAAGGCGAAACCGACCCAATAGATCTTCGTTGAACGAAGAATGAAGTGCAGCAGATGATACTTAAACAGGCCAGTTTCGATCTAACACGATGGATTAGCTTACTTAGTCAGATAACTTAAAAGGTCAAGAACAGACGGTGTTTTCCACTTTATAGTGCCAATTCGCAATTCAAAGGCGGCAGGAATATCGAGTAAGAATCTCATGTAGTCATATTATTGTCTTCTTCCTTTTAGAAAGCAAACGGACGTAAGATTCCTGCAATGTAATAATTTTAAAAAAAACGTGGCCGACCAAACATAGATCAAATAGCAACAGAACATTGTTGTCAGAATTTAGTGCAACTTATTGCTGCTTTGACCTTCCGAAGATGCTTAGGAGTTAATTACGCAATCTTCAATTAATTGTTTTATTTATGCAAATAAATCAGCTCTATGATTCAGCACCATGATTAGCTGATCTCTAGCACCTTAATTAATCCTCATTATTAGTCGCTTTAGTTTAAATAGATAGTCTCTATTAGCAAGTCATATATCCCGAATAATCATTGTTATTTGTCCTTGTGCTTCATCTTCATTGAGTAATAAGAAATATTTCTTCTGGTTTGTCATTATTCAAGTGCTTGTATTTGCGTCACATTGTCTTGCAACGGATGAAGAAACCAATGATGCTTGCGAAACCCAATACATACGGAAACAGAAAGGACTTGCCCATGCAAGGACAATTTATTACACGAAAGAGGAAAAAAACATGAAGATCAGTCATCATATTAGTCAAACCAATGTTGAATATGTGGTGAGGTTGTGGCCAAATTACTAAATTAGGTCACTAACTGACTTTCGTGCTTTTTGGATCGCTATGTTTGATAATTGCAGATTTAGGCTACTAAGTAACGTATCTGATTTTGGGTCACCAGTGAATTTTCCATACGACGTGGTCGCTGACGTGACAGTGTCATCGGGCACGTCGGATTTCCGGCAATTTTCGACGGAAAATTCACTGGTGATCCAAAAAAGATCAGTTACGTTATCTATTGACTTAAATTTGCAATTATCAAAGTAACTAAAAAACGAAAACCGGTATAGTTAGTGACCTAATTTAGTAATTTGGTCGTTCACAAGTAGGGGCAAAGTATGTAGCAGTCTCTTAACGAGTACGTTGAGACAGGTTACTAGCACTCGTGTTTGATGTGATTAGTCTCGGAATAGAGTAAGTATTTCGGGCACAACCATTTTATTTCATAACTTCAACTTTAAGTAAAATTGTTGATCAAATAAGCAAATTAAAAACAACTAATTTATTCTAAGAGCCTAGCAGGTAAAACAAAATGCTACTCATAGAGATGCCTCATATTTCCAACACCACAGTATGACAATCTCCGCACAACTTTGACGTCTGCTCGATTTCTTCCAATGAAGTTTGAGGGACATTAAGTCTTAACTCTCAACAAACAACCATCGGAGCGAAAGATTGTCCGATCGATGGCCACATGAGATACGAGAATTATCCATTTTATTGATGATAAGATAATGAACTTATATCCTCGTGTAACATTATGTTTTTGTCAATGATATGCTGGTGATATTAAATAATCTACATGTGTACCGACGAACATGAAGATTGAATTACGTGGTCAAATGATTGATTATATGGGGTATTTATTATCTTCATAGTCGCTGACATCATGAAGAACTCAATTAACTGAACACTGTTAGAATGAATTGATAGTTACATGTTTTCTTTATAGGCTGCGTTTATAGTTGGTAACATAAGTTAAGAACAGATAATATAAACCCACGTAAATACTCGATAATGCTGTTTCTACTAAAATTATCTTGTTTAGTTTGCTTCTTAATTGTGACTATTTGTTGATTCGCTCCACAACACTTCGGAACATATAAATATGTCCCCCATGAGCAGGAAATTCATTCCAAACAGATCCCACCATTTACATAGTTCCCTTGAAATATTGTTTTGTTGTGTTAGGTAAACAAGATTATTGATAAGTTAGGATGCTACACAAGGGTTTGGCTTACTTAGTCAGATAGCTTACAAGGTTAAGATCAGACAGTGTATTTTCAACCTTTGTGCCAATTTGCAAGTTAAAGGCGGCAACTCGAGTAAGAATCACAAGTAATTATTGTATTTTTTCTCTTATACAGCAAATGGGCGTCAGATTCCTTCAACAACAAAAATGCTGCCGACCAAATACGCATAGATCGACAAACATAACAACAGAAAATGCCTTGCAATAGAACGAAGAAACCTATGATTAAACCCATTACATAAAGAGATTATCCGAGCAAACACATTTTATTACACGAAAAACTCCGAAGATGAATCATCAGATTATTAGCCAAACCAATGCCACAATAACTACGTGGTTAGTGGTACTAATCCTACTGATGATCGGATATGATCATATCTCCATTATTACACAAGCTGATCCAGACACGACCATCCTCGATTGTGTGTGCAATACGCAGACATGGCAAACAAACGACCCTTATGGGCAGAACGTGGCCACCACCCTCGATGAGTTGGCTTTTGAAGCTGCCAGAGACATAAACTATGTTAGTTATAGGCGGGGAACATACAGAGACACAATTGTTTACGGGTTTGCTAATTGCACGCAACGAACGCTCACAGCTGAAGAGTGCTACAATTGCTTAGCCGAAGCCGGTTCTACGGTGTATAGGATGTGTGCTTTTGCCATCGGTGCGGAAATCGTGATGGTCGACTGCCGCATGAGATACGAGAATTATCCATTTTATTGATGACAAGATAATGAAATTATCCCCTCGTTTGAATTATCTTTTTTTATTTATTCTAATAAATGATAAGCTGGTGATTCTAAATAATAAGATTGAATTACGTTCTCAAATGATCTATCATATGGGATATTTATTATTATCTTCATAATCGTTGAAACCATATGAAGACTGTTTGAATGGATCGATCACTGCATGTTCTCTTTATAAGCTACTTGAAGAGAAAGTTAATTAAAGCATCACAGTAATCATAAGAAATAAGATGTTTTAAAATGTATAATAATGATACATTAAAAAGTTGATTAATTAATACTTCGATTATTTAATAAGTTCTATAAAAAAAATACTTTCGGCCGGTTCGACTTAGGGATAAAATGCCAAATTAGTCATTTGCTAAAATTATAAGATATATTACTTTTTTTATAATTTCTACAGATGCAATATAATATCCCGTCTCTGGGAAATTGAAAGGATTTTTCTACGGATATCAATGGATTGCATTCGCGGTTGGGACGTCTCCATACCCGGCCCCGCGTTTTCAGGGAATACATCTCCCCATCCTAGTCAAGTAATCAGCGATATCCCAAGGTCGGCTTTTGGTTAAAGCATGTGAAACTTTAACAACTGAACTTTTTAAGGGCTCCAGTTTAGTAATATCATTATTATTCGTATTATTAATAATAGTATTATTATTATTATTGTTATTATATTATTTAATTTAGTTAATTAGTTAAAAAGATCAAATATCTTGAGCGCCCTCGATTTAGTAATATTATTATATAAATAAAATTTAGTTAGTTAAAAAAAATTAATATCTTGATGCCCTCAATTTAAAATAAAAGTTTGAAAGTGATTGTAAATTGAGTATTTAACAATAAATTAATAAAATATTAATCAACATAAATTACAATGAGATGTAAAAGGAGATTACAAGGAGATGTACGTGATAGAGTGTATAATAATATCGAAACCCTAGTTAGTGAGGTAGGGCAAAAGGCGGGACCAACCTAATAGAAATTTGTCCAATGAAAAATCGAAGTGCACCACATGATTCTTAAAACAGTCCAGTTTCGAATTCGATCTAAGCCAATGGATTACCTTAGTCAAATAGATTGAAAGGTCAAGATCAGATGGTGTTTTCGACTTTAGTGCGAATTTATAAGTTAAACTTAAAGGCGGCAGAAGTCTCGACTATGAAGTAATTGTATTCTTTCTCTTAGACAGCAAACAGGACCGTAAGATTCCTGCAATAACAAAAACGAAAAAAGAGAACGGAGCAGAATAAATATAATAGATCAACAACAAACATAACAACATAACAATGCCTTAAAACGGACGAAGAAACCAATGATAATTTTAAAAACTAGTATATTAAAAATATACAAAGGATTATCCTTGCAAGCAAAGTTTATTGCCGGAAAAAGTCTCCCCGATGATTACGATAGCTATGTCATTGATGGTACTAATCCTGCTAATTGGACACGATAATCGTATCTCCGTCACAAGAGCTGATCCTGACACGAACGTCGTGGACGTCGTGTGCAATACGCTGACGTGGCGAACAAACGACCCTTACGGGCAGAACGTGGTCAACACGCTCCGTGAGTTGGCTACTGACACTTCCTGCGAAGTAAACTACGTTCGTGTTGAAACAAAGAGGTAGGAAGGAGCTTGAAGTTCATCACTTGCAGCAGCAGTAGGAGTCTTCAGCTCAATCACAACCAAGGAATGATATTAAGAGTTTCGAGGCTACAAGAAAAGGCGTGCTTTTACTTAAAGAATGAATTCACTTATAGAGTTGCAAATGGCACCGACGTTTTCTATGAATGAGGAAAGTAAGCAGCTGAAGACTGTGGTTAACGACTTGGATCAGGAATTGCAGCTGAATATATATATAAGCTCGGAAACGCAGTGTTTTTTTTTTTACTTCTTTCGTTATCATGAAAATTCCTCTCTTAAATTAGGGTTTATCATATAGATGGGTTGAAGATGATGATCTCCTGATTTTGTACTCTTGTGTGATCAATAAAATTTCAGCTCTTGATCGTTCGTGGATGTAGGATTTAATTCAAATCCGAACCACGCTAAAATCACGGTGTTCATTTGATCGTTGTTTTTGTTAGTTATATGGGGGGAACATACGGAGGTACGATTGTTTACGGGTACATAAACTGCACGCAATTAACGCTCACACCCGATGAGTGCTTCAACTGCCTGCGCGTGGCCGGATTAACGGTGAATAGGATGTGTGCTTTTGCCGTCGGCGCAGAGGTCGTGTTAGTCGATTGCCGCATGGAGATACGAGAATTACCCATTTTATGGATAATAAGATAATTAAATTATCACCTCGTGTAATTTATGTTTTTTCTTTCATTAATCAATGATGTGCTTGAAGTGAGGTCCCGATATGGATGTAAACTAAGTAGTAAAATGTAACCTAAATGTTGGAACTAATGTTGAGGGAACACTCGATCTAACACAAAGGCGCACAGCGGAATATGTAAATTACTTAGTAACAAAAACTGATAAACACGAGATGTAAATTTTGCAGCAAGTTATAAAAACTTGCTGCGTGCCTCAAGGCGAAATTCCACTATAAAGATGGATTATAAAAACAAGCCTAGTAAAGGAAACGAATCCACAGAGATTCTACCAAACTACAAAGTCTTTCGACTTTTGCAAAATAGAAAAACTAGGCTAAAAGAAACTCTCGTAATGGTTCAGGCTCACTCAAACTTTTCTCATAGAATCTCATATCTCTCGCTATTACGAAATGGTTAAGTGAAGTCCCCTTTTTATAAGTCTTCGACTTTGACTACTTCACAACAGACTTGGTCGCCTCAACTAACTCCCACCACGTCCACTAAGATAGGTGTGACCGTTGAGAGTTAATTCGGATCAGCTCAAAATGACTTGGTCTTGACTTGAGCTCCAATCTTCCAATTTTTAGTATGCTTCCACTCCTAATTTCGCTCCAGCTTATCCACACGCAATCCACACGTTTTGAATCATTTCATCTCTTATCCATGACCTGCATGACACTAATTAAAGCCACGTTATCTATTAAAACGTGTTTTGGGCATGAAAGATAAAATAGAAGTCGGACACATTCTCATACAACAATGTTGACTGGAATGTTGTCCCAACATTATCAATGTTGATGTCTTCAACATTAACAATCTCCCCCTTTTTATCTTTCTTCCCAAAATCGTCGCAGAAGTTATAAATAAAGAAACTCCCCCTGAAGGCAAAGTCTACTCAACCACAAAACACAAAAAAATGGTTAGAGTAAACAAAAACAGAATAGCCAACAAACTATTCAAAGTACTAGAACTTAGTACAAGCCGAATAGAGGTCTGAGTTTAAACATCTGCAAAAGTCAGATCAGACATGCAAAACACAAATTCAAAAAACGCATGCAGCACACAAAAGATTAAGACCAGCTAAGGTCTAAAATGCTGGACTCTGACTTGACTCCACTTCATCTCCAGCTTCAGCAGCTCTTGTCCCCATATGAACTCCCCTGTCTGTTCTGCCCCATCTTGCTCACTTGCTTCTGCCGCACCATCTTCTTCAGCTCGAACTTCACCACCTTCTTCTTCTTCACCTCTTGCACCATCTTCTGCTTCTCCCCCTTTTTGGGAAGAAAGTAGATTCCTTAGTATGTCCCTCTGAGCTATCAAGGCATCAATGGAAGCATCAAGAGTCTGAATTGCCTTTTCCAGCTGAGATGTTGAAGAAGATGTTGAAGCAGCAGGCTGATCAACATTCTGGAGTCCTTGCCAAGGTAGATCAACTACCCTTTCAAGACCAGTGAGATGATTGCCTAGAATGGGGAACGGTTGAGTCTGGCGGAAGATCACATCTCTTCGAGTTGGCTCATATCCTCCTCGCAGCAGCATCGACCAAATGAGGCAAGGAAAAGGCAGAGGGCCTTTCCCGCTCTTTTCAGCTTGGTATGCGATTGGATTCATTATCAATTCACCCCAGTTGATCGGTAAATTATTTCCAAGAGCATAGAGGAGTTGTGCCATTGGCCTTGCCACACGACTATCATTAGCCGTGGGAAGCCAATTGCAGATTCCTATTTTAAATAAAACTGCATAAAGAGAGGTTAAGTGCTTTCCCCCAAAACTACTTTCCCACTTCGATTTCACTCCCCCCGTAATAAGCACAGCTACCTCATCAAAATCACACTCATAATCAGACTCAACATCAGGAGTGCCAAGAAACTCATTTATCGCCCTCGCAGAAAAATCATATATTCGTCCCCGAAAATAAACACATCCATACTTCCTAGATTCTACTTCATTAACTCGAGCAGAAATGTTAGAGTATACCTCCCTTACTGCCTCATCACAGTAGACGCCGAAGCATCGGACCGATTTGGCTAGGTGACGTGACTCAAGGAACTGTAGGACTTCGTACCTCCGAAAACTTGCCACGTCTACGACCCTTTCGATATTCAGGGATCGTAGGCTAATTGAGGCCCACAAGTCCTCGTTCTTCTGGGAGTAGAACTTTCTGGGAGGCAATGAGAGATCCCAGTCCGAGTCGTCTGCTAGGTTGAACTCATCGTCGGAAGGCATTGTGGCCTCATTTGCTGGACTGGCACCGGTTTCAACATTGGTTTCAGGGTGAATATAGTGGCTGCCGAGCCCATCACCTTCAGGTAGGGAAGTCTCAACGACCCGAACTTTTTTCACAGGTCGTGCATTTGATCCCATAGGTCGTTTCCCCGCTCGTTTCTTGAACCTGTTCATCACAATTTTAAGGGGGATATCCATACCAAAAATGTCTTCACTGTCGTTAGATGAAGGAGACCCATCTCCCCCTGAGACTTGGACGTCATTGACAGGTGAGTCAAGGTCGTCGTAGGTCTGGGTATCGATAATCTCATTGGTAGATTGACTGGAAGAGGACGAAATGTGGATCAGCACGGGATTAGGGCTTTTTGCACGAACATGGCATGCTCTCCTTTGACTGCGCCTCTTCTTGGGGAAATTCACGGCATCACGGATGGGCACATCAGCTGAGATTTGGTCAAGGTTCGGGTTGTCCTCATTCACCGGGTTTTCAGGGGCATCAATGGCATCTCAAGATTTTCTTCGGAAATCGGATTTGCCGGTTCTAGGTTAGCATCCGTCTGTGCCTGCGGTTGTTCTTCGGTCTGAGCTGGTTGAAATGGCCCTTCTTCAGCACTATTAATCGGTGGCGGAGCTACTTCCAGGGGAACGGGAAAACCATCATCAGACGACCCAAATGTTAGGTCAACATTCATCTCTTCAAAATTTGGTGAGTTCGACATTGTGAAATAAGAAGATGAAATCACGAAACTAAAATGGGTTTGTAAAGTTCAGGGAGCAAGATTTTTGAATTAAGCTATTAGGGTTTGTGGAGTGTGTTCAAATCGTGTCAAACCAGGATAAATAAAGCAAGAAATCCAATGGTTAAATCAGGATGAAACGATCATATCGAGGGAAGTAAATGGTCTAAAGTAGCCGTTGGAGCCTAAAATAGTAAATGGGAGACTAAGTCACACGAAAATATAGAAGCAGGTTAAGTCATGATTCAACAAAAATACCAAGTCAAAAATCATAGTAGATTCAAGCAAGACTAACCGATTTGGTGACTGTGATGAGCACTTGAGACACGCGTAGCTAGCTGTTCTTCAAGGAATTCTAATGCAATTCTGAGAGATATCTAAACTAGACACATGAAACTCACAAATGCACTACTAAAGACTAATTCATATATACGAAAGCACAGAAAATATAGCATGATCAAACTAACAGTTACACAGTTGCCCCAACATAAGATTCAACATTCTTACTCCGTAATCCTGACTTTTCTGCCCGATCCTCTCAAACTAGTTCCCTTTCATTTTCTGCCCTTTTCTCCTTATTTATTGATCTGATTTATTGCGCACTGCCCTTATTCCCTAAACATCAAGGTTTGGCTTTTTGTCGCAAAGAGTACTGATAAACGTATTTTTATACGTTTATCTCTATCATATTTAGGTCGTAACTTGGTTTATTTGAGTTATCTTGTACTTATATTAAAGATTATACCTATGTTTTGATATTGAAGGAGCATAAGATAACAAATCGGGACCAATCGAGAGAATATGGGGCAAAAATGACCAAGTTTACCATAAACACGGCCTCACTGTGTATCAACACGGCCGTGTTTACTTGAAGACAAATGATTTTAAGCCTCGGCGAATCAACACGGCTCCAACCAGCAACCAACACGGCCGTGTTCATAGGAAACACGGCCACGGCAAGAACAACACGGCCGTGCTTCTTCGAAGGAAAATGATATAAAGCCTCGGCAACTTCACACGGCCTAGAGGGACACGAAACACGGCCGTGTGTGGTTCATCAATGAGAGAGGAAGCCTCGGCATGTTAACACGATTTGGTTCTTTGGTATACACGGCCGTGTTGTTGACGAAGCATCGCAGACGCGGGCCTCAGGCCTCTAACACGGCCGTGTTTGTAGGTGGGATAAGCCGTGTTGTTTGTTACTTTCTATATAAGCCGCGCTTCCCAATCCAGATCTAGATCTAGATCGACATAACTCACTTCCAAAACATAAAATACACCTAAGGGACATCTCAAGACCCATAGGAATCAATCAAAACGATTCCTAGGTGCTAAAGTGAAGATCCAAAGCTCAATTTATCCAAGATCTAGCACAAAGGACGCCGAATCTGCTTGGGCTCGTAAAATAGGGAAGATCTATGTATTCTTTGTGCTTTATTTTGTATACAATTCGTAGATCTCTCTTAAGCATGAGTAGCTAAGCTTCTTTTGTGCTCGGGATGAGATGAACGTTGGGTAGAATTGTCGTTTGGGCGTTATAACACTTGTGAACACGTGATATTGTTTATTTATCATTTACGACATTGTTTCTTCGATTCAATATGTCTATGTGTTGTTTTGAAGGTTACATTGATATGTCTATGTATTGGTGTGACGTTTGGTATACCGTTGAGGGCGAAAGCTAAAGAACGGTTACTCCTTTCGTAAACGTTAGGAGTCGACTATAGGGCGAAAGCAAATAGTCGACCCTCGCTATAGGTAAACCAATATAAATCCTCGCGACCGTTTAGGGCGACAGAAAATTCGGGAGTGAAAAGAAATTACTGCGATTTAATCATTATCCGCGTGGATACGGTGGTTTACGGCCTAGTCGACAATACCTAACGGGATTCGAAATCCCGAGCACATTCTTCTCCACTTGAAAAGTTACTTTTAAATCTTCAGACGTGTCTTAAGTTGTTTCATCGTGTTAGTTTGAGTTGTCGTGATCTAGTTCAAACATACAAAAATCACAAACTATTTGTTAGGCTAAATATCGAATTGATAGGTAATTACTAGTAATCAATGTTATTCCTCGTGTTCGATACTCGGATACTCGCTAAGCTATTCTACAAACGATAGGTACACTGCCTATCGCGCGTGGTGCTAGTTTAACATTATTCGTTTTAATTATAACTTGATGTATATGCACGAACCTCTATATCATATTTAAGAGCATACGCCATCGCGATCAAGTTTTTGGCGCCGTTGCCTGGGAATTAGATTGATATTAGGAAAACCCGAGTTCGGTAATTTAGCCATTTACTTATTTGTTATTTAATTCTAGTTAATCAACGTTTCTTATCTGTGTCTTTTGGTTTGTGTTTCGTTACCTAGCTACCGTGGTTCGTTGACTTTTTCAGGTACACTTATACGGTGAATGACCCGAAGCCATCCATCGTATCCACTTGTTGAAGGATCTCCAAATTTTGAGCGTACATTGCGACGAAGTCTGAGACAAGAAACTTCCGAAAGTCATTCGTCCGACGAATCAATTCAGCTAGTTGATTACTCTCAGGACACCGCAAGCACCTCTCCCCCGGAGACGTCAGTCGATAGTTCGGGAACACCGAAGGAGATGGCAGATCAAGAAACTAATAACGAGGAGCAATCACTGCAAGATTTGCTCAAGAACGATACACTCGGTGGTACGGAGTCGGCAATTGTCATACCACCGATAGCAATCAACAATTTTGAGCTGAAGAACTCATGGCTTCAAATGATATTCAACGGCTCAATTTGAGGGCAACTCTGAAGATGATCCGTACAAACACATCAAAGCATTTTGGCGATTACGGACATCATCAAAATCAATGGGGTGTCGAATGATGCAATCAAGCTTATGTTGTTTCCATTCTCTCTCAAAGATAAGGCAAAGGAGTGGTTGGAGCTATTACCACCAAAATCTATCACTACTTGGGACGAGCTGCGCGGGGCTTTTCTTGGCTACTTTTTCCCGCAATCGAAGGTTCTCATGTTAAAGACTGAAATTTCACTCTTTCATCAGAAAGACACGAGAATTTTACGAAGTATGGGAGAGGTACAAAGCGTTGTTGAAGAAATGCCCGCAGCATGGAATGACGAAGGCAGCAATCATCAATAGATTCCACGAGGCACTCAACGATCAAACGGCTCATATGCTAGACGGTGCCGCAAACGGAGGACTTGTGAAGCTTAGTGCCACTGAAGCATGGAATTTAATCGAAGAATATACGAGAAATAGCTTCATGCGAGGCAACACAAGAATGAAGGCGCCTGGAATGTTCGAAGTGAGCAACGATACAGCGATGAATGCTAAGTTTGATGCTCTTCAACAGCAAATGGCCACGACGCAAACTCAACTTCAGACGGTGTTAAATGCTCTATACCAAAGGCTGCTCAACCGCAAGCCGTCAACGCTGTGATAACCCCGATGGCCGCAGCACCACCTCAACAAATACCATACATACCTCACTGCGGTAATTGTGGTGCAGCTCACGAGACTTCGGAATGTCAAGCCACACCACCCTTAGAGCATGTTGACTACATGGGCAATTACCAAGGTCAGAGGAGTTTTCAACCTCGAGCACACCCTAACATGTCCTACGGTAATCAAGGCCATCAGATGCAGAGGCAGTCCGGATTCCAGCAAGGGCCACCACCGGGATTTCAATCTGGAGGATCGAGCAATCATTATCAAAATACAGCTCAAGGGTCGGGATCTAATGACATGAAGGAGATGAAAGGTATGATGGAGATTCTCCTCTCGAACTTCAACAAGACCACTCAAGCCCATGAGAGCCGATTAACGAAGATGGAAGAACATTTCCAAACCATCGATTTACGAGCTCAAAACACGGATGCTTCAGTACGGAAATTGGAGCAACAAGTGGGCCAAATAGCGAAACAATTGGCGGAACGACCTCAAGGTTCGCTCCCGAGCTATACTGAAACGAATCCAAGGGAACATTGCAAGGCCGTCACCTTAAGGAGTGGGAAGGAATTGCAGGAGCGAGAGCAGTCCGCGATGAAGCAACCCACAGAAAAGGTTGATATCGAGGTCCACAAAGAGCAAGACGTTGAGAAAATTGAAGGTGAGAAACTCGAAAAGGCTGAAGCTGAAAGAGAAACGGAGAAGGAGACCCGTCGACCACCGGTGAAGCCATATCAACCGAAGATCCCATATCCGGCTAGGTTGAAGAAGGATCGAGACGAGGAGCAATTTGGAGCTATTACGGTTTGTTGAAGCTATTACGCAGATGCCTCGTTTCACGAAGTTCCTCAAGGACTTGCTCACCAACCGAAGGAAGCTCGAAGACGTTTCTACTGTGTGCCTACGAGGAGAGTGTTCAGCCATTTTACAAAGTAAAATGCCGAAGAAGCTTAAGGATCCAGGGAGTTTTACTATTCCTTGTCTTATAGGAGATGTTGTTGTTGAACGTGCATTAGCCGACCTAGGAGCTAGTATAAATTTGATGCCTTATTCTATGTTTAAGAGATTAGGTTTAGGCGAGCCAAAACCCACTAGGATGAGCCTCCAATTGGCTGATAGATCCTTAAAATACCCTCGCGGTGTTATCGAGGATGTCCTAGTGAAAGTGGACAAGTTCATAATTCCCGCCGATTTCGTCATTTTGGATATGGAGGAAGATGAAAATATTCCTCTTATCTTAGGTCGACCATTCTTGGCCACTGGTGAAACCATGATAGATGTTAGAAATGGTACTTTGCCTTGACGGTTGATGGCGAGAAAGTGACTTTCAACATGGCAGATTCTATGAAAAGTCCTAGCTCACTTGACGATAAGTGTTATTACTTGGATATCTTTGAACATGATTTCATCTTTTCTGTGCAAGGTCTGTCGCAGGTTTTTGGCGGGGCGATACACAATCATTCATGATGGTGGCCACCGATGAGTGCGAAGAAGATTATGACGAGCTTGTGACGGAAGTCCACGAAAGTAAAGAGGAGGACAAAGAAAAGAGCTCGATCGAAGAGCCACCTGTCCTAGAGTTGAAACAATTGCCCGAACATCTCGAATATGCATTTCTAGAAGGCAAGTCGAAGCTACCAGTGATAATATCATCAAGTCTCGACGGCATGCAAAAAGACCAGTTGTTGAAGGTGCTGCGTGAGCACAAAAAGGCCTTAGCATGGAAGATATCTGACATTCGGGGAATTAGCCCAAGCTTCTGCACACATAAGATTCTCATGGAGGATGACTTCAAACCTGTCGCCCAACGGCAAAGGAGGCTAAACCCCAACATGAAGGATGTCGTGAAGAAGGAGGTCATTAAGCTACTGGATGCCGGAGTGATCTACCCGATCTCAGATAGTGCATGGGTGAGTCCCGTCCAAGTGGTTCCAAAGAAAGGAGGCATGACGGTCGTTCCCAACGAAAAGAACGAGTTGATTCCGACGAGAACCGTAACTGGATGGCGCGTGTGCATCGACTACAGAAAATTGAACGATGCCACGAGAAAGGATCATTTTCCTTTACCCTTTATTGATCAAATGCTTGAAAAGTTATCAGGACATGCATTTTACTGTTTTCTTGATGGCCTGTCAGGTTACTTGCAGATTCCAATAGCTCCGGAGGACCAAGAGAAGACGACATTCACCTGTCCGTTTGGTACGTTTGCTTATCGACGAATGCCATTTGGTCTTTGTAATGCCCCAGCCACGTTTCAGCGATGCATGATGGCAATTTTCGACGAATTGGTGGGCGAAATCATGGAAGTGTTCATGGATGATTTCTCAGTTTTTGGTACCTCTTTCGATGCTTGTCTAATTAATCTTAAATGTGTGTTAGCACGCTGTGAAGAGACTAATCTAGCACTTAATTGGGAAAAATGTCATTTCATGGTTCGAGAGGGTATAGTATTGGGACACAAGATTTCTTCTAAAGGAATCAAAGTGGATCGGGCTAAGGTAGAGACGATAGAAAAACTACCTGTTCCCTCGAACGTGAAATCTGTTAGGAGTTTCCTAGGTCATGCAGGATTTTATCGAAGATTCATTAAAGACTTTTCGAAAATTGCACGACCTATGTCTAAGCTGCTAGAAAAAGATGTTCCATTTGAATTTAATGATGAATGCGTTAATGCTTTCAATTTGCTTAAGGAAAAGTTGATATCTGCACCTATTATGGTTGCTCCCGATTGGGGGTTACCCTTTGAACTTATGTGCGATGCTAGTGACTACGCAGTTGGAGCTGTACTGGGACAGTGAAAGGATAAGCACTTTCGACCGATTCACTATGCGAGTAAGACATTGGACTCAGCCCAATGCAACTACACTACCACCGAAAAGGAGCTTCTCGCTGTCGTATTCGCCTTCGACAAATTCAGGTCATATCTTATTTTGACTAAAGTTGTTGTTTTTACTGACCATTCTGCATTGAAGTACTTGCTAGCAAAGCCAGACGCAAAGCCGCGGCTTATTCGATGGATCTTGCTCCTTCAAATTTGATATCGAGATCCGCGACAAGAATGGTGCCGAGAACGTGGTAGCAGATCACCTCTCTCGACTAGAAGAATCTGAGATACTGAACCCCGACAACAAAACGATCCACGACACGTTCCCAGAGGAACATCTATACGCCATAAAAGTGGTAAATGAAGAAGTCCCGTGGTTTGCAGATTTTGCTAATTATCTTGTTGCGAGGATCCTACCAAAAGAGTATACAAGTCAACAAAAGAAGAAATTCTTTTCCGACTTGAAATACTACTTTTGGGAAGACCCTTTTCTTTTCAGGAGATGTGCAGACCAAGTCATTCGACGTTGTGTTTCTTTCCCGGAAATAATGAAGATTATCGAGCATTGCCACAGCGGACCTGCCGGAGGACACTATGCAGCCAATCGCACTGCACAAAAGGTGTTAGAATGTGGATTCTACTGGCCGACGATTTTTAAGGATGCTCATAGGTACGTTGACACGTGTGATCAATGTCAACGAGCAGGTAATATCTCAAAAAGCGATGAAATGCCCCAGAACTTTATTTTAGTATGCAAAGTATTTGATGTTTGGGGCATTGACTTTTTGGGCCCTTTTCCTAGTTCGTACAATAACAAGTATATTATTGTGGCTGTTGATTACGTGTCTAAGTGGGCCGAGGCCCAAGCCCTACCCACTAACGATGCGAGAGTCGTTGTTAAATTCTTACGAGCGTTGTTCTCACGGTTTGGGACACCTAAATGCATCATTAGTGATAGGGGTACTCATTTTTGTAACACCCAACTTGAACGAACCTTAGAAAAGTATGGTGTTAAACATAGTGTCTCTACCCCCTATCATCCTCAAGCTAGTGGCCAAGTAGAAGTTGTAAATCGGGAGCTGAAACGCATCCTAGAGAAAACCATAGACGGGAACCGGCGAAAATGGGCGAGTAAATTGAACGATGCACTTTGGGCTTACAGAACGGCATACAAGACACCCATAGGTACTACACCGTATAAACTAGTTTACGGAAAGGCGTGTCACCTTCCCGTCGAATTAGAACATAAAGCCTATTGGGCATTAAGTCAGTAAATCTTGATTTGGAGCGAGCCGGTGAAAAACGTAAGCTCCAAGTCAATGAGCTTGATGAGTGGCGTTTATTGGCATACGATAACGCAAGAATGTATAAAGAGCGTTCAAAGGCTTATCATGATAAAAAGATTAAGCAACGGAGAGAATTTCGAGAAGGGGATCAAGTACTCCTCTTTAATTCTCGACTTAGGCTCTTTCCCGGAAAGTTGAGATCGCGTTGGTCTGGACCATTCATTATTACTCGTGTTTTCCCGTACGGTACCGTCGAGATTTATAATGATGAACAGGGAACTTTCAAGGTTAATGGCCAACGTTTGAAGCACTATTTCGGAGGCGAGAAAGCACCAAGTGATAACGAGGTCATGTACCTCGACTTCAACCTAGGGTAAAGCGTGAAAAGGTACGTCCGGCTTACGACGTTAAAGAAGCGCTTCTTGGGAGGCAATCCAGGTATTTGCATTCACGTTTACTTTACTTTATAACTTAAGATTAGTTGCATTTCACGTTTATTTATCACTAATAATAATAATAATAATAGTAATAAAAGGGGAGTTGAATGATAGAGATGCGAAATGAGCGTGGTGACATAACGATTACATCGATGGACATAGTGTTACAACCCGATACATAAAAGCTTGGAAGCTAAAGCTTCCTTGCTTTAGTAAGCACGATTACATAGTGATTATATGCAAGTACAATGCGTAACGACCCACGCCACAAAAGCGGCGATTGCAACCCCGAGCAAACCCAAAAGGATGAATAACTCAAGCTTGAGCCTTTCTAGACTTTCTATCCTGAAGGTTTCTTGAGGGATGTTCTCACGCTCTGCATCTTCTCCGAAATTATACATTGCGAAGCTTAAAAGATATAATCGGGGAAGATTTATGTTGTGGTGCAGTAAAGCCTACAACTACACTTCCTATTTATAGGCATGAGCGCAACGAAATGATAAGGCATCATTAATTTCGCAATCCAATTTTTTTCTTCAAAACGCCGTCTTTTTTACTTGTGGAAAGCAGCGTCATTATGAACAAAATCGGATTTGTCTTTTTCGTTACAAAATCATATCCATAATCCCTATAAAAGATTTGATGTCCATGCGTTATGTCACACCTAACAATAGTTCAGCTCAAGTTAATGTAAATACCATATTTACGGGCCCAACTATTATAGACCTACGTCAAGATTGGCTTAAAAAAAAACAAAAAAAAAAAAAAAAAAAACAAAAAAAAACGATGGTAACACGGCCATAAACACGGCCGTGTTGATTGCCAAATAAAAAAGATATATATAAAAAAAAAAAAAAAAAAAAAAAAAAATTTAAAAAAAAAAAAAAAAAACTGCGCACTTTTAACACGGCCATAAACACGGCCGTGTTAATTCTGGGTAGAAATCAACACGGCCACGGTTTATACTCAGACGGCCATGCTAAGATAAGGCTGAAGGTTTTGAAGCCTCGGTGGATCTACACGGCCTCATACACAGTCGTGTTGGTTTCCAACTTAAAAAAAAAAATTATAATAATAATAATAAAATAATAATAATAATTAAAAAAAATAAAATAAAATAAAAATATATTGGCGCGATTGTAACACGGCCATAAACACGGCCGTGTTTGAAACCTTATATATAAAAAAAAATTTAAATTAAAACTATAAAAAAAAAAAAAATTCGCGATGTTAACACGGCTTGTGTAGTACACTACACAGCCGTGTTGTTGACGAATTCAACATAAAAATAGAGGGGGAGGTCGATGGAGCTCATTTAACACAACTCATATACGTCATCCCACACCCGCAACACACACGAAAATCATCAATTTCAAGTGTATTAGCTCCGGAAACATCTCCTATAACGTAGACACACATCTCAACTACGCGAGAAACCGAAATCTAAGCGGGAAAGGTATGATTTGCTCATTTACCCTAAATTTTCAAATTTTAAGATTTCGTGAAATTCGCTTAAGTGATGTCTTGATTAATGATTGTTGGGTTAAAGCTACGTTGTAGACACCTTGGGCAAACCAATTTCATCGATTTTCTTGGTTTAATTCGCCCCTCTCTATATGCATTGAAGGTGTTCGATGAAATGTCAAGCCCAAAAATTTTGATGTTGATGCTCAATTCACGAATTTCTTATTTCATAAATGGTGTTAATTTTCGACTTGGACTTGCCTAATTCCAGTTTAATGCTTGACATGCTCATATGATTTTAATTTTATTCCTTGGAATTTGACGTGCTCATTCAATAATTATGAAAGTTTGGTCGAGTCGAGATGGTTAATCTATTATGTTATTTCTCGAGACCCATTTTGAGTTTTGCAGGTACAATGTCTCGTAGAAATCCCTCTCGTGCTAGCTCATCTCGTAACCCGAACGCTAGTCCACCACCACGAAATCGGCGTCGAGCAAATACCGAACCAACAGAAAAATTGCTTGCGGCCATGACCAACTTCGCCGATGATCCCCGAGAACAACGTTACGAGAAGCTAAAGGGAATGACATTCATGCGGACCGATCGACTTCACCGAGAGACGCTCGAGCACCTCAACATCGTCCAACAAGTCGATAACTACCTTTCCAATAGTAGTTGGGACGCCCTCTTCAGCATCGACGAAGAGGCTTACGAAGAGCTCACTCTCGAGTTCCTCACCACCTTCTCCTTTAACGAACACACATATAGAAACGGAGTAAAATTCCGTGCATTCAATAGGGAGAGGGTGACGAATGTCGACTCTCTTTGTAAGGCCTTGGGATGTGAAGTTCCAAGAATCCAAAACGCCAATGACCCCCATCCAGATGATAACTACAAGCGTGTTCTCGACAAGAAAGAAGAGAGGAACGCGCGTTGGCACGCAATGATTCGCCCGTGGGGACCAAATGAAGTTGCGCCCGAGTATAAAAGTACACAATCGAAGGCCTCCTCGTTGCAAGCACCGGGACTAAGGTACATTCATCGACTATTTTCCACCTCTGTCACCCCACGAGGCGAGTCCAACGGCGTCGTCACCCTCCGGGATCTCTTCTACCTTTCCCGGATGTTCAACGGGCATAAAGTCAACCTTGGGATCGCCATGGCACTCGGCTTTAGGAAGCAGTCCGAGGCACACGAGAACGGGAAGATTGTCGTGGGACCGTTCATCACTAAGGTGGTGAAAGGTTTGGGGTATTGGCCGGCGAATGCTCCGGAAATGACAAAAGTTGGCGGGTGGAAGTCATTGAACGCCGCGATGTTGTGTAGGATGAGGATGATCTCGAAGCTACTGGGATGGGTCAAGGAGAACTACTTCTATCAATGGCACGAGAATTATCGCCACCACACCGACATCCCACAGCCCTTTGCCATCGAAGGTCCGATACCGGCACAAATCGACCCCGCATTCGAAGGACCTTCACACTCGGCCGGCCCTTCCTCATTCGCCCCCGGAGGATCATCGGGCGTCGACCCCTACATGAGAGCTGCAGATTTCGACTACCGTTTCAATGCGTTTCGCGATGATATAACCCAGCAGCGAGCTCAGGATCGACAGTACTACGAGGAGACACGAGCTCAGGACCGACAATATTACGAGGCGGCTCGGAATGTGGATAGGGAAGAGAATGCAGCTGCTCATCGCCGCCACGAGAAGGAGCAACGAAAGCTCCAAAAGAGGCAAGACCGACAGGAGAAGGCGATGAAGAAGGTGCAAGACGCCTTGAAGTTGCTCGCGGAGTCCCGTAAGCTCGTTGACCAAGGAGATGAATCATCTTCCAACGACGATGATTCCCACGATTCATCGCCGGAGCCTGAATTCTAGTTTCATTTTATCTTTATGTTGTTTCTTTTGCGAACTTTACATGCTTGCATGTACTTTTCTTTAATGCAGATTATCACTTGCTAGACCATTGCGCTTTGGTAATATTTGTTTTGACGTCTTTTTATTTCTTTTCACTTTAAACATCAGGAAATGTCACGAGTGAACGTCCAAACGATACCTACGTGACGCAATATGTTGAACCCAATCAAATCATCAATTGTGGGGAGGAGGACTTGCTGCTCAAACTCAAAAACACACCGTGGTCATGGATTCATCAATTCAGGGGAGTTCACGCATTTAAATAAATTCATCTTTCCATTTGTTCTTTTAATTAATACGTCGGGGGCGACGTATTTCTCAAGTGTGGGGAGGGGAAATTTATATGCGTTGAGAAATGCATGTTCTTTTAGTCTTTGACAATATTATTAGCTTCTCATCATCATATAGATAATCTGCATGTTGAGGAATTTTGTGAGTAATTAGGACATGCACTTCTGCTTGATTTCTTTCGACACGAATGACTTTAATGATATTATAAAAAAAATCCATACTCATGACCCATTTTGTGAGATTTTTGAGCTAATTGAGCTTTTTGCTCACTTCTTTGGTTGTGCGAGTAGTGCATAGTTTATTTCTACCTTGAACTTTCTTGTGTGATTCGTGTTGATACTGCTTAAGGTGTTGTTGTGTGAAAATGAGGAAGGCAATAGGAATAAGTCCATAGCCAAAGTTACTGACCACGACTGATCACCGTAGTAAGCCACTTTGAGCCTGAACCTGTTTATTTGTGAAACCCGGAATTATAAACCACTGACTTAAGAGACGCCGAAAGTGGAAGTCGAGTGCCCAAGTGGAAAAGCGCAGCCCGGCCATCGGAAAAAAAAAAAAAAGGAGTTCTCCTTGACGATAATCTCTTGCTAAGAACTCCTCCCTCGATAATCACTATCCCGCAAAGGGACTAAGAGAAGAGGAGCTTAGTGGCACGAGAAAAGAGGAGTAAAAAAAAAATCTATTATCATATGAAGAGAATTCGGATGGCAAGAGTTAGCCACGATGTATGCGGCGCGCTATCGTACAACGGCACAAGCCCAACACTACCTCTATGACTTATTCGATAAAAAGTTGTCTTCTCACTTGTGTCAGCTGAACCTAAACAAAACCAGGAGAAGACCTTCTGATTCACGACCTAGCATCGAGAGTAGTAGATTCACAATCCACTCGCAAGATTTTGGTAAGGAATAACTTTTACATGAATTGAGTGAATTCACCGATACATTAGCCCATACACCGAGTGATTTGAGTGAATTCCAGCGATGTACGAGTCTTGAATAATGTTGCTAAGGGAATTCGTGTTGTTACAAGTTAAGCATTAGTGTATTGTTTCAAATTTCTTGCACTATTCCATTTCATGTTTTCTATCTTAAATGAGGAGTTGCAAATAAGCTGTCTCACATTTTTGTGTCATTTCTCAGTTCTAATTTGCTTGAGGACAAGCAAAGCTTAAGTGTGGGGAGGTTTGATAAACGTATTTTTATACGTTTATCTCTATCATATTTAGGTCGTAACTTGGTTTATTTGAGTTATCTTGTACTTATATTAAAGATTATACCTATGTTTTGATATTGAAGGAGCATAAGATAACAAATCGGGACCAATCGAGAGAATATGGGGCAAAAATGACCAAGTTTACCATAAACACGGCCTCACTGTGTATCAACACGGCCGTGTTTACTTGAAGACAAATGATTTTAAGCCTCGGCGAATCAACACGGCTCCAACCAGCAACCAACACGGCCGTGTTCATAGGAAACACGGCCACGGCAAGAACAACACGGTCGTGCTTCTTCGAAGGAAAATGATATAAAGCCTCGGCAACTTCACACGGCCTAGAGGGACACGTAACACGGCCGTGTGTGGTTCATCAATGAGAGAGGAAGCCTCGGCATGTTAACACGGTTTGGTTCTTTGGTATACACGGCCGTGTTGTTGACCAAGCATCGCAGACGCGGGCCTCAGGCCTCAAACACGGCCGTGTTTGTAGGTGGGATAAGCCGTGTTGTTTGTTACTTTCTATATAAGCCGCGCTTCCCAATCCAGATCTAGATCTAGATCGACATAACTCACTTCCAAAACATAAAATACACCTAAGGGACATCTCAAGACCCATAGGAATCAATCAAAACGACTCCTAGGTGCTAAAGTGAAGATCCAAAGCTCAATTTATCCAAGATCTAGCACAAAGGACGCCGGATCTGCTTGGGCTCGTAAAATAGGGAAGATCTATGTATTCTTTGTGCTTTATTTTGTATACAATTCGTAGATCTCTCTTAAGCATGAGTAGCTAAGCTTCTTTGTGCTCGGGATGAGATGAACGTTGGGTAGAATTGTCGTTTGGGCGTTATAACACTTGTGAACACGTGATATTGTTTATTTATCATTTACGACATTGTTTCTTCGATTCAATATCTCTATGTGTTGTTTTGAAGGTCACATTGATATGTCTATGTATTGGTGTGACGTTTGGTATACCGTTGAGGGCGAAAGCTAAAGAACGGTTACTCCTTTCGTAAACGTTAGGAGTCGACTATAGGGCGAAAGCAAATAGTCGACCCTCGCTATAGGTAAACCAATATAAATCCTCGCGACCGTTCAGGGCGACAGAAAATTCGGGAGTGAAAAGAAATTACTGCGATTTAATCATTATCCGCGTGGATACGGTGGTTTACGGCCTAGTCGACAATACCTAACGGGATTCGAAATCCCGAGCACATTCTTCTCCACTTGAAAAGTTACTTTTAAATCTTCAGACGTGTCTTAAGTTGTTTCATCGTGTTAGTTTGAGTTGTCGTGATCTAGTTCAAATATACAAAAATCACAAACTATTTGTTAGGCTAAATATCGAATTGATAGGTAATTACTAGTAATCAATGTTATTCCTCGTGTTTGATACTCGGATACTCGCTAAGCTATTCTACAAACGATAGGTATACTGCCTATCGCGCGTGGTGCTAGTTTAACATTATTCGTTTTAATTATAACTTGATGTATATGCACGAACCTCTATATCATATTTAAGAGCATACGCCATCGCGATCAAGTTTTTGATTATAGAGGTTCGTGCATATAGAGGTTCGTGCATATACATCAAGTTATAATTAAAACGAATAATGTTAAACTAGCACCACGCGCGATAGGCAGTATACCTATCGTTTGTAGAATAGCTTAGCGAGTATCCGAGTATCAAACACGAGGAATAACATTGATTACTAGTAATTACCTATCAATTCGATATTTAGCCTAACAAATAGTTTGTGATTTTTGTATATTTGAACTAGATCACGACAACTCAAACTAACACGATGAAACAACTTAAGACACGTCTGAAGATTTAAAAGTAACTTTTCAAGTGGAGAAGAATGTGCTCGGGATTTCGAATCCCGTTAGGTATTGTCGACTAGGCCGTAAACCACCGTATCCACGCGGATAATGATTAAATCGCAGTAATTTCTTTTCACTCCCGAATTTTCTGTCGCCCTGAACGGTCGCGAGGATTTATATTGGTTTACCTATAGCGAGGGTCGACTATTTGCTTTCGCCCTATAGTCGACTCCTAACGTTTACGAAAGGAGTAACCGTTCTTTAGCTTTCGCCCTCAACGGTATACCAAACGTCACACCAATACATAGACATATCAATGTAACCTTCAAAACAACACATAGACATATTGAATCGAAGAAACAATGTCGTAAATGATAAATAAACAATATCACGTGTTCACAAGTGTTATAACGCCCAAACGACAATTCTACCCAACGTTCATCTCATCCCGAGCACAAAAGAAGCTTAGCTACTCATGCTTAAGAGAGATCTACGAATTGTATACAAAATAAAGCACAAAGAATACATAGATCTTCCCTATTTTACGAGCCCAAGCAGATTCGGCGTCCTTTGTGCTAGATCTTGGATAAATTGAGCTTTGGATCTTCACTTTAGCACCTAGGAATCGTTTTGATTGATTCCTATGGGTCTTGAGATGTCCCTTAGGTGTATTTTATGTTTTGGAAGTGAGTTATGTCGATCTAGATCTAGATCTGGATTGGGAAGCGCGGCTTATATAGAAAGTAACAAACAACACGGCTTATCCCACCTACAAACACGGCCGTGTTTGAGGCCTGAGGCCCGCGTCTGCAATGCTTCGTCAACAACACGGCCGTGTATACCAAAGAACCAAACCGTGTTAACATGCCGAGGCTTCCTCTCTCATTGATGAACCACACACGGCCGTGTTTCGTGTCCCTCTAGGCCGTGTGAAGTTGCCGAGGCTTTATATCATTTTCCTTCGAAGAAGCACGGCCGTGTTGTTCTTGCCGTGGCCGTGTTTCCTATGAACACGGCCGTGTTGGTTGCTGGTTGGAGCCGTGTTGATTCGCCGAGGCTTAAAATCATTTGTCTTCAAGTAAACACGGCCGTGTTGATACACAGTGAGGCCGTGTTTATGGTAAACTTGGTCATTTTTGCCCCATATTTTCTCGATTGGTCCCGATTTGTTATCTTATGCTCCTTCAATATCAAAACATAGGTATAATCTTTAATATAAGTACAAGATAACTCAAATAAACCAAGTTACGACCTAAATATGATAGAGACAAACGTATAAAAATATGTTTATCAAGTACATCGTCACCGCGAATGCCGTGTACCTAGGGATACTTATTACCAAATACATATATATTGTAAAAGGTTTATGAGCAGGCTTATATGCAAGGGATTGGGTCATTTCAGAAGACTATCAAGTAGGATCGAATCATTTCTCCGGAAAACAGAGAAGAAAATTAAATCAAATATTAAAGCAGTAACTATCGAATTTGACATATGTTATGTTGATCCAAATGTTGGAACAACATTCAGTCAGACTGCTGCAAACCTATGGACTTTTTCAGGTCCGAAAACCTTTGAAAATCCAATGCTTTCGTGAAAATGTCAGCTAACTGATGTTTCGTGTCTATATGCTCAATGTGAACTAATTCTTTCTCTACCATATCTCTCAGAAAATGATGTCTTATATCTATATGCTTCGTGCGTGAATGCTGAATAGGGTTCTTAGATATGTTGATGACACTAAGGTTATCACAATACATGAGGACAGACTCGCACTCTAACCCATAGTCACATAACATGCTATTTAACCACATCAATTGCGTACAGCAACTACCCGCCGCAACATACTCAGACTCAGCAGTAGATAAAGACACACAATTCTGCTTTTTACTATACCATGCAACTAAATTGTTACCTATGAAGAAACAGCCGCCACTTGTGCTCTTGCGATCATCCTCGTCACCTGCCCAATCAGCATCGCTGTAGCCTACAAGACTCGTATTAGTATCTTTAGAGAACCATAACCATAGGCTACACGAACCACTCGCATATCGAAGTATACGCTTAACAGCATTTAAGTGGGAAACCTTAGGCTCAGACTGATATCTAGCACATACACATACGCTATATATGATATCGGGTCTACTAGCTGAAAGATATAACAAACTGCCTATCATGGATCGATATAATGTGGGGTCATCATTCTGTCCAACATTGTCTTTACTTACCTTTTGTGTTGAACCCATAGGAGTTTTCATTACCTTTGCCGTATCCAACCCGAACTTCTTTACGATGTTCTTCGCGTATTTTTCCTGAGACATAAATATGCCATCGCTGCTTTGCTTAATCTGTAAACCTAAGAAAAAAGTTAGTTCCCCAATCATGCTCATTTCGAAATTGGAGTTCATGGCATGTACAAATTGATCTAACATAGATTGCGAACTAGCGCAAAAAACTATATCATCTACATAAATTTGGGCAATAAGAATATCAGCTCCGACTCTTTTCACAAAGAGAGTGCGATCTACTTCTCCTCGCACGAACCCAAACTCAAGTAAAAATGTCGTTAACCTATCATACCAAGCTCGAGGTGCTTGCTTCAGTCCATACAACGCTTTCTGCAACTTAAACACGTGGTTAGGAAAATGTGGATCCTCAAATCCCTTAGGCTATTCAACATAGATATCTTTATCAATATACCCATTTAAAAACGCACCCTTAACATCCATTTGGTGCAACGTGATGTTAAGCCAACATGCAATAGCTAATAACAACCTAATTGATTCTAGCCTAGCCACGGAAGCAAATGTCTCATCAAAGTCTATACCATCGACTTGTGTATAACCTTGAGCTACTAATCGTGCTTTGTTCCGAACAACCCTACCAAGTTCATCAGATTTGTTCTTAAAGATCCACTTCGTGCATATGACATTAATGTCTTTTGGCCGTGGAACCAAAGTCCAAACTTGGTTTTTCTCAAACTGCAAGAGTTCCTCTTGCATCGCATTAATCCAAAAATTGTCCTTGAGAGCTTCAAGCACATTTTTGGGTTCTACATTAGACACAAAGCAATTAAAACGTACCTCGGCGTATACGGAGTTCATGCATACGTTTCTTACCATAGATTTGTAGTCCTTGCGTGGCTTGTCTCTAGTTTTCCTTCCTTCGTTCACATCTCCAATGATTAAGTCTGTGGGATGGTCTTTCTGTATCTTAGGTGGGGGATCTCTTCGAACTTCGCTGGGTCCATCCTCATCGTTTTATTCATGTGCAGATGTTGAGTCTGGTGTTGACTCAACATTTTCGTCCACATTCTCCTCTGTTTCATCAACAGCTTGGATAACATCTGAAATATCAACTTGTGGAGCATTTCTGCTAAGGTCAGTAGCATCATCAAATACAATATTTACCGATTCCTGAATGGATTTCAATCGCAAATTGTAAACTCCATATGCACGACTATTAGAGGAGTAACCTAGGAAGATACATTTATCATTCTTCAAATCAAATTTGGTCAAGTATTCACGAGCATTAAGCATGTAACAGTAGCATCCAAAGAAAATACTTGACAGTTGGCTTTTTCCCATTCAATAATTCATACGACGTTTTCTTAGTACCTTGCCGAAAGTATACACGATTAGAAATGTGACATACGATATGCAACGCTTCAGCCCAAAATCTCTTAGAAAGACTCTTAGACTGTAACATAACACGTGCCATTTCTTGCAATGTCCTATTCTTCCTTTCGGCCACCCCATTTTGTTGGGGCGTCTTAGGAGATGAAAACTCATGAATAATTCCTTTCCTATCACAGAATTCATTGAACGACTGATTCTCAAATTCCCTACCATGATCAGACCTAATGCAAATATAGGACACTTAAATTATTCTTAACCATAGCACATAAAGTTTTGAAAAAGTCGAACGATTCAGATTTTTCCCTAAGAAAGAAGATCCATGCATATCTAGAATAGTCATCAACAAGCACATAAGCATATTTTCTACCACCAATGCTATCTACTTCCATCGGTCCCATCAAATCCATATGAATTAACTGAAAACAGTGAGCAGTTTTAAAATGTTGGGCAGCATGTTGGTCAACATTATGACTAGAATGCACTTGCTTACCCTTCAGACATGACTCACACACAACCTTACCAAACTTCTTAAGCTTCGGAATGCCTCTGACTGCATCATGTTTGATAAGTTGCTCCAGTGTTCTGTAGTTGACGGGCCCAGTTTGTAATGCCAAAGGATCACCTCGTCCTTGGCCTTTGAGAGTTGGCACACGTCTTTCGAACCGAATTTGTCGCCGACTAGATAGCAATTGTCACTCGATCATTTTCCTGCCATAACTCGAACACACTTGCTGTTAAAAACCTCACAACATTCCTTATTAAATCTAACCTCAAGGTCGTCGTCGCAAAGCTGACTTATGCTAATCAAGTTAGCCACAAGCCCGTCGACATGAAGGACGTTGCTTAGCTTCGGGAAATCATGCACGTTCAATCTGCCACGACCGAGAATCCGCCCTTTCGCACCTCCTCCGAACGTTACAGATCCACTGCTTAACGGGAGGTAGTCGATTAGGAACTCTTTGGTACCCGTCATATGTCGGGAACACCCGCTATCGAAGTACCAAGAACCTGTCACGTTAGCTTGCAAAGAGATGTAAACTACATTGCATTTATGCCCGGATTTCTCTACTCAAACTTTCTTAGATGACAAAACAGCATTGTGTTCACCAGAACTCGAAGGAGCGTTAACTGCAATTTCTCCAGATACACCTTTCAACACTGATTTCTCAATGTTGAGTGGAATGTTGGACGACATTTCAGCCAACATAGATTTCTTCGAAATCTCCCCCTTCAATTTCCAGCAAAAGGCTTGATATGACCAGGCTGCATGCAATGATGACACTTAAACGATCTATACTTAGACTTACTGGCAGCATGCTTAGTACTCTTTTTAATAATCATGTTCTCACTAAAGTTTGAGGTTTCGAATTTTTCTTTAACAAACACAATCTTAGGTCTATCATGAGTCACAAGATTAGGAACATCAAGAGGAGGCTGAGCATTGTATCCTAGACCTTGCTTATCAAAAATACCTAACGATAATACCTCATCAAGGGTCAATTTACCCTTGTTCATTTTTGAGAACGTCTCGTCGGCCTCGTCTACTCGCTTCTGAAGCTTGTCGATTTCTTTATCTTTTTGTGTCAGTATGGCTTCCAATTTGTTCATCCCTTCAAGTAGGCTTTCGACCATCTTTTCGCTTTTCTCATACTCCTTGTACTGCGTTTTCACGATAGCATTGAGTTCCGAGTTTTTCGCCTTTTCTTTCTCATATTTTGCGGACAGTAGTTTGAAGGCATCATTTGTCTGAATTTCTTCAAGAACATCAGTTTCTAATCCTGCATCATCAAAACTTAAATACCCATCAAACAGTTTGAGTCATCATAATCGAAAATAATTTGTTTCTCAGATGTTGGGTCTAATGTTGACTCAACATCAGTTACCACCGTGAAGCCGATTTGATGATCTTCTTCTTCTTCGTTGTCTGAGAAGGATTGAATGGTTACTGATGATTGCATTGACTCCTTAGGACCCTGTTCTTCATCTTCATCATCAGAAAGATCGACCCAAAGTGATTTTCCACGTTTGCGAAGCGTATTTGCACATTCATTGGCAAAGTGGCCCCAACCCTTGCAAGCATGACATCTCACTGAATCCCAGTTGATGTTCTTTTTCTTTCCATCTGGGTTACGTTTGAGAACGGTGGAGCAGACATCGGTTCATTTGAACTCTGGCCCTTCTTGAATGTTGGACCAACATTTTTCGTCACATCCGTCTTGAGGAACTTCTTAAATTTCTTCACGAACAGGCCGTATCCTCATCATCAGATTCATCCTCAGTTTGAAACTTAGAGAGCCGACTGACTAGAGCAAGGCTTTTGCCTCGAGAAGCTCTCTTTTGGACGTCGAGATTGGTCTCGAAATTCTTCATGATGCTCATCAATGTGTTGAAGTCCATCGTGGCCAAATTGTGTGCTTCCTCGACCGCCGCTACCTTCACATTAAACTTTTCGGTTAGTGTACGTACTGCTTTAGAATTCAATACCTTATTAGAGATTGGATCTCCTAGGCTGGCACACTCTCTTGAGATCGTCAGTATTTTCCCGAAATACGTGGTGATGTCTTCATCTTCCTTCATTCTGAGGTTTTCGAATTGATTGTAGAGGAGCCTTAGTCTGGTTTCCCTCACACTTGCATCGCCTTCGCAGTACCTCTGAAGTAGATCCCATGCATTCTTTGCAGCTGTACAGTTTTGAATGATCTTGAACATGAAGATGTCGACCGAGGAGAATATGGCATTAAGAGCTTTGTCGTTGAACTCGGCAGCGTTTTTCTCAGGGATCGTCCATTCATCGATTGGTTTGTCAACGACTTCTCCATCAGTGTCTGGGCCAGTTCGAGGTGGAGTGTATCCATTGAGCACAGCTTCCCATGCTCGAGTATCGATCGATTTGATGCACTGGCGCACACGCACTTTCCAATAGGCGTAGTTGGGTCCGTCTAGCACGGGAACCTTGCCGAAATGGTTTGAGCTTGTAACATCCATTGTAGACGATTAAGAACGCTTAGTAACGTCAAAGTGGAGGCTCTGATACCACTTTGAAGTGGGGTCCCGATATGGATGTAAACTAAGTAGTAAAATATAACCTAAATGTTGGAACTAATGTTGAGGGAACACTCGATCTAACACAAAAGCGCACAGCGGAATATGTAAATTACTTAGTAACAAAAACTGATAAACACGAGATGTAAATTTTGCAGCAAGTTATAAAAACTTGTTGCGTGCCTCAAGGCGAAATTCCACTATAAAGATGGATTATAAAAACAAGCCTAGCAAAGGAAACGAATCCACAGAGATTCTACCAAACTACAAAGTCTTTCGACTTTTGCAAAATAGAAAAACTAGGCTAAAAGAAACTCTCGTAATGGTTCAGGCTCACTCAAACTTTTCTCATAGAATCTCATATCTCTCGCTATTACGAAATGGTTAAGTGAAGTCCCCTTTTTATAAGTCTTCGACTTTGACTACTTCACAACAGACTTGGTCGCCTCAACTAACTCCCACCACGTCCACTAAGATAGGTGTGACCGTTGAGAGTTAATTCGGATCAGCTCAAAATGACTTGGTCTTGACTTGAGCTCCAATCTTCCTATTTTTAGTATGCTTCCACTCCTAATTTCGCTCCAGCTTATCCACACGCAATCCACACGTTTTGAATCATTCTATCCCTTATCCATGACCTACATGACACTAATTAAAGCCACGTTATCTATTAAAACGTGTTTTGGGCATGAAAGATAAAACAGAAGTCGGACACATTCTCATACAACAATGTTGACTGGAATGTTGTCCCAACATTATCAATATTGATGTCTTCAACATTAACAGTGCTGGTGAGTCCAAATAATAAGATTGAATTACGTGGTCGAATCGAGTTTGAAGATCTAATCAAAGAGGCACTTTCTTCAATCAAAAAGTAGCTATTCGTTCGGTTATTTCCATTATTTATTGGTGAAATCGCATAGTCTTATTATTGACGTGAATTTAATAGTCATCATTGTCACGGGGTTTTCAGTTCATTTTCATGAAATAGAAATTCATGTTATCACTGAATAGTTGAGTAGTTTATTATTTGTTTGCTTTGCATGTTATTAGATTTTGGTTGCTCTATTTGCTTGTTTGCTCATTTGATGAGCATTTGTATTTATCGGTTTCTTCATTGCTACCAGAATGACCTTCGTTTCGGCTTGTTTAACCCATGTACTTATCTTTGATTAATGAGATAGCGAGTTATCGTTGAAAAAAAAAAGAAGAGAAGAAAGTAAACTAAAAATCATGTTGCATAAGCACCAGTAAATATGACGATCTTAATTTCTTTTTGGGGTAAACGTAATCTTAATGTATACTCAAATTATTACCATGTCGCGTATCTTTTAAAAAAATTGAGCGAATTAATAGTTACCGATTATTTTTGTGTTATATTTACTTTTTTGTGTTCTGACCAATGTTATATAATTTTTTGTGTGTTTAAGCACTCGATATAATAGTATTTAAGGTGTAATATTATTTACGGGTGTTTTAACACCGATCGGGACGGGATAAATTAATATTTTTGTAAAGTGGCACAAAAAATGGCACAACAAAGTGGGACATGGATTCTAAACCCGGACATACTATTGGACACGGATCTTCACCTTTTATCTCTAGAGGGGATGAAGTCCGTTTTCTTCTAAATTAGGTTTTAATTGGGTGTTTTTGTTCTTTTTTTTTTTGTTTCGTATTGGCGTTGAAAGTAAACTAACGATCACACATTTAGAAACTAAGCACGGTAAAACATTTCATAATCTTGATCACATACTCAAGTTATTACGATGTTGGGGATCTGGAAATATGAACGAATTAACAGTTACTAATTATCTATATTGATGGCCAACATGATATGGGAGACACGGATCTTCACCTTTTCTCTCTAGGTAAGGGGATGAAGCCCGTGTTCTTAGGGTTTTATAGTGTGTTTCTTTTGTGCGTTTATATAAATTGAGATTAGGGTTCCTGTTATAATAATATGGCTAAAATTCATAAAACGCACCCGTGATTTTGAAACTCATCACCAAAATCGATGGTTTCAAAATAACATAAAACCCCTTCGTGGTTTAGTTAAGTTTTCACATTGTCTCCTTTTCGGGGGTACGGTAATATGTTTTCTATACCATAAGGGGTATGATGATATGTTTTCTAAACCATAAGGGAATGTCGCGTCGTTTACAAACTATAAGGTAGTAATGTGATTTTGAGTTTAACGACAGGGATGAGGTATAGATGAGTTTACCCTAATAATATCGATAAACAACGGAAGAGCAGCAGCAAATTAAATGATATATGCTTAACAGTCCAGTTTTGATCTAAGCCATTGGATTATAGTTTACTTAGAAAGCTTGAGAAGTCGTGGAGATCAAATGTCCGTAAAGTTAAAGACGGCAGAGTCTCGAGTGAGCTGTAGAATAGCTACAACACCAAGTACAAAGTTGAAGATGCAACCTACGTAGAACACAGTTAAGACGCAAAATAAAGCTGCAAGTTGTACGTTGTTTGCAATAAAAATATTTACATATGTACATATATATCCAGTAATTGTATTCCTTTTCTCTTAGACATCAAACGGGTACGATTCCTGCAACAATATAAATTGAGGCCGACCAAATATTCATAGATCGACAAACAACAGAAAAAAATGCCTCAAGGGACGAAGAAACCGATGATGTTTGCTAAACATATAGCCAATATATAAAGAACAGAAAGGATTAATTATCCATGCAGGCACAGTTTATTAAAAGAACGAGAAGAAGAAAAAAAAAAAAAACTCCGATGACGAACACAATATTAACTATATCGTCGGTGGTACTAATCCTGCTGATTGGTCCCGATCATCATATCTTCATTACACGAGCCGATCCAGACACGACCGTCGTGGACGCCGTGTGCAATACGCAGACGTGGCAAACAAACGACCCCTACGGGCAGAACGTGGACAGGACGCTCCGTGCGGTGGCTGTAGACCTTCCCGCGAACGAGGCCGCTTGAGTTATATAGAGGGAGTATACGGAGATACGATTGTTTACGGGTTCGGTAATTGCACCGAATCAACGCACACGGCCGACGACTGCTTAAACTGCTTAACCCAAGCGGCTAATGAGGTCTATAGGATGTGTGCGTTTGCCGTCGGAGCGGAGATCATGTTGGTCGACTGCCGCATGAGATACGAGAATTATCCATTTTATGGATGATGGGATAACGACATTATAGCCTCTCTTGTAGTTTATGTTTTACTTTCTTTATTTTGGCCAAATTATTAAATTAGGTCACTAACTACGTCTCTCGTGTTTTTTTTGTCACTAAGTTTCATGTAAATATAGGTCGCTAAGTAACGTATCTGATTTTTTTTGAGTCACTTGTGAATTTTCCGGCAAAAATCGCCGGAAATCCGACGTGGACAATGACGTGGTTGCTGACATGTCATCGGCCACGTCAGATTTCCGGCGATTTTTGCCGGAAAATTCACAAGTGACCCAAAAAAAATTAGATACGTACTTAGTGACCTAGATTTGCAATTATGAAACTTAGTGACCCAAAAACGAAAACAGGTATAGTTCGTGACCTAATTTAATAATTTGGCCTTTTTTTTTTTAATCTAATCAATTATGTGCTAGTGAATTTTAGATAATCTAGGACGAGTGCCGATGAAAACGTGATGACTTGAATTAATACAAAAGTATTCTTACAATCTCCACGTGGGAGACTTATATAATTTTTTCGAATTAACAAGCCCCGCGCCTTTGGCGATCGGCTCGTGCCAACAAAGTCCTCGCGCCCCGAGTGCTTTGCTAATACGATGAGCCTCCCCGAATCACTGCCTTTTTCTAAAGCGGAAACAAACAAGACAAAGATATCAAAGAATGGACTGTCGGGTTCGCATCTCCGACTTGTCGTGATTTTTATTAAGCTTAAAGATGTACACAATATAAGAGAACACTCAAACCCGCTGAACCGAACACGTCTCGGCCTAGCTTTCACTCACACGAAAACTAGAAAGTTGGACTCGCTACCTATCCCAACTCACGCGGTTATCTCCCAAGTCCACTCCGTGATCTTAATCATTTGCTTGCTCAACCTCGCTCGTGAAACCCTCCTCGGGAACCCTATTTGTTCTCGGTACGTTGAGAACGCTCGAACCCTCGATGTCCTCGAGAATTCTACTTGTGATGACGTGCATTCGCTCCCCGAAAGTGCTCGAAAGGTGCTCTGAATTTCGCCCCCTTTTGCAGCTCGAAAATGGCTCTATTTATAAACCTTAGGCTCGCGTCTGACTGGCTAAAAGATCCCCCGAAAATCACAACAAACTCGTTTGAAAAGATCCTCGTTTGACTTGGCGTATCTTGACTCGTTCTCCCAAAAATATCTGAAATATTTTGACAAAGTCCTTGACACGTTCAAACCAAGTTTTGGGCGCCTCGTTTTCCATGCCACGCAGCCCCGCGCGCACGTTCTTTCGCGTGCGCTACCCCGCGCTTGCAGCCCGCACACCTCGCGCACCGCCGTGCGTCTTCGCTGCTCCCAGTGTTGAGCTTGGCCTGGCCTCGCTGCTCGGCCTGAAAATGTTGTAGATAAACCTTTGTGGTACTTGATAAGTTCGGATTTACGTTATATTTATATCCATAAAAGTGTGTTTTTGGTCGTAATTTATCTAAATATACTTCTGTTAGGCACCGGTAGATTAAGTGTTTAGAGGGGGTGAATGAACACTTAGAGATTTTTTGTATCTTTATCTCTCAGTGAGTACCGGTTTTATCCGGTACTCTCAGTGTGTTTCGGTTCTCACTAGTTTCTCTCAATCTTAAGTAGTAAGGCGGAAGTGATTACTATTTGGTATCGGTGTGAGTGTGTGTTTGTGTTTGTTTCTAAGTAATGCACAAGTGTTGTTTCTGGAAATTCAGAGTGTTAATGAACTCTTACGTCTCCCTTTATTCCCTCAAGGAAGGTACCGTTAGAAGTAAGGTTTATTTTACACAAGTATAACATGCAGCTACGTCTAGCTTATACTTCTACTTACAACTGCTTGTTAAAGTCAGTTGATTACAGATGTTCTACGAAAATAATGAACACCAAATCAAAAGTTTTCTCTTGTTTTTGTTTTTGCTTGCTTGCTTCTTGTGTGCTTTCTCATTTGGCTCTTCAACTATTTATAGTGCTCGCCTCTTGAAACTAGTCGTTGCGTCTTGAGAGTTTGAATTGGTTTTAGCAGCATTAACTTCTTTTTCCGTTTTGGGTTCTGGTGCATCCATTGTCTGCTCTGTGTCTGAGTACTGACTTTTGCCACTTTGGGGTAATTGTCTCTCTCAGTTCCAGTACTCACTGCAGCCTTGCATTCAATGCTCCTCTGTCGCATGTCGTTCTTTAAGTGGCATCCTTGACTCCTTGACCTCTTTGCTCTGGTACTCGCCCTTGCTTCCGGGTTTCACCCTTGCTTCCGGTACTCGGCCTTGCTTTCGGTGTTCAATCACTAAAACTTAGATATACATCAACTTCTTTATCTTAGTGCTACCCCATTTCTTATTTGATAGATATCGGAGCAAAAACCGGGAATATTTGAACCCAAAACCGTGGAGAGCTCGTCAGAACCAAATTCAAGGATGTGGTGCGATCGTTAGCTACCTTCACAAACGATCGTATTCAACGGGTACAGATAGCAACAATTTCTCTCAAGCAAGCAGTTGCATAACGAACATCCAAGCTTGCAGCTCAAGCAATTCAAGGATCGCGCATTATACTTAATAGGATTTAAAAATTGAAAATTCTCAAAATCATGTAGAGAGAAGCGAACACCATCTGACGGCCGAGTCCTCCGAGCTCGCACAACCCACACAGCCTCACCACATGCTCCGATCCGAGGAGGGAAGCGAAAACAAGGACGAAGCACAACGATGAAATCTTTCGACGGCCGGGAACGAGAAAAGATATCCAAGAGCGATCTCGAGGGTTTCCGAGACGGTTCTTCCTCCGCTAACACGACGGAAAACTCGAGGAGATACGTGACGACTCGAGTATCGTGATAGATAATTTCAGTACTCGAGGAGATACATGGATGTTCACTTTTATCTTTTTATTGTTTTCGTTTTTTATGATGTTAGGCTAAGTTCTTCGCCGTTTATTCCAGATTATGAATTCGTATTAATGTTACTCGTAATTTATTTAATCGTATGAGTTTAATTATGGTTTTATGTTTGTATTTATTGCTGTATCTGTCAGATCAACATATGCATGATATTTGATTGGTTTATGAGACGGACAAAGTGATTAGACCGGTTAGATCAATAAACATAGAACACCACTACGTAAAATCGACTAGACCTGAAATTCAATTTCGTATGTGTGGCTTCCGAGCTCTTAAGCGCTGAAAGCGCCTAAACTCGGAGAATTTCATAGAGTGAATGCGTGCGTGGAAACTATGATTCCTATAGAAATATAGAATTGGTTCTCTATCGCATATGATCACTACTGCGGGACAAACGAGTAGCGATCATCTTAGAAAATTCTACATTGACTGAGATTCCTATTGGTTAGATAGAATCGATTGCATGAAGGCGTAGAATTAGTCTGTGTCGAGTGTGCGCTTTAATCACGTCCGTCGTCGGTTCATTCACCGTTATCTTTATTTTATTTGTCTTTGTCATTATTTGCGTTTTTTATCTATTTTATCAAATCATCAAAATATAAAAATATCTTTTTCGTCAAAATTAGAAGCAATAATAATATTCTAGAATTAATGGAGTTGGCCACGATGATCGATACTTGGACTTACGTCCATTTTATACGACTTCCACGACCTAATACACTTGTCAGTATTTGAGCGTATTGGTTGTTAAAAATTCCGCGCTAGGATTATAAATGTAGTTGATTGAAATTCATGTTGAAATAAATCTTAACCTGTTAGAGAAACCATGATATCAAAAAGATTTCTCCTATTTCATATACTGGTACCAAGTCCAACAACAGTGATCACAAGAAGTTCAAAGAAGTCAAATCATGACCGAGAATCATTGCCTGGACGATATATTATCAAAAATCAATAATGCCCGTTTCGTTACAAGGATTTCAATTTTAAATTCAAGTTTCTTTCAAATCATCTATTTAGGAATTGCACGGATTTTGATTTTGATTTCGATTTCATTTAAATTAGAGGATAATTGAAACGTTTGGTCCATTTTCGAATTCCCAAAATCTCGTCTAAGGGTGTAAATGAGCCGAGCTCGACTCGTTTTTTCGCGCTCGAGGTCGATTCATTTGTTTAGCGTCGAGTTCGACGAGCTTTATAGTTATGAGCTCGAGTTCGACCTCGATTATAAATAGTTAAGCTTGATCTCGGCTCATGAGCTCATTTGATCGTCAAGCTCGAGCTTGAAATTCAAATATGCACCAAAAAAAAGATTTGAATTTGATATTTCGAAATCCTAAATTAAAAAATAATGAATTTTAATTTGAAATTCAGATTTTGAATTCATAATTTGAATGCAATCCCGTTCAAATGCATAGATAGCAAGTCCAACCTATATGCAAATTGGAACGCAAAAATCAATCCAATCAATACAAAAAATCATATGAAAAACGAGTTAATACTGGTATTCTCTCACCTCAAAATGCTTATATGCGTTTGGGTTGGACTGCTCATAAAACCTAGAGCTTTTTAATTATCATAAATTGACCCCAACAAAATGAACTATCTATTTTTTTACAAGTTGTTTTAATTTCTTTTGTATTATTATAAATACTTAAAACATTGTCTTTATTTGTCTTTTGGTATAATATATGAAGTTGTAAAATATGTTGGTATGATTAAAAAGTTGTAAAAATTGGTGTGAAATAGCATATTTCAAGAATATTCTTTTGAGTTTGAGAATGAGTTTAATGATTGAAAAAGAATTGCTGTTTGACGTGATATTTACTGCATTTTGAGTTTGAGAATATATTTTTGTTCGAGATGGTCTAATATTTTTTTAGGACGGGTCACATGAATGATAATTTATTCGGTAATTGCTTTTATATTTTATTCGTAGAGAGGTTGACTAGATATACTCAATTGAAATTATTGAGAACTGACCCATACCATTATGTAATAAAGCATACTTTATATTGAGGCGAAAAAGAATTTCATTATAGTTTTAAAGAAAATAATATATATATATAATATATATATATATATATATATATATATATATATATATATATATATATATATACCTGAGATAGTGATCGACCATTCACAGGTCAAGTGTTGAAACATCAATTGTTTTAAGAAAAGGAAGTAAAGGAATTGAATTGTTACATGTTCATCGACAAAATCCTCTTGGTGAACGAAACTTAAAGGCTTTGGCCCCGTGGTTAAGGATGAGGTCTTAAGAATTTGTGGATTTGGTCGTGGGTTCGAATCCCCCTCTCACAATTCCTTAAGTAGTCTCCATGAGCTTTATAGTTCATGACTATCGTTGTCTGGTAGGCTTGAGACGTATTCATTTGACCCCGTGGATTAGTTCAATCACTGGAGTGTGTGACGCAATTAAGCTTCCGCCATGTATGTGTGGCGCAAACTCACGCCAACATTTAATGTGTAGTCGATAGCCAGATCGAGTGGGGATACCTCGGGATAGCATAAAATAAAATTAGAAGATTAGAAGTATATATATTAGAGTAAAGAATATTATACCAACATTATACAGATAAATTTAATGCAATTCTACAAAATATTAAATGATTACTTCATCTGTCATAAAAAATATAGCTTCTATTTTTATATATTTTATTTGCAAGATCCCACACGTTAATTTATTTCCTTACCTTACTTGAGGATTTTTTATTACATATGGTCTCAAGAATTATTACTTGTTTGGTCTGAGCTAGAGCCGTCAAAGGGCTGAATTAGATCTTCCACATAAATCTAAAGAATGGACTTGGTGCTGGTATCGGTGATTCACGCCATCGAAATACGATAAAAAAATGCTTAAAGAAAGGACTGCAATGGATTATTTTTATCTTTTTTGTTGTTCCTTCATATTTTCAACAGTTTTACTTATTGTTCCTTTGTAAAATTTTGTTCAATTGATATCATGGATGGAACAATCTTTTCAAAAAAAAAAAAAGCTCTAACTATTTTACAAAATGACAATAACAATGAAAAAACTAACAAACGGATACCTCTACCTTCGTCAACTTCATCCGACTGACATATCGAATTCCAGCTCCAGAATTATGAGCTGGAGCTCGATTTGAGTTTTAGTAAAGCCGATCCGACTCACTTTCACCCTTGCGTTCAATTTTGTACATAATTCTCTATAAAATCAAAAAGAAATTAATATCATATAAACCACGCTTGATAGAAAATACATCGTTTTGGTAAATATTGGTATTCGACAAAACGTGTTCTTCTTCAATTACTTCAAGAGGTTGTTTGTTTTGGGATGATCCACCAAAACATCATCATGATCACCCCATTTGTACATGATCATTGTGTTTGTTTAGTCTAAGTGACGAGTCATCCGCGGAATAAGGTCACCTACGTTATGAATATGAGACTGAACTTTTCGATCACCCCAAGTGATGGGATGATCTCTGTAATTTTAGCTTTAGACAAAATTATTCATAATATTTTAACAATATTCCTTATACACCTTTATCTCTATATTTAGATACGTAATAAACATATTAAATTTTACAAAAATATATTTACTAATTAAAATAGTAAAAGTCTAATTTATATGAAACATTAATTTTATCATGTCGAATATTACATCAAAATAAACATATTAATACACAATATAGTTGATATGTATAGGGACAAAAATGGTATTTACACAACATCACTCGCACACAACTATGATTATACAATCACAATATTTCAATATCACATTGATATGCAAATGGATTATCACCTTAAAACAAATACAATAATGTGACATTGCCTTAATCCACGTGTGGGAGTGCAAATATCACCTTATTCTCCTCGTCATAGGAGTTTCCTTCTCCACACATGTGAGAGTGTCTTTACGTGAGGATACAATACGTGAGGATACAAGACTGGATGTTAAAGACGGAAGAAAGTGAAGAATATTATAGATCTGTTTAATAGCCATGTTTATGGAGTGTTTTAGTAGGTCCTTTAGTTTGTTTTTTTTCGAACTTCGATTATTGTTTTCTTCTGATTTTTTTTTCTATGTTGTCTGTCCATTTATCTCTAGATGAGTGTTTTCTTTCCCTATTATTCGATTGTCTTTAGATGGCTTGTTGGACTTTTTAGCTACGTATTTTATATATTAAACTATAGTTTACACAAAAAAAAGTGTAAAGGGTCGTTCATGCCTTTTACAGCGTTCTGTTTTTTTTCTAATTAACAAACCTTAGTGTTGAGTAATTCAAGGCTAACGTGACAAGTAACTCATTTATATCAATATTTCACGACAGTGACGTTCACAAAATAAATATCTCATTCAAACAAGTCGTAACATGTGGAAGGAAACCTAACATATCGATATATTTACCGATCTTCAATGAATTAATTAATTTCGATAAATACGTATGCGGTGAGAATAAAGTCAGATCCGTTCGAATCGGACCGGCGTGTTTGATAGGCCCACCCTCTCTTTTTCTTTTCGTAAACATCATTTTCATTGATTAAGGATATTTTTCTTGAAAACGATAATTCCATTTTATAATATCAAATATTACAATGACATTCTTATCCATAATTACAGTTTAACCTTAAAAAAAACCTTCATTTTTTATTTGTTTGAATTGTATCCAAAAAAATAATTTTTTTCTCTCGCATACTTAATTAAATATGCAGTTAAATTAAATTATAATTTCATTTATTAAAAAACTTAAATTTAAAAAATAACTTTTAAAATATAAACTAATATTCTATATATACATAATGATAATATTATATTATTTAGGGAAATTCCCCGGTACCCTTTTGTTTAAGCCTTTTAAGTTGGTGACCAACATTATTTTCGATTCCAATTGATACCCTTAGGTATGACAAAAAATAGCTCGTAAACCTAAAAGACCAAAATTAAGATTTTTATGTGTTTAAACCGTTAATTGCTGACCATTTTTTTGAAATGACAAAAATGTCCTCATCTTCATCCATAATTTTATTTCCACAAATCATGAAATAAAACTCAGATCAAATAATTACCCATTCCATGAAATCATTAAAAGAATTAACCCCGGGAAGTACGAAACCGACGACTGGCTAGCTCGACTCAACTACTTTCGCTCGAAGTTCTTGAGCTTTCTTCGAATTTCCTATCTAGCAAAATCCGGACAAAACTTGCGGATTTCCTATTTTGGTCTTTCAAGGTTAAGAAGCTATTATTTTTCATATCTTAGGGGTACCTTTGGTCACTAACCGGAAAATACTTAAATACAGTATCAGGCGGAATTTCCCTATTATTTATTAGAGCACAAGTTAGGCTTAAAAATATTAATAATAATAACGTGGTAGATATGTGGTAGCTACGTTGTTTCTTGGAGTTGTACACTTATTGGCTCGCTTTTGCCGGTTGTATCTTCAGCATCGGACATAAACTTGTCAATGGGACATGGATTTTCCGTCCTCGCGGGACCCCCGACGTGGAATCCCCGATATTTTATTCATGCGAGGTCGGGACGGGAAGAGATATTTTCCCCCGGGAATTCCCACCCCATTCACCGGTATATTATTATATTTAAATAATAGTTTTTTATATTCAATTTATATTATAATAATATAAATAATATTAAAATATAGTCTAAATAATATTCAAAAATATAAATAATATTAAAATATAGTTTAAATAATATTAAAATATAATTTAAATAATATTTACATAATATCAATAATATTAAAATATAATTTATATTATAAATAGTATATATATTTTTTTTTTAAAATATTGCAGCGGCGATGAATCACTGTGGAGCGGGAATCCCTACAGAAACGAGGATGGAGATAATTTTATTCCCGATTTTTTTAAATCCCCATCCCGCCCCGCCCGATTGACATCCCTAGTCGATCAGATCCAATCGTACGTGTCGGTGCCTTTGATGCCTTCACGTGATTTCACTCCAAAACTCGCATCATATATATATATATATATATATATATATATATAATATATATATATATAAATAATAGAATATCCTCCGAAAAATATATATATATTATGAATTATGTATTACATAATTACGTCACTCAGCCTATTAATAGCTTTTAATAACCGATATTAATGATATTAAACTGTCGTAAAGTTCGAGGTAGTCCACTACCTTCCTAGGAAAGAGTTTACTCAATATATATGTATTAGTACAAAAGATACATAAGGGGTAGACGTGTACATAGTATAATTTAAATATTGTTAGACTTGTAAGATTAAGTCGTAACAAATTTTTAAAGCATAAAATGCCAGTCAAACTTAATTACAAAGTAATCTGAATCGCTGATTAGTCAACTAAAATTTGTTTGCACTAATTTTTAAATTGACAGCTTAAATTATTCGCTTGTACCTAATTTGCTCGCAGTATGTAATGAATGTACTAGTGAATACTATAATTGTATAAATAAAATATAAAAACTAAAAAATCTAGAAAATCGGCTAAAATATCCACAATTCAGAAAAAGGTAGAAGAGGAATCAACATACACCGGCTAAGGCTAGTTTCGTTTCTTTTCTTTTCTTTTCTTTTTTCACTTTTTCAAGGGAAAATAATAATATATTTAGACTGCCGTGCCAAAGACAAATATTAACATTTTAGCCTTTTCCTCCATAAAGAGAAGTATAATAATGAAAAGAATAAAAATAGCAAACCAAATTGACTAAATAAGCGGTGTCCATGCTTGGTCCCCACTACCACGCGCCGGACTCCAAACGCAAAATTAAATCCAGTTAATTAGTCACACAATCTAAGAAAAAAAGAAATATCGGGAAAAAAAGATGAGCAGGCACGTCAGATAATGTCCTTATCTTACCCGAAAGCACCACACATGGCATGGGACGTGATGAAAATTAATAATATATTTAAAGTCATTTTTTATAATAATAAAGTAATATTAATAAATCCCCAAAATTGACAAAGACCACCCGTGACACGACATATCCATTCCGCTATAAAAGCCCTCAAAACCCTGTATGGCCTCCAAACAAAACATATAACGATTGTACGAAAATACCCTTCACTTTCTCGAATTTTACGTTCACTTTTATATATGTAAATGGAGAAAAGACCTCGCGACGACGACGGCGGCGGAGCGAACTCGCCGGAGGTTAAGAGACTGAAGGAGAGCCTCTTAGATAACTTAGACGACGAATCGAATACGGAGGTTCAAGAAGGCAACGAGGATCTCGCGACGTTCATGAAGACCTTCGAGGAGGAGATTACGAATCCTCCGGCGGCGGACGAGCTGGGCTTTCTGCTGGAGGCTTCCGACGACGAGCTGGGCCTGCCCCCTCCGGTTCACCCGGATGGTGAGCCGAAAGCGGTTGAACCAGATCCGGGGCCCGAGTTTTGGGGGGAACCGGGTTACGACGAATACGGGCGGTTCTTGTTCGACGACGAGGCCGACGATGGAGGTGCGCGGGTGGTAGGTCTCCAAGACGACGAATCCTACGTGGCGCTTGATGGGTTGTTCGACCATTGGGATACGGTATTCGGGTCGGGTGATGTTTTGTGGAAACCCGGATCCGAGACCTTGCCGGCTCAGTAGGTTGTATGAAATATGCGTTAGGCTTTAGGAACGAGAACGTACGAGCATATTTGTTGATATCTTTTCCTTTTCTTTTTTTAGCCCAAGGTTTATATTATTATTATTTTATGTTGCAATGGGAAAATATGAAATTTTGATGATCTTATGTATAGCATAGCTTGTATTCCGGATAATCTGAAGAAATAGATGAACGTATCCACTCTCCAGCGTGGTTTTGAAAATCGGGCTGGACCGACCGTTCCAATCGAGAAATCCGGTTATGTCCCGTCCGGTTTAACTTAAATTTAAAAGAAAAAGAAAAAGAAAAAATTTGAAAAATAAAATAAAAGAAAAATAAATAACTAAAAATTTAAATAAGTTGTTGTCTGTCTAGTGATAAATTTTTGAGTCTGTTTTCCAAGGTCGCGGGTTTTAGTTTCATACTAGAGCATATTATTAGATTCTATTTTAAATTTTATTTTGATACCTCATTTTATAATTATATTTTTTCTTTCAATACATTTTATTTTAATTACCTTTTAACTAGGGTTACAAACGAATCGAATCGAGTCGAATATCATGATATTCTATTCATATTCTATATCAAATTTCGAATTCGAATCGAATTCGAATACTAATCGAATACTAAAATAGGATTTGAATTTGATTTGATTATAAAAATCGAATATCGAATCGAATCTTCGAATATTCTAATTTTTATTTCTAAAAATAAAAATAATATTATATTTAAAATATATAATATAGTATCTTATATTTAAATATGTGTATAATTTATAAAATCTTTTATTTTCTACATACGATTAACATGCCATATCAATGTCATAGTATTAATAGTGCTATGATGATTTTGCATGTTGATGTGACATTAATGTGGCATGTCATGACATCATTCAATGTGACATTTTCATGAAGGCACACAAGGTGAGCACCATAAAATTCGTCATTTAATATATATATATATATGTATATATATATTGAATTATAATATATATATATATGTAATTATAATACAAGATTTAAATATATATCGAATATAATATTTTACATTTAAATTTTTACGAATTCGAATCGAATATTTCGAATCGAATACTTCGATATTTGTATTCGTATTCTAAAATTATTCGAATCGGAAAAAATATTCTTATTCGGATTTGATATTCTAATCTCTCGAATTCGAATCTCAATTTTCGAATCGAATCTCGAATTGAAAAAAAAATCCGATTCATTTGCAACCCTACATTTAACCATCAATTTATAAATCGAATTCTTCACATCCTAGTTTACAATTAATCTACCAATACATTTTATTTAATTGATTTATTCATAAAAAATTTATTATATATATAGGCACCGGTTTTACTCCGATTTTACCCCGGTTTTACTCCGATTTTATACCGATTAAACTACTAAAATTTTCGATCCGATTAAGAAAAAACTGATTTTAAAATGCTCTCCATTACATCAAATCTGAAGTATTCGTATAACTTGAGGTACATTTCACCGATTAAATAATTAGTCCACTTGGAACTTATTCGATTATTGACTTTTTTCTTTTTTTTTCTTCCCAAAATTAACCGACTTGTATACATAGTTCGCCGGCTTGCATAGGACGTCGACGGCGAACACGGCCGTGAAAACCTAATTTGTTAGCTTAATGGGCTTTTGTCTGGGCCATAAAATTATTTATGTTAAATTTGAATTTTAATGAGCTTTTTGTTTAAGGCCATAATTAATTAAATAATTACTTAAATATACTAAACCCAAATTTAAATATAACTGAGTAATATAAAAAAAATCGGAAATTCATTTACAATAATATTTACTACAATAAAAAAACTGATTTCCACTAGTAACAACTAACAAAGCACAAAATAAGCCGATTTTCTAATTGCATCTTTTAAGACAAATTGATTTGTTATAGCTTATTATTATATTTCATTAGTTTACATAAATGTCCCTAACTAAAAGTGTACAAATAAAAATAAAGTGAAGGAACATGAATGATACAAATGAAATTAACATTAAAATGGTCCAGAACCAAATTAGCTCTTTAATTTATAAGATTATAAACAAAATTAGCAGAACGCTCGTTACCGTTCCGTTACAATGCAATGGAACTGGAACGCTCGTGCCCGTTCCAACGTCCGTTCCCGTTTCGGCGAACTATGCTTGTATATACATTGGGATTTCATATTTCATATTTCAATGTGGAGAGACCCGTTTTTCTTTTTTTTTTCTTGTCCCGAGGTATCCCACTCGATTTGGCTCTGGTCTAGTCCCTAAATACCGGCGTGAGCTTGCGCTACAGACCTAGCGGAGGCTTATTGTGCCACACACTCCAGTGGTGAGACTAATCATCGGGGTTAGATGGATACGTCACAAAGCCACCTGACAACGATAACCATTGGCATAAATCACATGGGATTACTCAAGGAATCGTGGGAGGGAAGATTCAATCCCACGACTTAATCCACAAATCTTTAACTCCTCCTCCTTAACCACTAGGTCAAAGCCTCATTGGCTAAAAGACCCATTTTTTTCTAAAAAAAATATAGAGCCATTAAGAGTTATTATATAAGATAGCTAACCCCAAGTGTTAAATATTGAAATAGATCTTAGAGCTCATTTCATAAGATTTTTCACCAAATCTCTATTTTATGATGTCTTTTATCTCTAATCTCCTTTCATGGGCATCTGTTAAAGATTGGCTTCTCTCTTTATGGGCATGTCTTTTTAGTTAAAAGAAAGTCTCATTATTCCTTTGTAGTACAGCACTTGATGAATAGTAGAAAATAGTAACACAAAGATTTAATATGAAAAACCATACGTTAATGAAGATAAAAAAAAAACCATCTGGCAGGGACGGATACGTGATTATCTCAGTCTTGTCTCGACCAACTATGAAGAGACCTATTTTATAGTTTGCAATGGCCATTGGATTGATTGTAAGGCCATCTCCAACCCACAACACAAAAATACAGTTACATTTATACAAATATACAGTTGCTACAGTGTTTTTACTCTAATCCACTAACTCTATTTTCTACACTAATTTTTATTCCAACCATTAACACTATTTTCAACACAAGAAATAATATTATACATATTCTAAATTATTTGAAACATAACTGAAATAACTCTATATTTAAAAAAAAATGAAAACTCTATTTTATAGTTGAGAAATAGAGTTACTCTAAATATAGAGTATCACAATTTGAAAACTCTATAATATTTGAAACATAACTGAAATAACTCTATATTTAAAAAAAAAATGAAAACTCTATTTTATAGTTGAGAAATAGAGTTACTCTAAATATAGAGTATCACAATTTGAAAACTCTATAATATTTGAAACATAACTGAAATAACTCTATATTTAAAAAAAAAATGAAAACTCTATTTTATAGTTGAGAAATAGAGTTACTCTAAATATAGAGTATCACGATCTGAAAACTCTATAATATTGTTAAAATATAGTACTCATTGGAGAAGATGTATACTCTATTATAGTATAAAATACTTAAATAGAGTACCCATTGTATATGCTCTACATAAGTCATTCTTCGGTTTAGTGGCTATGGTAACTAACTTTATTTGTTCTGTTTATTTAGGAATATACCTAAATAATCAGTTGAGTTTATTTAGGAATATATACGTTATGTAATTAAAGAAAACTTCCATATATTATAGATTAAGTTTCGATTTAGTTGTAGGGCTTTATTGTCGGATCAAGTGCGTGCTTCTTATTATATTTGTTTTTTGTGGCATATTTAATGCCATTGTTTTTTTTGGAGTTATATCTAATGCCATTGTTTTTTAGGATCTACTCAATGCCATTGTTAGAAATTAGAATGTCACACAATATATGAATATTTATTTTCAATTTCTTTTTTCTAAATAATAAAAAAAACTAAATTAAAATGGACCCTTTGACAATCCAACACGCCCAAATTTGAGCCCAACTTGCCCACTACTAAATGGGCCTAAATTCAAAATAAACAAAAAATGTGAAAAATCAGCTTTCGATACCAACTTTAAATAAAATAGATAAGCTCTTTCACAGTGGACAACATGCAATTACAAAAAACATGAGAACACGTCTATATGTATTAAATGTCATATAATATTACTAAAGAATTCAAATTTTTTGGGCTACGCTCCCGTGCTGCTAGGGTTGCAAACGAATCGAATCGAGTCGAATATCATGATATTCTATTCATAATCTATATCAAATTTCGAATTCGAATCGAATTCGAATACTAGTCGAATATTAAAATAGGATTTGAATTTGATTTGATTATAAAATTCGAATATCGAATCAAATTTTGGAATATTCTATTTTTTTATTTCTAAAATAAAAATAATATTATATTTAAAATATATAATATAGTATCTTATATTTAAATATGTGTATAATTTATAAAATATTTTATTTTCTACAGAGGATTAACATGCCACATCAATGTCATATACGGTATTAATATGGTACGATGATGTTGCATGTTGATGTGACATTAACGTGGCATGTCGACGTGACATCATTCAATGTCACATGTGACATGTTCATGAAGGTACTCACATAAGGTGAGCACCATAAAATTCCTCATTTAATATATATATATATGTATTATATATTGAATTATAATATATATATATATATATATATATATTGAATTATAATACAACATTTAAATATATATCGAATTATAATATTTTATATTGAAATTTTTACGAATTCGAATCGAATATTTCGAATCGAATACTCTGATATTTGTATTCGTATTCTAAAATTATTCGAATCGGAAAAAATATTCTAATTCGAATTTGATATTCTAATCTCTCGAATTTGAATCTCAATTTTTGAATCGAATCTTGAATCGAACAAAAAAAATCGATTCATTTGCAATCCTACTTGCTGCCACCCGACCCAACAGCAAGGTCGTAAAAAATCCACTACGTGATAAGCGACAATCACACAATTTTTGTATTCTCACCTGCACCGAAAACAACCAGAAAATAATTTTACCCAATAACTTGAACTCTCATTCAAAAGAAATTTTCTTAGAGTTAACTGTTAGCTCAAATTAATTTTATTTGTTATGGTGAATAAACATCAGAGACCCTCCTTATATAGTAAAATATGTCTTCTTATTCTATCATGTTTGTATAAATCACAAAGGCGGAACAAATTGGCCAAACCCAACACGTATTTGTTCTATATAATATATCTATATATGTGTATGGTCATGATCTTTATTCCAAAAAAGGAAAGTGGATGAACACCATTGAGAAACCTATTAGAGGGAGGACCAACACTATTAAAACTGCGTCAAACTCATTGGTCACATGTAATGAATTGACTTAACTCGAAATCCCTTATAGTTTCGCTCGTATCATCATCGAGAAACATAAATTTAGGGTATATTCGTAAAAGGCCTATTCATTTTCTTTTGAGTGCTAATTCAAACCTATTTTGTTTGAATGTATGATATTCCTACTATAATCCGATCATTTTGCATACCGCGTAGGAAACAGTACTACGGGGCTCCTATGGGCTTTTGATAATCTATTTTTAATTTGTGATCTTTTATTGACATATAGATTTCCACATTTACGCGCATATTGATTTTTAGTGTAGTATTTGTTATGAAACCATTATAACTGGACAAGAACATTATAAACACGGGATTGTAGAGAGATAATAATGTTTTCGATATGATTCAATACAAATACATCGGTGTATTTATAGTAGAAAAATTTCTACTATTTCATCTAATATTTACAACATTAAATACATCTTATCTTATCTTATCTCATCTCATCTCATCAACAATCAACTAACTTTTACAACATTAAAACCATTCAAATATTATTTATAATAATTTCATAATATTCCCCCTTGGATGTTTTTCAAAGAATTTGCCTCGTTAAAACCTTACTAGGAAAAACCCAGTGGGATAAAAACCTAGTGAAGGAAAAAGAGTACATAATTCCTTTTGATACGCTTTCATTTGTTGCCTCATTAAAAACCTTACTAGGAAAACCACATGGAAAAAACCACAGTGAAGGGAAAAAGAGTAACGCGTATTTTCTCCCCCTGATGATAACATCATTATAAATCTCGGAGTCTTCGAACTCCAATTGAATATACCAATTTCCTGAAATTAATTGGAGGAAGTGTTTTCGTAAATAAATCTGCAAGATTTTCACTTGATCGCACTTGTTGTACATCAATATCACCATTTTTCTCCAATTTATGGGTGGAGAAAAATTTCGGTGAAATATGCTTTGTTCTATCCCCTTTAATATATCTTCCTTTAATTGGGCAATACATGCCGCATTATCTTCATATAAGATCGTTGGAAGTAATTTCTCATAAAGCAACCCACAAGTCTGTTGGATATGCTCAATTATCGATTGCAACCAAACAAATTCTCGGCTAGCTTCATGAATAGCGAGAATTTCCGCATGGTTAGATGAAGTAGTTGTTAAAGTTTGTTTCACTGACCGCCATGAAATAGCGGTTCCTCCATATGTAAATAAATAACCTGTTTGCGATCGAGCATTATGTGGGTCAGACAAATAGCCAGCATCTGCATACCCAACTAAATTTGCTTTTGTCTCATTAGAATAGAACAATCCCATATCAGATGTTCCTTTAAGGTATCGAAAAATCCATTTAACTCCATTCCAGTGTCTACGAGTCGGTGAAGAACTATATCTTGCCAATAAGTTTACAGCGAACGCTATATCAGGTCGCGTATGAACTCGTAAGATACATTAGTGCTCCAATAGCACTAAGATATGGTACTTCAGGATCAAATAGCTCTTCATCATTTTCGCGTGGTATGAAGGGATCTTTATTCACGTCTAAAGATCTAATAATCATTGGAGTATCCAGTGGATGAGATTCATCCATGTAAAATATTTTCAATACCTTTTTCGTATAAGTCTCTTGATGTACAAATATTCCACTTTTCAAATATTCAATTTGCAGTCCAAGACAAAATTTTGTTTTTCCGAGATCTTTCATTTCAAACTCCATTTTCAAACAATCAATAGCTTTGGTCAACTCTTCAGGAGTTCCAATTATATTGATATCATCAACATAGACTGCCATAATGACAAACTCATTTTTACATCTTTTCATAAATATGCAGAGACAAGTTTGATCATTCTGATATCCTTCGTTCACTAAAAATTCACTTAGGCGATTATACCACATTCGCCCAGATTGCTTTAATCCATAAAGCGATTTATTCAACTTAACTGAGTACTAGTTTCTGGACCCTGAAGTTTTAGGCAACTGAAATCCCTCGGAAAACTTCAAATATATGTCACTGTCAAGTGTTCCTTATAGATAAGCAGTGACAACATCCATAAGACGCATATCGAGACCTTCTCGTACTGCCAGACTTACTATATAACGAAAAGTAGTTGCATCCACCACGGAAGATGTCTCCCTCATAATCAATATCTGGTCGTTGCAAAAAACCTTGCGCAACAAGCCGTCCTTTGTATCTGATAATTTCGCCGTTTGCATTCCTCTTTCTAATGAAAACCTATTTATATCTAACCGGCTTTACTTTTTCTGGTATACGAACTACATGTCCGAAAACTTTTCGTTTCTCAAGTGATTTCAATTCGGCCTCGATTGCATCTTTCCATTTTGGCCAATCATTTATTTGTCTGCATTCTTGTACATACTTTGGTTCATGATCCTCATTCTCATTAATCTCAGTTAAATGAAAATTTATCTGCTACGTTAAATGAAAATTTATCATCAACGTTGACTTCATCTCGGTTTAGTGTTGCTGCATGCAATATAGAATGTCCCCAGCAAGACGAGGGAAGATTCGACTTCATCAATTCAGCAGCAATATCAAGGCGTATTTTCTTTATCGGATAATCTGGAAAATGTGCTATTAGTCGGATCATTTGTGCAAGCAATCTCACAAACGCCATGTTGTGTGTTGATAACAAACATACATGAGACCATCTAGTCAATGCATCAATTAATACCATGAAATACCTAAATGGTCCACATGATGGATGTATCGGTCCGCAAATATCACCATGTATACGCTCAAAAAATGTTATGAATTCATTCTTTATTTTCGCTGGTGATGGCCGAATAATTAACTTCCCTTTAGAGCAAGCGACACATGATAATTCATTACTTTGAACAATCCTCTGGTTCTTCATTAAATGCCCACGTGAATTCTCAATTATTTTCGCATTATAATTGCACCGGGATGGCCCAACCGGCCATGCCAAACATTAAATGTACTGTCATTAGTAAACTTCTGGTTTACGGTAGCATACGATTCGATCGTTCTAAGATATGTGTAATACAACCCAAAGTCAAAGGAATGTAATGTTTCCATAATTCTTTTATCATTAGAAACCCCCTTTGTAATGTGCAAATATTCAACATTTGCTTTTTCTGCAGTCTCAACATGATATCCATTATGTCGAAGCTTTAAAGCTCAATAGATTTCTTTGAGACTTAGGAGAATATAAGGCGTTTTCAATTATCAGCATTGTTCCTCTGGGTAGTAAAATGTTGGCTCTTCCGGAGCCTTCAATTATATTTGTGCTACCCGATATTGTAATAACACTTGTTTCTTTCATTTCAAGATGATCGAAATATTTCTTATTCTTCAGAATCGTATGAGTCGTTGCACAGTCTGCAAGACATAATTCTCCATTGCACATGTCCGTTTCCATCAGAGAAATTCCTTTATAAACAAACACATAATAATCATTATAAAAATAAACAGATATATCACAAGAAAACATATAACTTAATAAAACACTCCAAACGATACATAATAAATCACACAATAATAAAGCATACAATACACATAATAATAAAGCACACGATAATATTAGTTTTCTTCAGGAAAAACTAAAAATCCGCAGTTTCGAAATGTGTATTTTCATCTTTTGTCCCAGAAGCAGAGGCCAAATCACTTTGAACAAAATTCGTTTCAATTCTCCTTTCTTTGCCCTTACTTTGTTGATATAATTCAACCAAATATTTGGGCGTGCGACAATTACATGACCAATGGCCCGAACCACCGCAACGATAGCATTGCTCATCGTTGTTCTTTTATTCAGTGTGCCTCTTCTCATCATTATTTTCGTAATTTTTCCTCTTCTGGGAAAAATTCTGATGACCGCCATGATTGCTATGATAACCACCATGGAAATGCTGATAACCACCACCGTAATTTCATCGGCCACGTCCACGGCCGCGATGTCCACCACGACCACATCCACGATCATTGCTTCGACTATTATCATTATTACATTTGACTGCATTCGCTTCAGTAATTGCAGTAGAACCAGTTGGTCGGGATTCGTGGTTTTTCATCAACAATTCATTGTTTTGTTCAGTCAATAACAAACAAGAGATTAACTCTGAATGCTTTTTAAATCTCATCTCCCCATATTGCTGTTGCAATATCATATTTGATGGATGAAAAGTGCTGAATGTTTTCTCCAGCATACTGTCTTCGGTGACTGTTTCTCCACACAATTTCAGTGTGACAGTCACCTTATGAACATCCGAATTATATTCAGTTACGGATTTAAAATCTTTTAATCTTAAATGCATCCATTCATACCTTGCTTTTGGGAGGATAACAGTTGTCAGGTGGTCAAAGCGATCTTTCAGATTTTTCCACAATTCATCGGGATCTTGTTCATTTAAGTATTCATCCTTCAGATCCGCATGAATGTGGTGGCGAAGAAATATCAAAGCTCTTGCCTTATCCTGATTGCTTGTGATTTTTACAGCATCAGTGGTGTCACCTGCACCCGTTGTGGTTTTTGGGTCGACAATAGTGTCACCCAAACCTTTTGCCTTTAGATGAATCTCTGCGTCTAGTGCCCAAGATAAGTAATTCTTTCCTGATATGTCAAAGGCAACAAACTCGAGGCTTTGCAAATTCGTCATACTATCATAAAATACAAAAGACGTTTTAATACTCAAATCATAAAGTATAAAACAATATATGATGTGAATAACATTAATATTTCCAATATAAATATCAATACAATACTTTAAAGAAAAATTACAATTAATCTTCTTTTGTAAAAAATCATACGAAAAATAAAGTCCACATCCCGATGAGTGCCATCGTAAAAATAATAGTCAAAAGATAAATCATCAGATAGAGCGACATCTTTCTATCACAAAATATATTTCATAGCAAACATATATTATAACATTAAAAAAAATATCGCAATTAACCACTCTCGTAAAATCTTGGTAAAAACATAATCCACATATAGATAATTATCGCCGTGAGTAGAGTAAGAATCATGAGATCAATTATCGTATATAGCAACATCCTTCAAAATATAAAATATATTTCGGTAATCATAATAGTGAAAAATATTATAATCAATAACTATATTTTAGAAACAACTGTAAAAATATTATCCACCACCCGATAGACATCACGGTAAATAAAATAAACATGATTCTATAATAAGAAAATCATAAGTCAGAGATGGATAAAATATATGTATTTCTTCTTAATAAAATAAATTTAATTTCTTTCAGTGGTAATAAATTTTTTTCATCCGTATAGTCCAAAATTAATTCAAAATATATATGATATATACTTGAGATATCAATAAAATAAATCATATATTTAAATCGCTCTTTTCAAAATCTCGTCAACAACAAAATTCCACTCGCCACCACTGGGATTCGAAATCTGGACCTCACATCACTTGTAGTGACGATATTCCGTGAAACCACTCGGGCTAAGGCGTTTTAGTGGTATATATGTTATATTTATATAATTTTAACTTTTCGTAAAACAAGTGTACGAGTGTAATAAATAAACTCACCGTACACTAAATAAAATTAACATACCTCGATTATAGTTGTATAAGATCTTGTCCGGAGGTTGATCATTGCCGGAGAGCACTCGTGCTGATAACGTGTTATGAAACTATTATAACTGGACAAGAACAAAAATATAAACACGTGATTGTAGAGAGATAATAATATTTTCGATATGATTCAATACAAATACATCGGTCTATTTATAGTAGAAAAATCTCTACTATTTCATCAAACATTTACAACATTAAATACATCTTATCTTATCTTATCTCATCTCATCAACAATCAACTAACTTTTACAACATTAAAAATATCCACATATTATTTATAATAATTTCATAATAGTATTAATATTACTTTCTCATTTCTATTTATTTTCCTATGTCCACGGCTGAATGAAACTAAAATGTAACTATGGTTCTTTCCTCTCTTTTTTTGTAATCATGTTTATGATAAAGCTAAAAATAATTGTAAGTGAAAAATGTGAAACCCACACGTTTGTAATTTTCTTAAAACATTATCTGAAGTTTAATTATACTATTATTATTACTATTAGCTAATTTACATATAATCTAGCACAAGATTCGTATCTTCTCTCATCCATTCTTGCCAGATCTGGCCAATTATTGATTGACACAGGTTATTTATCCACTCAATTTTCAAAATTGGGCAAAATATAATTTCGTACGATATATTAGGAACAATATATGTGGCAAATGGATAACAAATAGTTAACAATGTAAATAATAATATTAATTTATTGCAAATGGGGTAGTCTACGATAACGAGTGCTCTGAAATGTTTGAGAGTGTAGAAATCTTGTTTACGTCGTTATATTTTATTTCCAACACTAAGCCACAGCTATTATACCTTACATGTATGTATACTAAAAGAAACGATATATCGTACATGTTGCTGTTGCTCCCCAAACATATGCCTTCGATACAATATTCATTTATGTTGAAAACATTACCGAAATAATTGTAATTTATTCCTAAAATACTAAACAGTAACATAAGAAATTCTTTTTAGTTTTACACAACTCCGGACACATACAACCACTGTATATTTTGTTTTTATTTCCCCAAAAAAAATTGCATTTACGTCTTATCTTTTTTTTTTTTTAATCGAAGTCTAATGTAGATCCAGCCATGACTATTTTGGCACCTTTTCGGGGACATTTTACACGTGTCAATTGCTTAAAAAAGGACCACTTAACTAAAAATTGAATGATCCTCAACGTTCAAAAACCTATATTTTGATATATATTCTAAGCAAAAATATCTAACCTTTTCCAATAATACTGAAATCTAAAAGGTTAAAAAAAAATTGGGCTCACGATTCCATGACACCCCAACCTAACGAATATCAACTGCGACTGCTCCACGTTACCTTAATTATCACAAATACATTTAATTATTTATCCAGACTACGTGCTCGATTCCTTTTCACAAACAAAAAATCGTCATAAAACATAATTAAATAACAATTGTCGATAAACGTGTAATAATCTTACAAAGCAATGGACCACGTTACTTAGACTATAATCCACAACAAAATCCTTATAAATAATACCCCGTTGTCGATGGACTTTCTTCTCTCGCAGCATTGAGACAAAAACAAAGCTATGCACGGCTATACGGTGGTTGCCCCTTTCGTAATGAAAACATACCAAATGGTGGACAACTCGAGCACCTACATGCTCGTCGGCTGGGGTCGGGAGGGCAACAGCTTCGTCGTCTTCGACCCGCCCGAGTTCTCCCGGTGCGTCTTGCCCGTTTATTTCAAGCACAACAACTTCTCTAGCTTCGTCCGTCAGCTCAATACTTACGTACGTTAGTTTGAAAATTTTCATTTCGTTACTTGCTGAGAATATCTATTGTATTATATTAAATGAGAGCACCACTTAAACACTTCCATAATTTTGGTAATTCAATTCGGATATTAATTTACAATTTAACCCGTATCCTAATAAATCATTTTATTAAATAATACATAATTAAAAATGAAATTATAAAATCATATATATAATTAAATTAAAAACATTTCTTATACTATGAAATAATAGGTCTTGTCTTACATACCTACTTAGGTATAACCCCTCGACTCAAACTGTGCCGCGTGCCATAATCAAGGGGTTAGGTGATTAACACGTTGGGTAGGTAAAAGAGAATAAATATATATATATATATATATATATATATAACATATAATTGGCATGTGTCACATTTTGATTGGAGTTGTGTTATATCATATTGGATATATAGACAGCATTAAAATAATATTAATATATATATGTATATATATACATATATATTAATTCACAAATTGTGCTTAAAATACTAGTATTATTGAAATAACTGTATAGGGCTTCAAGAAAGTGGATCCCGACAGATGGGAGTTTGCGAATGAGCATTTTCTCCGAGGACAGACTCATCTATTGCACAACATCGGTCGGAGGAAGAAGCCACACGCATCGTCAACGAATCACGGGGAAAACGAGGTTTTTATCGATCGAGTCGTCGGGGCCGAGATTACGAAGCTGAAGGGAGAGCAGGAGAGCTTAGAATCGCAGCTTGCGGCGATGAACGAGAGGCTCGAGGCTACCGAGAGGAGGCCTCAACAGATGCTCTCTTTCCTCTGCATGGTGGCGGAGGAGCCCCACGTGCTGTCACGGGTCTTGCGGGATAAGGAGAAATGGCAGGCGACGATTTCTTCGCCGGATTGTCACGGGAACTTTGATGTCGGCGGTGGTGCGGTTATGCCTCTGGCGGTCGGAGGTGGTGGCGGTGGCGGTGTTGGGACGTCCTATGGTGGTTTTCCTGCGGTTGAGAGGCCGTTGGACGGTGGTGGTCTTGGGGCGGCGGTGGATTTATTGGAGAGTAATGTTAGGGCTGTGGCTAGTCAACGGATAGATCCGTTTTCAATGCTCGGTGGCAGCTTTTTGTCATGACAAGGTTTCTAGGGAGGAGGAGATTTAAGAGATGGATTTATGATTAGTGGATAGTTTTGTGTGTAGCAACATTGATATCAGTAGTAAAATTTACCAACCAAATTTTTTTAAAAAATAAACATTTGAATTTTTTTGTCGTATTATCGTACAACGTCACGATAGTCTTCACACTCCGATTAAATTCAGTCATGTTTGGAACTGAACCTCGTTGTCGGCTATGTAACAACCTCAATTTCCAACCTCAATTTCCAACGAAACTAATCTATGTGGTATGTGTCTCTCTAATCTGTGTGTATTAATTATTCCAAGTCTAGACAAACTCTGATATTCAAAGAGTCTAGGTGGAAAATCTAATTGACCGAAGTAGTTTCATTATCTTCTGTTATATTACTGGAGATGACATGATAAAAACTGTTCACCCGATCGATATGTCAATTTTATCTTTGAAATCACACTTTGCTTCAATTTTCTTTATTTATTCTAACCATATCCTCATAAATCAATTTTTTTCTTTTACATACTTCAAAACATTCCTTAATTAAATTGAACATTATCTTTTAAAAATAATTATAAAGATATAAAAGAATATTATATATTTATATATTAGAGGACACAATGAATGTCCCTAAAATACTAGATAATATTAAGAAACAATAAAAAAATTTGCATTGGGAAAAGAAAAAAAACAAAAGTATAATTTGACATGTCCTGAAAAATGAAGGCCCTATTGGAAATTAAAAACCTACAAAATCCAAGGACCGAAGGCTAAAACTATTACAAACCTTTGTGGCCAATCCTATTATATTTAACAATGTTTAAGGAATAGTAACCTTCCCGAAACCCCCAAAACGCCACATCTGAAAAGGTCTCAAACCCTAGCCCTAACCTCAAATCCATAATTCTTCATAATCTTCACAATTTGTTGCGATTGGCAATCGTCCTTCGTAGTCAGAATAAGATGACCAGTGAATCACCAACGCATCGCAAGCACGATCGCCCCTCGTCTCCCGACGCATCAGAGGATCGTTCAAAGAGACGCAAGCACCGGCACCGCCATCGCCACCACCACCGCCGTCATCGGGGCAGTAAGGACAAAGAGAAAACTGTGATGATCGATGAAATTCAGGTTGGTGGAGAAGAGCGTGAGGATGAGGTTGCGAAATTTGCGTGTGAAAATAATATTGTCGAGAGTGGGTTTGCTCCCTCTAAGGATGGTGCTTTAGTTTCCGGTTGTACTGGTGTTGACTACGATATGGAGGAAGGGGAAATTGTGGATGATGAGTATTTTCAGAAGTTGAGGAGCAACGTCCAATCTGATGTTGAATCGGGGGAAATTGAAATGGCTAACGTTTGTGCCGACGCAGATATGGTGTGTTCTGATTTCCCCCCTTTTTCTTTGGTGCAATTGTATTAAGCATAAGTTATTCTGCCCTCTTCATTTATGCAAACAGTAAGAAAATGTATGCTAGTGAATCAAGTACGGGTACTTTATATGGCATTCGATCCTATTCTATTTCCAATTTTCACTTTGAAATTCTCAAACTAGATCATCATTTGTATCTTTCTCATTAACATCACACTGCGAGTGTGGGTTTTAATGTCATAAAAACTTTTTTTGCTAGTGTTAACATTGTGAAATTGTATCCGTGGATGATAAATAGAATTACATTATCTTGGATGATCAATATCAAATAGGATGGGCATCATTGTCGTGCGGAGTTTCTGAACTCTATGTTAATTGTGAAGAAGGATCATTATTTCAATAGGTTCTAACTCTTCTATGCGGAACTTACACCTTTATTGGTAGGGATCGTTGCACTTTATATTACATTCTGTTTCCAGGAAAAGTTCACCTAGGCGTTTCCCCATTTCAGAAGATTTGAGTGGTGGCTTTCAATTGATTTGTAAGATGTGGTTATATATGTCTAGATCATTTGGCATGAATTATTGGTTTGATGATGATAGTGATGATTCTTTTGTTAATGTACACATCTTGAAATTTTTCTTAATAGGGAAAGAATGATGTCAATGTTGAGGCAGAAGGGATAGAAAACTTGGGAAATCAGCATATCGACAACGAAATAAGTGGTAAGGTGGATCACAGGAGAGCATCTAGGTCAGGTCTTTCTAATGGATTTTCTGGACACAAACATCATGAAATTGATGATAGGAGGCTGGATGACTGTGATGACATAACGGAACCGATGAGGACGGCTTCTGTGGCTTCTGACAAGAAGCACACATCTGTTTCTCCCTTCGAGACCAACGACTCTAACTACATTGAGAGTAAACATCAGGATGAATATGTTGATGAGGGTTTAATTTCGAAAATTGAAAGGCACGGGCATGGGGGTAGGGAGCGTGAAGGTGATAGAGGTAGGGAGCGTAGTTCCAGCAGACATTCTGATAAAAGAGAACGGGGTTATGATAGTGGGATTCGTGATGGTCGTAGGGAAGACAGCCGAGAAAGGGAAAGGGTTAGGGACAGAAAAAGAGAGAAAGAAAGTAGAGAGGATAGAGAAAGGGGCAGAGAGAGAAGCAGATTTCATGATACAGACAGAGATAGAGAAAGAGATGAGAGAGAGAGGGGAAGAGAGAGGGGGAGAGAGAGGGAGAACGTTAGGAGAGACTCTGACATTGACCGAGACAGGGAGAGACATCGAGAAAGGGAAAGGAGAAAGGAAAGAGGGAGAGATTGGGAGAGAGATGATGGTAAAAAGGATAGGGACAGAGGTAGAGAAGGCAGTAGAGATGAAACAAGAGCTAATATCAGAGACCGGGACAGGGAGTATGAAAACGAACGGTTGAGGAGGCACATAAAGTATAGCAATGACAAGGACGATAATAGAAATAGGGATAATGATCTCAGTTATAATAGGCACTCTGAAGATGATCGAAGGGAGGGTTCTAGGAGAAGTGATGTGAAAAATGGGGGTTCTAAAATAGTTGAAGAAGAGAGCAGTATAGGTTGGCCTGAAAGGTATATATTGCCTGACTGAATCTTATCAAGCTGTTGCATGTTCATTCTCTTTTGCCTCCTCCTCTTTCACTTTTAATCCCCATGTTATTGATTTCAGAGAAAACTTACTAGACGAGGACTACGAAGAAAAGATTTTGATGCAGCATGAAGAACAGGAAGAAGACGATCTTGAGAAAATTAAAGAGGAAAGTAGGCGGCGAAGGCAAGCTATTCTGGAGAAGTACAAAAATCAACAGAAAAGTGAAAACAGCTCACAAAATATTGGTAAGTTTTCATGGACATACTGAGTGCTCTGCTGGCTTTATTATGGATTATTGCAAGACTTCCTGCTGGTTTGTTAATATTATTCTGTGTTGAGGTTGGAAAACGATTATTTTGTTTCAGCAAATGTGGCATTAGTTACATGTCTTAAGCATTGCTTAGTATGCTCCTGTAAATGACATGTGTGCTTTATGTGGATTTTTTATTGGATCAGTTGGGAACCCACCAGACGAGCCTCATGTGGAAGTTTCATCTGCTGAAGGTGTGAAAGAGGACTTCGACAGTGGGGTGGAAGGTGCAGATGTTGATGATACCGAGCCGTCCTTCTCCATTGGGAAATCTCCTGCAGACAATCTTTCTGCTTCTCAGAGGCCTGCAGGAACTAGCGGACTAGGAGAGGGTACTCCTAAAGTAGGTCATATTCAATTGTGATTAATTTTAAGCATTTTCGTGAGATTAGGATGCATTGATTAAAACATTTGTCATTGTTGAACTTATGCAGAGTGAGAGGTCAGCGGATAGGTACCATGATGATATATTTGGCGAGTCACCTGCTGGAGTACGTAATAAGGTTAGTCGACCTTTTGAGTCCTTCAGAGCTTTAAATATTACACCCTTGAGATACAATAATTCAAAGATTATTGGTTTTTTTTGTTGAACTTACGCAGAGTGAGAGGTCAGCGGATATGTTTCATGATGATATATTTGGCGAGTCACCTGCTGGAGTACGTAAAACGGTTAGTTGACCTTTTGAGTCATTCAGACCTTTAACTATTACACCCTTGAGACGTGTTTTGGTAAACTTGGTTATTCTCTTGCTTGCTGAGTTTGTTCCTCCCACCATGTGTTCTGATTCAGTGAAATTATTAATTTTTATTGTTTGTGGTGTGATTGTGCAGAGAGTTCTTAAAGATATGCCATATTAAAATTTGATATTTTTCTAAAAGAGAATCTTCTACAGGGTAAAGGAGATGGCGTAGCTGTTGAAAAGAGTGATTTTCATGACAATTGGGATGATGCAGAAGGCTATTATGGTATGTCCCAGATAGCAAAATCTGCTTTTGTATGCAAGTTCCTTGTCGATGTTGGTTTCTTAATTGCTTTGGAAGTAAGGATCACGTTTTTTTGTCGCCACGCCATTCAAAAGATGTGTGTTTTCCTATTACATGAATATGATGATTTAATGGGAAAAATTCAGCCGTCAAATAACTAAAAACGTTGTTTTCATATCATCACAAAATAAGGTTATGTTTCCCCTCCTGTCGTCTATTTGCGAATTTGCAATGTGAAATTCATCAGTTTACTATGGATATTTGACTACTTAGGCTAGGCCTAATTTAGCTTTGTCGGTGGAAATTGCAATTATCACTCTTACCAACTGAAATACTTTTTAATCTAGGTTATCGTCTTGGAGAAGTTCTTGATGGCCGCTACGAAATTATTGCTGCCCATGGGAAAGGTGTATTTTCAACTGTCGTTCGTGCCAAGGATCTCAAGGCTAAAGCTGGCGATCCTGAAGAAGTTGCAATTAAAATCATACGTAACAATGAAACAATGTGGGAAAATTTTGTTCTTTCTTCTTTTCTTGCCTGAATGTTTTGTTCAAATCAATTAATTGTTTAGTTATTGTACCTTGTAGGTATAAGGCAGGCATGGAAGAATTGGTCATACTACGGAAGTTGGTTGGTGCAGACCCTGATAATAAGCGTCACTGTGTTCGCTTCCTATCTACCTTCAAGTATCGGAATCATTTATGTTTAGTTTTTGAATCTCTTCATATGAATTTACGTGAAGTTCTCAAGAAATTTGGTCGTAATATTGGTCTGAAGCTTACTGCTGTAAGGGCCTATGCTAAGCAACTCTTCATAGCACTGAAGCATTTGAAGAACTGTGGCGTTCTTCACTGTGATATTAAGCCGGATAACATGCTGGTGTGTATTCAATGCCTCTTCATCATAATGTTTTATATTCCTGCTCATCTGGGTATGCCAATAATAAAATTGAGTTATCGTCTCATTTTAGGTTAATGAAGCAAAAAATGTGTTGAAACTTTGTGACTTTGGCAATGCCATGTTTGCTGGCAAAAATGAGATTACCCCCTATCTCGTCAGTCGCTTTTATCGTGCTCCGGAGATCAGTAAGTATTCATGTTTTATTTTGATATAATGCTTTATTTCCCACAGAATTGGCTGATTGGATTATTTTTTTTTTCTTAAATCTAAAGTTCTAGGTCTTTCTTATGATCATCCCCTGGATATGTGGTCAGTAGGCTGCTGCTTATTCGAGCTTTACACTGGAAAAGTGCTCTTTCCTGGTCACACTAACAATGACATGCTTCGTCTTCACATGGAATTGAAAGGGCCATTCCCAAAAAAGATGCTTCGGAAGGTAATCTCAGTTTCATTTATGTCCTACAATTGTAGTTACCCCATAGTGTGTTAAATCATTTTAGTCCCGTTTGTTTTTTCTTGTAATAATATCCTAGCTGATGTTTGTCACAGGGAGGATTCACAGGTCAGCACTTTGATCAAGACTTGAATTTCCTTTCCACTGAGGAGGACCCTGTATCAAAGAAGGTGGGGCTAGAACCTCTTTGATTTATTTTTCTTGAAACCTATACGTGTGGCGTCTTTTTTGATATAAACAACTTTTACAGGTAGTAAGGAAGCTGATTGTAAATATCAAGCCAAAAGATTTTGGCTCATTAATTTCAGGGTACCCTGGCGAGGATCTGAAAATGGTGGCGAATTTCAAAGATCTCATGGAGAAAATTTTTGTATTAGATCCAGACAAGAGGATAACAGTATCTCAAGCCCTGAGTCATCCTTTCGTCACGGGCAAGTGAACCCTGATGCTGAATTCTGACTACAGAACTGCTGTAGCCTGTTTATTTTAATGTCTCCTCAACACTGAATTTTCTAATGATTGAGCTTTTATCTGTTTTTGCCTTCCTGGTGCGGGAGCAAGAACAAGGAAGTGATCAAGCATTCTTGGGGAGGCCGTTAACTGGGAGTTGTTTCATGAGATTGTTTTCTGGTTCTATTGTAAGATAACTAGCTAAGTTGTTTTTCATTTTGTTTGTAATATTTCTCAATGCCAACATTAAAGGGAGCTTTCTGATTTCGTTGTCTACTTAATGCTTTACTGACCATACGCGTTGTCTAGCACATGTGATGTTGATACCACTGGTCTATATTTTTGTTTGTATGCGTGCTTTTCTTGATATGGGTTCTGGGGATTCTAATCGAATATTTGATTCAGGAATCTGCATTTGCTATTGCTATGAGGAAACATTCAGTGGTATAGATGACTAGAGAAGCTAGAGAAGGTACCTTGGTTTGTTTATTAAGGGTAACGTTTGTGAATATAAAACGCCCATATTTTTGTGGTTATCTTGTAATTTCTATAGCACCAAGTGTTTTCTTATGCTTCTGTGGTGGGTTAACATGCGTTGAAGACGAATCTATGGAAGGGCCTTTACTTTTTCCCTTCTCTTATCGTGTATCTGAATAAAATTTGTTAAGTACCTGAACTTTATATTGTTTTGGAGCACGTAAGGTTCAAATTTTTCCCCCCATCTCGTGGTTGTGGTGGATTCAAATGGGGATAAGATGGGTTTTTTATGTGATTATAGTACACCTCCTACTTGATATATTATTTGTGATACATGTGCTATTGAAGTTAATCTAATCCTTGGTTTGGTTGTTCTCGAGGATTCCCGGAGATGCCCGGGTGCTGCTTTGAAATCTGAAGAAAGGTGAGTGTTTCAATCTCCCCTTATATAGATATGGTCTTCTCATTTCTGTTTATTGTTTGTTAAGGGCTGTTAAATTAATTTTCTTTATTTACTTGTCTCCATAGGGTTTGGTGTTTCTTGCTTTTTCTGTGATCGGGTAAGTACCCAAAAAACTTTTATTATCTCTAGAAAATGGATCTCATTGATGGGGTTGATCAAATCTTCGCGTGAGATTTAAGTAAGTTCTTACTCCGCTGCTGGTGAGAAAATTGATTTAACGTGATATTAAATTCGCAATATGGTTTCTGGTGCTTGCGGGGGCATGTGCTGAAGTAGATTGAAAATTATCTGTTTTTATAATATGAAATTGCGAGCAAAAAAAGCTCAGTTTTTTTGTTCCTGCAAATGTGGATGCTTTCCCTGCATATGAAGTAGAGAGATTATTTCTTCCAAAAGCATTGGTCTTACTTTTTCTTTTTGTTATTTGAGAAGGCTTCTCATGTCTCATACGGAAGTGGAATGCCCCATCAAATCTGATGTGATTATTTTCTTTTGTCGATGTTGGATAAAACTATATATATATATATATATATATATGTATTTATGTACGTAAATTTTTAAAAGATATACGAATTATTGATTTAATAAATGGCACAGGTTGAACAAGCGACCGCGGAACAAAACACCATGAAATTTGTGTTCTATACGAAAATAAATTATTTAGAATAAAGTGTGCTTCCATCTGTTTGGATTTATTTTAGTCTATGTTTTGTCTTTGGCTACTAAAAATCATCAAGAGCTCTAAGACATCGTAACAGATTCAAGAAAATGACCAAAACCATCAACGGATCTCGAAACTCTTACATGAGTGTGAGTTGCTTTGTCTTTGGCTACTTTTACTTCGCCAGAGTTGATTTTGTGGCGGGGCTTCGAAGAGCTGAGCAATGATGCTGACTAGAGAGATCTTAATGAGGTTGTTTTGACTGGGAGTGGGACACGACGAGGTCCGTTTGATGTTAAATATTTGAAACGAATGGAAAAATAACAAGCTTGTCCATTATGTTTGTTGAAAATTTCAGTGGGTCCAATTACATCATAATATAAAAATTATATGCCTATATACATGATTCAAATTAAATCAAGTAGAGTTAGCTTATATTAATTATACTTTAGACATTGTACTTATGGATTAATTGTTAGATTATATCTAGTTTGTCTCGTAATTTAACTAGTATTTTACGTATACTTAATGTGTGCGTTCTTTCAAAAAAAAAAAAGTAATGTGTGTGTTCTAATATATAAGTATATAATGTTAGTTATTTAAGTTATTTTTAAGGTGGAATATACACTTAAATACTTTTTTGTATAAAAAAATTATAATTCAGTATCCTATCAGAAAAAAATTATTTTTAGGTACTCAGTTGGCTGTGTGTACCATTTTATCATTCTTGACGTACCTTTATATATATATATATATATATATATATATATATATATTACGTATCACGTCAAGCGTTTATATGTTACCTATATACGTTTCTTTAGGTACCTAAATTTATTATATGATGTACCTTTTTTCACAGTATTATGTATCATAATACGTTTCTATATGGTACCTAAAATTACTTATATGATGTACATGTGGCGCAAACGGGTACTTATGTGTAAAACTTTTATTCTATTAGGTACCGACATGTAAAAAAATTATAACAAGGGATTGAATTGACAATTTTTATAGAAAATAGTATTTAAGTGTAAGTTTTCCTATATTTTTAATAGTTGAAATTTATAAGATTAATTTCGATTTATATTAAGCATATAAAAAATTTAATTTTTGTTGATAGAATTGGAATAAATTTTAGAATCAGGGATAAATTGGTAATATTAGTTGCCATAACAAAAGTTTTTTGCCTCTCCAAGTATATTTGGTGTAATATTTTTGTACTTAGAGACACTTGGAGACCGAGAAGACAGAAAAATGGAAAGAAGCTTTAAAATAATGAATATAAATATGAGAAATAGAAGTAAAAACAGAAGGAGATTCCCTTCGTGGGCTAATTTAACAAAAGGGATTAGTTTCCTATAGAATTAAAAAAAAAAGGAGCGACTTTTCTTTTTTTTGATAAAAGGAACTCACTTAATTAAATAAGTAATTAATCAATATATCCACTTAATTAATAATATTTTAATAGTTTAAATTAGATTTTCGTTTTTAGGTTTTAGAAGGCAGATTTCGTCGCTTTTTTCTTTGTCATTTCTCTTGAAATCATCTTCAAATTAGCACATATCTTACCCGATTTTCTGAAAAATTAATACAAATTCGCATGGGTCTTGAGTTTTCGTTATGATTAAAGGTAGATTTAGGCGAAATAATTGAAAATATTAAAGATACACTCGAAATCGAATAAGATTGACAGACCTATTCGAATTCGAATAAGTCTTATTCGAGTTCAAATAAGGCTTATTCGGATTCGAATACGCCTTATTCGAGTTCGAATAAGTCCTATTCGAGTTCGAATAAGTCCTATTCGAGTTCGAATAAGTCCTATTCGAGTTCAAATAAACCTTATTAGAACTCGAATAAGTCCATTTGAACTCGGATAAGCGTTATTAGAACCCAAAAGACCATGATTCGAATTCAAATAAGAGTATAATTAATACTTGTAATTTTATGATAGTAATATCAAGTCATTAATATCAAATAATAGTCAATGAAATACTATAATTAGTTATGACAATGTTTAATGAAGATGTCTAATGAGTTGGGTAAATGTAATGAAAATTTAAATGAGTTTTATGTGAGTTGTTATAATGTTACAACTTGTATTTAAGTGAATTACTATAATATGATATCTAAACATTGCTCTACATGATGAGAACTAAAATGAGTAGTGTCAATGTGATATACAAACTTCGACGAACTTATTGAATAATGTTTATTAATTGTATTGTGATACACAAAACTTTCATAAGCTTCTTCGTATAATGTTCATCTTGAATCGAGTTTAATCTTTATCTTGAGTTAAAATTGATTATTTGGGTTCGGGTTCAAATAAGGTTATTCGGATCCGAATAAGGGTTATTCGAGTTCGAATAAGCGTATTCGAACTCGAATAAGCGTATTCGAACTCGAATAACCTTTATTTAAATAATGTTTATTAATTATATTGTGATACACAAAACTTTCATAAGCTTCTTCGTATAATGTTCATCTTGAATCGAGTTTAATCTTTATCTTGAGTTAAAATTGAATATTCGGGTTCGGGTTCAAATAAGCCCTATTCGGGTTCAAATAAGCCCTATTCGGGTTCAAATAAGGTTATTCGGATCCGAATAAGGGTTATTCGAGTTCGAATAAGCGTATTCGAACTCGAATAACCTTATTCGAACTCGAATAACTCTTATTCGGGTTCAAATAACCCAGATTATTCGAACTCGAATAAGGGTTATTCGAAATCGAATATATCTTATTCAACCCGAATAAAGCTTATTCGAATTCGAATAAGACTTAACTGAAACGACGAATTCATTTAAGTGACTAAACTAATATTAATGACTTTTTACTCGAGGGTATTTTTGACTTTTTCCATACAATCCCTTCATCTTAAATAAAATATATTTCGATCGCTTTTATCAAAATATCCCATTCAATTCATATCAGAAACTTTGCTCTCTGAGAGTTCCTTCACTCGAACCGCTTCGAATCTGCGATTTCCTCAGGTAAGCGACTTTCAATTTCCGTTGGTTTTCAAGGTACATCCTCTGATCGTATGTGTAAAGCTTCACAGGCCTTCTCACGTCTTGATTGATTCTACATATTGAAGATCCAGGATCTCGGTATTGCGAAAATCCAGTAATTTTCTATTTCTTTCCCGTCAGCACCTTTCGATTTTCAACATGGCGTCTTGGATTGCAAAGATTTTTCCTGATCGAGCTATTTGTTCACTGGGATCTTGTTTCAATTTTTCGGTGTCTTTTTTTTTCTCCTCATGAAATATAATTAAAAATTCACCGTAAACCTGACCAAGAATTTGGGCGCATAAATGATAGCCCCGTGATTTTGTTTTTGTCTTTCTCTGTGCAGATTGCAGCAGCTTAAAACCGAAAATCAGTGATACGAATTAAAATGTCGATGTTGGACGAGCCACTGTACCCCATAGCAGTGCTAATAGACGAGCTGAAGAACGACGACATCCAACTGAGGCTGAACTCTATCCGCAAGCTCTCCACCATCGCCCGTGCCCTCGGCGAAGAGAGGACGCGAAAGGAGCTGATTCCATTTCTGAACGAGAACAACGACGACGAAGATGAAGTGCTCCTTTCCATGGCAGAAGAATTGGGCGTTTTTATTCCCTATGTTGGAGGAGTCGAACACGCAAACGTGCTGCTTCCTCCTCTGGAGACGCTTTGCACAGTGGAGGAGACCGTTGTTAGGGAAAAAGCCGCTGAGTCCCTTTGTAGGATTGGGTTGCAGATGAGGGAGAGTGACTTGGTTGATCATTTCATTCCCCTTGTGAAGGTCATATACGAATTTCTTTGGTCGCTTTTGGGAATTTGTTTTTGTCGATTATGAATTTATGATGAATGATTGCTTTGCTTTGTTCTGCATTGGGCAACTGATAGCTTTTGACACGATTACGAGCTTTACGGGTTGCTTTCTTTTATGGGTCTTGAGTACGTCGGTATTTTCTGTTCTTGTGAGAATGAGTATTTGGATAACTATGTGATATCACCTGGCTATTTATCTGATTTTATTGGTTACCGGTTTTGTGTCTGATATTTGGACTTATTTGTCGTCGTGGGTGATATTAAGCTTTTAAGATTCTTATCTCGACATCATTCCTCGTTATCGCTATCGTAATTGTACTAAAGGTGATTGTTTGATCCAATTCCTCCGAACGTTATGTATGCTTTATCATATATAGTTTCTCTTCTCATAGTCCTACTGTGGTGTCGTTAGATGATGTCTTTTAATATTCTTGGCGGTACCAGATCGATTCTTCCTGCCAACATTTCCTTGGGCCTTGAGTGAGTTGTCACACATGGAACTTGACTAGTGTGGTTGAACCGGATGGCCTAGGTTGCAGGCTATTGTGCTGGCCCCCGGGGTTTACCTAGTCTCCTGACCAGGGTTCCCTGGGTCACCCAAAAAATATATAAATTCTTGGCGTTCTTTACAAATCTCCAGTTGTTATATTTTCTATTGAATTCTCGAGTGTATTTTATGTTTATTTCTATCAATAATCAATTTGACTTTTGCAGAGGTTGGCAGCTGGCGAGTGGTTTACTGCCCGGGTCTCGGCTTGCGGGCTGTTTCATATTGCTTATCCAAGTGCCACCGAGATGTTAAAGACCGAGCTGAGGGCTATCTATGGACAGCTGTGCCAAGACGATATGCCTATGGTGCGAAGGGCTGCTGCAACTAACTTGGGCAAATTTGCTGCTACTGTGGAAGCACCTCATCTCATTTCCGATATCATGTCAATGTTTCAAGATCTCACGCAAGATGGTAAATCTAGCTTTTAAATATATATATATATTCATGCTATGGTAAATAGCTTTAATGATGGAACATGATGACTTTCGATTATTTATTGATGTCTCTCACTATCTCGGGAGCTGCGAGGGTTGAATCCGTTTGTATTTATGTATGATATATTTTTCTAACGGATGGGTTGTGGTTTTTAGAAGCTAAATTTTGTAAAAATGTCTCTTTTAGATCAAGACTCCGTTCGCCTACTAGCTGTTGAGGGCTGTGCTGCTCTTGGAAAGTTGCTGGAGCCTCAAGATTGTGTTGCACACATCCTTCCTGTGATTGTCAGCTTTTCCCAGGTAAATATGAGAATGTTATTATTAGTGTTGGTAATGGTATACTACAAGCAATCTACTTTATTTTGCGGGTCACTTTGCTAGGTTAAGATAATTTTTTTAACTATTAGCTGGCGTCTGCATAGAATTTAACTTTGCATAGTTTGTGTTTGCAATATCTGAAATCGAAGTGTTTTAATTCATTTTGTTTTTTTTTACCTTATTTCACATTGTTTCAACTGAGAGTTTTTATTCGCACGAATCAGGATAAATCTTGGCGTGTCCGCTATATGGTTGCCAACCAGTTGTATGAACTTTGTGATGCTGTTGGACCAGAGCCTACGAGGTAGTTGTTTGTACTTTAATTCATAATCTAGTGACTGAGGAAACAAAAGGAAATTTTTAATTGCTTTGAATTAATTTTAATATCTCTTATCAAAAGGAATTTCATAACTTATGAACCCACTGGAATTTTGTGTGGGGTTCCACTACTGATGATATGCCTTGTTCACCATTTTGATGTATCTTAGAAAGGCAATATTTGTTCAGTACTTTCGGTGCTTTAGGAAACTTTTCAATGATTGCAAATGCGCCTTTGTTCATGGGATCTGTTGTTTAATTTTGAGTTTCCTAATTACAAATTCAAGGACGGATTTGGTTCCTGCTTACGTTCGCCTGCTTCGAGACAACGAAGCAGAGGTCCGCATTGCAGCTGCTGGCAAAGTCACGAAATTTTGTCGGATTCTTAGCCCCGAATTCGCTATCGAGCATATTCTTCCATGTGTGAAGGTATTGATAAATAAAAATCTTACCTTTAATTTGGGAGAGTCGATATACCAATAAGTAATGCATGCATTTTATCTTTATTACATATTACTCCAACAAACTGTTTTGATTTCTTGGCAGGATTTGTCATCAGATTCCTCACAGCACGTGAGATCTGCTTTAGCTTCTGTCATTATGGGAATGGCTCCATTGCTGGGCAAGGTGTGTAAAGTTGCATTCTTTCTATACTTATAAGTCCTTAGTCTCCATTTTATACCTCTTTGAATGAGATATAAAAATGAGTGCCCTTAATGAAATGTTTGCTTTCACTTAACATCAACAAACACGAGGAAGGGCATACTTAAAAAGTTGTTATTACCACTACGATAAGTTTGAGTTAAACTTCACCTCATTACATAAAGCAATTTCCTTTTTTTCTTTCTTTTTCTTTCATATTCAGGATGCAACTATTGAGCAGCTTCTTCCCATATTTCTCTCTCTCCTGAAAGATGAATTTCCCGATGTTCGTCTCAACATTATCAGCAAGCTCGATCAAGTCAATCAGGTCGGAGGAATCACTCTCACTTTTTTATTCAGTTACGTGAATACCTACAGTTTCTAGCCTGCAGTTTGGTACTTGAGAATCTTTGTCTTCCCCAAAGTCAGGTTATTGGAATCGATTTGCTGTCTCAGTCACTGTTGCCCGCTATCGTTGAGCTCGCTGAAGATAGGCACTGGAGGGTTCGACTCGCCATCATAGAGTATATACCTCTGTTGGCCAGTCAACTCGGTGTCGGGTTTTTCGATGATAAATTGGGTGCCCTTTGCATGCAATGGCTTCTCGACAAGGTCACCTTATTCAGCTTTATAATTCCTTCTTAGAATTATTCGAAATTTTCGAGACCAAAGATGTTTTCTTTTTTTTTTTTCTGTACTGTATTGATCTAATTTTACCTTCTATAAAATTTTACGAGCCATATTTTGAGATCATAATTTCAGGAATTTTTGCAGGTATATTCTATTCGTGAAGCAGCTGCTAATAACTTGAAGCGCCTTGCAGAGGAATTCGGTCCAGAGTGGGCAATGCAACATATAGTTCCTCAGGTTTTATACGCACTATATTCACACACACTTTTGTTTTTTCTCCCATAACGGTCCAGAGTGGGCAATGCAACATATAATTTTTTTTTTGTTGCAACTTGACATTTTATGAGCAATGGAGCTTTATTCTTTTTTCGTTGTTCTTGAAATGTAGGTTTTGGAGATGGCGAACAATCCCCACTATTTGTACCGTATGACAATTCTCCAGGCGATTTCTTTGCTGGCTCCCGTGTTGGGCTCGGAGATTACTTGTTCCAAGCTTTTACCTGTTATGGTCACCGCATCAAAGGACAGGTATATTATTTTTATTAATTGAGTCCTTTGATTTTGAGTAATTATTTCTCAGTTTAATACAGAAGAAGATGAGAAATTGAACTTCTTTTCTGCTGGCTGCTCAATTATTATTATTGTTATTACAGGGTGCCCAACATCAAATTTAACGTTGCCAAGGTGCTTCAGTCCATGGCCACCATTGTTGATCACTCTGTAAATGTCTTCTTATTAGTTGCTTGATTATATATAACGCACACACACAATCTTTAATCTTTATTGTTGAATTATTGTGATTATTATTATAATTAGGTTGTTGAGGGGAGTATACGGCCTAGTTTGGTGGAGCTAGTTGAAGACCCTGATGTTGATGTTCGCTTCTTTGCTAACCAAGCGATGCAATCCATCGACAGCGTTATGATGACCAGCTAAACTCTTACAATACCTCTCTATTCACTCCTTTTTTTGTTGTTGTTGAGATCCCTTTTCTTTTTTATATATATAATTGCTGAAAGTGGAGATTTTTATAATATGTTGCATTGCGTTGTGTGTAGTGTTTGGTGGATTTGATTTTCCCTTCTTTTTGACGTTATCATTTGATTGACATATCTTACCGAAATTATTACAATTTCTACGCGTGCAATAATTGAAATGGAAAAATAATCTATTGGGCTCTAATTGAGTCATATTTGGCATTCCTGAAATTTTATCATGAATACTTCTGTCTAATACAGTGTTGAATACTTTAATATTGTTCCTTATCTTTGGTAATTTTTTTTGTTTTTATTTTAATATTTTGTCCAATTTATTATATGAAATGAATCTTTTGTTGAATAACTAGAAAAAAAATTTAATATTTAGGAGCAATGTTGAGTAATCTATTCTATCTAATAAGGGTGAGAGGTAGAGATAAAAATGTCAAAATTTTGTTTGTCAACTTAATTGCTATTTTATCCTTTTATTTATAGTTTAGTTTAATTTAAGTAATTACCATTTACTCCTCAGTTTTTTATTTATTATAATTATATCCTCACAAACTAATTTTTTTCTGCTTATATATTTAAACTATTTCATCTATTAAACATTATAAATTTCAAATAACCCAAAACATAAAGTAATATTATATATATATATATATATATATATATATATATATTATGCCCACCGACCGAACGTGCACGAAATACTAGTTATCATAGATGTCTGACGTAAGTAAGAGAGGTAACTAATGGTTCACGACAGTTCGATCCGTTGGTTATGATACCATAATGTTTATACGTCGTGTAATATTATTTCGAGCATTAGATAGAGCATATTGAGTCCAATTGCATGTGCTATAAATATCACAACTGATTATTATTACGAATTGTCCGGATGTGCTGTGATTATCGTCGATTGAATACGAAATTCACAATGTTTGTTGATATTGTGAAAATCACAACACAACATACATGCCGTATATGGTATGGTGGCCTCGTAGATGTTTGACAAAGACAAACAGTATGTTTGTGTACTTTAATATAATTCACACATATATATACATATACACACACAATACTTTTATTATATTAGGCCTAGTTAGGTAACATGATTGATTCACAGCTGTACTTCACTTGCATGTCAAAAAGTTTTGACCGTCGACTCTAAATCAGGTAAGGACCAGTTGGTCTATGTTTGTTTTAGATTCCAAAATTATTATTATTATTATTAAAAAAACAACACGGGGAGGAAAACAATCAAGTGATCGAGCTCCTGATATATGTACGTTCGATTTCATTGGATGCCTTTGATTGCCTCTGTAATTTCCACAAATGTCAGGGGATACCTTTGTCAGTCGTATCGCGTGATAGACAATAATAAAATACAGATTCAACTCATACTGAATTTAGTGGGAGTGGACGGCGTGGCAAATAAAAAAGTGAAAATTGAAGAATTCTGCATAATCAAAAGCAACAAATTATTATCTTTTTTTATATGATAATACACAGCAAAATAATCATTTTCTATTTATGGAACTATTACTATGAGTGACGTGACGATCAAATTGGGGGTTGAGACTCGAGTTCATGAAAAGTTAGCTGGCTGTGATAGCCAACCACCAAATTAGTTACCTGGCATTTTCTTTGCCCATTTTATTCCTTATATATACCCACACATAGCCACAACACTGAAAAATGCATCACAATATTTATTATAGTATATAAACTTATTAATTAAGGTGATCATAGTTTTCATTTGCGTGTTTCTTCGAAGGATGATGAATTTCGAATATAATGCTCGAAACAACCTAAGAATGCCGAGGTATATGATGCTACATGTGATATATTATTTTATATCAGATATAACAGTATGATCTTCAAGCAAGTCGATATTTTAATTTATTTGCTTTAAAAAATGACGTATTTTATTTAATTTTTTGGGTATAATATAACGTTCGCTTACTTTGTATTCAGGATCAAAGCACATCGTGGAAGCATATAGAATTCACAATGGAACACTCATTTGAGCAAAATTCTTAAACCTCGTAGTATGATGAAGGTCCGAAGGTTATTACCTCTATAGCTACCTCGACCTCGAACCTTCATCATACTAATTAATATTGATTAAATTTTATACACAATATAGACATCCACTTAATAAGTCATTTGTAACGCACGGTAATGATCATTGTAATGATAATATTGTTAGAATTTTTTGTATTAGATGTCGTTTTTCAGTAAATGAGAATTAACTAGCCATAGTCGGTCGTAAGATTTCATTAGATGAGATTGTTAATCAAAACTTAGGTCTTCCCATCATTTTAATTTTTGTTTCATATGTTCACATGCAAAAATGGGGCCATATATTTCTAATCAGTTAATGTACTTTCCCGAAAAGATGGAACATAGTGTTGTATTTTCGGTAAATGATGTGAACACGTATATTAAGGAAATTCCGAGTTTGTGCGAGGCACAATTTCCTTAAGACAGATTTCCTCGTATAGGACTGTCTCCCAGGATACGTCGGAAGAGCGTGACTTCGTCGTGCACTGATGAAATCACCGGCGAACTTGAACAATTATATTTCGAACACTTGAGAGCTTGAATGAACTTTGAATGATTTTTTTTTTTTTACTGAGTTCGAGGTTTATTTATAGGGAGCATACACCCATTCGAAGAGGGATACAACCCTTTGCTGACCTTCTTCTGTCTGAACGGATGTATCTGTTTGGACAGCCACCTTCGAACAGACATGTCTGGTGTCTGTTCGAACATACCCATTTGGACAGTAGCCGTTGGCTTTTATAATTTAAATATAAAATTTAAATTTTTCCGGGAAATAAAAATAATAAAAAAAATATAATAATTAAATTATTATATATATATATATATATTTTTTTTCGTAGGAAAAATATAAATCGGTAGTAAAACGCGGGTTGATCAGGCCCGCTCGTTTTCGGTCCGACATTCGTGTGCGCAGGTCGCACACAAGTCGGCTGGATTTGCACCCCCCTGCGTGCGCACGCGAGCGACATGTGTCATGTATAATGATGCCTAGTATTTTTGGACTATACAAAAACACAACCATATATAAGGTACTCACACCCACTTGTTCCAACCAATGTGGGACAATGATTTATTTATTTTTATCTTTTCCCAAAGCCCAAATCTCATTCAAGCCCATATTTAATTAAAGTCCAACACATAGAAGGACACCTCGTTATGGGATCATATATAAATGACATAATATTGCGCCACGTATATGTTAAATAGTAATATAACGTTCCGGTTTAGCTTTAATCTATTGTCAATATTGGTTAACCATCCCAACAATAATTATTCAGGATTAAGATATTTTATCTAACAACATGCGTTAACCCCATATTGCAACTTGTTAAATTGAGAATTCGTTCCTGAAACCAATTGGTGTTAGGAGGAGAGACCTCTTTGATTTATATATTGAGTCGGTCTGAGTTAATTTTCCGATGTGGGACATATAATCTCAACACGCCCCCTCATGTGTGGCACGATTCAAAGCCTAACACGTGGACATATCAAATCGGGTGGCGGTGAGTCAAAGACGCGTGATAACACGCATATCAAACTCACTCTGATACCATGTTAAATTAATGGTTCCTTCCTAAAACCAATTGGTGTTAGAAGGAAAGGCCTCTTTGATTTATATATTGAGTCGGTAGAGTTAATTTCCCGACGTGGGACAAATAATCTCAACACAACTTAATTAGAAAACCCTAGAGTTTATTTAATGATCAATCCGTTCTTTCCCAATTCTCTCAACATGTTAACTTAATTACATTGCGAATTCTTTCGTTACAAATGCTCTATATAATCAAATATTTCCAAAACTATTACCTATTTATAGGCACCTCAGAATGAGTCTTTAAAAATCTACCTTTTATGACTCGTAACCACACCGGTATTCCCACTAAAAGACGCTTGTCAAGGCTCCTCTATAAAGTGTGATAAAACACTGTTATTACGATGTTTTTAAAGCTCATAACCGTAATTATTAAACGGGTTTTGTGCCTGAACATCCATTCTTCCGTTACTAATGTCCTCGAAATGCCCGAATACCTGTTTCGTTTCTTTCAGGTAATCCTCAAGGTACCTTCGAAATGCCCATTTTTTGCTTTTCTCGGGTTCGTCCGAGTTGGAATATTTTATCAAACCCCAAATACCCCAAGGGCAACACATACAATACAACTAGATGTAACATTTTCCAGGTCAATTTAATATCATAGACCATGCGAATAAAAGCTTTGTCGGTTTAATGTTTGTGCGATTGAGTACCAAATACAGGAGACCCCCATGTATTGGCTTGTCGTATTAATTGTGAAATTATGGTATTTAGTTTATAACTTTTGAAATTATGGTATTTTATTTGGAAGAAAAAAATGGCTGAAGTATCGCATATGTCATCTTTATTGCTCCTCTTGACAAACAAAATCGTTCAATCTCTTTAAATTTTATACTTGAATTCAGTTAAACGTTCTTCTACAGTTCAGAAACTCCATTCATTCTATATGATATATATATATATATATATATATATATATTATAACTTATAAATGCCAATGGTAAAAATGAATAGTGCAATCTCGTCATAATCTATATTTTTTCGCAATGATGGCCTATAGCAGGGGCGGATCCAGATGTTCTGAGTGGGAGGCCGTATGCATATTGACGTTGGTGACGAGATCAATAAATTTTCATTTGCTTTTTTTCTATGAAAAACTTCATCAATTGGAATATATTTTTCCATTGAAACATATGAAATATACGATCATGAAAAAGTACAAGCAACAAATCAATATATAAAGACAAATATGCAACCTTAACTGACCTTGACCAAAGACAAAATGTCATGTTATGAATATTGCATAGCCTAATATGAGATAAGCCTTTATAATTGTATGATATAATTTTAGGGGGTGTTTGTTTGCGGTGATCGAACATCACGGTGATAGTCACATCACGGTGATGTGGATCTATGTGATATGTCATCATCGTGTTTGTTTTGGGTGATATTTCATTTTGCGTATCAATGTGATATTGGAATATTTTGTTTGTTTATCACAGTGATGTGTGGGATGATGTTGCGTAAATGTCATATTTAACCCTATATATATTATGTAACTAAACTGAATTAATATGTTCATTTTGATGTGATATTTTATGGGATAATGACTAATGTTTTCAATATTAAGTATTATGTTTTTAACCATTAATTATAAGTATTTTATATAATTCTTCAATATAATTATAAAATATATATATTTAAATCAAGTATTAATTATAAGTATATTATATATAATTTCTCAATAAAATTCTTTATTTTTAAGCATTATATATAGTTTTAAGATTAAAATATTTTAGTTATTAAATTAAAAATATGAATAAGGCTATATAATGAATTAATTATAAAATATAATGGGTAATTTTGTCCAGAATAATATTGGAGACATCACCCTATCACAGTGATGGAGGATCACCCTGCTTCTTGGGGGTGATCCAAAAGTTGAAATATCACCCCCTTTTGATCACATAGGTGATCCTCCATCACGGTGATGGCTCATCACCCCCCGCCAAACAAACGCGGTGATGAGGATGTGATCGTGGGATCACCGTGATGTTTTGGAGGATCAATCCAAAACAAACACCCCTTAATATAACAAAAATAGAGGAAATTGGAGACACATGTCCTGAAGATATAAAATGCACTATTTATTTGAGCTTTTTATTTAATATTGAATTTTTTATTGGCGAATCATTGTTTTAATGTTAGTAAGGTCTATCAAGTTAAATCATGTGTAAATAATTAGAGAAAAAAAAACAAATATATGTAAAGAAAGGTGAACAGAGCAAATACATTTCAAAAAAGATTTAATTAATTAATATTTATATATGTATATTGGACGCTTGTTAAAAGAAAGAAAACGAACTGAAAACAAAAGAGAACTATTACCTAGAAAAGGACCAAAAAGCATTACAGGCTGAAATCGAACCCAAAACATGCAAGTTAAAAAGTCAGCTTCGAGCCAATTTCACCACATCCATTAATTTCACTATCATACATAATATGTATTTATTTCATATTTGTAAAGGATTTATATACATTATACTAAAAATACCGAAAATTTTCGGGAAGGCCGTGGCCCTTGGGTCCCATGCTAGATCCACCCACGCCTATAGTCATTTCTCGTCATTATATTGCATACACATGTTCTTCCAAAAACGACAACGTTTTGCACTCCTTATTTTGGAACATGGACCGACCCATTTACATGGCCCAATACTTTCCAGGTTAAGTCAAATTCATTATACATATATATTTATATATATAAAATATTATATACGTCTATGAAAAAGAACAGTTGCATGATCATCGTAATGATGTCAATTGTCACTGTAGCTTAGCCATATATATAATTTTTTTTGTATTTGGTCTTTTGTTGTTTCAGTGTATAATATATATATATATATATATATATATATATATATCGTATAGTTTTTTTTCGTCTGTATTCAAATATATATTATATTTATTTAGTATTTGTTTTCAACTTTTGTAGTTCTCTTAAAATATTTTTACCGCTCTTTGATTTTTCTTTCTATGATTAAATATAGTATTATGTTTTTTTAGACTTAAATATAATTTTAGTTATATATATATATATATATATATATATATATATATATATATATTTGCGAAAGTGGCATTGTAAGGACACTAAAATTAAGAGATGACTATTTTAGGACAACATGTTTCGAAATTGAAACAACTTGAGAACAAATAACGAAGAAATCCAAATTTTAGGACGAAATTAGCACATCTGAGCCACATGTGACAATTAATTTAAATAAATATTTTACGTGGTATGGAAAAAATCTGCTTCAAATCGGCATCGCCGAATAATTGAAGCAATAGAGAACAATTACATACACCACGCGGTTTGCTTAAAAATGAATCAATAAGAGAACAATTGAGGTGCACATGACAGCTTGGGAGGAAATCACACGTGGCTTGCTTAGAAATTTCGAAATTTATTATCCTAAAAATGCAACCTTTTACTTTCGATGTTCTTCAATGTCATTCACCCAGATATACATGACTAAAAAATCAATTACACCCTTTTCTATTTTTTATTTTTTTTCTTATGTTAACATGTTAAGTTTACAATTATCATAACTATAAGTTAAGGTTTTTGTGCTCTCTCATAAAGCCATAAAAATTTTGGATTGATGAGTTAGATTATTAAACAATAAATTCATGACTTAATATGTTGATAGAAGTGAATATGGGCATTTAACGCTCCGCCTTGTGCGCGGCTATTCTGAACTCTAGTATATATATATATATATATATATATATATATATATATAATATGTCACAATTCAAAAGCCAATAATAATTAGCACTATCTTCGATTTTGGCTGCAACCATGGAAGTCTAAGTTGTTGAAGGCACGGTTCTTTTAGCATATACATTAATACGAGTATGACCAACGATTCTTTTGATACTTTTAACATTATTTCGTTCCTAATTTTCTTACCTTGTATAGTAGAAACAAAGAAGCTAGCCCAAATGAAATTAAAACTATTAACAATACTACTCGATCCTTTTCATTTCTACATAGAAGACTCCATCTATAATAAGCTCGTGATAAAGCTCTTGACATGAGAAATCAACTCATGAACGCGGGTCTTAGACAAAGAAGACTTGTCAAGAATCTGAAACGCATGTCCGACGCCTTTATTCACCACTTGCTCCACCTTATGTCCGCCGCCTACCAAACTCTTACAGAAGTAACGCTCCTACGCAGCATAATTGAATAGTGTAGTATAACTTATTGACTAGGGCAGGCCGTCATTAAATAAGATACAACAACCAATTTATAAGGGACGTCATTAATGAGGTTCAGCTAGAGTTTATACATATATATGTATGTTATAAAAATAAAAAACGAGAACAAAAGCTATAGAGAGGAAACAAGTGAACGACTCCTAATGGTCCTTCTGAGTATTTTTAGTGTAATTGGGTGAAGAATTCCAAGTTTGAAGTGAAGAATTCTAAGTTTGAAAGTTCTGTTTTTAACCCGCTTTAGCCTTTTCTAAGTTGTAATCGTGTTTCTCTTGTTTAGCGCTTTATTTTTGGTTTGTTTTATTTATCTTTCTTTTAAGTATAAATAGCGATGTATAACAACCGTGTAACTTGAGATCCAATTAACAAGAATTCAAAGTTTTTCCCTCTTTCGTTCGCTCCCTCGATAATCAGAAATTCAATCGATCGCACAACTTCAGCATGGTATCAGAGCAAGAATTTTAATCGAATCGCGATACGTTTCTAATTGAGGAAGTTGAAATTAATGGCAGAAACTTCTCAAAGCATGAACAACGGAGGAAATAATAAAAATGCAGCTGAAATCGAGGAGGATTTCCAGCTTCATGGATCGAATAATCCTGGTATGATGATTGTTTCAAATCCGTTAACTTCAAATAATTATCTGATATGGAAGAGCTCGATGATGGATGCTCTTGAAGCCAAGATGAAACTTGGCTTCGTTGATGGAACTTACAAGAAACCGGCGATTGATTCACCATATTATAGGAAATGGAGGAAGGTGAATAGTATGGTAACCAGATGGATAAAGAGTTCGATTTCGAAAGAAATTGTGAACAGTTTCATGTTTATACATGATGCAGAAGAATTATGGAATGAAATTGCAGAAAGATATGGAGCTTCAAATTTATCACTGGTATTTGAAATAAAAGGAGAGATAGCTCTGCATAAACAGGGATCTATGACAGTGGTAGACTACTATAACAAGATAAGAAATTTTTGGGATCAATTGGAACAGTTAAGACCTGCAATTGAGGCTCAGAAAACAGTCAAAAGAAAAATAGAAGAAAGGGAAATGGAGGATAAATCAATGCAATTTTTGATGGGCATGGGTGATGCTTTCGAGACAGAAAGGAATCAACTCTTATTTCAGGATAAATTGCCTCCGGTAAACAAAGTCTATGCAATGATTTCTAAAGCAGAGAAGAACAAAGAAGTCTCAGTGCATATGAGTCTCCCTATGGAAAATGCGGCAATGATGACGCAAAGTCAGAATTCTGGGAGGAATTATGCACAGAAAGGAGCTATGAAGCCTATTATGAATGGTAAAACCATGATGAAGATTGATAAGAGTCACTTACTCTGCAACTATTGCAAGAAAAGTGGACACACTAAAGAAGAATGTTTCAAGCTAATTGGTTTTCCAGAATGGTACACTTTAAAAAAAAAAGGAATCAGAATTATGGAATGCAAAAATGGTATCAGCCAAACTACGGAGTGAATTCTGTTGTTGAAGATATTTCAAGTGAGCAACCTTCTGAAAAATTTGAGGAAATGAATATGCAATCACTGCAATCCATGATGATGAAACTAGTTCATAATGAAATGGCAAAAGTGATGAAAGGCAAAAGATCAGCAGAATCAAGCCAGAACATGGTGAACTTTGCACACTTTTGAAGACTTTGCATGTAACTCTATCTCCGCTGACCTCAATTCTGGTATATATGATTCGTTGAGTGATGAGTTCTGGATCGTAGATACAGGAGCCACTGCCCATATGAGCCACAATCTTAGCCTTTTCTTGAAACCCAAAACAGCCAGAAAATCCAATCCAGTATGTTTGCCTGATGGAACTTTCAAAACAGTTGCTCATATAGGCACTGTTCCTTTACCTAGAAATTTACTACTGAAAGAATGCTTACATATTCCCTGTTTCAAATATAACCTTCTCTCAGTCAGAAAATTCACCAAAGATCATCCAATTCTTTTTCAATTTTATGATGATTTTTTTCTGCTGATTGAGATGCATAATAATCAGGTTATTGCAGCTGGAAGTATACTAAAAGAGCTTTATGTCCTTGACAGAAGTTCTTTCTCTGATATAGCTATTCAAAATTCCCAAAATAAACTAGCTTCTCATTTCTTGAAACATAAAGTTAAGCCTTCTGCTAACTCATGTGGAGAAGCTTTGTCTGTTACTTCTATTGATGTCTGGCATTCAAGGTTAGGACATCCATCTTTCCGAGTAATGGAACATTTACCTCATTCTGTTGTTGGTAATACTCAGAAATTATCAGTTACCAATTGCAATAATTGCCCACTTACAAAGCAACAAAAGAATGAATTTCCTAGCTGGACTTCTTGTTTTGAGATGTTACATATAGATGTGTGGGGGCCATAGAAACAGTCCACTCTTACTGGTTGTCATTTTTTCTTAACTATTGTTGATGATCATAGTCGATTCACCTGGATATATTTCCTCAAATTCAAATCCCAAGTTCCTGAAATGCTGAAAAGATTCTTGACCTATACGCAAAATCAATATAGTGCTCATATCAAGATCATCAGATATGATAATGGGAGTGAATTCCTCAGCTCAACCACACAAAACCTTTTTATATCCCAGGGAAGTTCTCATCAAAGGTCATGTCCTTATACCCCACAACAAAACGGAGTGGTTGAAAGGAAACATAAACATATTCTTCACGTTGCCCGAGCCCTTTTGTTTGAGTCAAAACTTCCAAAAACCTTTTGGGGGGAATCAATTTTGACTTCAGTACACATTATAAATAGGTTACCTTCCAAACTTTTGGGTTGAAAGACTCCTTTTGAAATTCTCACACATAACCTGCCAGATTATACACATTTCAAAACCTTTGGTTGTTTGGCTTTTGCCATAAACAATGCCCCTTCTAAAGACAAGTTTGATCCTCGTTCATTACAAGTATTATTTGTAGGTTACCTTGTGGGACGAAAGGGTTACAAAATATACTACCCATCACTATATAAGACCAAATTTGTTCAAACTATTTTTCCTTCTATCCCAGATTTGGATGATTCTATTGTTCTACCTTCAGTATTCCTTGGGGATCCTTTTGAATATCAGAGTCCTGATAGTTCATTACCAAGCTCATTGACCATACCAGGTGAATCACATGGTCCCAACAATAGTGAGTCTATGACACAAAGTATTTCTATTGATCAAACTTCAGAACCTGATCATTCTTCTATAAATCATGATACCTTACCAGCTATTTCTCAACCTTCTCCACTTGTTCCCATCAGACAAAGTATCAGAACAAAACACCAACCTAGTTGGATGAAAGATTTTTTCAGAGTAAACAGTTGTTCACAACAGAATTCCTCATCCCATGTTTTCTCTTTCAGCCAAACACATAAAACCTTTATGGCAAATTTGTCTGCATATCAAGAACCACACTCATATAATCATGCTAGAAATAATGAAAGGTGGGTAGAGACTATGCAAAATGAGTTGCAAGCACTTGAAGACAATGATACATGGGAGTTAACTTTTCTGCCAAAAGGCAAGAAACATATTGGCTGCAGGTGGGTCTACCGAATCAAATATAATGCAGATGAATCAGTGAAAAAATACAAGGCAAGACTGGTTGCAAAGGGTTTTACCCAAGTGGAGGGAGAAGATTATTATGAAGTTTTTTCCCATGTTGCTAAGGTAGTGACAGTCCGGGTCATTTTTGCCATAGCAGCAGTTAAAGGATGGCCTTTGCACCAGCTAGATGTCAATAATGCATTCTTGCATGGACACTTGGATGAAGATGTCTACATGAAACCTCCTCAAGGTTACAGCAAAGCTCAGCCACATCAGTTTTGCAAATTAAAGAAGTCTCTTTATGGATTGAATCAGGCCTCGAGGCAATGGAATGTAGAGTTTACAACTAGGCTGCATCAATATGGTTTTAGACAATCTCATCATGATCATTGCTTATTTACTTTGATCACTTCAGAATTTCAGATCTTTCTTCTGGTGTATGTTGATGATGTCCTAATTACTGGCTCGAATGAAGCTCAAATTCAGCTAGTAAAGGATTTTCTTCACAACATTTTTATCATCAAAGATCTGGGTCTGACCAAGTACTTCTTGGGTATGGACATTGCAACTTCTGATGGACTTTACATTTCTCAACATAAATATGCAAATGATATCTTGAAGGATACTCATATTTTAGATAGTTCTCCTGCTGCAACTCCTCTCCCTGCAGGTGTCATTTTTCTATTAGAGGATCAGGATTCTACTCCATTATTTCATGATTCTTCTCAGTTTCCCAGGCTTATTGGAAGACTTTTATATCTTAATTTTACCATGCATGATCTTACACATGCTATCTATTCAGCAATTAAGCCAATTTGTTCACAGGCCTCATATCTCACATTGGCAAGCAGCGCAACACTTACTTCGTTACCTGAATGCCACTAAATCGAATGGTCTATTCTACTCCAGTAGTTCTTCCTTAATTTTGCAGGCTTATAGTGATGCTAACTGGGGTACTTGCAAAGCTACACGAAGATCTCTAACGGGTTATTGCATATTTTTGGGCAGCAGCTTAGTTTCATGGAAATAAAAAAAAACAGAGAACAATTTCAAGTTCTACGGCTGAATCTAAATAAAGATCAATGGCTTCAACTACTCGAGAGTTAATCTGGCTTTCTTACATTCTTGCTGATCTCAAGGTATCCCTTTCCACTCCAATCTCCTTGAAGTGTGATAATCAAGCAGCTCTTCATATTACATCGAATCCTGTTTTTCACGAGCGTACCAAACATCTCGAGATTGGTTGTCACGTTGTTCGTGATTGATAAACGTATTTTTATACGTTTATCTCTATCATATTTAGGTCGTAACTTGGTTTATTTGAGTTATCTTGTACTTATATTAAAGATTATACCTATGTTTTGATATTGAAGGAGCATAAGATAACAATCGGGACCAATCGAGAGAATATGGGGCAAAAATGACCAAGTTTACCAGAAACACGGCCTCACTGTGTACCAACACGGCCGTGTTACTCGAAGAAAATGATTTTAAGCCTCGGCGAACCAACAGGCTCTGACCAACCCAACAACACGGCCATGTTCATAAGCAACACGGTCACGGTAAGAACAAACACGGCCGTGTTTAACCGAAGAAAAATGATATGAAGCCTCGACAATTTCACACGGCCTGGAGCGACACGTTACACGGCCGTGTGTGGTTCATCAGTGAGAGAGGAAGCCTCGGCATGTTAACACGGCTTGGTTCTTTGGTGTACACGGCCGTGTCTGTCGGTGTAGCATCGCAGACCCGGGGCCTCAGGCTTGGTACACGGCCGTGTGTGTCGGTGGGATAAGCCGTGTTGTTAATTTCTTTCTATATAAGCCGCACTTCTCAACCCAGATCTGGATCCAGATCGACATAACTCACTCTCAAAAGATAAAATACACCTAAGGGACGTCTCAAGACCCATAGAAATCAATCAAAACGATTCCTAGGTGCTAAAGTGAAGATTCGAAGCTCATTTTATCCAAGATCTAGCACAAAGGACGCTGGATCTGCGTGGGCTCGTGAAATAGGGAAGATCTATGTATTCTCTATGCTTTATATTGTATACGATTCGTAGATTTCTCTTAAGCATGAGTAGCTAAGCTTCTTATGTGCTCGGGGTGAGATGAACGCTGGGTAGAGTTGTCGTTTGGGCGTAATAACACTCGTGAACACGTGACATTGTTTATTTATCGTTTACGACATTGTTCCCTCGATTCAATATGTCCATGTGTTGTTTTGAAGGTCACATTTGATATGTTTATGTATTGGTGTGACGCTTGGTAGACCGTTGAGGGCGAAAGCTAGAGAACGGTTAGTCCTTTCGTAAACGTTAGGAATCGACTATAGGGCAAAAGCAAATAGTCGACCCTCGCTATAGGTAAACTAATATAAATCCTCGCGACCGTTTAGGGCGACAGCAAATTCGGGAGTGAAAAGAAATCACTGCGATTTAGTCATTATCTGCGTGGATATGGTGGTTTACGGCCTAGTCGACGATAGCTAGCGGGATTCGAAATCCCGATCACATTCTTCTCCACTTGAAAAGTTACTTTTAAATCTTCAGTCGTGTCTTAAGTTCTTTCATTATGTTAGTTTGAGTTGTCGTGATCTAGTTCAAACATAAAAAAAATCACAAACTACTTGATTAGGCTAAATATCGAATTGATAGGTAATTACTAGTAATCAATGTTATTCCTCGTGTTCGATACTCGGATACTCACTAAGCTATTCTACAAACGATAGGTACACAGCCTATCGCGCGTGGTGCTAGTTTAACGTTATTCGTTATAATTATTACTTGATGTATATGCACGAATCTCTATACCATATTTAAGAGCATACGCCATCGCGATCAAGTTTTTGGAGCCGTTGCCGGGGAGTAGATTGATATTAGGAAAACCCGAGTTCGGTAATTTAGCCATTTACTTATTTGTTATTTAATTCTAGTTAATTAACGTTTCTTATCTGCAACTGTCTTTTGGTTTGTGTTTCGTTACCTAGCTAACGTGGTTCGTTGACTTTTTCAGGTACACTTATACGGTGAATGACCCGAAGCCATCCATCGTATCCACTTGTTGAAGGATCTCCAAATTTTGAGCGTATTGCGACGAAGTCTGAGACAAGAAACTTCCGAAAGTCATTCGTCCGACGAATCAATTCAGCTAGTTGATTACTCTCAGGACACCGCAAGCACCTCTCACCCATAGACGTCAGTCGGTAGTTCAGGAACACCAAAGGAGATGGCAGATCAAGAAGCTAATAACGAGGAGCAATCACTGCAAGATTTGCTCAAGAACGATACACTCGGTGGTACGGAGTCGGCAATTGTCATACCACCGATCGCAATCAACAATTTTGAGCTGAAGAACTCATGGCTTCAAATGATATTCCAGACGGCTCAATTTGAGGGCAACTCCGAAGATGATCCGTACAAACACATCAAAGCATTCTTGGCGATTACGGACATCATCAAAATCAATGGGGTGTCGAATGATGCAATCAAGCTTATGTTGTTTCCATTCTCTCTCAAAGATAAGGCAAAGGAGTGGTTGGAGCTATTACCACCGAAATCTATCACTACTTGGGACGAGCTGCGCGGGGCCTTTCTTGGCTACTTTTTCCCGCAATCGAAGGTTCTCAGGTTAAAGACTGAAATTTCACTCTTTCATCAGAAAGACACGGAGAATCTTTATGAAGTATGGGAGAGGTACAAAGCGTTGTTGAAGAAATGCCCCCAGCATGGAATGACGAAGGCAGCAATCATCAATAGATTCCACGAGGCACTCAACGATCAAACGGCTCATATGCTAGACGGTGCCGCAAACGGAGGACTTGTGAAGCTTAGTGCCACTGAAGCCTGGAATTTAATCGAAGAATATACGAGAAATAGCTTCATGCGAGGCAACACAAGAATGAGGCGCCTGGAATGTTCGAAGTGAGCAACGATACAGCGATGAATGCTAAGTTTGATGCTCTTCAACAGCAAATGGCCACGACGCAAACTTAACTTCAGACGGTGTTAAATGCTCTCATACCAAAGGCTGCTCAACCGCAAGCCGTCAACGCTGTGATAACCCCGATGGCCGCAGCACCACCTCAACAAATACCATACATACCTACTGCGGTAATTGTGGTGCAGCTCAAAGAAGGGAGACATGACGGTCGTTCCCAATGAAAAGAACGAGTTGATTCCGACGAGAACCGTAACTGGATGGCGTGTGTGCATCGACTACAGAAAATTGAACGATGCCACGAGAAATGATCATTTTCCTTTACCCTTTATTGATCAAATGCTTGAAAAGTTATCAGGACATGCATTTTACTGTTTTCTTGATGGCCTGTCAGGTTACTTGCAGATTCCAATAGCTCCGGAGGACCAAGAGAAGACGACATTCACCTGTCCGTTTGGTACGTTTGCTTATCGACGGATGCCATTTGGTCTTTGCAATGCCCCAGCCACGTTTCAGCGATGCATGATGGCGATTTTGACGAATTGGTGGGCGAAATCATGGAGGTGTTCATGGATGATTTCTCAGTTTTTGGTACCTCTTTCGATGCTTGTCTAATTAATCTTAAATGTGTGTTAGCACGATGTGAAGAGACTAATCTAGCACTTAATTGAGAAAAATGACATTTCATGGTTCGAGAGGGTATAGTATTGGGACACAAGATTTCTTCTAAAGGAATCGAAGTGGATCGGGCTAAGGTAGAGACGATAGAAAAACTACATGTTCCCTCGAACGTGAAATATATTAGGAGTTTCCTAGGTCATGCAGGATTTTATCGAAGATTCATTAAAGACTTTTCGAAAATTGCACGACCTATGTCTAAGCTGCTAGAAAAAGATGCTCCATTTGACTTTAATGATGAATGCGTTAATGCTTTCAATTTGATTAAGGAAAAGTTGATCTCTGCACCTATTATGGTTGCTCCCGATTGGGGGTTACCCTTTGAACTTATGTGCGATGCTAGTGACTACGCAGTTGGAGCTGTACTGGGACAGCGGAAGGATAAACACTTTCTGCCGATCTACTATGCGAGTAAGACATTGGACTCAGCCCAATGCAACTACACTACCACCGAAAAGGAGCTTCTCGCTATCGTATTCGCCTTCGACAAATTCAGGTCATATCTTATTTTGACTAAAGTTGTTGTTTTTACTGACCATTCTGCATTGAAGTACTTGCTAGCGAAGCCAGACGCCAAGCCGCGGCTTATTCGATGGATATTGCTCCTTCAAGAATTTGATATCGAGATCCGCGACAAGAAGGGTGCCGAGAACGTGGTAGCAGATCACCTCTCTCGACTAGAGGAATCTGAGATACTGAACCCCGACAACAAAACGATCCACAACACGTTCCCAGAGGAACATCTATACGCCATAAAAGTGGTAAATGAAGAAGTCCCGTGGTTTGCAGATTTTGCTAATTATCTTGTTGCGAGGATCCTACCAAAAGAGTATACAAGTCAACAAAAGAAGAAATTCTTTTCCGACTTGAAATACTACTTTTGGGAAGACCCTTTTCTTTTCAGGAGATGTGCAGACCAAGTCATTCGACGTTGTGTTTCTTTCCCGGAAACAATGAAGATTATCGAGCATTGCCACAGCGGACCTGCCGGAGGACACTATGCAGCCAATCGCACTGCACAAAAGGTGTTAGAATGTGGATTCTACTGGCCGACAATCTTTAAGGATGCTCATAGGTACGTTGACACGTGTGATCAATGTCAACGAGCAGGTAATATCTCAAACCGCGATGAAATGCCCCAGAACTTTATTTTAGTATGCGAAGTATTTGATGTTTGGGGCATAGACTTTTTGGGCCCTTTTCCTAGTTCGTACAATAACAAATATATTATTGTGGCTGTTGATTACGTGTCTAAGTGGGCCGAGGCCCAAGCCCTACCCACTAACGATGCGAGAGTAGTTGTTAAATTCTTACGAGCGTTGTTCTCGCGGTTCGGGACACCTAAATGCATCATTAGTGATAGGAGTACTCATTTTTGTAACACCCAATTTGAACGAACCTTAGAAAAGTATGGTGTTAAACATAGTGTCTCTACCCCCTATCATCCTCAAGCTAGTGGCCAAGTAGAGGTTGTAAATCGGGAGCTGAAACGCATCCTAGAGAAAACCATAGACGGGAACCGACGAAAATGGGCGAGTAAATTGAACGATGCACTTTGGGCTTACAGAACGGCATACAAGACACCCATATGTACTACACCGTATAAACTAGTTTACGGAAAGACGTGTCACCTTCCCGTCGAATTAGAACATAAAGCCTATTGGGCAATTAAGTCAGTAAATCTTGATTTGGAGCGAGCCGGTGCAAAACGTAAGCTCCAAGTCAATGAGCTTGATAAGTGGCGTTTATCGGCATACGATAACGCAAGAATGTATAAAGAGCGTTCAAAGGCTTATCATGATAAAAAGATTAAGCAACGGAGAGAATTTCGAGAAGGGGATCAAGTACTCCTCTTTAATTCTCGACTTAGGCTCTTTCCCGGAAAGTTGAGATCGCGTTGGTCTGGACCATTCATTATTACTTCTTGTTTTCCCGTACGGCACCGTCGAGATTTATAATGATGAACAGGGAACTTTCAAGGTTAATGGCCAACGTTTGAAGCACTATTTCGGAGGCGAGAAACCACCAAGTGATAACGAGGTCATGTACCTCGACTTCAACCTAGGGTAAAGCGTGAAAAGGTACGTCCGGCTTACGACATTAAAGAAGCGCTTCTTGGGAGGCAACCCAGGTATTTGCATTCACGTTTACTTTACTTTATAACTTAAGATTAGTTGCATTTCACGTTTATTTATCACTATTAATAATAATAATAATAATAATAATAATAATAATAAGGGAGTTGAACGATAGAGATGCGAAATGAACGTGGTGACATAACGATTACGTTGATGGACATCGTGTTACAACCCGATACATAAAAGCTTGGAAGTTAAACCTTCCTTGCTTGAGTAAGCACGATTACATAGTGATTATATGCAAGTACAATGCGTAACGACCCACGCCACAAAAGCGGCGATTGCAACCCCGAGCAAACCCAAAAGGATGAATAACTCAAGCTTGAGCCTTTCTATACTTTCCATCCTGAAGGTTTCTTGAGGGATGTTCTCACGTTCTGCATTTTCTCCGAAATTATACATTGTGAAGCTTAAAAGATATAATCGGAGAAGATTTATGTTGTAGTGCAGTAAAGCCTACAACTACACATCCTATTTATAGGCATGAGCGCAACGAAATGATAAGGCATCATTAATTTCGCAATCCGATTTTTTCTTCAAAACGCCGTCTTTTTGATTTGTGGAAAGCGGCGCCATTATGAACAAAATCGGATTTGCCTTTTTTTCGTTACAAAATCATATCCATAATCCCTATAAAAGATTTTGATGTCCATGCGTTATGTCACACCTAACAATAGTTCCGCTCAAGTTAATGTCAGTACCATATTTACGTGCCCAACTATTATAGACCTACGTCAAGGTTGGCTTAACGTTGTCACGACGATAGAGCACGGTACGATGAAACTTAACCACAACCTCTATCTAATATAAAACGGTCGTGTTTTACATGCCAACACGGCTAGAGCCAAAGAAACACGACCGTGAAAGGATTGTTTTTTTTCAATTTAAAAAAAAAAAAAAAAAAAAAACCACGCACTTTTAACACGGCCTATGTGGTAAATAGACACGGCCGTGTAAATGCTGAGAGCCTCGGTAGAAGTCAACACGGCCACGGTTTATTCTCACACGGCCGTGTTAAGATATGGCTGAAAGTTTTGAAGCCTCGGCGGATCTACACGGCCATATCCACGGCCGTGTTGATTTCCAAATTAAAAAAAAAAAATTATTATTAAACCTTTAAAAAAATATATATATTAATATAGGCGCGATTGTAACACGGCCTCATACACGGCCGTGTTGTTTACCATATAAAAAAAAATTTAATTAAACCTTGAAAAATATATATATATATGCACGAATGAAACACGGCCTCATACACGGCCGTGTTATCTACCATATATAAAAAAAAAATTAAATTAAAACTGTAAAAAAAAAAACAAAAGAAAAGAAGCCGCGCGATGTTAACACGGCTTGTGTAGTGTACTACACGGCCGTGTGGTTGGCGAATGCAACATAAAAATAGAGGGGGAGGTCGATGGAGCTCATTTGACACACCCAATATACACACGCTACCACATCTTACACCCACAAAAATCATCGATTTCACGTGTAGTAACTCCGAAAACATCTCCTAGAACGTGTACACACATCTCAACTACGCGAGAAACCCAAATCTAAGCGGGTAAGGTATGAATTACTCATTAACCCTAAATTTTCAAATTTTAAGATTTCGTGAAATTCGCTTAAGTAATGTCTTGATTAATGATTTTTGGGTTAAAGCTACGTTGTAGATACCTTGGGCTAACCAATTTCATTGATTTTGTTGGGTTAAAGTAATTGTCGAAAATTAACACCAAGTCGAGCACCTCCACATCGTCCAACAAGTCGATAACTACCTTTCCAATAGTAATTGGGACGCTCTCTTCAGCATCGACGAAGAGGCTTACGAAGAGCTCACTCTCGAGTTCCTCACCACCTTCTCCTTTAACGAGCACGCCTATAGAAACGGAGTAAAATTCCGTGCATTCAATAGGGAGAGGGTGACGGATGTCGACTCTCTTTGTAAGGCCTTGGGATGTGAAGTTCCAAGAATCCAAAACGCCAATGACCCCCATCCAGATGATCACTACAAGCATGTTCTCGACAAGAAAGCTGAGAGGAACGCGCGTTGGCACGCGATGATTCGCCCGTGGGGACCAAACGAAGTTGCGCCCGAGTATAAAAGTACACAATCGAAGGCCTCCTCGTTGCAAGCACCGGGACTAAGGTACATTCATCGACTCTTTTCTACCTCTGTCACCCCACGAGGAGAGTCCAACGGCGTCGTCACCCTGCGGGATCTCTTCTACCTTTCCCGGATGTTCAACGGGCATAAAGTCAACCTTGGGATCGCCATGGCACTCGGCTTTAGGAAGCAGTCCGAAGCACACGAGAACGGGAAGATTGCCGTGGGACCGTTCATCACTAAGGTGGTGAAAGGTTTGGGGTATTGGCCGGCGAATGCTCCGGAAATGAGGAAAGTTGGCGGGTGGAAGTCATTGAACGCCGCGATGTTGTGTAGGATGAGGATGATCTCGAAGCTACCGGGATGGGTCAAGGAGAACTACTTCTATCAATGGCACGAGAATTATCGCCACCACACCGACATCCCACAGCCCTTTGCCATCGAAGGTCCGATACCGGCGCCAATCGACCCCATATTCGAAGGAACTTCACACTCGGCCGGCCCTTCCTCATTCGCCCCCGGAGGATCATCGGGCGTCGACCCCTACATGAGAGCTGCAGACTTCGATTACCGTTTCAATTCTTTCCGCGAAGATATAGCCCAGCAGCGAGCTCAGGATCGACAATACTACGAGGAGAAACGAGCTCAGGACCGACAATATTACGAGGCGGCTCGGAATGCGGATAGGGAAGAGAATGCAACTGCTCATCGCCGCCACGAGAAAGAGCAACGAAAGCTCCAAAAGAGGCAAGACCGTCAGGAGAAGGCGATGAAGAAGGTGCAAGACGCCTTGAAGTTGCTCGCGGAGTCCCGTAAGCTCGTTGACCAAGGAGATGAATCATCGTCCAACGACGATGATTCCCACGAGTCATCGCCGGAGCCTGAATTCTAGTTTCATTTTATCTTTATGTTGTTTCCTTTGCGAACTTTACATGCTTGCATGTACTTTTCTTTAATGCAGATTATCACTTGCTAAACCATTACGCTTTGGTAATATTTGTTTTGACGTCTTTTTATTTCTTTTCACTTTACACGTCAGGAAATGTCACGAGTGAACGTCCAAACGATACCTACGTGACGCAATATGTTGAACCCAATCAAACCATCAAGTGTGGGGAGGAGGACTTCCTGCTCAAACTCAAACAACACACCATGGTCATGGATTCATCAATTCAGGGGAGTTCACGCATTTAAATAAATTCATCTTTCCACTTGTTCTTTTAATTAATACGTCGGGGGCGACGTATTTCTCAAGTGTGGGGAGGGGGAATTTATATGCGTTGAGAAATGGATGTTCTTTTAGTCTTTGACAAGATTATTAGCTTCTCATCATATAGATAATATGCATGTTAAGGAATTTTGTGAGTAATTAGGACATGCACTTATGCTTGATTTCTTTCGACACGAATGACTTTAATGATATTATAAAAGATCCGTACTCATGACCCATTTTGTGAGATTTTTGAGCTAATTGAGCTTTTTGCTCACTTCTTTGGTTGTGCGAGTAGTGCATAGTTTATTTCTACCTTGAACTTTCTTGTGTGATTCGTGTTGACACTGCTTAAGGTGTTGTTGTGTGAAAATGAGGAAGGCAATAGGAAGTAAGTCCATAGCCAAAGTTACTGACCACGACTGATCACCGTAGTAAGCCACTTTGAGCCTGAACCTGTTTATTTGCGAAACCCGGAATTATAAACCACTGACTTAAGAGACAGCGAAAGTGGAAGTCGAGTGCCCAAGTGGAAAAGCGCAGCCCGGCCATCGAAAAAAAAAAAAAAGTTCTCCTTGACGATAATCTCTCGCTAAGAACTCCTCCCTCGATAATCTCTATCCCGCAAAGGGACTAAGAGAAGAGGAGCTTAGTGGCACGAGAAAAGAGGAGTAAAAAAATAAAAAATTATTATTATCATATGAAGAGAATTCGGATGGCAAGAGCTAGCCACGATGTATGCGGCGCGCTATCGTACAACGGCACAATCCCAACACTACCTCTATGACTTATTCGATAAAAAGTTGACTTCTCACTTGTGTCAGCTGAACCTAAACAAAACCCGGAGAAGACCTTCTGATTCACGACCTAGCACCGAGAGTAGTAGATTTACAATCCACTCGCAAGATTTGGGTAAGGACTAAACTTTTGCATGAATTGAGTGAATTCACCGATACATTAGCCCATACACCGAGTGATTTGAGTGAATTCCAGCGAGGTACGAGTCTTGAATAATGTTGCTAAGGGAATTCGTTCTGTTACAAGTTAAGCATTAGTGTATTGTTTCGAATTTCTTGCACTATTCCATTTCATGTTTTCTATCTTAAATGAGGAGTTGCAAAGAAGCTGTCTCACATTTTTGTGTCATTTCTCAGTTCAAATTTTCTTGAGGACAAGCAAAAGCTTAAGTGTGGGGAGGTTTGATAAACGTATTTTTATACGTTTATCTCTATCATATTTAGGTCGTAACTTGGTTTATTTGAGTTATCTTGTACTTATATTAAAGATTATACCTATGTTTTGATATTGAAGGAGCATAAGATAACAATCGGGACCAATCGAGAGAATATGGGGCAAAATGACCAAGTTTACCAGAAACACGGCCTCACTGTGTACCAACACGGCCGTGTTACTCGAAGAAAATGATTTTAAGCCTCGGCGAACCAACACGGCCATGTTCATAAGCAACACGGTCACGGCAAGAACAAACACGGCCGTGTTTAACCGAAGAAAAATGATATGAAGCCTCGGCAATTTCACACGGCCTGGAGCGACACGTTACACGGCCGTGTGTGGTTCATCAGTGAGAGAGGAAGCCTCGGCATGTTAACACGGCTTGGTTCTTTGGTGTACACGGCCGTGTCTGTCGGTGTAGCATCGCAGACCCGGGGCCTCAGGCTTGGTACACGGCCGTGTGTGTCGGTGGGATAAGCCGTGTTGTTAATTTCTTTCTATATAAGCCGCACTTCTCAACCCAGATCTGGATCCATATCGATATAACTCACTCTCAAAAGATAAAATACACCTAAGGGATGTCTCAAGACCCATAGGAATCAATCAAAACGATTCCTAGGTGCTAAAGTGAAGATTCAAAGCTCATTTTATCCAAGATCTAGCACAAAGGACGCTGGATCTGCGTGGGCTCACGAAATAGGGAAGATCTATGTATTCTCTATGCTTTATATTGTATACGATAAGTAGATTTCTCTTAAGCATGAGTAGATAAGCTTCTTATGTGCTCGGGATGAGATGAACGCTGGGTAGAGTTGTCGTTTGGGCGTAATAACACTCGTGAACACGTGACATTGTTTATTATCGTTTACGACATTGTTCCCTCGATTCAATATGTCCATGTGTTGTTTTGAAGGTCACATTTGATATGTCTATGTATTGGTGTGACGCTTGGTAGACCGTTGAGGGCGAAAGCTAGAGAACGGTTAGTCCTTTCGTAAACGTTAGGAATCGACTATAGGGCGAAAGCAAATAGTCGACCCTCGCTATAGGTAAACTAATATAAATCCTCGCGACCGTTTAGGGCGACAGCAAATTCGGGAGTGAAAAGAAATCACTGCGATTTAGTCATTATCTGCGTGGATACGGTGGTTTACGGCCTAGTCGACGATAGCTAGCGGGATTCGAAATCCCGAGCACATTCTTCTCCACTTGAAAAGTTACTTTTAAATCTTCAGTCGTGTCTTAAGTTCTTTCATTGTGTTAGTTTGAGTTGTCGTGATCTAGTTCAAACATAAAAAAAATCACAAACTACTTGATTAGGCTAAATATCGAATTGATAGGTAATTACTAGTAATCAATGTTATTCCTCGTGTTCGATACTCGGATACTCACTAAGCTATTCTACAAACGATAGGTACACTGCCTATCGCGCGTGGTGCTAGTTTAACGTTATTCGTTTTAATTATTACTTGATGTATATGCACGAATCTCTCTATACCATATTTAAGAGCATACGCCATCGCGATCAGTGATCAATACAAGAAAGGCTTCCTTCTTCCACAACATGTTTCCTCGGCTTCTAATCTTGCAGACATTTTTACTAAACCTTTATCTTCTCCGGTTTTTCACTCGTGTTTTTAAGTATAAATAGCGATGTATAACAACCGTGTAACTTGAGATCCAATTAACAAGAATTCAAAGTTTTTTCCTCTTTCGTTCGCTCCATTGATAATAAGAAATTCAATCGATCGCACAGCTTCAACATTGGGAATAAAGCTTATACGAGTTAGGAGGTGTGGAGTGCACGCTCGGAAGACGTTTATTTCGGAACTCAAAATCAAGCGGGGGTCAAGGAGGTTGCGCCCCTCGCGGGGTCCTAGGGGCAGCGCCCTCACAGCATGCACCCGAAAGGGTGTGCATGCACCCACCCGCTGCCGCATGCACCCGAAAGAGTGTGCAAAAACCCTAAATGGTATGTATGTTCGAAAAGGTGGTATCTGTTGGTAAGCAGACACCAACCTTAGAGGTGTTGTGTTTTGGGTTATAAATAAGTGGCGAGGCATACAACAGAATTACATTGAATTTACAAACACTTCTGCGAAAAATCTCTAGTCTTATCCCGAGAAAAATTTGGTGAAACTCGTAAGGGTTCGAAATATTGTCTTTGGAAAGTGATTCTAAAACACGATTTTAGAGAATATCCGACCATACTAATAAGATAATTACCGACAAGTATTACAAATGAATCATACAATTAGACGTGTTCATCCGATTACGATTTCGGTTGTCGGGTGAGAAACCGCCATTTTACGGTTAAATAAAAACCGCTAACCGTAACTGAATTGCCGACCATACCGGTTACGGTTAATAAAAACCGCTAAACCGCCATTTTATGGTAATGGTTTGGAACCGACCATACCGGTTACGGTTCCGCTTGGAACCGCCGGTTTATGGTTCCAAATATTTTTTTTAATAATTGAACTAAATTAAACAAATTTGAATTTTTAATAATGTAAAACTTTCCATTCCAACTTAGAAATTCATAAAAAAAAATACACCTTCAATATTTGAAAAAAAAACACAATTACACCTTAAATACTAAAAAAACTTCTGGCTTTCGATAGCGTTCGACGAACACTCGTCGTAGGCATCCCCTTCTTCGTCTGTATTGTTGATCTTACGAACGTTGGGATTGGGATCGAATTAAAAAGATATTAGAACATAACATATAACGATCAATTTATGACTGTTGAAAAAGAAAATACAAATTAAAAACCAACGGTCAACGTTTTACTTTAATAAAAAAATAAAATAAAATTATAAAGCCCGACCGAGATTCAGTTCAACTTCAATTAAAAAAACATAAAATCTTAAATCCCAACCAGCCCAATTATTTTATGAACTACGGTTCATAACCGCCACCGGTTTACGGTTAGAAAAATGGAAAATCGTAACAGAACCATCGTAAATAACGGTCCGATTACGGTTTGCACCGGAACCGTTAACCGCGATTAACCGAACCGTTGACTGTCGGTTCGGTTACGATTTTACAAACCTTATGAACACCTCTACCAACAATGCCTAAGATGTATTCATAATACTCTCCCTAATATGTCCATTTAAAGAATATATATGAAGATATTAGCTGCCTCGTTACAAAACGTACTAGGAAAAATCATGTGAGATAAAAATAGTGAAAGAAAAAAAGTGTGCATCACATATTTCACCGTCTCTCCCTGATGTAAATTTTACTTGAGATCTCTGGGCCTTCGAAGTCTAATGAAAAATACAAGTTTCTCAAATATCTTTGGAGAAAGAGCTTTGGTCTGCAAGGCTGTCACTTGATTGCACTTGCTGTACTTCAATTTCACCAGCTTCTGAATGTCATGTATATAGAAAAATTTGAGTATTATATGTTTGGTCCTATTGCCTTTGATGTACCATTCCAAATTATGCTCGATTGCAAACAGGTTAGCTATTTACATACATTGGAAGTGTTGTTTCATGGCGGCCAGTTAAGCAACGTTTAACCGCCACTTCGTCTAATCACGTTGAAATATTAGCGATTCATGAAGCTAGCAGATGATGCGTTTGGTTGCGGCCGATAATTCAGCATATACAACAAACTCGTGGACTATTATCTGAAATGTCGACGATCCTATATGAAGCTAATGCGGGTATGTATCGCTCCACTAAAGGAGGATCCGATAGAAATCATGCATCTGCATATCCAATTAAATATGTCTTCGATTCAGTTGAATAGAACAATCCCAGTTCCTTGAAGGTATCGAAATATTCGTTTTAACTCCGTTCCAATGTCTACAAGTCGGTGATGAAATATATCTTGTCAATAGATTTACAGTGAACATTTTACCAGGTCGCGTATGACTCGTAAGATACATTAGAGCTACGATAACACTAAGGTGAGGACCATGTAATTCTTCATCATTTTTTAGTGGTCTGAACGGACCTTTATTAATGCCTAAGATCGAACAATCATTGGATTGATTATTCAATAGATGAGCATTATTCATATAAAATCTTTTTAGTACTTAATTCGTATATGTTTCTTGATATATGAATACATCATTCTTCTGAATGAGATGTGTATAGAAGTGAGTGATATATGTTTGGTCCTATTGCCTTTGATTCACTAGTACCATTTTGTACTAGTGATGTTTTTATGAATGAAAATATACTCTGAGAATAATGAAATTAAACGAGTATAGATTCATCTAACAGTTTTTTTTTTTTTTTTTTTCACTTGGACGTATTTTCTTATCAGCTAGACTTTTTACAAATTGGTATATTTTTTTATGAATGATAATGTCCGCTCAAAAGAAAGAAATTAAACACGTCTTACAAAAAAAACCCTAACGGTGTGTTTGATTTGTAGAAATTAGCAGGGAAATGAAAATGAAATGGAAAACAAAAACTAATTTATATTTGATTGGTTGAAGAAATACTAGAAAGGAAAAGAAAAGAAAATAAAATCGTTAAACTAAGGAAAACTCATTTCTTCACCAAATGATGAGGAATATGAAAGAAAAACTTACGAAAATTATTTTGTCTCTGATTTTCTTTTTCACACTAGTTTTTTCGTTCCAAACACATGCTAAACGCCGTCTCAAGAAAGCCTTTCAAAGAAAATCCTCAATTTGTTTTCTTTTCGTTCAGCGGCCACAAATCTAGTCACCATGGTTGTTGGCGTATCGGGTTGCAGCATCCACCGTCTATTCTTATTTTCGCTTATATATTTTATTCATTATCTCATATGAGATTTTATTTTCTATTGAATGATAGTTTTATTCTCTCGCATGCGAGTTTTTTTCTCTCGTATGAGAGTAGTCCTCTCTCTTGAAAAAGAATTTGGAATAGTGATACAAATAGATATGAGAATGGACATCATGCTGTAATCGGTGAGTCACACAATGGAGTTATACATTCTGATTGGATAATGTCAAAAGTGTTCGATGCAATAGATGATATTTTTTGAAAAAGATATTGGAAATGGTGATATTAGTGTATTTATCTTTTTTTTTTTGTTATTACTTCATAATCTAAGCAGTTTTGTTTGTTTACTCTATTGTAACATTCTGTCCGACTGTATTATTGAATGAGAATATCGATTTTCTAAAAAAAAATAAAATCAAACGGGTATAGATTCATCTAACATCTAATATTATTTCACTTAGTTGTAATTTCTTATCAGCCAATAACGTACCTTTTATAAAGTAATATATTTATCTATGAAATTAAATTACAGTGTCAAGGAAATCATATTTCATTTATACCTTAACAACAAATATTTTTTTCATTTTTACGAAGCAATATGTCTATTAATGAACGTGACGATGTGAATTAGAATTATAGCAAGCACAAACGTATTAAATAATTCAATTATACACAATACTTGATAGTGCGATGAGCTTACTTGCTCTAGTTCTATCCTCAGGAAGGTTTATTCTTTCTTGATAGGCCCATTGCCGATCAACTAGAGATTAGTAATTAAGAACAAGGCCAGAAGCTGCAAAAGATAAAAAGAAACGAGACCTGTATCAAATAAAATAAATCACGGGGTCTTTTAAAAAAATGACCTTTGACTGGGTCAATTTTAAAAAAATGGTCTCGTTGACGATTTTTTTTTGTCAATAGCCCTCACTTTGTTTAAACGTTAATCATATTAACTAATTCTGATACTTAACTCATTAAAATAAAAAAAAAAAAAAAAAAACGAAAAAATGGCCGCAATAACTGACTGAACAGAACATGGGTCCATCTCCATCTTTAACCATAACCTTACAATCGATATGAATGCATTATCTTCTCCATTTTAAAGAACAAAGGGTAACCACACACACCTCTCTCACAAACCTAAAGCGACGCGAGCTGTTCTCTTCGTTTAGTGCCGGAAAACAACTTCTCAAACCAAGAAAACAGCAAGCATTTCAGCATATTTACCAGTAAGCATTCGTTACATGAAAACCGCAATTTTAACGTCGAAAATGGTGAATTTCCTATCCATTACCCCCTAAAATGTATGGGTTATTTATTAGATCACGTGTACTAGCCAGAGTAGCGATATTTCAGTGGTTATTACGAGAAATCGGACCTGAAAATACATATTCTGAGGTCTAGTTTTTGTACATGGGACCCCTGCGTGCGGGTACCATGCGATATAGGTGCGGGTACCGTGAGATATTGGTGCGGTTACCATGCGCGCGGGTCCCTGCGTTTATGCGCGGGTCCCCTGCGCTAGTGTGCGGGTCCCCTGCGCTAGTGTGCGGGTCCCCTGCGTTTATGCGCGGTCCCCTGCGTTTATGCGCGGGTCCCCTGCGTTGTGTGCGGGTACCGTGATCCCATGTTCGGGATCCATGCGCTGAAGATCATATATAAGCACGATATATGACGAGAATCGTTTTCTAAACAATAACATTGCATAATATTGCAGATGCTCAAAATGACAATTACCAACATTGTATTTCAATTCGATGGTCGGTGGTTAATCGGCGAGGACAATAACTCGACTTGGTCTCCTGCGTCAAATTGTAGCTGGCATTCAATTTTGGTGGATGAGGACGCATGCACGTTACAAGACGTAAAGGAGCAAATTGTATCCGTGTTAGCGTTTCGCAACGATAATGCGAGGCTAACACTAAGCTATATGCCAAATGTACCCTATAGTTATCCGAGGCCCATATACATCGATAACGACTATGCTCTACGTGCGTACTTGGGTTTTGGTGGCCCTCAATCGAGACCCGTAATTCATGTCGAGGTGGTGGAAGGTGCGCTTGTGGCTCTGTCGAACGCATTTGCTGGTTCTTCTAGTAATAATACCGGGCTCATAGCCGATTGCGATGAAAATGCGCAAATCGAACCGTTTGAGGGGTACGGTTGCAGCCCTTCTAACCAAAATGAAGATGAGGGTCTTGAAGATATCGCTGGACCGTCTGGGGGTAGGGATTACTCGGGTTGGCATTCGAATGAAAATGAAGATGAGCCAATTGAAAACACTGGCGAGTCGGAAGAGGAATTTGTAGCCCGTGATCACAATGACGATGTAGATCGAAACCCGGTAGAAGAGGCTGCCGATGGTACTTTTGCATTTCCGGACGGTTCAAGCCTACACGTTGGGCAGCAGTTTCGTGATAAGGCGGAAGTTATCGAGGAAATATCTAAAATCGCGTTGGCTGCGTCGTTCGAGTGCAAATTAGTCAAGTCGAACAAGACTTTGTATGTAGTAAGATGTGCGATGGAGCAATGTTCGTGGCGCTTTCGAGCTGCAAAAGATAGAGATTCCCCTTTTTTCTCGGTACGGACATATTGCGGCACACACACATGCGGCATGTCTCATCGACGTCGAAGTCATCGTCAAGGAACTTTTGTGTCTAGGATGCTTCTTGACAATTTTAGCGGGCCTAAAGACATTCCCGCGCCAAAGGCTATCATGTCTATGATGCAAAATAGGGGGTGAATGTTTCTTATTATAAGGCTTGGAAGGGGAAGAATATCGCTACGGAAGAGTTGGTCGGTAACGGGGACGATTGTTACGCGTTGATCCCGGCGTACTTGGAGGCCGTGAAGCAAATGAACGCCGGAAGTGTCACGGATTGGGAGATGGACGAGGAAAACAGATTTAAATATCTGTTTTTGGCATACGGTGCATGCATAGCGGGATTTGCTTTCATGCGTAAGGTAATTTCTATCGACGCCACCTTTTTAAAGGGAAAATATAAAGGGGTGATGCTTGTTGCTACGGCGCAAGACGGCGATTACCACCAATATCCTATCGCATGGGGTATTGCGAGCACCGAATCTACCGAATCTTGGTCATGGTTCTTAACGAGATTGAAAAAAACGGATCGTGGCCGATTCAAATGACCTCGTCATAATTTCTGACAGACATGGCGGGATAAAGACAGCCGTCCCGGCAGTTTTCCCAAATGCGTTTCACGGGTTCTGTGCGTGGCATATTCAACAAAATATAAAGACCCGTATGAAGGAGAAAGGTGCGTGTGCGTTATTCCTTAATATTGCATACGCCTACAAGACGAGCGATTGCGATCGATTGTTGAAACGCTAAAGGAACGGTACGAAAACGTGCATACGTATCTTGAGGAGGGTACGAAGGCAAAATGGACGAGATCGTATTGCCCGAGAACGAGGTACAACATCATGACCACAAACGGCTCGGAATCGATAAATGTCGCTCTACGTGCGGATAGAGAGCTTCCACTCATAGGATTGTTGGATTCGATACAACGTTTGACGACTAGTTGGTTTAGTAAGCATCGAAGAACTTGCGAAGCTTCGATGACAGCCAATGTCACGTCATTTACGCCGAAGGTCGAGTCAATCCTACGGTCTCACTACATAAATTCTCAAAATCTACACGTCTCGGAAATTGGCATTCAACGGTATAATGCATACGGGCATGGACTCAACGAGGTGGTCGATATCGAGACGAAGTCATGTAGTTGTAAGATGTTTGATATCGATCGTATCCCATGTGCGCACGCCATTGCGGCTTGTGGACACGCTAATGTAGGGGTATATTCGCTAGTCCATGCGTATTACAGCTTGGAGACATGGAAATCAGCGTACGAGGGTACCATATGGCCTGTAACCGAGCGCGTTGAAGGAATTGTCAATATGTTACCACCACTCGTTGACCCAAATCGCGGAAGAGCACAAAAAAATAGAATGTCATCCGTCGGAGAATTCGGTAGGAGGGGGTAAATTCTATGAGTTTGATTTGTACATGTGGTTATGTATAATTGATATGGATATTAGGTATGTTGTAATGTTTGGTATCGTATAATGTATGCGGGTACCGTGCTTTTGTGTGCGGGTACCGTGCGCTTGTGTGCGGGACCCTGAGCTTGTGCGCGGGTACCGTGCGCTAGTGTGCGGGTACCGTGCTTTTGTGTGCGGGTACCGTGCTTTTGTGTACGGGTACCGTGCGCTTGTGTGCGGGTACCCTGCGCTTGTGTGTGGGTACCGTGAGCTTGTGCGCGGGTACCGTGCGCTAGTGTGCGGGTACCGTGAGCTTGTGTGCGGGTATCGTGCCTTTGTGTGCGGGTACCGTGCGCTTGTGTGCGGGTACAGTACAGTTATCAAATGCTTTCAACATTAAATATGTTACATCAATCAAGTCAGCGCAGTAGGTAGGTCTTGTCTGTACGTTAAATCATATAATAATAATTTTATCAGGATCCAAGTAATCATTAATCAATTATTCTGATAATCATAAAATAATAATTTATTTTTTATTATATTAAATATGTTATATATCAATCACGTCAGTGCTTTACGTCTTGTCTGTACGTTAAATCATAAAATAATTTTATCATGATCGAGATAATCATTAACCAATTATTCTGATAATCATAAATTACCAAATTATGTTTTCAAAATAACGGCGCCATGTGTGCGGGGACACTGCGCTTGTGTGCGAGTACCCTGCGCAAGTGTGCGGGTACCGTGCGCCAAGTGTGCGGGTACCGTGCGCCAAGTGCGCGGGTACCCTGCGCTAGTGTGCGGGTACCGTGCGCCATGGGGTTTGATAAAAGGGATCGAAACATATTTTATTTAAGCTGGAGGGATTGTATGGAAAAAGTCAAAAATACCCTCGAGTCATTAATATTAGTTTAGTCACTTAAATGAATTCGTCGTTTCAGTTAAGTCTTATTCGAATTCGAATAAGCTTTATTCGGGTTCGAATAAGATATATTCGATTTCGAATAACCCTTATTCGAGTTCGAATAATCTGGGTTATTTGAACCCGAATAAGATTTATTCGAGTTCGAATAAGGTTATTCGAGTTCGAATACGCTTATTCGAACTCGAATAACCCTTATTCGGATCCGAATAACCTTATTTGAACCCGAATAGGGCTTATTTGAACCCGAATAGGCTTATTCGAACCCGAATAAGGCTTAATTGAATGGTGAAATCTTTAAAAACTAATATTTGAATTCGCTCTTCGTATTTTGCTCTCACTTCTCTCTAAACTGTTATCAAGAAAATGACTAATTAAAGTTACGCTTATTTGAATGTCTTAGTTGAATTCATATAAGCTTATTTGTAGTCGAATATTACAAATTTCAAGAATTAATCAGTTATGGTAAAAATAATCAATTTTAACTCAAGATAAAGATTAAACTCGATTCAAGATGAACATTATACGAAGAAGCTTATGAAAGTTTTGTGTATCACGATATAATTAATAAACATTATTCAATAAGTTCATCGAAGTTTGTATATCACATTGACACAACTCATTTTAGTTGTCATCATGTAGAGCACATGTTTAGAACTCATTTTAGTTGCCATCATGTGCGCGAGTGTGCGGGTACCGTGCGCTTGTGTACGGGTACCGTGCGCGAGTGTGCGGGTACCGTGCGCTTGTGTGCGGGTACCGTGCGCTTGTGTGCGGGTACCGTGAGCTTGTGTGCGGGTACCCTGCGCGAGTGTGCGGGTACCGTGAGCTTGTGTGCGGGTACCGTGCGCGAGTGTGCGGGTACCGTGCGCTTGTGTGCGGGTACCGTGCGCTTGTGTGCGGGTACCGTGAGCTTGTGTGCGGGTACCGTGCGCTTGTGTGCGGGTACCGTGCGCGAGTGTGCGGGTACCGTGCCTATACAACTCGAAATCCAACTTATAAGATAATACAAGTTCCCGAATATACAGCTTGAAATTCCATTATGACATAAAATTTATCCAGATTTACAAAATTCCCAAATACAAAATTATTGAAATACATATAAATTATTGATACCAAGCACCCCAATCTTTCATGCGAATCGAAATACATAAAAATTCACGAAATTGGGTCACTTGCCGCCCCGTAAGCTCCGCGACGTTATCGCCCCGGAATAACATAGAAAATGCGGCCCGCAACACGTGAACCCCACAATCGTCTCTGAAAACAACCAAATATTTAATAATGAGATATGAAGTACTAAAATCAACTTAATATCGAAATATGATACACTTACGAATTTTCTTGCTTCTTGAAGTTGGGGATCCGCTCGACCTTCCACTTCCTAAAGGCTGCTGCAATCAGACCGAGCTTTTTGAGCACGATCGGGACAGCTACTTGGAGACCGGCGAGGGCTGCGTGCATGTTGCGCATGTCGACATCGCAAGACGGATCCGAGTCGAATACTCGTTTCGTCTTGTTCTTCCAGTCGAGGACTGCAAGAACCCAATGGGCGATGGTCTGCACCGGCACCACGATGTAGTCCGATGTTTGCCATGACACGCACGGCCAGTCCTGATCCCGTCCCTCTGCGTAGTGGACCAAAAAGGCCAGCATGCCCTTGACAAATTTGCCGTCCTCTATGCAGTCCCGATCGATGCTCTCCTTCATCGAAACACTCATGAAGGAGATGGCACGAGAGCATAAGGTATGAACCCTCTGCATCTCGAGGAACTCTCTGATGCTTTCATCAATGTGCTATAAAATAAAAGGCAACAAGTTAATTAATAAAACGTATTAATGCATTTAGAAGTATTGAATTTATCAATTGTTCTTACCGCGTCGTCGAGCCAAAACGAAGGCGTGTACAGCTGCTGAAACCACGTCTTGGTTCGGTACGATAGGGACAAGCAAAGGAGCCGCTCGGTATCTTCCATCGTATCGATAATCTGTTTTTGCCGAGGCCATAACTTCAGCTTTCTCTTCATGTGCCATTCCAGCATTGGGTTTATGATGTTCCGGACACGGTTCTGGTTCGGGTCGGTGAATGGGGTCACCTGATACTTGGAGGGCCTGGTTTTCCGAGGTGGCGTCGACTCCACCGCGGCCTCGGGTTCCTCCTCGGGCTCGGGTTCCTCCGCGGCCTCGGGTTCCTCCTCGGGCTCGGGTTCCTTCGCGGCCTCGGGTTCCTCCGCGGCAGCGGCTTCCTCCGCGGCCTCGGGTTCAAGCGGGAACTCGGCCTCTCGGGCTGCCTCGGGTTCCGAGGGACAGAACGCCTGGTTGGATCCACCGGCCTCATAATCTAACAAGATAAAACTCCAACGTCAGAAACTATCGAAATTGCAGCAAATTATTTATAGGGGCGTACCGTGCGACGCGTGCGTCGGAAAGTCTCGGTTGGGCCTGTACCACCCCTGTTGCAAGTTCTGCTGCAATTCAGTCATCGACTGCTGCAACCCGAATATACTCGCGCCCCACTCTTGAGCCGTGGACCATCGTTCATCATACGAGTCCCGTAACTGCGAGATGCTCGTAGAAACGTCGTCGAATCGATGATTCACCGTCTCGAAATTTTGGTCCATGCGTCTTGTGAACTCATCGAATTGCTCGAAGGTGGGGCCCGAGTAATGCTGTGGAGGAGGGGACGGGTACCGTGGGTGTGAAGGGGCCGAGTAATGCTGTGGAGGAGGGCTCGGGTACCGTGGAGGTGAGGGGGGACGAAATTGGTCCGCCTCTTCCTCGTAGAATGACCGCTGCGATAGTTGCGGCATGATTGGCGAAGGCTGCGTTGGTGCGACGTCCACCGCGGCCGGCAGATGCCGTACGCACTTAAGCTCGACACCATCATCGAGGAGACTCGTTATACGGTCGAGGACTTCATGCCGCTCCTCCACTTCGAACCGACTATATCGGAAATACGGCTCGTTCATCTCCGATACAGTCGGGCTCAACATCCCCGAGACGGGTGACCCCTTTACGGCTTGGAGGATCATCTCCATCTTCAGAGCTCCCTTCGTCGACCAATCTTTGGTGACGTGCCGGCATATCCGCGGGTTCACCACGTCCGCCTCGTTGATACGATCTGCGAACGCGTACCGAATGCCTGGTATGTACTCGTACGCCAAAACCTACAATGCAAAGAAACCAAATTAGCAAATATATAATGACAATTAATATATATTTATAAGGATTTTAAATAATGAACGACCTGAAGCGGATGAACGAAGCCACTAATCAGTAGCCCGCAGTGTTCGCTGCCCCCGTTGCGGGCTCGTTCCCGCACAAAATCCCTCTTCTCCCTGAGGTTTATCTTCAGCGAGCGTATCACCTCTTTGAACGCTACGCTGCCCCAAGGATAGTTGGCGAATGCGACTTCGTCTTCGACCAACGAAAGCAGCCACGATCGAAGAACCGTGTCCTTCTTCGACGGTCGAGGCAGCACCACAGCTGCGGCAAAGAGAATGTCCGCCAACTTCAACTTATCGAAGTTGACGTTTCCGTCATCGTTGGCTCCCAACTCTCGCAGCCGATCCTCGACGTACGACAAACGGATGGTGGATCTTCCCGGGAAGTTTCTCTGAGCGAAATCACCATTGGGGTCTACTTCCGGGATATCGTCGGAGAACCTTAGCCCGGTAATCAAGCAATACTCCGTTTTAGAAAAACGGAGAGGTCGGTTGTTTATGACCATCCACAACTCCTCGCGCTCGTGAAGACTAGTCTGCCTCCTCGTCAAAAAAGTAATGAGCTGGGCGGATAAATTGAAATCGGCCGCAGCCTCGACGAGTCTACCAAACGGACTCCCCGCCCTGTAACTCTTCCACTCATTTTCATTTAGATTGTTCCTGATCTTCGCGCTTGCCTCCGTGTACATCCCGGTCATTGTCAATCGGAATTCGAAGTCGTCGTCTCGGGATGACAATTGCTTCTTCAGCACAACCTGAGAATCATAAGAGTAAATAACCAATTAGTACTCGCATGGTACCCGCACAGGAAAGCATGGTACCCGCGCATGCGCGCATGGTACCCGCACAGGAAAGCATGGTACCCGCACACAAGAGCATGGTACCCGCACAGGAAAGCATGGTACCCGCGCTTGTAAAGCATGGTACCCGCACGGGAAAGCATGGTACTCGCGCTTGCGCGCATGGTACCCGCGCTTGCGCGCATGGTACCCGCGCATGCGCGCATGGTACCCGCACACAAGAGCATGGTACCCGCGCTTGCGTGCATGGTACCCGCGCATGCGCGCATGGTACCCGCACACAAGAGCATGGTACCCGCGCATGCGCGCATGGTACCCGCACACAAGACCATGGTACCCGTGCATGCGCGCAGGATATCCGCAGGCACGGTACCCACGCTCACTATCGCATGGTACCCGCACGCAATCGCATGGTACCCGCACTCAATCGCATGGTACCCGCACACAATCGCAAGGGGCCGCCCGTATGGGTACCGTGCGACTGTGCTCGGGTCCCAAGCCTGCAATCACGGGTCCCCTGATTTGCGCGACTGTTTGGGTCCCAATTGGTTCGACGCACGGTTCCCTTGCGAACAAGTGTCCAAATTGCACAATTGGGAAACCATGCGCCGGACCCAACCAATTCGACGCACGAGACCTGCTCCTGAGGAAGACGAAATCACAGTGAAATTACCGGCACTCTTTCGGGACGCGCGTTCATTGCCATTGTAGTCGGTTTGGAGAATTTTCTGCTTCGGGTAAAGTTTGTTTCTTAAATCTGGAAATTTACTGCTTCGTTTCCGTTATGTGTCTTTCTTCAGTTTTAACTGTCAATTATTGTACTCGGTTATGAAGAAGAAGAAGACCCGTGACGCTACAGTGGGTGGAATCGATTAAACCTAATTAATTTTACTTTGGGTAGTTGAATGGGTTAAATAAGGGTAAAGACGTCTTTTTCCCTGAGTTAGTAAGGGTAGAATAGACTTCAAACATTATGGAGGCCATTTTTTTAAAATTGACCCAGTCAAAGGCTATTTACTTAAATAATCCATAAATCACGTGTCCGAATATCCTTGGTTTAATCGTTCGTGCTGTCTCTTTCGAAGCAAAAAGAAAATCAATTAGGTGCTCGAATTAGGTGGCCACATACATTGGATTGTTTACGTTGTTACATAGTACCAATCAAAAGGTAAATTATATTTAAGTAACATCTTATATTGACATATTTAAATCACTACCAGTGAGCTTGGAACCACTTAGCACGTCGAGGACGACGAACGAATTAAATAAAAAGTTAATGCTACCCTGGCAACAATATATGGAAGATATCCACAGCATATTATTTTATCCTTCGTACGAATAAAAATAACAATACCTTTTCATGTTTGGTCAAAGCTAAAAAGAAATTTTGTAACTAAAGATGTTGTTAAGATGCCTGGTAATAAGCTTATAATATTCTCCGTTAGATTACAAGTAAAAAAGTCTTTGCATGACTCTAAACGACAATTAACCCTACTTGAACTGAAGGGGCAGTTTTATAACACTGTCTTACCTTTGAGACACGTTTTATGTTGTTTATCTTGATCTTTTGTCTATAATATATTCTCTCAGTCAAATCATTATTATTTAATACTTGCGATCATTGAACTCCTCATGTGCGAAATTATCTCAAGGTATCATTTTCCAAAGCAAGATTCTCGTGGAGGGGAATTGGGTTTGTCTAATTTCTTACCTAATTACCTGATAATCTTCTTAATGACGACCCAAAAAGATAATGTTAACAAATGCGGGATATGCTTTCACCAATCAGTATCAACTGTCGAGGTAATGGTTAAATATGCATCGATGTCGCATTTCCATTGTCGTCTCTAAAAAGTGACCAAATATATGTTTCTGCCCAAGAATATTCTCATATATACATAAAAGAAAAATTAGTAAATGGAATTAAAATGGGAGAAAAATAAACATGGAAGTTTATTAACGTTTATGCCCAAGAATATTCTTACATGGGACAAAAAGAAAAAGGTAATGGAATTAAAATGGGATGTGAAAAAAAAAAAATTTGTTCCACGTACATATATAACAATTTGTTCCAGGAATTTCCCCACATCATTTCAGTTAGGTCAATGTAATGATTATACTTCACTATACTCGTTTCTTGTGTCTGTTGTCGCTCAAGATATCTTTTATTTAACCGAACCTCGACTATCGCTCACGTACCCTTATATATATGAATATCAACAAAGTCGTTAACGCCAAAACGAATGCATGTATTATAAGATCTTTAACCGAACAAAGATTTGGTATGAATGCAAGAAAAGTAAGAAAATATATGGAAGTTTACAAACCCTACAAGGATATTTTGTTTATGTTTGTTGTATGTATACACATATGTAGATGTGTTTGTATATTGCCTATATAAATTCGTCCACAAGAAATCTTCTCCAACATCCCATTAACCTCGATTAGTCATGCCATGAACTTAGTATATTAATAATGATATAGCGACAAAGTTGAATCAACACTTAGTTGTCGTATGATGCGACGGGGAAGTGAGCTTAGAACGATCTTTATTATGGCCACAACCTCTGATATTGTGACGATGATCGGTTTTTCGCTTGGGAGAAGGTAGTGAATCAGATTCTTGACTAGGTGGGGCCAATGAAGCTATGATTCCACTGTCGAATGATTCTTCCGTTGTTTTATTACGCACAATGGAATATTCCGGCGGCACCCATATCCCTCCCACCACCACGAATTGAGGTGCTTGTGGGGCAGCGCTAGTGTTGTTGTTCGGGCTCGGCCTTCGGTTGTGTAGACGATATTTCTGTAAAATGCAAGTCACCATATTAAATTATGATCATGCATGATAATTATGTATATTATATCGAGGTAATAAAACTCATGGAGCTGTGGAAACGTTTTCTCATTATATTAGGCCATTTTAATCATTCCCTTACATCAACGTTTTGACATATGGCCCATAAAATTGTGCAAGAAAACAAGAAAACTCACTTTAGCATGTATACCAATGGGGGTAATTGAACTTAATTTTGATCAACTTGTTAGATGATTCACAAACCCCATTAATTAATAACTACAAAACCTATGAATCATCTATGAAAAAAAACTAAATTAATATTAAGAAAACATAAAAAGACACAAACCTGTAGATGACTCTTAACCTCATCATTAGTAAGCCCATCCACCTTCATCAACTCCCTAATCTGTTTAGGTGTAGCAGCTGCGTATCGGCCATACACTTAACACATTATTCTCAAATTTTGAAGAGGAAATGGTAAATAAATAAATACAAAACAATTACACATAATAATTTCAATCAGTAACTAAACATACCATGAGAACCACCAAGCTGTTTTAGGGCTTGCACGAATCTCTTATGCAACTCGGGCGACCAACATCTTCTTGATTTCCTTGGAGATTTCCCTTCTTTTCCTTCCTTTTTGTTGTCATTGCATTTGTTTTTGACACCTGAACTTGTAGAACTTGTTGATGCAGGCGTATGATTCAGTGTCTCGGGATCAATAATCTTCTCTATGTTCTTAAGGTTTTCCTTATAGGGTGGTGCATTCACATCCTATAATCAAATGGAAAGTAAATGAATACAAAGATCAGATCTTTAACTATAGTTATCAAAATCCAACGAACATCGTTTCAATTATACCTCTTCAAGCTGATCGGCTGGATCAGGATCAGTTTGGTTCCAAAGCTGAACAGATCTAAGCCAATCTGATTTATTGCAGGGATTGTTGTTATCTTTTTCCCTGTCCAAAAGGCTGCTACAACCTTCATCTTTATTTAAGTTAATGCAATAATCTTGTTCTTGTGATTCTGATGAAGCTTTCTTTGTAGTAATAATGAAGTCCTCAAGAACGGGCACATTCGACGTTTGTTCCAAGTTTTCCGATTGATTATGTCGTAGCTTGCATGTCTCAATAGCTACACACAAAAAATTCAGACAAACAATCATAAAAGAAAAGAAATAGAGAAAAGCCCATATCCGTATGTAATATAACAAACAGTACTACATTCAAGCAATAAAACTCTAGTGAAAAAGAAAAAAAAATTCATGCCTAAAAGCAGCACCTTGTGTAACCAGCTCAAAACACAGAGGAAGTTCACGTTGGAAAACCTCAATCTTCTTACGTTCTTCTTCCAAGGCGTGCATATAATCACGGGATCGCTGCATTTTCTCCGACACGTATCTATGAATCATCGCCATCATATATCTGCTATTGATGATGGTGATTATTGAGTCTTTATCGTAAGGTCTTGGGTGGATTGATGAATAACTTGCTTCTCCCTGAAGATGTTGAGATTTGAAAGCTTATAAAAGGGACCTCAAGTCTTATTACAAAGGAGTAAAACTTGGTAACCCTGACCATCTCGGCTATGCATATATATATATATATATATATATATATATATATATATATATCTGTCGTTGCGCCCAACTCTAGGATAATCTGTATTTACCTTTTCGGAAATTTGATTATTAAATTCCAATAAACCCTGCGGATGCTACGAGGTCGCATTTCCAATTTCACACTAAAGATATAAACCAAGGAACGAATCAACAATGGATATACTAAGAAAGACCTACGGAGAAGAGGTGAATCTCATCCAGCGCGTGTTTCCAACGCGCATCTACTCACCGGCGCACTATTCATTAAAAGGCCGGCTCCGTGGGACAAAATGGCTTTTCATCGTCTCCAAGGGACACGCTTAATACAACTCATTGTGGGACTATTATTATTATTATTATTATTATTATTATTATTATTATTATTATTATTATTATTATTAATTTTTTTTTTTGGTGAAATAATATTATTATTATTATATTATTATTACATTCGGAAAAAATATTATATGGAAAAAATGATTTATTTATTTATTACTTGTTGCTACGATATTGAAGTACTATTGGTATTGATCGAGCAAGAGTCCACCCAACGAACATGCACAAAGACATCGAATGTATGCATCGGATGTACTTATGCTAAGAACTGTCACAACCTTGATTGCCATGTCATCGGCTCGTTCATTGCCGAGCCAAACCCGAGCAATGATGCCCGGTTCAAGGGGCATGAGTTGGAGCGGTTCAACACTTGGACACACGGGGCCTAAACATCGTCACATGAGGCGCGCGCACGGGGCAGCATCGAGGCAGCATCGGGCGCGCGGCATCGGGACACGCCAGGCACACGCACGCGCAACACTGGCGACAGCGCGCGCGGCATCGGGCTTCAACGCGCGCGACATCACGTTGGGGCCCTGCCATACGACTTGGGGCGCGCGACGTGCCGAGGCAGGACGTGAGGCCCTGCCATACACCCGACACGTTGCGGGCAATACTTGGCGATGAGGCCTGGGCGGCCGAGCCCAGGCCAGCGAGGGGCGGTGGTCCGGTCGAGCACGGTGTGCTCGGCGGTGCGCGGCAGCGCACGGCAGAAGTCCGGCGGCGGTGGCTTCGGCGGACGGCGGCGGACGGCAGCGGCGGCGGCGGTGGTCGACGGCGGTGCCGGGAGGATCGAGGCCGAACATGTGGCTCGGCCATGCGGAGCGAAGGGCGCGCGCCAGGTCGACACAGCGCGCGCCAGGTCGACACAGCGCGCACACGAGGCGCGCGCGCGGGCGCGGCAGCTGGCGGGAGTGTTTCTCGAGAAGCTGTTGGACGAGGCCAAGACCAAGTCTTCGATCCGCGTGAATGTTTGAACGAGCTCGGGGCGGTTGAGAGAATTTGGGGTGCCGAATTCAAACGGGAGAAAATCTCGGAGAGAGATTCTCGCAACAACCGACGAATTTGAACGAGGTTGTTGAGAAAATCTCTCCGAGCCAGATTCTCCCGACTCCTATATAAAGGAGGGGGCGGCCGAGCTCATAAAGAGGGCGCACAATCTCAAACATCCGAGATCCACCATACGAGAGAGAACGATCGATCCCTTATACGAACGACACACACGTTCGAGAGAGAAGAGAGAATCGGGGCGCGCGGCGACCGAGCGATCGTGCCACACACACATTCCGAGTTCGAGCATCGAACTTGGACGGGGTCCCGACGAGGGTTTCACAAGCGAGGTGAGCGAGTGATTAAGATCCCGAGGGGACGTAGGAGATAACCGTGAGTTTGGATAGATTAGGCAAGTGAGGCCGAGGCTTGTTCGGACCCACGGGTTAGAGTCCTACGACTGTAAACTTTACGTGAAATAAAGATTACGACCAGCCGGGTAGGCGAACCCGGTTGTCCCCGAAATTGTCCGAGTCGTGTTATTACGTTTCCGCATAATCAAAACAGGGACGGACGTGGGAGAGGCTTATCGCGGCAAAGTCACGAATTGGGCGAGCGAGGAGGGGCTTTGACGCGTGCCGGTTGTGAAGCGCGCGGGATTAAAAAATTTCGAAAAAAAATTTTCTAAGTCCCGGATTTGCAACAAAGTTGGTATCAGAGCCATCGTTTCTACACAGTGACCGACGGAAGCCGAACGACGGGAGCACGTTTGGCAGACTTGGAAGCCAGGGCGACTAGTTTCCAACACATGTTCGACGTAATGTCGAACATCGAGCAATGGGCAGCGGAGGATACGACACTCAAGGAGGCGCGGGCAGCGGTTGAAGCGCGAGTTGCGCAGCTCGAGGCCGAGACCGCGGCCCTTCGAGTTTTGGTGGCGGGCGGCGGCGCCCCCACCCCAGCGGCGCCGAGGAGACCCACGCGTGAGCCACGGTTTTCTTGGGAGTTCGTGACGCAAAGGAGTTAGAGAACTTCTTTTCGACGTGGAGTCCTATTTTGAGGGGGCGAGAGTAGCTGATGAGGACAAGGTGGGCAGGGTGGTGTCGTACTTTGACAGAGACGCGAAGCTGTGGTGGTGGACGAGACTCACACTAGACGCTCAACTCAACCGGCCGAGGTTGGCCACATGGAAGGAGCTAAAGCGCGAGTTGCAGGCACAATTCATGCCTGACAACTCGGCGTGGTGGGCACGCGAGGCGATTCGGAGATTGCACCAGACGGGATCGGCGAGCGACTACGTGAAGCAATTCGCCTCACTGATGCTGGACATCAAGGAGATGTCGGAGGCAGACCAGCTATTCAATTTCATGTCGGGGCTGAAGGGGTGGGCTCAGGTGGAGCTTACCCGACAAGGGGTTCGAGACCTCACATCGGCATACGCGGCGGCCGAAAGACTTGTGGAGTACAAGCCGCGGCGGGTGGAACCGCGGCCAACACTTCCAAAAGGGCGAACAAGGAGAAAAAGACCAGGAGGAGGGACGGCGGCAAGAAGGCCAAGAAGGCCGATTCTAAGGGCAGGGGGCCAACGCAGACGGGCGTGGAGTGCTATGTTTGCGGCGCGGCCGGGCACATTGCCCTGGCGTGCCCGAAGCGAGCCAAGGTGTCGGCTGTAATAGGGGACGATGACTCGGACAATCCCGAGCCCTCTCGGATGAACCCGCTTCGGATATTGGGAGCCATTAGACGAGGACCCGCGAGGAGGGACCTCATGTTCGTTCGGTGTGCGCTCAACGGCACAGAGATATTTGGGCTCGTTGACACTGGCGCGACTCACACTTTCATGTCGAGCCGCGTGATCGGAGACCTCAAGCTGGAGGTGCGCTACCATGGATGAACGATGAAGGCCGTTAACTCCCGACCAGCCAGGACAACGGGCTTAGCGCGCGCGGCGCTTGGCATCGGGGCTTGGTCGGAGCTGGTCGATCTCACGGTGACAGAGTTGGACGATTTCGATCTCATCTTGGGGCTAGACTTCATGAAAGCCGCGAGGGTCACGGTGGACCCCGCGCGCAACCTTATTCGCATTGGCCAGGGAAGTGCGGGGGCAGTCGAGTGCGAGCCGAGGAGGGCTGAGGCTAGGACGGGCGAAGTCCATGCCATTGCTGCACTACAACTGTGCGATGGGCTAAGGAGGGGCGAGCCGAAGTATGTGGCTACGTTGATCGCGGACGCGGGCGAAGGTGAGGCAGCGATGCCGAGCGAGCTGGCGGGGGTGCTGTCCGAGTTTACGGATTTGATGCCAGCCGAACTTCCCCGGGAATTGCCGCCCCGACGAGCCATAGACCATCGCATCGAGCTGGAGCCAGGGGCCAGGGCACCAGCGCAAGCACCATATCGGATGAACCCGGCCGAGTTGGCCGAGTTGAGGAGGCAACTGGACGAGCTCCTGGAGGCGGGGCTGATCCAACCGTCCAATGCGCCTTACGGTTCACCGATTCTGTTCCAGAAGAAGAATTATCGCGAGTTGAACAAGGTTACCGTAAAGAACAAGTACCCCATTCCGAACACGCTAGACTTGTTCGATAAGCTAGCCCAGGCGGAGTGCTTCTCGAAGGTGGACCTGAGATCGGGGTATTGGCAGGTGCGGATCGCAGAGGGCGACGAGCCGAAGACGACTTGCGTGACGCGTTACGGGTCGTAAGAGTTCCTGGTGATGCCTTTCGGGCTCACCAACGCATCAGCCACGTTTTGTAACCTAATGAATGATGTGCTCTATAACTTTCTGGACAGGTTTGTCGTCGTGTACCTCGACGACATAGTTATCTACTCGCAAAGCATGGCGGAGCATGCGAGACATTTGCGGGTGGTGTTCGAGGCTTTGCGAAAGCATCGACTCTTCCTCAAGCGGGAGAAGTGCGACTTCGGGCTGAGGAAGATCACCTTCTTGGGCCACATCATTTCGAGGGGTCAGATCCAGATGGACCCGGCGAAGGTGAACTCGGTGATCGAGTGGAGAGGCCGAAGAACGTTACGGGATTACGTTCTTTTCTCGGCATGGCGAACTACTACCGGCGTTTCATCAAGGGCTATTCACACATCGCTAGTCCCTTGACTGATATGCTGAAGAAGGGAGCTCGATGGCATTGGTCGGAGAAAGCCGTGGAGGCTTTCGAGGAATTGAAGAAGGCGCTAGCATCGGAGCCCGTTTTGCGGCTCGCGGACTACACCAAGCCATTCGAGGTGTATACGGATGCATCGGGACAAGCTCTCGGAGGCGTGCTCATGCAGGAGGGCCACCCTGTGGCGTACGAGAGCCGGAAGTTCAACGAGACGGAGGGCCGATATTCGACACACGAGAAGGAGATGACGGCGGTGATCCACTGCTTGGAGACGTGGCGACATTACTTGCTTGGGACGAGGTTCGTAGTCATCACAGACAACGTCGCCAACACTTACTTCAAGACCCAGAAGAAGTTGCCCCCGAAGCAGGCGAGATGGCAGGAATTCCTCGGGGAGTTCGATTTCGAGTGGATCCATAAGCCGGGTCGGCACAACGACGTTGTCGACGCCCTGAGCCGCAAAGGCGTTGAGGCCTTTGTCAGCACGCTGAGTGCGGTTACCTCAGACTTCGTGGGGAAGGTACGTGAGGCGGCCGAGGCGAGCAAGGCGTAAAGGAAGCTCGTTGAAGAGGTCAACGAGGGAGTGGTGCAACAATATTGGCTCGAGGAGGGTATCTTGGGGGTCAAAGGTGGGCGCGTCTACGTTCCAGAAGGCGCGCTGAGGCAAGAGTTGCTACGCGAGCACCACGACACACTATGGGCGGGACATCCCGGGATGGACAGGATGTACGCGCTGCTTTCTTCCAAATTCATCTGGCCGAGGATGAAGGACGACGTCACAGCCTATGTACGAACCTGCGTGACATGCCAGCAGGACAAGGCGGAACGTCGAAAGCAGGCCGGCTTGCTGGAGCTGTTGCCCATACCGTCGAGACCGTGGGAATCGATCTCGATGGACTTTATCACTACATTGCCTAAAGCACAGGGGTGTACTTCGATTCTTGTTGTGGTTGACAGGTTTCGAAGATGGAAATCTTCGCACCGGCACCGGCAGAGTGCCCACCGAAGGAGTCGGCGGAATTATTCTTCAGGCACGTTGTTAAACACTTCGGTGTTCCAACGTCGATCGTGAGCGATCGGGACGCGAGGTTTACGGGACGATTCTGGACGTTCTTATTCAGACTTCTGGGGACGAAGCTGAAGTTCTCGACGTCATTTCACCCGCAGACGGATGGCCAAACGGAGCGGGCGAATCAAACGCTTGAAAAGTACCTGAGGTATTTCATTACGGCGAGCCAGACGACTGGATCGACTTGCTCGACGCGGTGCAGTTTAGCTACAACCTGCACCGTGCCTCAGCGACGAAGGTCAGCCCATTCGAGATGGTGTATGGCTTTCAACCGAACCAGCCAGCGGTGGCGTATACGCGCATGATCGGGGAGTGTCCAGCGGAGTATAGGTTCGCGTGGTCCATACAGGAGTTGTGGACTACAGCTAGAGATAGCATGGCCAAAGCTCAGAAGCGCATGAAGACATACGCGGACAAAGACCGGCGGGAGGTCGAGTTCGGGTGGGCGAGAAGGTGCTTCTGAAGCTTAGGCCGCACATGTGGAGACCGGCAACTGTTGGCAAGAAGGAGCAGCTAGCGCGTGGGCTCATGCCAAAGTACGATGGGCCGTTCGAGATCGAGTCTCGAGTGGGGCGTGTGGCCTATCGACTAAAATTGCGGGAGGACATAAAGATACATCCCGTTTTTCACGTAAGCTTCCTGAAGAAGTTCCGCCCAGGCGATACTTCGACGAAGCAAATGAGGCGTGTACCACCGAGCACCGCGGCGAAGGTGTTCGACAAATAGATTCGGAGGATACTCGACCATCGGCGATGGGGCGGTATGAACGAGTTCCTTGTTCAGTGGGAAGGCGAGGATGCGTCCGAGACTTCGTGGGAGAAGTTCACGGACATTGTGCAATTCGAGGACGTTGTGGCGGAATATTGGCACTGGAAGCAGGGTGCTGGTTACGGGACTCCGTCAATGAGGACGTCGACTTTCTCCAGGGGGGGAGAATGTCACAACCTTGATTGCCATGTCATCGGCTCGTTCATTGCCGAGCCAAACCCGAGCAATGATGCCCGGTTCAAGGGGCATGAGTTGGAGCGGTTCAACACTTGGACACACGGGGCCTAAACATCGTCACATGAGGCGCGCGCACGGGGCAGCATCTGGCGCGCCGCATCGGACAAGCCAGGCACGCGCGCGCGCAACACTAGCGACAGCGCGCGCGGCATCGGGCTTCAACGCGCGCGGCATCACGCGACAGCATGCGCGCAGGACACGATGGCACGTCCCGAGACCTTCGGGACTTGGGGCGCGCGACGTGCCGAGGCAGGGCGCGAGGCCCTGCCATACACCCGACACGTTGCGGGCGGCACTGGGCGGCCGAGCCCAGGCCAGCAACGGCGGTGGTCCGGCGAGGGTCGGCCGAGCACGGCGGTGCTCGGCGGTGTCCGGCAGCGCACGGCGGACGGCGGTGCCGGGAGGATCGAGGCCGAGCATGAGGCTCGGCCATGCGGAGCGAAGGGCGCGCGCGGGGCAGCGCGCGCCGGGTCGAGACAGCGCACACACGAGGCGCGCGCGCGGCGCAGCAGCTGGCGGGAGTGTTTCTCGGGAAGCTGTTGGACGAGGTCAAGACCAAGTCTTCGATCCGCGTGAATGTTTGAACGAGCTCGGGGCGGTTGAGAGAATTTGGGGTGCCGAATTCAAACGGGAGAAAATCTCGGAGAGAGATTCTCGCAACGACCGAATTCGAATTTGAACGAGGTTGTTGAGAAAATCTCTCCGAGCTAGATTCTCCCGACTCCTATATAAAGGAGGGGGCGGTCGAGCTCATAAAGAGGGCACACAATCTCAAACTTCCGAGATCCACCATACGAGATAGAACGATCGATCCCTTATACGAACGACACACACGTTCGAGAGAGAAGAGAGAATCGGGGCGCGCGGCGACCCGAGCGATCGTGCCACACACACATTACGAGTTCGAGCGTCGAACTTGGACGGGGTCCCGACGAGGGTTTCACGAGCGAGGTGAGCGAGTGATTAAGATCCCGAGAGGACGTAGGACATAACCGTGAGTTTGGGTAGATTAGGCAAGTGAGGCCGAGGCTTGTTCGGACCCATGGGTTTGAGTCCTACGACTGTAAACTTTACGTGAAATAAAGATTACGACCAGCCAGGTAGGCGAACCCGGTTGTCCCCGAAATTGTCCGAGCCATGTTATTACGTTTCCGCATAATCAAAACAGGGACGAACGTGGGAGAGGCTTATCGCGGCAAAGTCACGAATCGGGCGAGCGAGGAGGGGCTTTGACGCGTGCCGGTTGTGGGTTGTGAAGCGCGCAGGATTAAGAATTTTCGAAAAAAAAATTTCTAAGTCCCGGATTTGCAACAAGAACTTGTCTATGTTCACTAAAAGCGAGTTTAGGACGAAGTTCTCCAATTGTTTTATTGTGTTAACTGTTATCAGATGATGTCCACTTGAATATTTAAATATTGTAGCATACGCGAATATATCATGCATCTAGCTAGGGGTTTACATAATATAATAAAGTGCGCAGTTTTTATCGTTAATATAAGGTGGTAAACCACGAGCAAATAATACTAAATGTTATACGGGTTATTTATGATAATTTTTAATGTTAAAATTATAATGCATGTATCTCATTTATGATAAGCAAATTATATTTGAATGAAACTCTTAAAAGATCAATAATTAAGTAAATTCTAATTAATAATAGTTTTGACGATCGTAGTGTCAAAACTTAAACTAGTCAGTTTAAGTTAGATAAATGAAGCGACCATTGTAAAGAAACCCCACCTCGGTCTCTAGATTTAACACTCGAAGACTAGTAATGACGAACTAGTATAAAGATTCAGTACACCGAAGATAGAAGACTGAAGAATCGGACTGGATCAAGAGCTTGACTGAAACCAAAAATTGAATCCAGAAGGATGGTCTCACAGATGATGGTCAGTAAGGACAGCAATACTGCTAATCTACTTCAGCAAAACAAAGTCTGGATCAAAGACAGATTTGAAGAAATCAATCTAAAGACAATGTTGATAAAGAGTCATGATCGGATTAAAGACGGAAGCTCATAACTGGCCTGATACTGATAATATCAAGAAATCAGCATAACGACCGACCAGACTCTGGATCATGTCGGAATCAGTTTGAAGGCATATGGCAATACACTCATAGAGACTAAAGAAGAAAGACTGGAGACCAAAGATGGTCAAGACTTGAGCCTAAGATTGAATACAGAAGAAACCTGATCATTTGCTTAGAAGACTCAAACTGAAGATATGTTTCAACCGGATTCTAAAACAGAATATTGGCCAACTGACTGACAATCAATAAAATCAGTTGAAGTATTGGCACGAAAAGACCGTAGGACCTAACATCTGGGTAAGTCATGCAAAGGTCATAGATAAGACTTTTTTGGGTGACCCAAGAAACCATGACCAAGAGATCAGGTAAATCCAGGGTCAGCGCAATAGTTTCTAAATCACGTCAATCAGTTCAATCATAATAATCCAAGTCAATGTGTGACAGAATTACTCAAGGAAATATTGGCAGAGAGAATCAATCCTAAGATATTTTCCTTATAATCCTTCAAGCCTCAATATTGACCACTAGGTCATGACCCCATCTGCTATATGTTGAACCCAAGCCAAGTCAAAGCAACGAGAAGATTGATGTATATGCAAAAGAATAAAGTCATCCAAGTTGGAAGTTATCCTTTTGAAGGATTAATTAATACCGAGAACCAACGCTTTAGAGCCAATAGATCCATTTTGCAAAAGTGCATTAAATGCATTATACATGAGTTGGTCTCCATGAATAAAGATGGGGAACTATTTGTCAGCATTCCACAACAACTAGTAAAAGACCTCCTCATAGAAGATCAATAACAAAAAGGTGGCTTCTGACGCACACAAGACCTCAGAGAGCATAATGCACACACCAAGAAAAGTCAGATTGAGCCCAATAAAAAGGGGGGATATGTAATGATCGAAAGTTCGACCTGGACCATGTTGGGTACAGTGTACATGAGACCAAATAAGTCTACGTTATGTAAACACTACTTATTGATTGTTAAAAGCGGGCGGTAGAGATAAAGTTCTGGTATACTGAAAACGATGCTGGTGGACTATAAAAAGATGTCAAAGTCAGTTTACCTAGCAGGATAGCTGAGGATGAGTGTTAGAAGTTTAGTTAGAAAGTATCTAATCATGAGGGTTGTGAAAGGCAGTCGTAAACCAAAGTCTTCCATGGAATCATTCAGTGTGGGGAAGAAGTGGAAACGTGAGAGAGTTAGCTCCGAACTTCCAGAAACAACCCAGAGATAAACCAACACACACAGTCGTACATGTCACTTCAGAGTTAAGGATTTAGATATCTTTCGTTTCGAAACCTACAGATCAATTAGAGACAAATATCGAGTTCAAACCGAACGAAAATTGGAGACCGATAACCGCATTGTTAGGATCGGAGACCGCTGTTTATAGGGGCGAATAAACACTTAGGACTTAAACTTCTTTTCGTGAGGTTGAGTAGTGATTTTTGTTTAGTACTTGAGTACTTAGGTCAGTACTCAGTTGTCTCCGGTCCTCTCTTTGTGCTTGGCTCTCACTCGTGTTATAATGTTGTAGTTGTGTTGTTGTTGCACCAGAGGTGCCGATGGGCGCTGGAGACTGTGAAGGCCGCTACTTCTGTGGAGGTTGAGCGGCTATACATGCAGCAACACCATTGGGCATTGTGGTGGACCACAAGGCGATGCAAAGGTTTTGCATTTTGGTTGTGATGCCTATTAGGCGCCATGCGGACCAATATATAAAATAAAATATATATATATATATATATATATATTGGGCTCACTAGAGTTTCTTGTGTATTGATGAAATGCGCATTATGCTTGAGTTTAGGCCAGGTTGGGCCTACATATTTCCATCTTCGTCAAGTTTGGCTTATATGGATCTTTTGAGGAGATGGTGAATTGTAATACTGATTAGTTCAAGCTACCCTATAATTTGTGGGGGAAGCATTTCTGTCAGCAAATCGCATTCCAGATGTGTTGCCACACACAAAAGGGAATAAGACTTTGTACGAGTTAAAGAAAAAAATAGGGAAAATATCCTATAAATACTTCGAAATGTGGGGGTTCCTAACAAAGGTCGAAGTACCTAAACCGAAGCACGTTAAAATATGACCCAAAATTGTTGACTGCAATTTCATCGGATATGCAAATAACGGTAGTGCATACAGTTTTCTGGTGCATAAGTCAGAAATCCCTGACATGAAGGCATGGATAATAATTGTGTCGTGGAACGCAACATTCTCGAAAATATCTTTACAAATAAGAAAAGAAAGGAGGTAAGTTTTGTGAAAAAAACTCACGATGCCGTTGAAAGTCCACCTCAAGAAGTTGAGGAACTGAGACAGAGTAAAAGAAAGAAAGTGGCCAAATCATTTGGACCCGACTTTCTGACGTATATGATGGACGACGAACCCCGAACATTGCAAGAAGCCTTGTCCAGTCAGAAGCACCGTTCTGAAAAGAAGCTATCAATAGCGAAATTGAGTCCATCATGCAGAATCATACCTCTGGTAGATCTCTCGAAGGGGTGCAAACCTCTCAGATGTAAGTGGATCCTGAAAAGGACACTTAAGACCGATGGGTCGATCGAGAAATATAAAGCTCGATTAGTCGCTAAAGGGGCTCAATCAAAATGAAGGTTATGACTTCTTTGATACATATTCGCCCGTAACAAGGATAACTTCCATTCGAGTTCTCGTTGCTATTGCATCGTTGTATGATCTCGAGATATACATCAAATGGACGTGAAGACAGCATTCCTGAACGGGGAATTAGAAAAAGAAATATATATATGAAACAGCCCGAATGGTTTATAGCACCCGGGCAAGAGAACAATGTATGTCGTTTCGTGAAATCACTTTACGGGCTTAAACAAACGCCGAAACAGTGGTACGAGTTATTTGATATGACGACGCTATCGAATGGGTTCAAAATAAATGAGTGTGATAAATGTGTTTACATTAAAGGCACAACCGACGAGTTTGTAATTGTATGTCTTTACGTAGACGACATGTTGATCAGGGGAAACAGTCACAAAATAATCGTGAATACGAAAAATATGTTGAAAAAATTATTTCAGCATGAAGGATATGGGTTTGGCTAATGTCATATTAGGGATAAATGTCTCTAAGACACCCGATGAATTGTTCTGACACAATCTCACTACGTTGAGAACGTGTTAAAGAATTTGAAGGCTTCGATGATCCTCCGAATAAGATACCTGTAGACGTCAATCTACATTTGGTCAAAAATAAAGGAGAGCCTTTATCGCAACTCGAGCGGGTGATTGGCATTCTCGAAGGATACTGCGACGCAAATTGGATATCTGACAGTAAAGACTCCAAGTCCACGAGTGGTTATGTATTTACCATTGGTGGAGGAGCAGTTTCTTGGAAATCCTCAAAGCAAACGTGTATAGCTCGATCAACGATGGAATCGAAGTTCATTGGACTAGATAAAACCGATGAAGAAGCTGAATGGCTTCGGAATTTTCTGGAGGATATTCCTTGTTGGAACAAACCCGTGTCATCGATAATGATACACTGCGATAGCATGGCGGCTATCGGCAGGGCACATAGTTGCATGTATAACGGTAAGTCTCGGCACATACGTCGGAGGCATAACACCATAAGACAACTAATCTCTAGTGGAATAATATCAATTATGTGAAGTCTAAAGAGAACATAGCATATCCTTTGACGAAAGGCATCGCTAAAAAACAGTTAAACACTGTAGTAAGGGGAATGGGACTAAAAATCCACACACCAAAGAAAAGGCACAGTGGAAACTCAACCATGATGAGTTGAGATCCCACGAACTTGGTTCAATGAGACAACTAAGTTATGGCTATTTCAATTGTATACTTGGAAATCCTAAAAGTCCATTCTCGAGAGTTGCCCAAGTAATCTCTCGATGAAGTGTGGTAGGGGTAAGCGTTTATGCTTTTAATGATGACTATACCAAAATTGGTGGAGTATTTCGAGCTACTCCAAGATTAAGTCCTAATAGTCGGTCACCTATATAAGTGAGAAGTGGGGCCGCTTCAAAGTTAACAGTTATGAATCCGAGATATGGTCCAAGGCCGAAACGGACAAAGCGTGAGAATCGAAAGAGATCAGATTCATCATTGTATGTTGTTGTCTTGGTTTACACAAAAAGTCGCCAGTTCAAGACATCACGTTCACTGAGCAGCGAGTAAATCCGATAGCATTTCACTACGGAAGGTTCAAAGCCACAAACTGCCATCCCGATGCAATGATGGGTCGTCGGGACTTTCTTGCAAGAGTCAGCATACACATGCATCAGTTTCATTCATTTGGGGATTGTTGGATATTGTGAATGAAAATTTAATCTAAAAGGCACATTTGAAATGGTGCATGGATTAATTCCCAAAGGTACAATTGGAAATATATTTTCCCTTGAAGAGGAGTACCTTTTTGTACTTGAGACCCTTGGGTTTCTATAAATAAAGTTCCCCGCAGCATTGAAAATAGACAGAAAAAAGTTGCATTCATTGCATACTAGAAATCACGTCCTAGAATCATAGTGCAAGAAAGAACCGAGTCTCGTAGTAAGATTCGCCGAAAAATTTCGTTGAGTCGAAAGTGTTGCGATTCCGAAGTTAGAAGTCGTTGTATCTTGGGGATGCTCGCCGTTAAACCGATTGAGCACGTAATATCGGGGCGATACGTCTTACGAACAGCGTACGTAGTACGTGCCTCGACTTACCCCGTTTGAGTCTGCATAAATTAGCCACGACAAATATCAATAGTTACCACTGTTCAGTATTTATTTGTGTGTGTGTGAGTTTGTTTGCAACACAAGACTTGTTTATGGAAGTTCGGAGTTAGAAATCTCATACGTCTCCATTTTTTCCCTGCAAGGAAGGTACCACTAGAATTTTGGGCTACTTTACACAAGTATTATCCTAGCTATGTCTTGCTAACTATTACAACTGCTTTCTAAAGTCCGTCGTTTACAGTGTATCACTCAAGCATACACTCGCAACTGCTTGTTAAAGTCAGTTGTTACAAGATGTTCACTCAAATCAAGTAAGCTCGCAGTTGATCTTGAGAGCGATACGTCTTCCGCAAATCCTCACTTCGAAAAATCATTTGTGCTCACTGCATGGACTCATTGAGGTCTTTGGCCTTTTATATTCTTCACTTGTGAAGTAGCCGTTGCATCTGAACGTTTGAACTCGTCTACAGCCGCATGGAATTCTTTCCTCTTTTGGGGACTGTTTGACGTCGGTACTCTTTGTTCATCAGAGTACTCCATTTTCCACTTCAGATAATTAGCTCTGGGCAACATCTGTTGCCGCTACATCCTTGCATTTAATGCTCGTGTCCCCTGTGGTCCATCCGGTCTTGGGCTTTGCTCTTCAGCGCTCGTCTTCGATGCATTATTCAACACGCATACTATGCTGAAATGTTTCCTCGCCGCCTTCTAACCACCGCCGATCCTAACATCAATCCTTTTAGGTAAATATCATTATGCACAAGTCTAACTATAGTTTTAATAAGTTTCCTCTTTTACGAATTTTGATGTAATTTTTGTATCTTTATCTTTTTATGTATTTTCCCACTCAATTAGAAGACAGAAGTTTTGCTCATTTGACCCACATGTAAATTGCTGACTTCTTTTTTACGCTAGATATTAAGTTTTAATAATTTAAAGTTAGGGAAATAACATTATGTCCCTAAACAAATTTAATCATGGATCACAATATTTAATATATGCTAATAAGCTTAATAAAACTATGTGATATAGAAAAATGATTTTATTGTGTAATTGGTTCGTTGCTAATCTTGCCTTGGTCGGAATATGCCATAACTATGTAAAGACGCTTGAATATTAAGAAATAAATGAAATATTTCGATATATTGAGCCTTTCAAGAACAAACGTTTGATCTACACTTCGTAATTTGATTTTCTATATTATTTTTTTGAAAAAAAAAACAACTTGATAAAATATAATCGAAGCTCTTTTAAGTTAAAGGGTTCTAAATCTTGCACTGAACAACTTTATATAAAGGTATGCCGTATTGGGCTTGAACCCTCATATGGAACCTCCTTCACTTGTGTCTCTGCTCTTAATGGGCTATATATATCTAGATGTGCCTACGTGTGTATTACTGTAATTGTCACATTTTCAGTTTCTTGGAATTTTAATTTGCTCTAGCTATATATCTTGGTGTTCGAACTTCGACTTGTAACCATATTGTAAATGACAATTTAATTCCAGAAAAAAAAAAAGTACATTTGAAACACATCTCCCGAAATCTTTTCTGAAGCAACGTTGCTACAGCTATCCTTCTTGTCCATCATCAGATAAACAGTAAGAGAAATATATAAATCTTACAGTCTTATCAACATTAATGACAACTTCTCAAAGTTCAGACAAATTGAGATCTCGTCTCCATATAAACGACATTAAAATGGACATTGTTTGTCTGGAGTTTGGCTTCTGTTCATGTCGGCCAGGCTTTAATGGGCTAGTAAGAAGAAGTGCTGGTCAATTGGAATTTTCCTCGGAAGAAGTAAATATGAGAAATTGTTATAAGGTATTGATTCAAAAGCTTCGTAAATAGATATTGTATGCCGATGATATTCAATGTTTTTTAAGTCAAGATCATGCATTACCAAGGTAGTCTTGTATGCTTGATTTCTTTGACTTTGGTAATGAAAATGCTTAATTAATGATAATGGCCATAGCATAGGGTCGGTTTTAGTTTTTATATATCCAAGGATCCCAATATCAGGGAATATTAATAGCATTTGTTTATTTAATTGGTGGCTTTACCATATGTAAAGTGTCTTTCTAAGTTATGCAAAATGCATAGTTCAAGTGGTCTAGCTCCTCGAGATCAAGATTCGATCTAAAACTCCTCTTGATTATCATAGTTTGTGTGGAACCGTGACAGTATAAAGAGATCAAAAGAGTTCGTCCAGCTAGTAGGTGAGTCATTCCTTAGCCGATAGTGAGGTTCAGATAACTTAGTCGTGGCACAATCTATATATATAATAATAGATATCTAAAATGAATAATCTAAACATTAATTGGAAGAACATATTGTAGATATCTTGTTGTGAAAATGATGATCTCATGAATTGCTGTCCACGGCGTAAGATATTGCCACTTTAGGTTTAAAGAAAATCTCCATCAATAGTCTCCTTTAATAACAAAAATGGAAAACAAGTTACAAGACCCTTGTCACATGCATAGCTACCATATATACATATAATAAATAAATAAAAATACATGTCTGAGATTAGATTAATAAAAAAAAAGGATAAATAGAGCAATCAGATGGTGAAAAAAAATGAGATTGAAATCGAAAATGCCTAAAAGAGGATAAGTTTTGGGAAAATGAGCGTTATTTTTTTTGTGATTTGCGAGACAAGAAACAAAAACTATGAGCTTTTTAGTACATTGTTCTATGCATTTTTTCTCCCCACACTTCTACTTGTTTGCCTATCCCTTGTCTCCCCATCGTCTAAACAAGCCAAAACACAACAACACGTGCGCACACACACAAGAAGAACACGAAAGCCAGTTTTATTAGAATAAAAAAAATATGCTAATTATTTTGTTATAAACCTAATTAATATAACTATCTACTTATGCGGTCACGACGAGTTACTACATATAAATCATTTGCAACTGATTTTCCAACCTAGCTTCCCTATATGCATATAGCTATATTTTCAAGATTTCCTTACACACACACCACTATAATTCCAACTCCTAAAAGCCTATTTCCCCTTGTCTATGCCTAGTCCATCAAATCCCCTTGTCTCCTCTACGAAAACCTAAGAGATCTTTGCCCACCATGCAAACAAATTCTCTAACATGCATATCTTCGAGCAATGAAACCTCCTACAACTTGGAAGCTGATGAAGAAACCGACGACAACGACTGCTCCACTCTTCTTTCTCTAGGCCCTCCGGGGCAAGCTCAAAGGCTCCGAAGCTTCTCCGGGTACAACAACAAGCTGATGAATCAGAAGGTGGAAAACCCTAGAGATGAAGGCGTCACCGTTGCTCTACACATAGGCCCACCAAGATTCTTATTGCCACCGTCGTCATCCTCTTTGGGGGACGAAAACCCTAATTGCAGTGATGGAGTGTTCGGTGGCCTCGTAGCAACACAGCAACAACAAGGACAGTACTGGATTCCAACGGCATCCCAGATCCTTGTTGGCCCTACGCAGTTCTCCTGTTCCGTTTGCCAAAAGACTTTCAACAGATACAACAACATGCAGGTTCTCTCTTTAGTATAATTATATATGCAGCTAATATGTGACTTTGTTCTTGTTCTTGCAGATTTTTATTAGAATTGTTTCGATTTCATGCCTTCAACAGAAAGAGAAATTTTGTCTCAATTCTTGCTTGATGAATATTATTATTTGTCCACCACCAGATGCATATGTGGGGGCATGGCTCAGAGTACAGAAAAGGCCCAGAATCTCTAAAGGGCACAAAACCAGCCTCATCGATCCTTCGACTGCCGTGTTATTGCTGCGCAGAAGGTTGTAAGAACAACATAGAACATCCAAGATCGAAGCCGCTCAAAGACTTTAGAACCCTACAAACTCACTACAAGCGCAAGCATGGAAGCAAGCCCTTTTCTTGCAGGAAATGTGGGAAGCCCTTCGCTGTGCGAGGAGATTGGAGGACTCACGAGAAGAACTGTGGTAAGCTTTGGTTCTGCATCTGCGGTTCGGATTTCAAGCACAAGAGGTCCCTTAAGGACCACGTGAGGGCATTCGGACAAGGCCACGCGCCCCACAATGACAACTTGTACTCTTACGATCATCATCATCATCATCATCATAGCCATCTTTATGATCATCATGACATGGAGGTCGACGACGATGTAGAAGAGCAAGATCAGGAGGAGAATTAGTGATGATGACGATCAAGAGAGGTGTGGTTAGTGTCGCTTAACATATGGGCTTGATTTTAATCTATTTCGTGTCAGTTTTTCAGCTTGGATTTTTGACTCCCTCTTTGGCTTTTACTATCTCCCTTAATTATGTGTGTTTGTCTGTTAGTGGAAGGAAAAGAGAGGACGTGAAACAGCTTAGTGAAAGACACAGTTTCGACTCCGCAGTTAATGTTTGAAGTGCCAGTTCCTTTACTACATAGATCTGGTTCATTAATTAATATTGTCTCCTTCATCGTTTATATAATTCACATATGTATATATATATATATGTCATCAGTGAGGAACAGACCAGATCAGTAAGAGATAGAGATAAAGTTTGTAAGTTAGTACATAGTTTTTGGTCAAGTAAAATTCAGCCCTCCCAACGATGAAGAAAAATCAGACAAAGTCCATAGTACAGTCTCAGAATCTACTGTTCATCGTGTGTAACTCGAGTTTTGCTTTAGATTTTCTTTCACAAACACATACACACAGATGCAGGATTGATGGGTCTTCTATTTAATTTTATTTCTTTTTTTTTAATATATTATTACAACGTAACTTGAGGTGAGTCCTCAACTGTCAGTGATGTTAACAGTGGACCACTGGAAGTTTCTGTTTACGGGGTTTCACCCAAAGGGTTTTTACTTTTTCTAACTTTTTTCAGACAAAACAACAAACAGATACAACATAATATGTTTTCAGAAGCAAACTGTGTGCTTCTTTTAGCCCTAATGGCAACAGACATCATCGCATTTCTTCTTGCAATATGGGATCACAAATGTGAACAGTGTCAACATCATATCGATCGAGGTCTCTTTTTCTTTACTTTTATTTGTTTTTTTTCTGTCTTTTCAATTGATGGGGTCCGTTAATTTTTGGCATGCATGCATGGGCCTATCTTTTTCTGCTTTTATTTCCTTTTTCTTTGTGTGATCGATGTACATAGACATACCAGGGACTGAGCTTTTCTAAGTATCACTCACATCAAGCAATACATATATTTGTTTTCCCTTGTATTTGTTACTCGGATTTCCTGAATATATTATTCTTTTTTTATTTAAAATGGGTACGAAAATATCTTGGAAAATCTGTGCTTTACCAGGTACCTTATGCGGGTAATTTATGTTGACAGCTTAAATTTTAATGATATAAAATTTAAGAAAAAAAAAAGAAAAAGAAGAAATGTCTTTAATATCTACCATCTCCATTTCAAGTCGTTCCTGGTGACCTTTTTGGCCTTTAAGTTGAAGTTGCCATTTGATTTCCTGATAGAGAGGAAAAAATTAACGATTTAGATATAAATATAAATGAATCAAGAATTAAGGTGTACAATAACAACTACAAGTAAGAATTTTGCATTTATATATATATATATATATATATATTGTACTCTAAAATATGATAAATATCATGTCGGATTAAATAGCCCTAACTAAAGAGCTGAATGAGTACATGATACCACAAGAAGTTATCATGGACAGTAAATCATGAGATTACATCATTACAGAGAATACACAGAGACAAAACATATTATGTATATGTTTGGTATCTCATAAAAAGTGTGAGTCAGCAGCAGCTACAGAGTCTACAGAGAACCCTATTTGTCGTCAAGTGTCATTTCTTCCAGTCATCATGTTTTCGATCGGTAATAATATCGAATTTCGACGATAAGTCGTACAAACTCAAACTCGAAAATCAGTTGTTGATGACCTAATTGTTTGATTTTCTTCTCATTTTTTTTTAAAGATTTCAATCGCTCCGGTGTTTAAGATTTCTTTTTTTTTTTTAAGGTTTATTTTTCGGTCATGTATAAAGTGGGTCATCATCCACGTACTCATATGGATCGAACCACACACACACAATTGTTGAAACCCATATACGATAAAGCAAGCCCACTGAAAACAGAAAGCACTCAAATGGGAACCACACTTGTAATTTACTCGTTTTAGTTTACCTATGCATAATTTACAGGCAATTGCGGTAGCTTCTTAGTTTACTTGGTCCAAAAAAGCCAGTTGTGGGTTATACCCACAAAAAAAATCTACCCAATTATCATTATTGATCGATCCCCATATTAATGTTTATATATTGAGCTAAATAATTTTGTAATTATAGTTTTGACCAAGAAAAAAAAAATCTCTACGTGTAATTGTTAGACTTTGATTATAGAGATTATGTTGATCAGAAAATAATTAGTATCGGCGCAAGGATACAGTATTATTTGATATTATTTTCTGAAAAATCACTCATCTTTTAAACTATATGATCCACAAAAAATCTTAATTTTTGGTATTTTTGTGTTGTACACTATTCTGAAAAATCATTGGGGTTTCGGAATTATTTGAAACTATTTGATGTGTTAGTTCAGAGACCTTATTAGACGTAGATGTTCGAAAAAGAAAATATTAGGGCATAACGTAAGATGTTTTTATGCTTTACATGTGCAACTAAACCAGATTTGGGTGTGATTCTTAGAAATTATAAACGTTGTGATGCGACGACATGCTCCTCTAAGACTAGGCGTAATTAATAATGTCTTCAAAGTACAACTAACAACCTGTCCTTGAATGAGATTAATATAGCTACTTCGCAAGACTTTCCTCTTAACAACTGTTTATGTCATACTTCACTGTGACTTTTTTTCATTATATATATTCAATCGAGATTATAGAACTTACTTCATTGCAAGCTAATCCTCAATTAAAAATAAATGTTGTGCAATTATTAAATTTTGAATAGCTATTTATGTGTTTATAACCACGAGACGCGTTCACGTGTGGCGTGTCTTTCTTTTTCAGTACAACCTCATACAAAAGATATTTTAATGTATGGAAAGTACAATAAAACAGCATGGGACAGTTCAGGAAGTCATTGATCATTGTGCACATTTTTCTGTGTAATTACTTTTTTTAAATAAATATATCAGCCATGCTCGTCCACGTTCCAAGCCGAACTCCAATGACTAGGGTGCGATTCTTGCGATTAATATATGTATATTAAATGTCCACAAGAATAGTGCCAAACTCCTAATATTTCCGGAAAAAGTCAAAGAATTCAATTTTATTTTGAATCTTTCACTGACGTAGCTTCACGATACATAGAAGTCGGGGGAATTATACCAGCTAAAAGTCGAAATCGTCTCATAGAATGTGCCTTTTTTTTTTCGGCAGCAGTGTTCTTGTAATTGATAGAGGCCATGAAACATAAACATCAACCATAAATAACTACATAGGGTAATATTTTATATATTATTTTTCATCATTAGGAAGGAATGATAATGGAATGGAATTAATTAGATAAGAAATATAGAAGCAAAGTATAATAAAATCAGAATTTTTAAATAAAAATACATGTTTAATTAGGAGAGAAGCGAGAAACGAGAATAATGTTAGAAAATTAAGTTTAGTCGGTTGTGCGCCAGGACGGTTTGATTCATTATTAATCTCGCACTTCGAGATAGTCAAAGCCTAAACAATACTTGTTAAATAAATAATTAATTAGGCCACACAGCTTAGTACATCATCATCAGCCTTCCCTTGAAATTTCTCTCAACCGGATTGTTCTTAATTAAGACTATTCAATTGTTTCGAGATGTTTAAAAAAAAAAAACTTTCTAGACAATATAATTTATTTTTTTCTCCGCGGCGGCCAGAGATGTCTACTGTAGTAGCCGACGGACCAGATTAGAGCACTCATCACATATTTCGATTATATTTTCAATTTTCAATTTTCAATATAATTTATATTTTGTTTCGAGAATTTTCTTTTCTTGTAATTTCTCTAGAGTTTGCAATAGTATTTCTCTCTTTCGTTGTTACTTCATATTTTCTTTTGTATTTATTCTATTGTAAATTTTTGGAAACTGATATCACAACCTTGAGCGCCACGTCATCGACTCGTTCATTGCCGAGCAAAACCCAAGCAATGAGGCACGGTCCAAGGTGCCCAAGTTGCAACGGTTCAACACTTGGAGAAAAATGACATCAAGCATTGTCAAAAGGGACGCTCGTTATCGGGCAGCATCAATGCAACATGGGGCAGCGTCGAGGCAGCATCGGGCCGCACGCGCCATTGAGACCACCTCGCGCGGGACTTGCGGAGCTGGCGCGCGGCTTTCGGGGCAGGCCAGACACACGCGCGTGCAGCATCGGGTGACAGAGCGTGCGCGGCCAAGGCAGCGCGCGCATGGTTGATGCTCGCCCGCGCAGCACGAAGGCCAGTCCCACATGCGCGGCACTTGTGCGCGCAACATGCCGAGGCAGGGCGCAAGGCCTTGCCAACATGTCCGGCACTTGCGGGCGAATCTTTGCAAGGCGACCTGGCGGGTGGTGCGGTGCCCAGGCTAGCGACTGGCGTGGTCCGACGAGGGTCAGGCGGAGCACGACAGTGCTCGACGGCACATGCGGAGCACGGAGGCGGTCTGCCTGTCGCACCAGCGGATGGCGGCAAGCGGCAACGACGAAGGAGATCAGACCAAGCCACGAAGGCGAGGCAGGGCGGCGCGCGCGGGACATCGCGCATGGCAGCGGCAGCGATGCGGTGATCGGGACCAAATCGGGTGAAGAATTGGTCGAGGTGAATATTTAGGAAGGCGAGATAATCTCGGACATCCTTATTCGAAGTTGAATTCGTCCAAGGTTGTTAGAGATTTTCGAGTGACCTTCTTAAAATTCAAAAGCCGCTCCCAAGCCCTATAAAAGGAGGCCGAGTTCGAGAACTGAAGGCATCTACGAAGTGCATGAAGCACGCACACACACACTTCGAGCACAAGCCACGCAAGTTCGAGTTGGGAAATTCGAGCGAAGGGGTCGCAACGAGGGTTTCACGAGCGAGTAAGCGAGTGATTAAGATCTCCAGTGGGGGCAGTACGGAGATAACTGTGTTAGGTTCTTTTCGAGTTAGGTGAAGCCGAGACTTGTTCGGACCCACGAGATTGAGTTTTCTTCATATCCTTGTAAACTTTGAGCTTAATAAAGATTACGACAAGTCGGGTCGGCGAACCCGGGTGTCCCTTGGATTTAACCTTGTCTTTGTTTTACGCTTCCACTATACGAGGCAGTGTTTGCTGAGTGACAGGCTTAGCACGTCTAAGGCAAAAATCGGGCGAGTGAGGATTGCTTAGACGCGAGCTGGTTATGCTACGCCGGGATTAGATTATTTCGGAAAAAAATTTCAAAGTCCCACGTTTGCAACAACTCATACAATATTATGAATAAAATTGTCGTTTAAAAAAAAATGCTTCGAGATAGAATATCTGTACATATAATATATATATAGCTCGAAATTCGTATTATTTAACCTTTCTACTTGCTCTATCACTAAATATCACACACGTGTCCAAGCAAGCACGACCATAATTAGGGAGAAAATATATATTTTAATAATAATAATAATATAAAAAAATGTTTCGAGTTTAGAAGAAAGGACCCATAGAAGAAATGTCCTAATGAGTGAGTGAGAGACATTTGCACGACGTTTCATGTCCCACAGTTGGCAATTTTGTCTGCCAATGACCACATGAATGAATGCCTCTACTCATCACAGCTCTCCTTTATATAAACAATCAACACATGCCAAGTTTCAATAATTCATCTCAAAACCAAACCGAAGCTCTCATCTCTCTCTCTCTCTCTCTCTCTCTCTCTCTCTCTCTCTCTCCTTGGGTTCCTTTTTTCTCTTACTTTAATCACAAACAGATGAAGATGAGCAGTAGCACAAAGAGAAAATTTTCAAGCAGAGGACTCGGAGGTGTACTAAGGGAGCAAAGGGGAAGGCTTTATATCATTAGGAGATGCGTGGTCATGCTTCTTTGTTATCATGATTGACGAAGATCTATCGAGCTCGTGCGACTTCATTTCATGGAAATGGATTAATGATTAAATGATTTTTGGGATCAACCTTGTGATTTATTAACTTCATATAATCATCTTGGTTTGATTGCCTGAGATATCGGGATTAGTGGGCTCTCGACTCGATCGATGAATCATTTATATATCATCCGATCTTGATGATATATATATATATATATATATGGGTGGCTGTAGATGTGTTTATTAAGTTTGTGGTTTTCTTGAATTTTAGAAGGGATGATTTTGCAATAAGTGTTCTGGCTGGAGAAATTAGATGGGAAAACGAAATTGAAATTGAAATGCGGTAGTTTTGTACTGGGATTATTGTTTATTTGCTATATCTCAAAGCTTATGATAATTATGCATGCAACATAAAATTACAAGTGCATGAATATGTCTTTGTGCAAGAAATGCATTCGTTACATTGTTATTGATAATAGATAAAAATACATGAATATGTCATAAATGCTTTAGAAGGTTGTGCTTGGTTAAATTTATTGAAGAAAATGTTCAAAACTATATTAAAGCAACACTTAGTAATCCCTTTAAATGATGAATGAGCACAAAAGGAAGTGTTTTAGCTGATGATAAGTTCTCAAGATGATCAAGTAGTACATCTTAAGATGGTTTGTAGTTTCTAAGGTTATTGTATTACATGGCATACCCATTATTTTAGGTTGCCCTTTTAAATGATCAAGTCAAATGACTTATGACTGGCTTTAGCAGCTGATCATTGGGCACGTTCTGAAATATGTGATAATCAGATTTTGTTATATAATAATAATATTAATAATCGGGCTTATTGCCGCCTTTTGGGCTGCTTTAGACAACAAATGACGTGCAAAGATAAGACAACGACGGTTGTTAGGTTATTAGTCATTCATAGTACCTATGTAGCACGAGAAACTAATTAGTGATTTCTTTAGTAGATAATAATTCAAAAAGATTATCCTATTTATATCTATCTAATTTGCTTGTCTTCATCCCAAGAAGTAAATTTCGATTTTGTTTATAAATTTGACAACCTTTTATATTATATTAATGTGGTCAAGTGATGCAAATTTTACCTAAAAACTCTAATAACCGTCTCAAAGAAAAAGTTCTCTTCAAAAAATTCTCAATTATTCTTCTCCGCCGGCGGCCACAGATTTATCGCCACCATAGTCGTCAGGGGATCGGGTTGGAGCACCCATCATATTCTTTATTCTCCTTTTAGTTTCTTTATCTTTAATTTTATATTTTAGTTTGAGGGCCATCTTCTCTCGTACGAGAGTTTTCTTCTCTCGTATGGAAGTTTTTCCTCGCGCATAAGAGTTTTATTCTCTCGTATTATAATATCTTTCTTTGAATAAAAGTTTGTATGATCTTATACATAGATCTGAGGAATGAATCGTGTTGGCATTGGTGATTTACGCAATGGAAATATTGTCAATAATGCTTGAGAAATGGATTGTAATTAGTGATTTCTCTCTTTTTTATCGTTCATTCATATTCTTCGGCAGTTTTGCTTATTCCACTTGATATTATGAAATAAAACTATCATTTAGAAAAGACAACCTTTTATAATATCGCATATTTTAAAATTTAAGGGCCCATCTTAAAATAAATCGGTATGAGATGGAGGTGTTCTGTTCATATATATACAATTAGCGGTACAATTATTCCAATTCCTTATTTATAATAAACATGCGTACATTATTAGATTAAATTGGATGACTTGGCTCAGATATTCGGGACTAGGGTACCCCTTTGGATGAAAAATGCTGTGCATATCCCCCTTAATAATAAAATTAAAAAATTCAGAAATGATAACTTATTAATTTTTTCAATTAACACATTACATTTAATAAAAATATATTTAAAACTAGTCTACACGTTTACACTTAATTTAAAATTAGTAATATTTTTACATTTATATTATTAACAATTAACTTAGTTTAATAAAAATAATGATATAAAATAATATATCTTAGTAACTTATACAATAATGATAAAGAAAGATTTATAAGTTAATTAAGTCAAATACAAAATTATATATAAAAAATATTATATTCCTGTATTAGTTTTATCAATATAAATAATATGCCGAACAAAAAACAATGAATTATATTTTCTTGAAGGATGAAAATATAAAATTATATATTTATGAGGAAAAAGAGAAGTTAGTAATATTATATATATATATATATTAGTTGAAGAGAAAAACCTAGTATGTAACGGTAGTAATGTGTTTATTTAGGTTTTATGTAATAAATATTTGACAGAATACAATTAAGAAAAACACATATAATAAATACGGGGGTGTATTGTTAGTAAATAGGGGGAATGTGATTAGAATTACTCGCGTGACAATGTAAAATCAAATCATGCTATATTTGAGGAATTCATTAATTACGCGACTAATTCTAGTATCAAACGGAGTAGACTATTAAATTTATTTATTAAGCCGATCTAATGCATTTTATGATGTTTGATGAATAAATCTCAACAATATGTTATTCAAATATAGGTTTGAGTTCTCCCAACAAGTGGCATCAGAGTGAAATTCTATTCCAAATTCGATGCGGATAATGTATATCCGCTCTTACAACAATTGATATCTTGTGTCGAAAGTCTTCCTAACATTAATGATGGTAAGGCCACATGGCCGAATTTTGGAGGATATGGCCAACTTTTAAAGGCACAAAATCACTTACGTCCAAATATTTTGGGCCGCATTTTTAAGGATTCCCTATCATATAGAGCTTCATTTTGTTAGACGAAAAAAGCCACCTAAATTAAAAAAACGGTCCTATAAGGCGGCGTGTCCCGTTGGGGGGAACACGGAGATTAATATCGTTGAAGGAAAGACCAGTTTGGCGGTCTTTTGTCTGAAGAAATGATTGTGTGGATGTTAAATCCAATACTACATGGGGTAGATGAAACAATTATGACTTACATATAAACTTGTTGGCTACTCCTATTGTCAATTGGTTTTTGAGTGGAGCCTTATGACTTATACGTAATGATCATGGAAGTGAGCTAGAGGATCGCAGTCCCCAACACTATTGCTTATAAAATTAACAACGTAAAATTTTGTATGAAATAATAATTAAATATGTGGATGTATATTATTTAGAATTATGGTTGAGTAAATATTGATAGATATGTTAGAAATGAAGGTGTAGAAAGCTAAATTGTAGAATAAGAATGAACTATGTAACATTTTATTTTGTGATAAACTATGTAATATTTAATAGAGTAAAAAATTCCTCAAAAAAATATAGTAAAAATAATAATAATAATAAAATCATGATGATTTTTATATTTATATAAATGTATGGATAATATAAAGAAATATGGATAATAATGCAGTAATTGTAATAATATATTATTATTGAAAAAGTCAATCTTACAAATTTGATAAAAGATATCTTGAATGATATAATTTTTTGAATAATATAATAATAAATATAAAAGAGCAAGTTCAAACTCACCTGAAACTTAAATATTCTTTTTGAACAAGGTTCAATATTTCTAAGATAGAAAGCTCGGACTCGACCTTAAAAAATGTTACAATATCCCCCAGAAAGTAGTTAAAAAAGAAAGAAAGAACGAGATCGCAGTGTCAAAAGAATACTAAGAAGGATATGGGATAAATAAATAAAATTTAAAATGAAGCAAGACAATTAAAATCCAAACATAATAAGATTGGAAAATATGTTGTCGGGTCATGTTAAGAGTAAGAAATAAAACAAAAATGTTGTTAAACCCACATAGTCAACACATGACATTAATGTTTACCTAACCAATTGAAAGTTCTTTAGAAAAATAAGAGCAGACCTAAATAGCTCTAACCCCACCTGCCCAACACTTTGTATCATGTCACAATAGCATCATCCTTATCTTCCTATCATCCTTATTTAAATTTTATTTGTTCCTTATATATATACATTATATACATTATGGACAGCGTGAGTGTGTTTGGTTGAAGAGATGAGTTTAGATGGTTTAGTCGGGTTTATAAAATGGGGTATGATTTTTTTGGATGTTTGGTCGATATGATTAAGTAATGATGTTTGATATGTTTGGTTGCTGAAACTAAGTAATGATGTTTGATATATTATTCTCTCTCTCAACAAAGTTTGCCATAAAAAGAACACGAAGATCTCCATTAAAATTAATCATGTAACAAGTAGGCCTAAACACGAAGATCCAATCCATTAAAATTAACCATGTAACAAGTAGGCCCATCGCACTGGGCTTGGGCCCTTCGCTTGGTTGCGATCGCTAATACTTTTACGGTATCAAAGATTTAGTTTCTAAGAGCATTCCCAATTGATACTCTATTTAAACAATATTATTGAGTTTGCAGACAATGATACTCTATATTTAGAATAACACTATTTCACAACTCTAAAATATAGTAAAAACTTAATTTTTCTTTTTAATTTCTTTTAATATAAATTTATTTAATTATGTTTAAAATATTTTATATCATTAAAATAATAAAATTAAATTCTATAAATGTCTTTTAATATTCTATATGTTTCGTTTATTTTATTTTTACATAGAAAATGTGAGTACATTTGCTTTAAATTAACAAGTCAATTGTACAATTAATACGTTTTATACATGAAGATATAAATAGAAAATAATTTTCACGCATCATTTAAATTTGTTTTATGTAATGTTTTCATTTTTACAAATAAATTAAAATAAAAATAAGTAAGAATATATATGTAATATTATTTTTAGTGTAGAAAATAGAGTTAATGACTTAGAGTAAAAATAGTGTAAAAAATAGAGTTCACGAATTGAAATAAAAATATTGTAGCAACTGTATTTTTATGTAAGGTTTATTGTATTTTATGTTATGGATTAGAGATGGCCTAATTCACCTTTTAAAAAATTAATGACGTAGTATTTCACTAATTACTATGCTTCGCATTCAATGTCACCCATGTGGCATTTGATTCAGCTTCTATTAAAATAAACTTTGACACTAAACTAAGGTTTTAATTGACTACACTTTAAAATAACAATCTTAATTTTAACAATATTTTCTTCATTTTACAAGATCACATTATGTTGTATAAAAGTGTCTCGTGCTATATATAAGCGATCTCTTGATTCACCATATACTTGTACGGTACAGACCCCCATGGCTCATATAAATGAAATGGTCCCCTCTAAGCAATCGTCCTCTGGTCCATGGTATCCCTCGTATAAAGTAAGCAGGTCCCCTGAGCGGGGAAATGCTTCGACCCCAGCGGTCGGGCTGTGGACAGTGCCCCGCGCGGTCGAGCTTTGCTCCCGCGTGTACGGCAAAACGAGGTGGGATTGTGGGGGGACTAGCCCTGCGACGCTCGGAGAGGCGTTTCCCAAGCTTCTCTGAGACCTTGCGGGGCGCGCCAAAGGCAAGGCACGCGACCCTCGACCCCAGCGGTCGGGCTGCGGGCAGTGCCCCGCCCGGTCGAGCTTTGCTCCCGCGCGCACGGCGAAGCGAGGCGAAATTGTAGGGGGAATGGCCCCGCGATGCTCGGAGAGGCGTTTCCTCAGCTTCTCCGAGACCTTGCGGGGCGCCAAAGGCAACGAATGCGACCCTCGACCCCAGCAGTGGGGCTGCGGGCAGTGCCCCGCGCGCACGGCAAAACGAGGCGGAAATGGATCCAATGAATTTGAAAGAATTGAACGAGGAGCCGTATGAGGTGAAAATCTCATGTATGGTTCTGTAGAGTGGCAGTGAAGGTGACTTATCTGTCAATTTTTCCACTATCACCCCCCAAAATACCAAACTTTGCCTTACGTAAAGTTGTCAGAGTACGATTAACATCTGGATTTGAAATCACTGCTTATATACCCGGTATTGGCCATAATTTACAAGAACATTCTTTAGTCGTAGTATTTGCCCTGTTTTGCAATCAGTTTCACTACAGCATCCGCTGCACTAACTAATTGTCCACCCTTTCCAAGTGTGATTTATATGTTATGTATGGCCGTGCCTAAAGGCATATCGGTTGAAGTAGATTCCTCTTTTTGATCAATATTTGCAGGGAGCTACGTAGGAAAAAAAAATTGTAGGGAATTAAATCAGTGACCCATTATTTAGATGACAAGCTTCATAACTACTTTTTCCACCTTACCTTAAAATACTTCACGTTTCAACGTGTCCCATTTATGAGCTCATTTTAGTGAAGGTATAAAGATCTCTACGCATTTGTTGGTTATTTTTTAAAAATTCTTTTGTACCATGGCTATTTACCTAATCTATCCGTTCGATTTCTTTGTTACACTAAAAATCTAATCTTAGATTAAGGAATATGATATTACCAGACCAAAAAGAAAAGTGGGATTTATGAAGAAAAACAAAATACATACCAAAAATGGACCTGTGTTCTCTATAGGATGCTAAGATTACTAGTCCTTTGTCTCTTCACAGATCCCGAACAAGAATCATCCCCATTAGACTTCTCCATAACCGCTTTGAGCGCCTCTTCTATTGACCTTATACAAAGCTGCTGCTGCTGTTGATTAACATCCTCGCAGTTCACATCTACGTCTTCATGATCATCATCAACATCTCCATAATTAGTTATGAACAACACATTCTTTACTCTCCCTCCGAGCATAGTGATCTCGGCTTTCAGTGTCTTGAGCTTCAATGATTTTAGGGTCTTGATTAAGTCCTGTAGAAGATCTGGCCTGTCATCGCAGCATATCGAGGCTTTGATCACAGCTTTACCGTAATTTTCTTCGTAATTATCCACTGTTAACTCATCTGCTTCTGTTGGAATTGAGCTTGTCTCGGCTATTAAGGATGTGTGCCTCTTTAGCTCCTTCACATGTTGGACTACTTCTGCGAGCAGTGATGCTTTGTCCGTCTGCAGATGATCACTCAGATAAACATATAGAAAAAGAAAGTACAAATGAACCTGATGAACACTTGCAATGATATATCATCAAATAAAGAACAACCTGAATTTACTGCAATGCTACGAAAAAAGGGTTTGGGGGAAATTAATAGATACAAGCTCGAGTCACCGTTTACGAGAAGAATATTTCGAGTCTTGAGATTGAAATCAAGAAAACATAAAAAGAAATCATTTGTCTCTGCTGTTATAGACTAGGAATGCTACAAACGTGTGCCGATTTACTGACAAGAGTGCTTTCTTTGTCTTTCTTTGAAAGTTTTCTTTTTTAGAAACAAAAGAAAAACAAAAAGAATTCCGGCAAGAAATTTCTATTGATGCTTTTCAGACTGATTTATGTGTCTTCTTCTTAGCTCTCGTCGGAACTATCTAACACGGGAATAATAATAGTGTATCAGATTCAATTAGAATGTATAAGAATAGAATATACAGTACTAAATATTTCCACGTAGCTGATGACACAAGGTAAGTATTTTCCTCCACCTAAACTTCCACTCACACGGTACGAAATCCAACTTTTTGAAATGCATCCGACATTTATTCTCTTTGTAGCCCACATAAATATTTTAATTAATTGCAAAAAAAACATATATTAAGGGCTAGTGGACATATAGAAGACGAAGTAGAACACGGCTCTATGCATACATAGTGCGCATGAAATGATAAAACCCTCGCACTACATGATGAATGAATCCAACTTACTAAAAAACAATGTGCAATTTGCTTACTTTGGTGGTGTTAGGCAGCAAACTCCTGAGCTTAGAGAGATGATTATTGATCCTTTCCCTTCTCTTCCTCTCAGCTTCACTATGGCTCTTAGAAGCCGCAAGTGCCTTAGCATTTATGATCTCTTGAGCCGTCATCACTTGCAGCTCAGCGTGTAAACCAAATGGAGCTGAATAATTCGGGTGAATTTGCTGAGCGGAGCCAAATGGTAGCCTCCTATCGAACAAAGTTGCCAAGCCGTAAGGTGCTGGTGGTTGAGGGACCGAATTAAAATTAGTCATCTGGCGAGGGACCGAATTAAAATTAGGCAGCAATGTTGTCCATGGTAGGATCTGTGATGCTTCTTCAGCTGGGAAAGTTATGGTTGACCCGAGTGGATCATTATATCCGAAATACGCAGCAGGGTTATTCGATTGCTGCATCATCGGTTGTTTGGTGCCCTGGATTTTTATCAAAAGCCTTGGTGAAATTACTACAAAGTTTTGATTTTTTTTTTTGGGGGGGAATATTGAGTTCTTGGTCGTTTGAGTCGCAATTTAATGGAAACCCTTCTGTACTAGACGACTGTGTGAGGATACGTCACTAGTCAACAAGGTAATAAATATATACAAAGTGGGCTTAAAACCAAAACTGGCTTTAGGGTTTGTTTCATAATCATAACCCTTTGTTTCGACACATAGATGAAAGAAAGTAAAATAAAATGAAAGCAAAAAGCCAATGAATAGGAAAAGAATCAAGAACATGGATTCTATGCCCCAAAAGCTGAGAATTCAAGGCAAGAGAGAAAGTGGCGATATTTTTCTTGGCAACAGTAAGAAGAAAACACTACCAGCTATAAAGAGAGAATAAGTAAAAGACAAACCTTTGATTTTCCCTTTTTGTTCTTCTTCTCTTGTTTCTGGTTCTTTGTTCTTATGCTCTCCGCCACAGCCTTTTCTGTGAACGAACCGTGGAAGGAGTGAATAAATTAGCTAGGGAAGTCCTCTTTTTATCCTACCATCAAAGACCTTTCGTTTTCTATCGTGCTTTGTCGGTTCGTTTTGATCTATTTCTTTTTCTCTCTATTTTTTTAAGCTTTTTTTAATATTATATATATTTATATATTTTTCTTGGACCCATCTCACCACTCCATAGAGAATGTGTAATAGGTATGCGAATTACCTCTATTTACCTTTCCTTTCTTCTTACGGCAATCTCTTCCATATCATACACTAACACAATATAAATCATGTTGCTTCGTGATTGGTTCAAAGCTTATTATTACAACTGTGTTGTGTGTGTGTCTTGTTGATATGTGTGCTTGTGTTTTCGTAGTGAAAGACAAAAATTTGGAGAGAACACAACACGCTGATTGTTGAACCGACCCAAGACAGAAGGCATTTTTTTCTTTAGAAAAAGAAAACATGTTTATTAGAGTCTCGTAGTACATTGTGATGTGTAGTGTGGGCGACATTATTATTATTATTATTTTCATTTTCGTACAATATTATGGTTTATTTTCCACGCCAAAGCTTTTATGCTTCCCCAAGAACTCATATGTAATGATTGTGTCTTGGAACACACTCCTCAGTCCTCATGCCCTATATACGGCCTACACCACAAGGGTTTGTCTTTATTCTTTATTGAATTCTTCGTTTTATCCAACATTCAAATATCTTTATATATATATATATATATATCTCGATCCTCGACTATGGCTGCATTGATTATAGTTTCATTTATGCTGATTAAATATGTAATGTAAGCATTATACATGGAAGCATTATCATAAATGAATAATGAGTCACATGGAGACGTTTTCCCATTTATATGTAATTTAGTAGTCTTAATTATTATGTGTATAGTATTTGAAAGAAAGAGGACTCGAGCTTTATAATCAAAGTTAAATTGTCTACCATAAAATAATCTTTGGGACAGTGAAAAGATAAACCACACTTGTGCTGCTCGATGTCGCACGCATGACTTCTTTGATTGGTCCCCATTGTTCCAATTCTGCACTATCGTAAGTTTATATTCCAAAAAAATACTTATTTATTTAGCAATCCCTATCTTATTTCAATATTTAACGATATTGTATACAATGACCCACGACACACAACGTCGTTGCTTGTGGGGGTGAGTTCGTGATGACATCATTCTCACGTACTCATGGCGTACGTATGTTTCCTCCAACCTCATATATGTGTAGTCCGCATTACGTAATTATTTTATTCGAAGACTTTTATAGACGAAGCTTCGTGGAATTGGTAATAATTGTTTTTACCTCAAGTATCACATTTTCATTATTATTTATGAATCGCACTTTGTTTGAATGTTGCCGTACGACGAGAGATTAAGTGGTAGTTAGGTAGTTGCCCGTAAAGAATGTGCTCGTCAGTATTTTGGTTTTATTTTAAATAACATAGTTCTGTAATATTTCAGGGTCTATTGTATATTGGCTTTGTTTTCAGTCTTCACCTAAATAAGCTCACATTACATTTTATATAAATATGTATATTTCTTTGTGGGTAATATTACTCCATTGTCTTCCTGAGCACTTGAAATATTATAAAGTTGGGTTGGGGTGCGTAAGTGAAGAGAAATAAAAATATCAAATTTTACATATAAAAGTCGAATAAAAAATCTGGAATAAATAAATAAATAAAAATATGTATATTTCTTTGTGGGTAATATTACTCCAAGTACTTGACTAAATAAATCGGACATTAAACCCTAATTAATCTTTGCCTATTACCTGAATGAAATTATCATTTTAAAAAAAAAATGTCTCTCTAAAAATATATAAGAGAAAGTGCAAGTGCTTTCATATATTTTTACTATTTAATGCAATTAGGAATTATCCTGGAACTGGGCTTTTCAATATTAAACTCGTCAATTCAATGCCCAATGTGAAACTGGGCTTTGACAAAGTCTAAACATGAAAAAATCTTACTTTCGTTTTACAAAGTTTCAAATAGACTGTAATCCTTTATTTTCTTTTCTTTTTTTACTTTTTACTTTTTCGTATTTTGCTCCAGCTAGTTCTTCTAATCAACTACCGATGCGCTTAATTTTATTTTATCCAAAATTATATAACATTTGGAAAGTTACAATACAAAAAACTTTGGTATCTTGAGGCGTATGTCAACTTTGAAAATTGTCCGTCAAAAAGATTCTAGTTATAGTTTATTATAAAACAATAATTTTATTGAAATAATGATTAATTTATAAATTATACATCAAAAATTAAATAGATTTTGTGTGGAACGATAGAAATAATTGAATTATTTCCGTATTAACTTTTCATATTTATGTTACTTTATGGATAAAGTCACTTTTGGTCCGCCATTTTTACTTGTTGGGCAATTTTGATCCTCAATATTTCTATTTGCCACATTTAGTCTCGAAGTTGTTTGATTTGAGACAATTTTGATCCTTCGATTAAATATTCATCAATTTTGACGGAATATTTCCGTAATATACCAATTTTTTTTGGGACCAAAATTGTCCGATAGGCAAACATCGGGGGCTAAAAGTGGTTTTATCCCAAAATAAATTTTGACTCACTCATTTGGCGATACTTCGTGCATCAAATCAATTTATCCAAATTAACGAAAATTAATCAATGGAACATCGGGGTTAAATGTGTCAATTGAAAATATCGGGGACCAAATTATGTAACGGGCTAACATCAGAGACCAAAAGTTACTTTATTTCGTTACTTTTCAAGAAGCTATACCGTATCTTACGTCAGACGTATGTTAAACTGTTTTTTCTACTCCTTTATCTTAAGCTTCTTTTTTTCTTTTTCGGATCTTATATTTACAAGGCTTGTTTCTCATTCATTTTATTCTACATATTTGTGAAAATAACTATCTAGGATTAATATCTATTCTATTATATTAATGGTGAGAGGTGGTTAAAAACTGTCCAATTTGGTGTATCAAAAATATATTTAAATTTGATCCATCTTTTTATAATTTATTTGATATGTATTTAGACTTCAATCTTTTATTTATTACAATCACATCCTCACAAATAATTTTTTTTTAAAAATATTATTTCATATGTTAAATATTATAAATTAAAAATAACTTAAAATATAAATTAGTATTAAATATTTATATTTGGGCACACACATCGAGTGTGCAAGAAATACTAGTAATGTTTAACTACCCTAAGTGCAATCAAAGGATGAAATTGAAAGGAATAAAAGCAATGAAAGACTGTTAGGATCGGTTTAGGAGGTGAATAAACACTGCCTATATTTTGCACTCTTTTTGTGGTGACAGTGAGTCTGATTTAAACTGATTGTTGGTTCTCAATCTTCACAGAGAAGCTTCGATAGTGTGGACAATGTTTGTTTTAGAAGAAGTTAATTCCTCGTACGTCTCTGTTTCTTCCCCATAAAGAACTATTTCACTAAATTTACAATTCATTTGTATAATTCACCTAGATAGACTCATTTAACTAGACTCTTAGCACTTGCCCCCAGTTGCTTCTCAAAGTCAATTGACCTCAACCCGTTTTACAGTCGACTAGAACAATTATTTACCACATATTTTTAAAGTCAGCCGTTAGAGTTTTAAACAATGTGAACTAACCTAGTTCCACATTTCACTCTTCACTGATACACTAATCTCCACTTCACAATGCTGAAGTTTTTGCTCTCTACTTTCTTCGTTCATATTTGACTCGCTCCTGACTTCGTATTAAATGCAGTTACTTGAAATGACCAAGTTGACTCCCTTTGCGTCTGCGTTTGGGTCTTTCTGTTTTATCCTTAACAGTATAACACCAAGTTAAATGGCTCTTTAAACTGAAACCTTAATTCCGATTGTCTTCAGGCTCCTTGATGCAGTATGGTCTTGACTCGGATTCAAATCTTATCTTCTGATTTTGCTCAAGTATTTTTATCTAATCTTCCAGGATTGAACTAGATGATCTGTATTCTTGTCCTTACAGACCGACATCTGTGAAACCAAAGTGCTCCAGGTTGATAAGTTATGTTGTAGTCAAAACTTCGGTTTCAGTTCAGTTCTTGATTCATAACAGTTCTTCAGTTTGGTCTTGGATCCTGACTAGTCTGTCGAAACCGCTCTTCGATCTTTGTCTTCCGATCTGATTGCCATTTCATTTTATTTAACGGTTTTGGTCGAGATTAAGTTTTGTTTATGCAATTACCGATATTATTTTTTTGCCAAACCGAAGTTATTACTCATCATAATTAATTTATTATTAATTCGTAATCTTTAACAAAAGACCAGATGAAAATTAGGAAGCACCATATTTAATTAAAATTCGGTAACGATTTGTTTTCTAATCGCACATAATCTTTGTATTTCTCAATATATATTCAAAAATAAATAAAGTAAAACTAGTATTCCAAATCGTAATCAGAAGTTTGTTCTCTTTATTCAAGACTCAAAAGTCATACCAAAACAAATGACACTTTGTAATTAATTAATTAATACAGGCGACTCCTCACAGTGCCTGATCATAATTAATGCAGTTGTATAGTTGTCTGATATTATAAGCACTTGCTTAGTGGCTGATAACTCCAGATCCAGCGTAGATACACGCAAATAAGATGAAATTAGGGTTCTTACAAATAATAAATTAAATATAAATACAACAAAAAAGGATAGGGTTCTGTTCTTGTGTATAAGACAAGGGGTCGTCACAGTCAAAGAAAAACATGTCCTTCAATGAAAGTGAAAAGCACTTTAAAAAAATACTGCTTTAAATAATTGTCCTATGAACCTTAGCTTGTAGACTTGTGCAACACCTACCGCACAGACAAACTTCTCTTGATCGTAGGGTAGGGTTTGATCTCCACCACAAGAACAACTAGCCACAATCTGTTAAGCCCTAACATACGAATTTTATATTTATATGAAAGAAGATATTTAATTTGGATAAAAATATATAAATTTCTCCATTAGATGACTATGCTTTCCCGGAAAATAAAAACAAAATTGAAGTGTAAGGATAAAGCTGAATGTATTACGAATTATCGCTCTCCGAACACACATGCTCCCACGTGAATGTGATCAAGACGAGAGAGAGATGAAGCTATCTCTGAGAATCTATATTCTGCATATGTACTTTTAGTACACGCACGAAAATAAACTCTACATATATGTACCTAAAAAATAAACGCATAGGGCATTCGTAGTCTTGGCTAAAAATAATCCCACCTCTGATATTTTCTTCTCCACTATATTCACAATTATCATATAGAAACAAATAAAAAAAATTCCTTTCTTGACGCAAAGCTTTAGTATTGGAACAGTTAAGCCATGTTCGTGCCCTAACTTTCAAAAATAAAATCAGTACAACCCTCTTCACCTTCCCATAAAGTCTTTCTTTATTGACAGATAGATAATCTTTACCCTTCCCTTATGCTCGGTTTTCTGCTATAGACATAAACCAAGAACATGTTTTATGATCATTCTTTCGAGTCCTTGCTAATAAAACCATCTTTTTCTTCAGATGATCCAACTCAAAACCCTATCTCAAATAACGGCGACGAAAAAACTCCATATTTCATGAACTTTCAGACGTCGTCTCTCTTTGATGAACATGAAATGCCCTTAAATCGGATAATGGATCATCAGGGCCGTGCAGGTTGTTATCAGAATGAGAGTAATGACTCTTCCACCAAAAAAGAACCGATAAAGAAAAGTTGCGGTGCTGCTAACAGTGGAAAAAAGTCTGATGCTGTTATAAGGAGGCGAAATCTTGCATCTGTACCTCGTAAAAGGACAGGTAAAACTGACAGGCACAGCAAGATTTCCACCGCACAGGGTGTGAGAGACCGAAGAATGAGGCTCTCTCTACAAGTTGCACGAAGGTTCTTTGATCTTCAAGACCTGTTGGGCTATGACAAAGCAAGCAAGACTATAGAGTGGCTCTTCAATAAATCGAATAAGGCTATCAAGGAGGTAACCAAAGACCATCCACTATATTTCAGTAGTAAAGTTGTCTCTTCCTCAAGAACTGAGGAAACTAACAATAATATTGAGGCCAAAAAAGATACCGCTGTTAAAGGGCCATCGATGGTTAATCAGAAAGATAAACGAATACCTCGAGAAAGGGTTGTTAGTAAATATAGCACGAGGGAGTCAACGGAAAAGGCGAGAGATAGGGCAAGATGTAGAGCGAAAGAGAAAACGATGATAAAAAAAATGGAAAATCTGTCTGATTCGAGCACTACTACTCGTGTTAATCCTGACAAGTTAGGATCTTCAGGTGATGGCATACAACAAGACACCGCAGGCTTTCACAACCATGCAAGTCTTGATCTTGGAGGGATAGAGAAATTATTGTGCTTTTCAAACTCATCATCATCGTCGTCATCAGTTGGTTTCCAGATCTCTGAGTATCATCACAGCTCTGCGATTCTTACAGGTTTTGTAGATGCAAACAGTAACTTAAAGCAATATGCTGGTGATGATTGGGATCTGATGAATAGTTATGGCATGTTAAACAGTAGTGCTACTCACTTTGCAGGAGTGACCAGTGATGCCTCGTTTGCAGGTTATACTATTTCTAGCTCAAATTACTCAGCAAGTAGCCCCAATTTTAGTTCATTGTTTCATCACTAAGTACTGTTTTGCTAGTACGAACTTTCAGTGTGTGGTTAAGGTATGGTAACGTTTAGGGCATTGATGAGTTTGAACTGTGATGGGTACCTACTTTGAGTCCAAAAACTATTTCACGAAGCCATAATAAATATGGCTCGAATTTGTACTTGCTGTGTGTCGAAACTTCAATCTTTCAGCTAATTCTGTGACCACGAACTTCTAAGTGAGGAATGTTTTACCCTGCTATGTTCTGATGACCTAATTTCTTTGCCCTTTTCTTTCTCTCAAAGGTCATGAAATGGGTTGAACAGAATTCAGTATTCGATGATGATGAAACCTTATGAAGTTCTCTAATTAATGAGATGAAGATGTAGTGACGTATGTATAACTTCCATGTACTTTCCGGCTTTTCTGGCAGACACGATCAGATAATGCTTACATTGAAGAACATTAATATGAAAAAAAAATGACTATGTTTCAAAGACAAGAAAGATTGAATAAGCCTAATCCAAATACCTTGTTATGATTTACCCATTTGATTCTCAAGATACTCAAGTTATCATTCAACATGCATCACTGAATTAAAACATCAAAACCTACTAATTTTACTGTGCGTCGTTACTCGACATACTATAGATTAAACGGAAAACCCTAATGATAAATATTTACTGTGTAGGATTAACAGAAATAATAAATAATGGAACAGGTAGCATAAGCATAGCTATTCTGGTAATGAATTTACTACTGACACTAATTCGTACTCTGTATGGGTCTCTAATAAAATGGTCGCCGAGTCCTTTTCACTTTGACTAGCTATAAATACAAATTATTATTATTATTATTATTATTATTGACTTTACGATATGCTTTTTCATGATTTTCGTTATTAATTTAATTTCCCTTACTTTTTCTAATTGCACTTCAGTGTAGGGAAGGAATACTTTGTACCCTAGTGAGTTAGGCAAAACAGTGAACCTGTTAAGCTAAGAGACGAAAATCTAGTCCACACTGTTCAGACAACTGCTGTAAACGTGATATTATTATAAGGAGATGATTTTAATGGTTGAATCATTATCTTAACAAAATTTATTGAATGTTGAAAAATAATAATTATGATTGTTCTTTAATTGGTAAACTCTCAAGTGATGATTGTTAAAATGAAACTTCTAGGTTTGTCCACCCCTTGAAAGGTTTCTAGTAATAAGCTAAACCTAAATTAAGAATATGTCACACACCGTCTCATCATTTATGTGACCTAATACAATATATGTGGGAACATTTTAACTCAATCAAAATGTCAACGAAAATAACCAAACTAACTCTCATAGAGTCATACATACATACTTACTGCGAAGTTAACATGGAGTTCGTGAAATAAAGATATGAATTAATATGATTCAAATATAAAGATATATTATCTCATAGCGGCTATAAATGTCATTATTAAGACATTATAGGATGTTAAAACCAATATTGGAGATACTTTCCCTAATTTTTTTTATACAGCGAAGGCTTCCTCTATCTACCCAGTAGGCCAGTACATTTAATCATACAACTCACGATGGTTAAAAATATGCATTATTTCAAAGGCAAAATGCAAGAAATAAAATGTTTTCACATTTTACCTGTTTTAATGGAACCTCCTCATTATCGAAGTAAGTACGAAGAACCATGCAACATTTCTCGTTTCGTGGAAATAATAAAAATATAGAGGAAACGTCAATGGTGAAAGGCTCAACTCAACTACGTTAGGCAGCTACAGGTAGTATTGTATGAATTAAGGGGGCTATAGACGGAGAAGAGGGAGAGTAATCGGATAAATATAGTTGAGCTTAAAACCCTCATATATATTCATTATGGGTGTGTGTGTGTGATTTACAAGGAGAAACCAAAAAGTAATGCCTTTTATGTGGTGAAGATTGCGACTTAAAGTCATACGATCAATCTATTTTTCTTATTCACTGTGGGTACACGTGTATTTGAAATTTGAACAGAAGCTGCTTCCATATTTTCTTGAGACAAGGTGAATCTCAGCTCAATCTATGGCAAGCTACTACATCAAAGTGTCCCTAGTAGTCTTTCATAGCAGTTGAAATATTGGGTTTTGTTGCGTGGTGAAGATGATGTGTTAGGTTATTTTTAAAGCATATAGATCACTTATCTCCATGTTTTGCTGCTTCCTGTCTTAAGAATGAAATTAAGTGCGTTATGTACGATTTTCGACACATTAGGAAAGATATATATATATATTATAAACATGGTAGTATTACAATATCTTATGCTTTGCCTTATCACAAAAAAATGGAAGTCCGTAGAATTTCCGGACCTTTGAACTTCATAGCATAGCCTTTCAAATAAAAGCCTTTTGAGGAGACAAAGAATAGCATAAGAGATTATTGTGATATGTGGAGCAGGGTTTTCACAACCGGACACCGGAAAACCGCGAACCGGTTGGAATTCCGGTTCCGGTTCAGCTTTATTTAAAAAAATAAAAGAAAAAATCGAAAAAAAAGGAATAAAAGGAAAAAATGTATAAAACAAAGACTAAATATATTGTTGGGCCTAGTAGTAAGTGGTTTCGACTTTTTTTCCGAATCTCCAATACGTTGTACGTACTTTAATTTACTAAACCCCTAATTTTATAAATTTAACTCTTGACACCCCATTTTACAATTACTTTTTAATCCTCTAACTCATATTATTTGATTGAAATATTCATAAATATAATTTTAGTATATTTAGAGGCACCGTTTTATACCGGTTAAACAACTAAACCTTAAATCACTAAAATTTCCGATTCGTTTCAAAAATTTGATTTCAAAACCATGATGTAGAGTCCAACGAGAACATAAATCTGAGTCGGGTCTAAATTTGGATAGCTGGGCCTCCTATGACCCATTTAGTTATGTGGCCTCATATATACAGTGCTGATTAAAATGAAATCAGGTGCGTGTAACGTGTTAAATTTCCTACAAACATACGATTAAGTTAACCGGGGGACAAAAAATATCCAAAATCGATAACATTGGGGACTGAAACTGTAACTCGGAAAAATGAGAGACAAAAAACGTCAATTGACCAAACATCGGGGACCAAAAATCTCTTCCTACCTCCTTTGCTTGGCCCATAAGCAGCGGAAGCCGACTCTAGTTAGAAAGGGACAATTTTGGTTTATTATTTTTTCCCTAGGGTTGGTTATCACGAGCTCGTTGATTTCAATTTAGGCCCATCATGGTTATAGAAATGCAACAGCCTTTCCTGGTATCATTTCCAACACATCACATAAAAATACAGTTAAATTTACATAAACATTGAATTGCTATAGTATTTTACTTTAAATTATTAACTCTATTTTTTATACTAATTTATACTTCAACCACCTTAACTTTATTTTTTATAATAAAAATAATATTTCATACATTTTCCTACTTATGTTATTATTTTATAAAATAAAAACAACATAACTTAAATAAAAATTACACTAAAAAATATTATTATTAATATTTATAATAATAAACAATAAATTTTTATATATTAAACGTAGTATTTGCATAATTGTTGAGTTAAAAATAAACACGCTTGTATTGTCTATATAAAAATAAAAATATTTATTTCTGTATGAAATGCATTAAAATAAAAACTAATTTCGTTATTATCATGATATAAAATATTTAAACATAATCAAAATAAGTTTTAGAATTAAAAAAAATTATAACGATATTTTTGCATTGCTAAAATAGAATAACATTGTTCGTCGTTACAATAATAAAGTATCCGTTGGAAAAAAAAACTAAACGCTATTTTTGTGTTTGATACTAAAATAAAGAACTCAATTGTAAATAATCGCGCGCCGCAGAAGACACGCCAGTTTACACCAGAGAAAAGAAAGAATAATCCCCTAATCAGACAAAAAAAAAAAACTCAAAACTTGGCTTCCTATTTATTTACGGTAACAAAAAATGAATGAATCCACTCCACGTCGGTTATATAATCGCATCACATCACATCACATGCATCATCATCGAGCTCCTCTCCTCCTTTCCCTCTGGTAATAAAATAAAGACTGCGTTTTTTCTTCGTGTCATAAACTGTTCATGACTCCGTTTCCTTCGCTGCTCGTGCTGTACTGACTGAAGAAATCGGTGCTGTAATTATGGCTACCGAAAGCCATCCTCTGAAACAATCGAATCTCTTCCGATTGTTGGGCAGAGTTGAAGACTTCGCTTTGCCCTACTTTCATCCCGTTGTTCAAGTCGAGGAGGATGCTATCGAAAGCCCTCACAATCTTTTGACAACATATGCAACAGATAAGTTGAAGAATTCAGTCCTATCAATTTATTTGGAAATTATATATATATATATATATGTGTGTGTGTTTGTGTGGGGTTGTTTTAGAAAATGGAATTTGACCCAGTCAACTTTAAAAATTAGCCCGGTTGACCACTTTTTCGAGTCACGGGAGCACCAATTTTAAGGGTATTTTCGTCATTTTCATATCCTCGACCCTTATTCAGCACGGGTCCCCTATTATACAACATTGGGGAGTCTGTGGCTATATATAAGGGACTGGGCTACACCCCATCCTCCCAATTAGTAAGGGCATGAAAGTCATTTAACATTTGGAAGCCATTTTTTGTTTAAAAACCAATCTAATGGAGGCTATTTACCAAAAAATGGACCCTATCAATGTATGTAATATAGATATATGTATTACCTGTCCCATTTTGGGCCTTTTAGCAGCAGAATGACGAACGCAAGAAGCGGCGGCTTCGATCGTTCGGAACATTTCGCTGTCGATATAGTTCCCTTCGAGCCTCGGATCTGCCAGCTCTGCAAGTTCCTCCATTTCGATCGCGTGGCTCAGTAGAGGTCGGGCCTGATTTTAAATTAAAAAAAAAAGAACTTTTTTTTCTAAATAATTGGAAAGAGTTTCCATCCACAGATGTGCAGAAATATTATTACAGAAATGATTGGATTTAAAAATATGTTCTTTTTTTACCCATTCGACTACGCTCTCTTCGCCTAAGGGCTGAGAAGTATCGACGGGTTTGCGTCCGGTGATGAGCTCTAAAAGCACAACTCCGAAGGAATAAATATCGGATTTCTCTGTCAATTTTCCACTCGTTGCATATTCGGGGGCCATATATCTGAAATAAAATAAAACGAATAAATATATCGAGTATGTGCATAAAAGTTTAGTAAAAAGGAAGTCTTTTTACGCGCAATTTTAGTTATTGACGGGTCGAGAAAATACCCGAAGGTTCCCATGACCCGTGTGGTGATGTGGGAATTCGCATCCATAGCAAGTTTCGCAAGCCCAAAATCAGAAACCTGAAAAGAATAAAACCAATAACACTTAAAAGCAATGTCACATCTTGAAAAGTTCTTAATTAAATTAAATGACTGTACCCGAGCTTCGAATTTGTCGTCTAGAAGGATATTCGACGACTTGATATCTCTGTGTATTATGCGCGGATGGCCTACGAAAGCCCGAAAAATAAAACATTAAGAAAATTTACATTTTAGATAATTACATAAAAATGCTAACAAAGGTTCAAAAAAGGGGACTTGAAGAGATCTCACAATCTTCGTGAAGGTAAGCAATCCCACGAGCTGCACCGATGGCGATCTTAACCCGCGTAGCCCAATTCACGACGGGTCTACCTTCGCCTAACGAATGAAAAAACAAATAAATAAATAAGCTACGTAACAATATCAAGAACAGCCAAAAAAAAATATTACCATGGAGATGGTAATAGAGGGTATTGTTGGGGACAAATTCATAGACAAGCAATCTTCTGTCCTCATTGATGCAATAACCCACGAGGGAAACCAAGTGCCGGTGATGTATGCGGCTAATAATCTCAACCTCGGACCTGAATTCTCTCTCTCCCTGTCTCCCGCCGATCTTCAGCCTCTTTACCGCCACTTCTCTCCCGTCGGAGAGGTTCCCTTTGTACACGGAACCGAACCCGCCTTCACCCAAAAGTTTTTCGTCTGAGAATCCATCGGTGGCCCCGATTAGCTCCTCGTAGGAGAACCACGATCTTGAATTGCCCAAACCGCCGCTGTTCATCGAGCCGTTTCTGTTCTTGGACGGTGATATTTGGACCGTTACGAAGCCCGTGGGATCTGTTTGAAGATCGAAGGAGATGGAGATGGAGATGGAGGATTGATAAAAAAATTGGGACTTGAATTGGATGTGTTGTTATGTTACCTATTATCCGTGGTGAGGGTCGAATTGAATTTGAAGTAATTATGGGCCCATTTTGTGAAGAATCCTCCTTTTTCTTTCTCCTCCACACGCAGCAGGCTGCGAATCCGAAGATTGATAGGAGTACGATGCCGGCGATTAAGGCGATGGCGACTGTTCCGCCGGTGGCGAGGCCTCCGCTGGTTGAAGGAGGTGAAGCGGTTGCGGTGGTGGTGGTGGTGTTTGTGTTGCTGGGTGGGATTTGAATGGGCGGAGGAGGTGAGAGAGATCGTATTGAAGGCGGTGATTCTGATGAAGGAGGTGAACGAAATGGTGGAGATGGTGTTGTCGTGGAGTTAGTAGGTGGTGGTGGTGGGGAGGAGGATGAAGGGGGAGTTTGTGGTGGTGTTGCCGGAGGTGGAGGTGGTGGGGAACGTCGAGGGGGTGGTGGTGGAGAACTTGGCGGTGGAGTTGGATTTGGTGGTGGATCGGAGGGCGGAGATCGAGGTGGTGGGTCTGTGGGAGGAGGTGGGGAAGTAGGCGGTGGGCTCGGCGGAGGCGGTGCGTTGCTCGGAGGTGGAGGAGATGGTGTGGTAGTAGTAGGTGGTGGTGGAGAAACCACAACCAGTGGAGATTGTGGTGGTGGTGGTGAAGGGGCGGGCGGTGGAGGAGAAACCACGAGTGGTGGAGATTGTGGTGGAGGCGAAGCGGCGGGCGGCGGAGACTGTGATGGTGGTGGTGGAAGGACGGGCGGCGGAAACTGTGATGGTGGTGGTGTATTGACCTGAGGTGGCGGAGTGGTAGGAGGAGGAGTGGGCCCAGGCTGAGGTGGCGGCGAGGAGGTAGGCGGAGGAGAAGAAGGCGGCGGTGGCACGCCGGCGGAAACGGGGGAATTCGGAGACGGAGATGCAGATGACGACATCAAACCACCACCTTACTAACAAATCATTCCCCACCTCAGATTTCCGACAAGACACTCAAGAGATTTCGGACAAAAAACATTAAGAAGAAAAGAAAAAAAAAAAAAAAAACAAATTCACACGCCTGAGAGAAAACCCACCGCCCCAAAAATCACAGTAGGCAGATAAAAAATCATCAAAACAACTCTTTAAAATCCCCAAAAAGATGAAACTTTGTAGATGAAAAAGGCCACATAGACTCTTACTACTGAGTGGTAATAGAATAGCAGCAGCAACTAATAAGCTAAGCTCCGCAAAAGGAGATGTCACAAAAGGGCCACACAACACACAACAGGTGTTACAAATCTTTCCCCACCATTACTTCAATTTTTCAACGAAGACATCATCAGCAATCTTTGAAAAGTTTTAAGGCACACGCGACACGGTATATTGAATTCGATGAAATAAAAGGAGACTTTATTTTCCTCGACTTCTTCTTGGAAGCTCACACGCTTTTATCATTTATGGGGTTTTGTGTTTGTTCGTTTGCTATGTTTACTGACAATCGACTCGTAATGCATTTATTTTAACAATTGGATATTATTATATTATTAGATTATTAGTCGATTAGCGATGTAATATAATTATAATTGACCGTTATAATCAAGGGGGTATGGTATGTTAATTTGTCAAACAATGATCTTAAGATTACGCAATGTTGCGGGCCAATGAAGTATATAATCATTGTTTTCTTTTCTGCGTTTGTAATAATCGGATGTGTCCCTTTCACAAAGTAAAGGAATTCTTACAGTTGGGGGGTCCAACGTAATATATATATATATATATATATATATATATATAACATTGAGTGATATAATTACTAGTCAATATTTTGATAAGAATGGCCTTCATAGTTTATCATGTCTTAAGTTTTTTTTTTCCCATGATCATGTCTTAGTTATAAAAAACAAGAACTAGTCTCATGTCAATAAAGATTTCAAAAAATAATATCGTGCGATAGATATTTATTTTAATCAGCAGCAGTGCCATATAATTTAATAGAGATATGATAGATTCAATCTGCTGACCAAGTCAAGATTAATATATTATATATATATATATTTACACACAAATTATGTCTAGAATAACAATGGAGACGACATAATCAAAGAGGCTGAGCTGGTCCTTCACGTGGCTTAACGACAAATTGTTCTACAATTAGAAACGTTTTAATTAGCAACATGATTTCCGACTTTGAATACATTAAAGTCCAATTGCAGCTTGAATAATATCAATTTTGATATTGACCAAAAAAAAGTCAATCTTGTTACGTAGAGAACAGTAGTTTTCATTATAGGTCTCAATGTGAAAAAAATAATGACATTCACAAGTTGAATATCTAAAAATAAGATTCAATGCCTCGAGTTTTGATATTACACTACCGCTGGGTTATTTTTCCATTGCGGTGACGTCTCACGAATAGGATTGTTAAAATGGGAAAATAAAGAAAATAACTATATACTGCCATTTACCAGGAAATTTATTGAATAAGAGCAAAAATTCCGGAAAGAAAATTATGAATAAACATGCAATTAATGTTCCCAAGAACGGTTAATGGTGAAAAAGTTAAATCACGGTAATAAGGTTTGAAAGTACAAAAAGGCTAAAAGAGGGTTCACCAACTACAGACAGCAGACATGTCATCCGATGTGACGTACGTCTGTAAAAAGACATACCATTTATTTAATATTTTTTCTACAGTGGGCATGCCATGATTATAACATAATATATGTAAGAAAATAAAAAAACTTGTACACCGTTTTGTCTTCTCGTAAATGCAGTTTTTCCATATGGCTGGTTAGTCTAAAATTTAAATCATCTATTGATAGCGAATATCTTTCAGGAAATATTATACTTCCTTACCTTATTATATATAATCACGCTACCTTAATTTTAATCACATGCTTATTAATAATTAAGTGGATCTCAAGTACATATAAGACACAGCTTATTTGTTAAGTACAATAATTTGATAGCACATAACCAACAAGCACAAACATCAAATTTAAAAATAATAAGCACGAGTAATAAAAATGGCATATCCCAAAAGAATTAACTCCACCAAAATATGATGATTCTCCATACCCGGAAATGGTTCGAAAAACATTTAAAAAATCTAAGTCAATTAAATAAAAATCAACGCAACGGCACCAAAAAAAATCTTCCCAAAGATTGAATCAAAGAACACGTACCACGTAGTACGAACGATGATCAAACTCCTCCAACTCATCGCCTCAAAACCAGTTCGATGGCCTTCTGTTGAGGCTTTGTTAGGCTCTGCATTTTCGAATAGAAAGAAATATAGGAGGAAATCAACCATTTATGTTCCACTTCATGTTATAAAATAAACCACAAGGCTTTCTGTAAGATTATTTAGAGACTTCTCCAAGAATAAAGAGGGGTAAGGAAAGACCTGAAAAAGATGTTCGAAGTAAGCCCTATCGCTCCCGTACAGTTTCTTTAAGGTCTCCACAAGAAAGTTCACCATATTCATCTGAAATAGAAGCGAAAGGCAACTCGCGGGCTTAATTTTCATGACAAAAATACGAATAAAAAGGCTACAACAATCAACTCTGTAATACCTCGTTTAAGGGATCAGTGCTGCTTAGGAGTTCATCATCCTCGTCATCTTCTTGGTCCTGATGAGTGAGTGAGGTAGAAGATTATTATTGCACGAGTTTGAAGAATCAAAAGGTTGCAATAACTATTAATAAACTAAACTCGGACCTCATCGAAAGCCTTTGCCAAGCTATCGAGGTACTTGTTTGAAGGTCTGCTGTGAGATGCTGCACCCGTCGAATAAAGCAAATCTTCATCTCCGGCTTCTTCGTTCACAACTTCTTCCCAGTCACTATCCTTTTTGTATTTATTGGCAAAAAGATACAATTGCTGAGTGAGACTTTAAGATAATATATATATATATATATATATATATATATATATAATCCACAGATTTATTCAGCCAAAGTCAAAATAATTCCTCTGATTTATCTGGTAATGAATAACTTCGATTTCATTAGTTAACGTTGTCAAATGATTGCTGGGGCTATTTATTTATCCCCGCAACTGAATTACAACAATTTAACATTGGGCGTGGTATAAAATGGAGAAAATTTTAGTATATTCAAATTTAGTGGTGTCTAACTTTAACATAAGAACGAATCGAAGAACAGCGTGTACCTCATCGTCTTCGTCGACTTGCTCTTGCATTTCCATTAAAGTATCTGCTACTATGGCCATAATCTATCGTGATAAAGAGCAAATGAAATGCATTAGAAAGAACTAAAGATGTTCTACGGAGATGTAACCATACAAACTTGACAAATGAAAAGTATAAGAGATACCACAAAAAAATATAAACTTGGTCCCTACACTATGTTTGAAATATCGAGGATTTTCTTACAGCTTCAGCTTTGACTTAAAAATGCAAATACCTTAACGGGTAATGGCACCGTTGTCCACTGGTATGGAACCGCCTTTGCTCTAGAGCGGGTTGTGATACCTTCCTCCGACTAAAAATTATAAATATCACACATTGAAGTTGTTAGGATATGCAAAAGATTTGCGGTTTTCTTCTGAGAAAAAATAACCAACCTTAATGATGTTGCCATTTACAGTAACATTCTCTAAAGCAGCATGCCTTGTCAGAAGCAATAAAGCTAAGGCCGTTGTGGTGACTTTAATTGAATACGCTCCTTGAATTTCTCCTGGGCTCGGGGCAATTAAACTTGTCACTTTAGTATCATTAAACAACAAAAGGGGTGACTCAAAAATAAGTCAAAATTGTTACAGAGGCGATATTTATTAGCAAGCAATTAAGTAAGCAATTAAAGAACATGTATTACAGAGGCGATATTTTATTTTCTTTCGCTGCAAAAGAACATGTATTAGCAAGCAATTAAAGCATCCACGGATTATCGGGACTTGCCTTGATGTCGCGTCCATTCAGACATTAAGTAAGAAAATGCATTTTGATGATTTTCATCTGGCATTGAAACCAGCAAGTCCATAAACTGTTCGCAATGAGGAGAACTCATGTGGACCTGCACCATGAAAATGTATGTGACATAGAAATACCATTAATCGCGGTCAAGAACATAGTAAATATAACTCTAAAACGGAGAAATATCTAACAATTTTCATCTATAGATATAGCTTAAAATATATTGATCTTCATGTTGCAAGAATTCACATATCAGTAAGGTCAAATATAAATAATCTTGAATCTCAGGAAATATAAGATCAAAATAAGACGTCGAAAAGCAATTTTACATTGATATATATTTATATAAGCTTACAAGTCGGGCGAAGATCAAAATCAAGGAACTCTTCAGCGACGAAATATTCGAGGACTGCATGCGCTTGATGAGAGCCACCATCAGGTGCCTAATGTGCTGTGCCATTTGTGAAGGGAGATGTAAAATAAGTTGTAAAATGAAGCTACCAACAAAGAGAGACCCTGAGCTCTCCATGTCAGGGTCAAGAAGCCTGCACGCGTAGAAGCAACAGTTACACAATGGCAGTTATCACATAAGCATAGTTTCCTTTTTGCCAATCTTGTGCTTGATATTTCAGAGATTTACTAGAATTTTATTACAACACAAAACCGTCGGGAAACGATGCACGCGATTACATACAAGAATCTTTTCTTACCTCGAAGCAACATCGAGTAAACTTTTCATGGTATAACCGGGATCACCGGACCATGCAAGAAGATCTTGTTTTCCGCCGGATATAAAGGCAGCCAAGCACTGAGTGGCATTCTGGTTAAAAGCCAAGATTTACAAACAGTTGTAGATGTCGTATCAGAAATTTAGACGTGAAAATAAATAAGTACACGGATACAGAAGTTGCAGAAATGTAGATGGATTTTATTCTAGTATACTTCAAAACCAGGAGAAGAAAGATTACCTGCAACTCGCTATGGTCACTACTTTGAAGAACTATTCTTACAACTGCATCAAACGAAACTGGATAGACTGCTTTTATCACGTCATTAGGAGCATTCTGCAAAAATATGACCCGTTACATAGTGTTTTGGATGCTAACAGCAGGTTTAAAAATTTGAAAACTAGCTTTCACACAAAGGAGTATAAAAAATTGAAAAAAAAAAACGTTCTTAAACAGGTTAATCACCTTTAGTAACATTGTAATAAGATCCAGAGAGCCTGCAACCAATCCTTCAGGCTGTTGTTGAGGCTGTAAAATATGAAACGTATTAATATGGGGAAATTATTTTTATTTTTATATTTTATCTTTTACTCTCATTAGTTGGTTGTACGTTAGTGAGAATTGGCCCAATGTAAGGTAAAACTCGAGAAACCAGAGGATGAATACAGCCCGGAACAGTTTTTATTTCCTGCGACGAATAATAAAATTAAAGATGTAAATAATATCATAGAGTTAAAATATTTTAAGAGATAATAATGAGAAATCCAAGCATTTGGCTGAAAAAAAATTACGTTCCTAGATTAGCACACTCAATCACACCGTAGGTCGCACCATCACAAAACAAGGAATCATAAACATTTGACGATATATTCCCAAATTAACATACCCTAATAAATTCCAAGAGGGGACAACCAGACATTAAATAAAATGATTCACCTCCAAAACCTCCAGGGCTTCAATACTGATGAAAGGGTCTGAAATGTGTGAAACCCACAAGTTAAGGATGACGGGAGATATATTTGATTCTATTGAGGCTGCAATTTCGTGACCTAAAAAGAAAACGAAAATAAACCATTACACGGTGAGGCACGGAAAAATCAAAGACATGAAGCTGAAATTAGTATCACCATCACTAGCTTTCACAGCAGCTTGTAGTGTTTCAAGTACGAGGTGCATAGTCTCATCAGAGGCCTACACGGGAAATTCATGAAAAACATTTAACTAACAAAGAGAACCCATAGAACATAGGATATCAGGAGTCAACTAACATTCTTCAGAAGATCTACAAGTGAAGAGAATAAGTCTGCTGCATAATTTTGCATGATCCCACTCTTAGCATCTTGTACAAGCTTCGAAAGTGCCAGACAAGCACCAACTTTCACCGGAGGAGAGCTGTTAAATGATTAAACAGTAAATTCTCGTTAAAATTAAGTAGACAACTAATGTGAATGAAATTCTATTCTTACACATCCAAGCTCGTGGTTTTAATAGCAGCATACAGCAAATGCTCTTTTACTTTGTCATTTATCTGCATGTGCAATGAAAACAGACAAAATTTACAGATGTTAATGGAAGGGCATGTCAACAGAAATGAGGGGGATTATACAGTTGTTACCACAGATGAAAACTTTGCGGTAGTTGAAAATATACGAGCACAGAGAAAGGGATACTCATAGACACCTGCATCAGAAACAAATGGATTCAATTGCATGTAAGACAATTAAAAAACTACCGTATTTTAAAATAATAGATATTAGTTTCTGTTCGTCCCAAGGAAGTGCCTCAATACATCTTAGATAAACTTCCTCACCCGTTGCTAAATCAGTAGTCAATATATGCTCCAACATATTCCCAACAGTAGGTCCAAGGACCTGAAATTTTTTGAACATTTAATAGGCATGAAACAAAGATAATAACTCACACGAATATTAATTGCTTTTCAACTAACATATGGAACTGACCTCAGCCTCAAGCAAATGGTCTGAAACAAAAGCTAGAGAAAATAAGGCTGCCTCCTGTAACTGCATTATAACATGATAACAAGGAACCTTAAGAGATCAAACAAAAAGTAACATGGGTCCTCATCTACACGCGAAGCAGCAAGAACACACAGAAATCATAACACATAACCCGATAACATTTGTGAATCAAATTCATTCGAGTTAACTAGAAGCAAAAGGCAAGCCATAACACATACACATCAGGACAATGATTCTGCAAAGGATCCTTACTGTATTTTTTAAACCCTTATTATGAATTAAGAATATTCTCTTTTCTTTTCCTTTTCAAAAATATTGAAAAGGATCCACTCGTAGTTCGTAACTCCAAATAAACATTAGCTTCAGTTCGCACTTACACCATTTATTAGGCTATATTTATACCATTAACATTAATATGGTGAAATTATCAAACTTACTTTCCACCAGCCAGATGAACCAGCATCTTTCTGTTGTTGAGATTCACTTATTCGTCTTTTCACAGATTCTATTACAGCATCTATCCCTTCCATTCCACATAAATTTATTACCTCTTCCAGTAATAACCCTCCTGCATGAAAAATGCTAACAAAGTTTGCCACTGAAAATGCCAATAATATGGAATATAAGGCCAACAAGGAAAATGCATAGCTTTGCAGCACTAATATATGCTATGAAGATACGAATTCTTTTTTCAAACCTCCGATATGACATGCTTTGCCTCAGTATTGACTTTAATTATTCACAACACACCAGCACCTTATCATATATGCACATACATGAACGCGATCAATGAAGGTCATGTGTGTAAAGAAATATCAAAACACACCTTCATAGAGAGGCAAAATACGTGCATGCCCAAAAAAATTCTAACACCAATCGTAGTTTCAATGTTTCATACACCAATAAAATGCTCACCAGATACGCGACAGCTGTATGAGTTATAATCCTCATCTGCAACATATTGATTGACATCCAGAGTCCACATATGAGCCTAAACCAATTTAAAATAATTATTGAGAAATACAGATAAAAATGATTATTTATCGTCTCGGGCATAAAATAATGCATCGACTCAGGCTACAAATGACTCAAATTAGTGTAACCACTGCATGAATCACAATCCGGAAAAGTACCATACATCTCAAAAATAGATATATGTAATCATTAACAAACAATTATGACCATGCAAGATCAGAGCACCTGTTGTTCTGTAATTTGTTGGAATTCAATTGTATAGTAAACCAACTCCTTTACATTCTTCATAAGAGCCTGCAGGAACAAAAGCTATTAATGTTCGACTGCATAACAAAAAGGTGCAATGAAAAACACAGTTCGAAGTACACCTTTCTAATTCTTTTGCTTGCCGCGACAGTCAGAAGAAACTCAAACAACTGCAAAACAAAAGATAAGCAAACACGACCACGTGTATGAATGTCAAGTCCGAAATTACTTCAACCCAATAACATGTTAGAATCATCTGCATTTCCATGAACATGAATGACATCAATCTTGTTTCCAATCACACACTTGAATATGCATAATGCTATGACCTGGTATCAGTTAATGTATTTGGTCTAAACAAATAAACAGGAAATTTAAATTAAAGTAACTCGGATTGAAAACATAATCAGAATGCAACTTCAAAGTACCAATCAATGATCATATTGACCTACGTTAGCAATTTAGGATATCTATACAAATGTATTAACCTGGATAACTAATGATTCAAGACTCTTCTCAGAACCATCAGAATCATATATCCCGTCATAGGAATCCTCCACGCCCTCAATAGACGAGCGCTTATACACTTCCAATAATGACACAAAGGTGAGCCACAGTGGTTCCTCCATCACTGAAACAAGGCCCTAAGTAAGAAATTATGAAGAAACTATGAAACAGAATGGCCTACAAGAACAGCTAATGGCCTGCAAAATCACCAAAAGACACTCAAAATAACATACCCGTAAAATCCACTATATCCTGGAAATTTTGAAGGAACTGATTCAAACACTTCAACACCTGAAATAATGAAAATGGTTTTTAAATCCTTTGCACGCAGATGCCATCAGCCAAGGAAATTAGAAAAATTCTTACCTCCATTCGGATGGTCCAATCATCTGGATCCTCGGATGGTACTGGGTGTTTTAAGGCAAATGAAAACTGCTCCATCCAAGGCTGAATCATTGGTAACAATAATGACCTTGTTTCTGCCTAGTACACGAAAGCCCATTTAATTTACTCAATTTAATGTAAAACGAAGCATTACATCATCCTCGCACAGAACCATCACTACCTTGTAGACGCCATTCATGACCCCTAACATGGAGGTACAATTGTAAACCACTGAAAGAGCTTTAGCTCGCAGACCTTTTTCGTAAATCTGCAAGTGTTGAAAAAATTCTTGCAAACTGGCAATATTAACATAAGCTGTAAGAGTAACTTCGTATTACCATGACGTTTCGTTAGGTGATTATAGAAGGTTCTAAAAAATTCTATTTAGTTATTCAATCTTAGATGTGAATGTAAGTAGACTGAAATGCATCATTGGGGACAAGCAATACATCGAAAAAGAACATAGCCCATATTTTGAAAAAGAAAAAACAACATCTAATAGGTAAAACAAGTTTCAATGAACCATATTGTAGAATATGAGAAGAAAAACAAATAGACAATTAAAACCTCGAAAAGAATGAGCATAGACCAAAACCATGACAATTTTTCTCTTGAAGATAATAACACGGGACACAAACACATGATAATAAAACTCAAGGGATTAAATTCAACAAGTGCGACTTTGATCGAATCAACCTGAGGGGATGATACAATCACATGCAAGCATGGGAACAAAACAGGCACGATAGTGGGAACCATCTTATCATCCATGTCTGAAGAAAGAAGAGCCAGACATCTTAAGGCCCCATGTACTGCAACGGTAACAAGTCAACATTAGGAGAGTTGAAGGTTCACTGCAATTGTATGTTAGCATGTAAAGTATAAGTCACCTGCATTCAACTTCGTCTGATCGCCTATCAAATTTAAAATGAAGGGAAACAATTGGGGCCAATCATCTGGCCAGTCATGTTGAGCAATCGTCGAAATAGCAACACTAACTGCGGTACATATCTTTCGATGAGGATCGTCAAGTGTTGCGAGAAGTAGTTCGCGTATTGATGCCTGGAGAACATTGAATTAGGGGACAAATACTTATTACATAAAGAAAACTTGACACATAGACCATCTTCCCAATGTGTAACATGCCTATCATAGCACGAGCACATTGATAATGCTATATCAGGAATTTCACAGCAAATAAATATAGCAATGAGTACATATTTTTCGAATTATCCTATTATCTAAATTGGGAAGAGAGCTCTTGGCCAACATATATATACATATATATATATGTGTGTGTGTGTGTGTGTGCGTGCGTGTGCGTGTGTGTGAAATAGGAGATACACATAGACTAACAACCTTTTCAAGGCTCGAAACAACGGGATGCTCAAAGCCTTCCACATCCTCATTCCAATGTTTTTTTACGTACTGCTTCAGCAGAACTGCTGCTAAGTGGATGCATGTTAATCCCACAAGGCACATACCAAAAGAAAGTGAACATACGCGTGGCATAGAAAAAAAAAAACATATTCATAAATATGGGATTTGGATGGATCACGGGATCAAAAAGATTAGATCAAATTCGAAGGATATCTGCCTTAATCCATATGCAAGGTCACGGTTTGCAGCGACTCTAGCCAAAGCCACTCCAAAACCTTTCAAAATTTAAACATGAAACCTTTATCAATTCATGTCTAAAATATGTGATTCATGCAAAGAACAAGATCGAACAAAGCATCAGTCAAATAATGCAGCACCATGCATTGAATCAGAGCGTAAAAAGACTTGGTGCCTCTCGAAAAACCAGGCGGAGATATAAATAAAGAACCCGCTTTAATAAGTAAACAACATTAAGAATGTCATCTTTGCTGCTAAGATAAGCAATTTGGTACGCACCACGTTCTCGGATCCCAATCAGGCATAATAAATAACACCGGTCATTATCAGGAATTCAGTTATACCCCGACAAAAACCAGTGAATACAAATTTCGGTATCTGCCAGAAAACCATTTAAGGCAACTTAAAATAAGAAGGAAAAAACCCCAGAAATCAATTCTATGCTGCAAAGCTACACTATCAAAAGGCTACAAAATCTCAATCAAATCCTTGTTTACGAAACGCAATTCAGTCAAATACACACACTAACCGGGCTGGAGTGAAGCCTGCTGAAGCGAAGTTTCAGCAAAGTGCCGAACTTGATCGCTCGGATCAAGCGAAGCATTCAAGCAATTGACCAGCCAGTGCTGATCTACATCCATCCTATGCGTACTTGTAATGTATGCAAGTGCTCGAAGACGAACAACAGCTGTTTGCTTTAATGCGTGTTGAAAGGCGAGGGAGATTGGAATATAGGAGATTTAGAATTTGGGGCGTTTTATAGGCGTTAGGTTTTGGGTCTGGTCAAAAGGTCTTTGTCTACCGTCCCCGTTGACTCTTGTCAAAATTAATTTGGGTTTGTTTGTATAATTCGGCATCTATTTTTCACCATCTATTTCCATTAATTTCTTTTTTCATGTATGTGTTGATTAGGTATATAGTATGAGCCGTTTTATAGAAAATGATCAAATAAGAAAAAATTACTATTGCAAATTTTAGGACAGAGTAATATATCAAAATTTAAGCGTATTACATGTGTTAATAATTTTGTTGAGTTCCTTACCATTTTTCTGTAATAAATTAAATTTTGGACATGCACGATATCTTAGGGGGGAAGATCATCACATCTCCAAATGGAATCATTAGTTAAACCCCAATTCAAAAATATTCTTTTAAATTTGATAATGAGTTTAATGATTAAAGAATAATAATTATTTGATGTGACGTACTTTAGGTTTTAAAATGAGTTTTTCGATTGGAGATCGTTTAATAAATTCAGTACCGTACTCGTGTGGATGTACCTTACTTTTGTTGGATTTTCGAAAGAGCCGTCAAAAGGCAATTAATTTTAGGTGAAACTACAAAAAAATACCTCTTTGTGTAAAAATATTTCAATTCAGTCCCATGTCAGATAAATTTTATATGCAAGTACCTAGTTGGAAAATTTTTTTACACATAATTACCCATTTGGCCGAGAGTCCTTTTTTCACTCATTGACGTACTTTTTTATACATATATTACGTACCACATCACGCGTTTGTATGGTACTAAAATAAATTTCTTATAGTACCTAAGTCCTTATATGATGTTTGTCCGCTTTACTATGTACCTTTCTTCACTCTATTATGTATCACACTACGTTTCTTAATGGCATCTAAATATCTGATATGTTGTACCTTCGATAAATGAGTACCTATATGTAAAAACTTTATTTTATTAGATATCTACATATAAAAAAATTCTGACAAGGGACTAAATTGATATTTTTTATTCTAATATGTATTTAAATGTAAGTTTTCCTTAATTTTAAAAGAGAAAAATAAGGTGAAAAATTACAAAATACAAGAACGGATTTTAAGCCCAGAAACCAAAAGCAACGTAACCCCGATTTTAGATAAATTTAAGAACATATAAATTTTCTGTAAAATTTAATGTAAAAAGGGATAAAATGAGCCTCCTCAAGCTCTACCCTCCTCTCCACCACCGGTACGGCCACCGCCACTACCACCGTAACATCACCGCATCGCTGAAAATCCCGTACTCTTCCGCCCATAGCCAAAGTTTCAAATTTTCTGGAAAAAATTCCAGAGCAATCTACTACTGCTCCAAGTATGCCGAAAATTTCAAAGTGGGCAAGAGTTACGTTGAAGCAGCCCAATCTTCCGTCGAGGAAGAAGACGAGAAAGAGATATTTGAGGAGTATTTAGCCGAGGATGGTGAGGTTTACCAGAAGACCCTGAGATTGGTTGAATGTGCTATGTTCGCTGCTGTTTCTGGGCTTGCCTTTCTCTTGAGCAATTCGCTGGCAATTGAGGTATTAATTATCCTTATTATTCCATTTGGCACTTCATTAATTTGGATTTACGCGACTGTTTTCTCCGATTTGAAGGTTAAGGGATATGTGAGTATAAAAACAAAGAAAGGACTGGGCCTGATTTAATTCTTTTCAATTCGTGTCGGTTTGAGATTCTGCAACATCCATAGTTTTGTTGCTTTCTAATTACTTCAAATCAAGCAATTCCTTCTGTTATGGAAATGGTTGTGAAATTAAGTGTTGAAGAAATCCTTCTGCATTTTTTTGTCTTAATTTGAAGTAGTGTAAATGATGTTTCATCTGATAAATTCAGACTAAAATTTGACATGGGATCCCAAAGAAATCGTCTAAATACGTTAACGCGGAAACACAACATTATTCTTATGGACTTGATACCAAATCTTCAATAAACCTTCTCTCATATACTTATTTCTGCAGAAATACTTTGCATGTTTCTTCGCTTTGCCAATCGTATTGTCCACTATGAAATGGGGTGTATCTGCAGGAAGAAAAACCATGGTAAGATGCTATTTAAGGAGCTGTAGTAACATGTTTGCTTCTGCTTTCTTGTACACGAATCACGTAAATCATAATTTTTTCGTTCTGTAATTTGTTTTTCAGGTGGCAACTACCGTATTATTGTTTGTCATGTCGGGCCCAGTGAAATCGGTGACCTATTTGGTAAGCCTGAACAATGATATCCAAAGCTTGTTTGTGTATGTTGTTCAGATTCAAATACCATCAAAAGATATTATTATCTTTGATTCCTCCACATGATTTTGTTGTTATTTATGATTTCTGTGGAGTGATTTTAAACTACATTCATGGCCAGTTACTGCACGGGCTGCTTGGTTTTGCCATGGGTACATTTTGGAGGTAGTAAATCTTCTCTGCAAACCGGAAGATGACTTACATTAAACGTTCGGCTTACTTATTTTTTTAGTCTTGTATATTAGGGCCTAGGGGTGGTGACGTGTTGTAAGGACATCTAAATTAAGTTTTTTTCAATTTTAGGACTAAGTTTCGAAATTTAAGTAGTTTGAAGACGCCCAAATTAAATTTTGCAATTAGAGGAGGGTAAGTTTCAATATTGAAGTAATTTAAATGACAACAAGTTTCAAAATTATGCCGTTAATTGTCCTCAAATTGCTTCAGTCTTGAAACTTATTGTCCTAAAATTGCACTATTTAATTTAGGTGTCCTCAAATTTCCCAAATTTCGAAACATAATGTCCTAAAATTGCAACATTTAATTTAGATTATCCCTCAAATTCCTTCAATTTTGAAACTTAATGTCCTAAAATTGCAACCTTTAATTTATATATCATCAAATTGCTTCGATTTTGAAACTCACTATGCTAAAATTGCAACCCTTTAATTTATGTCCTTATAACGCCGTTACCCCTAATACACGGGACAAAAAAAAATAATTAAGCCATAAATTTATAGTGTTACGCTCTTCTTCCTACATCTTAGTAACCTCGTCCTCTTAGTTCTGATGATACTGATGCTTTGTCTTGTTGAATGATGAAAAAAGCTCAGGTTACGAACTAACTGGGGAGCTTCAGTCCTTTTCTGCACAATTGTAGGTTATCGAACAACAAATCTCTCTTTTCTTCTCATCTTGATTATGTTGTTGAACAGCTCTGTGACTTCAGGTTCGAGCAGCAGGAGCTCTCGGTAACGTCGTAATCGCCTCGTATTTAATCGGAGAAAACATTCTTGGATTGGTAAAAAATCACCGCCCCGTTTCGATTTAATAATTTCGAAACTGGATTTAGATTCGTGTTGACTTAGATTATTATTATTTTTTTTTATCATGGCAGATCACGATAAATGTTCATGCTCTTGTGACGTTGATCCTCTCGTCGATGGGGATCGTTTTCGTCCCTTCGATGAGCTTAATATACTTCATCTTCGGGTTTTTGGTGGGTAGCAAATTAATCGATCGATTGAGATTCACTTTTTTATTACCACGAATTTTACGTGCTTGTTATTCGTTTCGTGCAGCTGTTGCTCAACTGCGGTTTATTCGTGTTCTTGCTGCATATTTTGTACGCCGTATTCTTTACGAGGCTCGGCATGAAAGCTTCGCTTAGGTTGCCTAAATGGTTGGAGGCTGCTGCAATATGACGATTGACTATTTTCATTACAGCCCACCGCATGACCCTATCCGACCCGTTGAGTGCCTAGGAGATGAGATTATCATAGTGATGATGAAACAAGGGTTGATTTTTGTATTAGAACTGCCTTGTGTATATTACCTATCAATTTAACAATTTACTTGTGTTTTTTCTTTTCGTAAATCACAATTCCAAAGAAATCCAAAGCATATATATTTTTTAAATTATTTATTTAGTGTATATTCTTGAGTGGGGAATCTACGTTTAAGTACATTTTTTGCATAAAAAGTTACAATTCAGTATCTTGTCAGAAAATTTTATTTTTAGGTACTCAATTGGTTGTGTACAATTTTATCATCCTTGACATACCTTTTTATATGTATATTATGTACCACGTCACGCGTTTATATGGTACATATATGTTTATGTTACTCAATGTACCTTTTTCTAACGGTATTATGTACCATAATACGTTTCGATATGGTACCTAAAATTACTTATATGATGTACCTGCGGCGCAAACGAGTACTTATATGTAAAAACTTTATTCTATTAGGTACATGTAAAATTCTAACAATGAACTGAATTGACAATTTTTATACAAAAAGGTATCAAGTATACGTTTCTCTTCTTGAACCAGTGCGATATTTCCCCGACAAAAGTCAATCCCATCTAGGGGTGAAAACGAACCGAGCTGCTCGAACGAACCGAGCTGCTCGCGAGCAGCTCGGTCAACGCTCGGTTTGAGTTCAAGTTTGACCGAGCTCGAGCCGACTCGATTAGTTATCGAGTCGAGCTCGAGCTGAATTTATATGGACTCGATAGTTCGTCGAGCTTATCGAGTCCAAATTTATTTATTTTTTATATATGTTAATATAATATTATTTCAAAAAATTATTATTATAATATTGATTCGAGTCGAGCTCAAGCACTTCGAGTACAAACTTTTGAACGGGTTCGAGCTTATCGAGCCGAGCTCGAGCTTCGATTTTTAGTGTTTGATCGAGCTCGAGTCGGGCTCGAGCTCACTTATTCTGAATCGAGCCAAGCTCGAGCTGAGCCATGTTTGGGCTCGGCTCGTCTCGTTTTCAGCCCTAATCCCATATGGATTTTTTTAGAAAAAATAGCATTTGAACAAAAAAGTATTTTTAAGACATAGTCATTGACCAAAAAGTTTTTTAAAAAATTAACCAAACTTCACCGATTTTTTTAGCAAACGACCTTAATTGCAAGGGTTCACTTCACAGTAAGAAAATTCACATTGTCACGGTAGCTGCAAGTATCCATTCTACTGTGGAGAACCTACTGTGCAACAAAACCCACATTGTCAATTGTCACAGTGAGTTCTCAACTATATAATTGAGTATCTGTTGTACTAATAAGGATTTGCATCCGTGGCTTATTATTTGACGACTGACTGACTCATTATTGAGGCGATTTCCGTAAAAATAACATCCCAAAGTACAATAACATGAGAGCGATTTTGCAAGACATACATAGAAAATGTTAAAGCATTTAACAAAATGGCTAAAAAAAGAAACAATTAAACATTTATTATTAGCACCACAAAATTCAGCCTAGAAAAATTGCCCCTTTGGCATTCATTGTTCAATCCCAAACTAGTCCTCCAAAGTTGTACTTTTCCAGGAATAAATACTGCATGTCGTGATTCATGATGATGATGACGATGATGATAAGATTAAGATAAGGCAACATTGAAGAAATAAAAAAGACACAACAAGCATAATTTACATCCAATGTAAGAAAGAAGCTAACCTCAAAGGTAATGGAAATGCACATAACCATAATTTGCTGCTCTTATGCTTCTTTCCTTGTTATTCTACATTGAATTGTTCAACCAGAGATCAGAAGATTCGTACAGAAAAAAAGAAAGGGCAGTGGAATTATATAAATACCTGAAGCAGTAAATCCCGAGGGCTGTTGTTATTTCATGGATAACAGACGTGGCGAAGTGAAGATAAAGCGTCACTGCAACGAAGCAAATCAAGAAATTTTTAAATTTCGATGCCTTTGAAGTCACAGACAACATGGAAAAGACAAAAAGTAGAAAGAAAACTAAATATGTATAGCATTTATAATACCTGTGTAAGCAAAGAAACCAAGAACAACCCAGAATTCATCGAACAAGGGTACTCTGCCACAACACGAGGATCATGCAAGATTTCAACCAAAATAGAATAATATAAAGATAAAAAAATCCAATCTTTAGCGAAAAAATAGGAAAGTGTGCGTGATCGATCGAACCCGTTGTTTAGCCTAGCAGTGAGTGCATTAGCAACTGCTAGAGGAAGATAGAACAAAGCCTGCATTATAAAGGTTTACGGTACATTTAAAAAGAATTATTGTAAGAAACGTCTCCAGACAAAATCTTCTCATGATGTCACAACAAGTCAAGAACAAAACTTTTCCTACCATTGACATATTTGTTTTCAACCCCTTTGGCTCATCGCATAGGTGAGAAAGAATCATCCTTCCCTGTAGAAAACATGTTGCTTCAAATTGTTTACAATATATCACATTTAGATTATTTCAATGAACAGTGACAATGACAACAATTAAGATAGATCTTTTACCACAAGGAAACCAAATAATATTAACGCTGGGTGCACATTAATACAGTATCTCATGTATAATTACTATTTTACCCCTACTTTTTTATTTTATTCCAACTACATCCTTAAAATCATTTTTTTATTATAAGCACATGCATAGAGTGTGCAGAAAGTATCAGTTCCAATAAACATTGACAACAACTAAGAGAGGTCTTTTACCACAAGGAAACCGAATGCAAGGCCAATGCTCAATACCACCAAATGTGGATATTTTCCGATTATATCAGAAGGAGACAAGAAATCCCTGCACGGTCACTCAATAATTTTCATTATAATTTAATAAATAAAAGAATGAAAGAAGATTGTAGACAAGAAGAAGACATACCACACAAGAACTCCGCCCAACAGAACAACAAAAGGATAGAGCTGGAAATATTTGGGAGCAAGATATCAATTACTTGAAATATTTTGATGAAATATTTGATGAAATAGAAAACAAAAAATACTGAATATACGGCGACAAAGAGTAGTAGTACCATGGCTAAAGCTTGGAGGACGCTTCCTTTCCTTGCCCGAACGACCTTAAGAACATTATGCACACTGTACAAGTGGAATATATTTAAGAGCTTGAAGCAAAATATTCAATGTGGAATGACATGAAAGAAGCAAATAACATATAGTTTCCACAAATAAGAAAGCAACAAATTTTCAACACCTAAATCCTAATATGGACATATAACTCATTTCATTGTGTTGTAAAACTGATAAAATTAATACCAAAACATGTAATGGCACTCACTTAATTCCGGTTGTGGGTATAACACCGAAAGCTATCATTATAAAAAGTGCAGCATTGTACATGGGGACTTCTGCAAAGGTGAAAAATAAATAAGGAAATATAAAGAAATGTGATTATGGGAATCGTATCAGCACATGCATATCTGTAACGCAACGTAAATTATAAATCAATAAACTGACAGTAAAAATTCGAAAAAAGTGAAGGTCAGTTGAAATAAAAATAAAAATGGAGACATAACAAAACCACATTATTTACCATTTAGAAATGGAACCCAACTTAATAACGGGATAGATTTCCCAAATGGTTGAGCCCACCACTCAGCTCCTGAAAGAATATGAAAATAAAGACTCAAATCTCCCAAAGACTACATTAAAACTTAGGCGGGGTAATTAAATGGATTGAGAAAGTACCAACAAAGCCAGTGAAAAAATGCAGCAAGTATATCAACATTAATCCTTCTGTGGGTCCATTTATAGCTGGAAGAATGAGAGTGTTCGTGAAATAGCTGCAAAAAATACAGCAGGGTTCTTAATAAAACAACATAAATAAATATATGCTTAATTTGTTTTCAATATAGCTATAAGCATTTAGAATGAATTAACTAAGGCATTGATGCTTAACTGTTCCCATGTTGCCAAGTAAAAGGGAACAGCTGATAAAACCCAGAACCACAATGTACTCCTTCCACACATAGATGTGCTCCCAAAAGCCAAAGATTCAAACTAATAGGGGAAAAAGAATTAAAGATCAAAAGTTACGTCCCTCGAGAAATGACATCACCAGCAGAAGAAGCATTAACCATTACATACCGCACAGCCGAGGGCATCACAGCCTGCAATTTATTTTAAGATTGAAATAAGTTCAAAACCACAAAATGTAAGAGAAACAATATATGAAGCAAAGTGAAACCATTGAAAAATTAGGAAAGAAAGTCACTTACCATGATCAAAGAGCTCCCCCAATGGACTAGAAGAACTTGTTCTTCTGGCTTGCTTTCCATCAACAGCATCAAAAGTCTATATGTTCAATTTTCAAATAGGACACAGAAACGATAAGGATCTTAATTACGCATATGCAATTGTACAAAATAAAAAATAAAAAAGCCAACGGACTGGATATGATGCAGAAAAAAGAGCAACACACTGCAGAAAAGTTTAAGAAGTTGAATTCAATGAAGTCCATTGATATATTTTGGGTAACAAAGGCCTTACTTGGTATAAGAAGAGCAGCAATCCATGAGCAAAATGAACCCATCTTGGAGGAGGTGAGTCAAATTGAGGTGAATATATCTATAAATATATTAATGGGATCAGATACAGAAGAGTAATTAACAAATAAAGAAAAAAAAATCATTCATATTGACATGAATACGAAATGCAGGTAACGAAATCTTAAAGAATCTAAATGGAATTTATAGCATGTGTTGCAGATGAGTGAGAGACGATGAGGAAGCTTACATATCCAAGCAATGCAGATGTCACCAAGAACATCGTTCCAGTAAGAGTGATCTGTGAGAAGCAAACAACCAATAAATAAGACATAAGCCTCTGTTGAACGAGAACCAATAAGCTGCGTTTGCTATATTCTAAGAAGAAAGTAATGAACATTACCACATTAGGCCTGAAAAGGAGCAGTCCATTAGCAAAAACAAGAACAAAACAAAGTTAGTGAATATTGAATGAAGGTGAAGAAGACAAATATAGCATTTCTTGTCAAATGTTGACCACACACACCAACCAAAACAACAGCATCCTCTGTTTTTATCCAATATCTGATTCATTTCAAACATTGATAAAAAAAATATGTAAACACAATGCCTAACATATGCATTAAAAGAGTGAAAAAATACTTCCAAATGATATGACCACACAATTTTCAATCCCTTCCCATCTCACTGTATCATTAACTCTCTTCAGCAGTTCATGAATAAGATGAATAACACATAAGCAAAGTAGCTTCATTTAATATACACATCATCTTAGCATAAATTTCGGTCTTTGAAGAAATTCGCGAGCAGCCCTTTTCAACAATATTTCAGTAAAAGAACCAAGCAAACGAAAGCAGAAACCGATGCCCGAGAGGCGAGAATCATGTAAATCAATAGCAGAAAAGCCCTCAAAACAACTAAACACGAGCAAAATAAAACCAAAGATATAAAAGCTTACGGCATCCACAGAGGGAATAGATTAACACATCGTGTCCAGTAAGGCTGAAAAACGTATTTTGACATCAACGAATTATCAACTCCACTGTACTTGTGCCTATGCAGTGCTGCAATTCCATGAGCTCCTATGTAACCCATTTGACTTCTTTCGCCAATTAATCACTTCAGAAATTCAAATTGTTTCTCAAATCAAAAGAATCTGCGCGGAAGAGAAATACAATTAAGAAAAACAAAATATAACGAAAAAAAATCTGATGCACATTCTTAAAAGGACATACAAAAACAGTCTTTTAAGCTCTTCAAACGCAACTATAAACTATATTATCATTAAAGATTCGATTCTTCTTCAAGGGTTTTGGAGGAATGCGAACATGGCATAGATTCACACTATTAATAAAAGATTTACATAAAGAATAACATAGCGAAAAGAAGAGAGTATTCACTCGCATAGTGTAAAAAAGCAAGCAGTGGTTGAAAAGCTGTTCCGTATTTTCAGGATTATGAGCAAAATAACATGGATCGAAAGAAAGAACAGAAAACTAGGAGATTCATCTTCATAATGTAACATCGCCTTGAGAAAAAAAAATATTACCGTGCGATTAAAATTAATTGAATGAGAAAACAAGAGCGTAATGGGAGAATTAACATGTGATGAAGTGGCGATGCATAATACAGAGATCGAACATCAAAGGGAAGGAAGCAAATAATAGATCGAAGAAACGCTCACGATGTAAAAGGAAAAGGCCCTTTCCAACTCCCGCCTTTGTTTTTTTGTGATAAAGCGCTTCACACGATGCTTTTTATTACTTTGTAGCTACATTTATCAAGGAGTAATAATTGCAAATAAAACCTATAGTATTACTAAATTAAATCTTGACCCCTCAAAGGACTTGATACTCCAAGGAGTGTGTGGTCTTAATTAATTTAATAGAAAAAAAGGAATCATTCTGCATTGTAATGATCTATGGAAATACTTACTACAGAAAAGCCAATACTAAGCACATAATAAGTATACACTCCTTCGGATATTCGTGGAACATTGACTAAATGACTAATGTAGCTTTGACCAAGTAAAAATATTGGCCCCTACCTACCGACCTATATATATAAATATATGCAAACGTAGTAAGTTTTTATTTACGTACCTTGCATAATTGATGTGTACATACATATATATATATACACACATATATATTCATGATTGTGTACCTATTTTTCGATTTTTGTTTCGACTGAATTGAACTCGAACCTCAAAATTGACTATAAGACAACTATCGCTCCCGAGCAGGACTGATTCTCCATGATCATGCTTTATATTCTAAATTTATATGGATAACAAAACATCGATAGTAAGTAAACCAAATAGATTCGAATGCAATATCTCCCATTGGGAGTTAATAGCTTCAATTAATTGGGCAACCCATGGGACACGTATCTATCTATATATATATAGATATACACGTGCGTGTGAATTGTCAGTTTTCGTCCTAATTTATTTTCTATTAGTATGTCGAGGCACTTGTTATTTTAAAAATAAAATTGAGAATTATCTTTAACATGTTTGCATAAATAAAAATATGGATAATTCTATTGACACCCCATTTGATTCCATTTGCACCCCTAATTATTAGGATAATAAATATTTCAATTTAAGGTTTGACCATCTCTTTATTAATTATTTTGTCCAATTCCCATTAAAAAAATTTAACGTTTTTAGTGTCTCGAAATATTTTATTATATTGTTTCAAAAATTATTATATATAATTTTGAAAAAAATATATAATAACGTTGAAATGTTATTTACATATTATTTATTTGACAAATCATTTCATTAAATTTTTTTCAATAATTATTTATTGCCTTTACTATTTAATTTTATATTTTAATTTTGTTAAATCGTATTGCACTGTTTGTTTTTTCCATATGTTTTTAAGATAAATTAAATATTAATATTGATAAATGTTATTATTGTATTAAAATTTAAAATAAGTTAAAATATTAATATTTTTCCAAGTTAAGATAACTAATGAAAATAAATTATTAAATTAATGATAATAGTTAAATTGGTAAATTACATAACGGCACAATCCATGCATTAATGAAAAGTAGTTAATTAATTATTATTTCATAAACAATTGGTTACAATTGTTGAATCCAAGATAAACCTCTTTTCTAATTTTAATGTTTTTTTCACCCCAAGAGGGGTGCTAGTACCACCCTAAAAATATATACTTCATCATAACTTCTCTCAATTTGTAAAAACTGTGGGGAACATGCACACACTACAATGTGGTGCATCAATCCTCTAACTTCATGGTCCCCATAACTTGTTCTTTTCGAAAAGAAAAAAAAAATCTGTGATTCCATCTTTTCCTTGGGATATTATTGTAGTTTGTTTGAATAGTAATAGTACATACTAGTTTTTTTAAGTACATGCGGGGTTATCTTGTTATAAAAGTTGTTAATTTAAAATGTTTAATCATGTAATCTTAATTTTTATTGTATTATTCTTAAGTAGACATACAAAAAGAATTTTTAATGTATAATTGGAATAAAATAAATTTAATGTATAATTGGAACAATCCCTTTATAAATAGTAGATAAATTATACATACATATAAATTAAATTCCAAATATTCAAGGAAACTTTTTATCATAATGTAGCTCGCTTAATATGAATTCAAAACGACTCACGTGTGAATCTGAATACACATAATAAGCCTCCTCCCCATCACGTATTAACAAACCTGCAGTTTCTCCTCACTTCTCCCTTTTCCCCGTAAGCCTCGGGATTCGTCAAATTCCCGAGCTTCACCATCGACTCCGCAAATTGCTCGAAGAAGGCCACGGAATCCTCCGCGTACCTCCTCACGATCTCCTTTGTCTGAACGGCCAACACGCTCGAGTACAGTTCTTGGTCCGAATTTATCAGCCCTTCGCCCCTCAAAAGCATCTGGTAATAAGAGTTGTCGAAGAGCTCGGGGGTAAAATAGTCCATTGCGGACTCGTTGTTGTCTGAAGATGAGCCTCTCGCGGGCGGGCATATGGATCTTAATTTGCTGAGGTATTGCTGCGGGATCGGGTTTACGAGCCCCGACGTGAACGTGAAATCTCCGTATATTCGGTTCCTGAAGTTCACGCACCGCGCCATGCCGATCGTGTGGGCCCCTATAAGATCGACAAATTTCTTCGATTTTTTTTTCTTGATTTTTAGATTGACCGAATTCAAAAATATTTTTTTTTCCCCGGTGAATTGCCGTTTTGGGTCCCCCAGTGCTTGGGGTATGGACATTTTTGGTCCCCAAGTTCCGAGATGCCACTTTTAGTCCCCAATGTTACTGGGCTGCTTTGGTCGACCGACCGATCGATTTAACCGTTAGTTTGGACAGAGTTACGGGTCGAGTCAGCCCGAATTTATGTGTCCGGCCAGGTCTCTTTTTCTTCAGCCCTTAAGATTCAGTTTGTCCCGGCCCGACCCGTAATATTTGTTGGTCCGGCCCGTAATTTTGTCCAAACTAATGGTTAAGTTAACATGTGGACCAAAACAGTCCAAAATCAGTAACTTTATTTCCAAATGTTACCAATTTTGGAACGTTTGGCCCACTAATTAATTTAACAGTTAGTTTCGACGGAATTACGAGCCGGGCCAGGTCTCCCTTACTTCAGCACGCAAAATTCAGGCTGACCCGACCCATAATTCCGTCCAAACTACCGATTAAATTAACCGAGACCAAAACGGTCTGAAAAGCAGTGATATTGGGGGGGGAACTAAAGTGCCATCTCGGAACATGGGGGACCACATCGATATTAAATACCTGAAAGGGCTACCACATCGGTGACAGAAAACCCTTGATAAATAAACTTGGAAATGATTGACATGAGGCCCTCATCAGCAGTCGGGAGATTATCCGCGAGATCGTAATACGCAGTCCTCGTATCTCTCCTCCCCAATGGGACGTCCCAATACGGCCCACCCACCTAATAAAAATTCGATTTTTTTTTCTAAGGTAACGTCGAACGTTGTAATAAATCTTGCATCTTTCTCTACAAATTTACCAGAATAACTGCATCTCTAGCTGCAACTGTAAGAATATCAGCACACGAAACCGTCCCCGGGCACTCGGATTCGAGCTTGTTCTTGATCCTATCGATGATTCTGAATCCTTTCAACGCATTTACGTTGTTAGCCGCATTCTTTTCTCCTCGAAGAGTGTACGTGTCCTCTAGTAAAACCGATCCATCGCATCCCTACACACACAAAAAGAAAAGAGCAATTTGCCAGAAACATCAGGAAAAAAAATGAAGTTACAGGTTTTTCGGTTTCTTTTGTTGGTGAAAAGTGGATGCTTCAAAGTGGACCTGCACAAAGCAATCGTGGAAATGTAATCTCAGGATCAAAGCAGCGTTACGAGGATCAGACATGACCGTGCACTCCATTTCCTTCCTCACGATTTCCAACACGTTGGGACACGTGGACTTGTAATAATCTAACGTTAGAGGGGGTTCTTCGCTTGCATGAATCACGATAAAGAAGACGAAATGTAAGAACATTGGGAAATATTGCACGAAATTCGCCATCTCGTTTTATTTGGTTTATTATGTTGGGAAGCTCGGTATAAAAAGGCATGGTTTTGGGTCTCACACAATTGACAATGGGGCTCTGATTATTGAGTGCAAGATTAGTGAAAAATGCAGGCTTCCTTTTTTTCATGTCTTAGTCAAGGGAAGATGCAACTACTGTACAAGTGGTTGGTGTTCTTCTAAACTAAAAGTATACTTTCAAAATCAGAAGAAAAACAAGAAACTTCATAGTGTGTGTAATGAATGATTCCTCAGCAGCCTAGAAACTTAATTTCTTAATATTTCCAACTATAATGTTCCTTGTCAAACGGGGTTTGATCACTATAATGCTGGGGCACGAAACCCTCTAAAGTTTGGTTTGATTATTACAATCCTTTATCAATATAAGACACGCTAATACACAATAATCAATGTAAGTAAAGATATCGCCTTTGCAACATTTGGAAGTGTTGGTGTTATTACAAGCACGCGTTACACCGAATTCTTGATAGAAGAATAAACAATAAAGCCACACTAATACGAGGAAATGGTAAACAAAGGATTGCGAATACTCACAATTAAAACAGAAATCGAAAACCCTAATTGGTTGATCAAGAAATCTCCTTGGCGTTCTGGTAAAAAGCGACGGTGCATAAAATCGAAGCGATGATCGCAAACAATGCCAAGCCAATCGTCAGCGAAATTCCAGCCACCATTAAGTCGAGAACCCTCTGCACAGTGAATAATCCCATTACCATCATCGCGTCTTTTTTTTCGGTTCTAATTCCGAAGAGGAGATCTCTGCTTTTAAGAATTACCAGGAGAATGAAGATGAATCAATAGTAAATGGGCCGATCATTGGGCTTAGACATCGCATAACGGTGGCCCAAACTGCTTGAAAAAGTTTTTTAGTTTGCATTTTGGAAATGGACACATATGGGGTGACATTTTTAAGAGTTCTCGAATGAATCCGAGGACAATTAATACTGAAAATTAAATTTGAGTATGGAATTAAGGACAAAAATAATTTGGGAAAAAAATCATACGTGTGGCGTTAGAGAAAAATTCGATTCAATTCAGCATCTCTATGAACTGTAGAAATATGAGGACAATCAATGACAGAAACCTAATTTCAACTCGAATGTGCAAATGACAGTTATTTTAAGGGAGTATCCTACTTGGCATCGGGAAAAATTCTGTCGAAATCAACATGTCCGATGCCACGTATAATTTTTCCCTAATTCAATCGTGTAAGTAAGGCTCATGTATATTAAATTCGGATTGAAATTAGGTTTTCAATGATATCTGTCGTCAAATTGTTTCAATTTAATGACTTGTTCTACTTTTATATTGTCACTTCTTAATTTAATTTACTGTGTCCTTAATATGTGTGGCTGCCGTAGTGAAAGTGAAAATTGAGGATGTCATTTGTCACAGACATCAGTAAGTGCACACACACATTATTGCATTTTTCTATGATGTCATTTTATTTACATACTCCTACGAGCAATGATGATTGTGATTCGATGTTGCGTGACGTCAGTGTAGCACTAAACTGATGCAATAACAGTTCTCACAGATGGAAGCAAAGAAAGCACCTGATCCACAATGTATGCCTTCTTCCGAGCATCTGAAAATGGTAGACCACACTACATGTTTAAAAAAATAGTTCAAAAGCCACAAATACAAAAATATTTCCAGTGGTTTTGCTTCTTATGGGTTATCGTCCCTCTTGAAATTATTTACCACTATCACCAATTGTGTCCCACCAAAACACACATAGCCTCTTGAAATAACTGTTTGTTACGATAAGTCGTGTATCGATAACCTTAATTATGTGAAGGAAAAATTATTAGCACCAATAAAATATTGTAACTTACCACAAGGGGTGATAAAAGCCATGATACACATATATCATCCCTAATTACGTATAACAGCGCCGGTAGAATTGTGATGATTATTTCCAAAACTAGTCGGATATCATGCAATTAATATCTTTTACACAAGATTATTCCTCAAAACGTTATCAGCAGCCCAATGATCCACTTGTAATCTGAATATTGAGGATCATCTGCCTGAGAACAGAAGTTTCTTCTTTAAGCATTGCATTTTCTTGAACAACCCTTCCATGTTTCTCCTTAATAAGCTCCACTTCTTCTCTTAGGTTCTTATTCTCGGTCAGAAGACGAAGAACTTGCGAGCCCAGTTCGTCTAAGTGCCTCTGCTTACGCATTCTCGATCTTCGAGCTGATTCTCTGTTAGAAATCTTCCTCCTCTGCCGCCTCTGATGATCAAGGACGCTAATTGGACGAAAATTATTGTCAGAAGCAATACTGTAATGGCCGTGATAATCATCTGCTTCGTCCGAGGTTGAGTTGTTGCTTATAGGATGATGACGTGGGAATTCTTGTGTCGGAAGAGAATAAGAAGCTTCTTGAGGAGGAGTGGCGGTGTTTTGTATGTTGGATATGAGCTTTCTCAACTTGAATTCTTGAAGATAGTTTGGGATGAAGTTTGATGGGTTATTATTATGACAAGGTAGATATGTGTTATTTTCGAGGAGGAAATAATCCATTGGTCCTTTTTGGGTCTTGTAATGATAGTGTGTGCAATGCATGGAGAGAATATAGGGTACGTATTTATATTGATGCCCAACTCTCAGTCAATTGCGAAGGCTATAATGATTTCGAAACGTTACATGAAAATCAGTTGGTGTTTAATTTATTAATTTGATGACTCATTGGCCACTTAGCTTTTAGATACTTGGGACGCGTACATTAAATTATTAGATAATTATTCCATAATATACGACTTTTCAATATTTAAATGTTAATATTGAAAATTATGGATAAGTTACTGAAGAAAAAAAAAATAAAATAAAAGAATGTTAGTTAAGTGTCATCTCTAAGTGCATTTTTACGATATACGATTTTTGTGCATCTTCACGTTCTACACAAGGTTTTCAATCGAATTTTCGATTAGTTTAAGTTTACTGATTTGAGCAAAATAAAACGGCAATAAATCCAGAGACGAGATTCAATATAATCACGTGTGTTTGAAGTGCTGGTGCCAAGTGTATATTATGAACAAAACGGCAATAATTTTATAGTGTATATTATGAACAAAACTTGCAATACTCATCAAATCAAACAAAATAATGAAAGAAGAATCACGTTCGTGTGTACACGCGCGAAAGGTGGGGACTTCTCAATTGTCAATTTTGAAAGTCATTACATCACTGAAAAATGTGGTTCATATTTATTTTCATAACTTTAATAAAAGCAGTTCATTATATTATTGCATTAGCCAGCAGATATATATTATGATCGTGGCCGCTAGTGTAGTAAGCTGTGTGAAATAGAAAATAATTGAAAAATGCTTTTCGTTCCAACGGCAGCAACTTGTAAACGTTAAATGTCATATAAGAAAATAACATAAAATAAATCACAGTGCAAAGGATATATTATTCACATAATCTCATGCTTTGTTCACTTAATTACCAGGATATGCTTTTCTAATTATATGTCGATTTTGATGGATTTAGGTACAGATAAGTGGTCCACATATAGTTCTATTATATTATGTACAGATGTATGATGTAAAACAATTTGGAAATGATATTTTCAATAGATAAGTGTCATTATACTAGAAAGCTAAATTTGAAAAGACCCGCAGTTCTTTCGTTATTTTTTTAACGATAATTCATTCCCCAATATTTAATTGGATAAAATTTTACATGTAACGATGAGAAAAAGTGCCGAAGAACATGAAGGAATAACAAAAATATAGACACCCATTGGAATTCATTCGTCAAGCACTTTTGACAGTATCTCCATTGTGGAATCAACAATGTCATCACGATGTTCATTCATCATATCTATGTAGAAGATCATAACACTTTATTGAAAAGACAATACTCGCGCACGAGAGAAAAAAAGACTTATTGGTGTCTGTTATAGAGCAGAACACTTTTGAATGTCCACTCCTCTAATTGTTAGAGAAGCAGTTAGAGAAATAACATCTCCATTGGTGCCCGTTAGAGAAGCAGAGTTGAACCTTCCTGAAGGCGCACACATCGAAGAAATATTGTTAATGTTGACATTGACAATGTAGACTCAACATTCGAGTCAATATTTGATACGTTGACATTGACAATATGGACTCAACATTCCAATCAACATCGATTGACTCGAACTTGGTCCAACCTTAATTTTGTCTTTAAAACCCAAAAACCATTTTCCCTATTATTGCGGAATTATTTAAATATGTGCAGAGGTTACCTACGAGATGGACTTGTTCAAACAAGAGTGGAGTGGAGTGGATACTAAAAATAGGATGCTTATTCAACCGCTACATTGTGCTTACTAAAAATAGGAGAAGTGGAGCTCGTGGCTGAATAAGTCGATGCATTATCTCATATGTGAAGTGATGGAGAACGTGGGGAGGACTGGAGTCGAAGATATGAAGAGTATAAATAGAAGACTCCGATGCCGACCACGGATGAGCAGAACGATAACGAACGACGAGCGATGAAAGAAAAGAAAACGAAAACGAGAGAGCTCTCACCATATACTCGTCTATATGTTCTTTACCTAGTGTTTTACCTTTGCATAGATCGTAGGTATCTGTGTTAAGATTAGAAGAGTCGTTAGATTCTTTACTAGGTTGTTTTTACTATCTTTCGATAGTTCAACTTTTTGTAATCCATTCTTTGTAGTGGAATTTTGCCCTGAAGGCGTGTAGCAAGTTATTTAACTTGCTGCATATTTTAAACCGTGTTTCCATCGTTTTTAATTCTAAGTTTTGAAACTTTCCGCTGTGCTAAAACTTTCTGTTCCTAAATATTGGTTCAACATTAGAGACAACATTTCTGGTATATTTGTTAACTTAGCTATTTCCATATCTTTACGGGACCGCCCCTTATCAAATATAAATATATCACGACTCCTAACATTGCAAACTTTTTTCAGGTAATAAAATATAATCATGAAATTCGCAAATTCTTGTCTGCATTGTCTCACCACTTTCCTCTCCGCACTAAAAGATGTAACCCCTACATGTTTTTCGCAAGTTCTCTTACGTCACCATCCCCTGATTGGTCCGTATAGGATAAGCCCATCATCAAAGAAACATTAATATAAATCAAGAAATACTCCATAATACAAGAAATATAGTTGGCTTTGCAATAATAATTGAATCTTGATCTCGTTGTCGAGTCTTTGTTTAATCGTTTGTACTTTGGTAGATGCACTGTAATTGTGGGGAAGAATGTGGTGCGGTCTTGGAATTATTCACTCTTACGTATGATCAGTGAGGTATTAATCCACTCACGAACTTAATCAAGGGACGTAATAATAAAATAATTAACATGCGACTTTTTGTACTTAATAATTACAGGACAATGAAGTGCTACGTTACGATATTTTAGTGGTAAGAATTCAGACATAAAACCCTTAATTACTTGCAATTTTTTCCAACTAATTACCAAGGATCGTGATGCCTCAAGTCCTTGTGTTTAGAAAATGTGTCGAATTTAATAGTTTTTTCCCTATTACGCGCCTACATAAAGTCGACAGTTGTGGCTTGTGAGTTGTATATCTTGATTTTGGAACTAATCAACGATTATTGAGTGGTTATGGACATCCAGTGACGAGATAAAGAAATCCAATAATGAATTAGAAAAGTAACTATCACTATGAGTTAGAGGATATTCCACACGTTTACAGATTTTGAAATGATATGTTTTTGTTGTAATTCGATATTTAGAGTTTATATTCATCCTTTTGATCCTTTGGCCGAGTCAAATTGATGTACTTTCTCCGATATATTGATTTCGACATACCACTACATTGAATTTGATGTCTTCTAGCATTGTTCCATGTAGTTCAAATAATCTCCATAATCATATGAATATCTTCTTGGATTTTGGCAATTGGGCCACTAAGTCCAATGTTGGGTTAATTAACCCAAAGCAAGCATGATGACATGTCAGATAACAAGAGTGCACGTTAGGACTACGCGGCGATAGCGCAACGACGCATAGGACGACTCAGCAGTGGATCGACCCGTTGGGTCGATGGGGCTCAACGGTTCGATGTGAGGAGCCGTTGGTGATGATCCAACCCGACCCAGGAACCCGCGGTTCGATCTGATTGATCGCGGCTGAAGGGTTGTGATCTGGATCGATGGATTCAGATCTGACTTTCCAGATTGAATTGGGACAAACAACCATAGCAGTGACTATTTACGGAGTTGTGCCTGTTCGCGCATTCGCCCCCAGAGAAAACATATAAATAGCTTCATTCGAGTTGGAAATATCATTCAATCTTCTCCATGCACTCAGAGCTTCCAGTCCCCGAGTTTTCGGTATTAAGATTTCCTGGAAAATTTCACCGAGTCGTAGTGCTGCGATTTGGAGGTTTAAGAAGTCGTTGGATCTTTGGAACGATCGCCATAAGCGGATTGATCACGTAATATCCTGGCGATATCGTCTTACAAATAGCGTATATCATTCACCCCTCCACTTACGGCATAGATAGAGTTTTGCCGGAATTCTGACCGACAATCTGCCACCATTAGACATCGACGTACCAAATCCAACATATCTTGGCCCATCTCCAACCAATTAATTCCATTTTGTTGAAATTTCGGCACCAAATACAACATTACTCTTTATGCCAAATCTTAATGTAAAAAGTATAATTTCGAATTATCCGCATCGATGCCAATGATGCCTTGGTCTAGTGGTCAAGGAGGGGCCTTAAGGTTTTTGTGGGTTAAGTCGTGGGATCGAATTCTCCCTCCCACAATTTCCTTGAGTAGTCCTCATGGACTTTATGGCCCATGACTATCGTTGTCAGATGGGTTTGAGACGTATTCATCTGGCTCTGGGGATTAGTCTCATCTCTAGAGTGTGTGGCACAATTAAGCATCCGTCAGGTATGTGTGGCGCAAGCCCACACCGATATTTAGGGGTTAGTCCATAGCCAGGTCGAGTGAGGATACCTCGGGACAAAAAGAAAATTATCCGCATCGATTACACGTAATATTTTATTTGTTTTTATCGTATATTATTTGTTGATAAATTATAAACAGTCTTTGATAATGAATCTAAAAGTTATAATTATAGTGATACAACATTCTATAGTATTTTAATTTATCATGTAATATTAAGATTTGGTGGTGCTTTTATATTCAGGAATTATTAAGGGGGTATTATTTTGTTATTGTTAAAAAATGTTTATTTTATAATATTATAAATCTTTATTTTATAATAAATAATATATATCAATGCATTTTTATTTATATTATTCCAATAGAAAGTTAGCTAGGCCGGCCATCATTTGGCATCCATGCATATGATCACAGAGAAGAAATGCAATTGTTTGGTTTCATAGAAAAGAAATAAATAATGAGACTTAGTTTCATACGATCCCAGTTAATTATTATTCTAGGTAATTCCAGTTTCGTACGATTCCTGTCAACAAGGTTCCGGCGGACAATGTCTTTGCAATGGCACAAAAAATCTATGTTCGAAGGCCTACTATAAATAATCGCATACAAACTTTAATGTAACAATATACCGAGAGTTCAATAAAACCCTAAAAAAAAAAAAGATGACGAGTCTCCCAAAATATAATAATACGCCTTCTTCAACCTTTCTGCTTCATATTATTGGCAATAAATAATATCTCCACCCATTTTTACATAACCATCACGTTCCTCGCATGCAGCACCAATACGGTGTAACGTTCTTGTTGCATGAGTGAGGTTACTTATTTTCCTCTGAATGTCCGTTATGGACGGTCGAGTTTGCAATAATCCTAGTTTTTTTTGTCTTTTTTATTTAGTAGCACGGGGAACCCTGGCCGGGGACCAGGTAAGCCCCGAGGGTTAGTGCAACGACATGCAAACCACGCAGATCGGTTCAACCACACTAGTTCAGGTCCATGTATGACAGACTAAGAAAATGTTGGTTATGAGAATCGATCATGAGACCTCTTCACCACGTGGGACACTAGTTTGATGCATTTCTAGCATTACATACATGAAAGAAGGACTCGTCCTTTTTTCCTTCACCATACAATGAAAGGTGTTGCGTTTGCCTTCAACCTTTATGCATGATATTGATTGTCATTTTGTACTAGTGTTGAGGTTGAGTGTAATATATTTGATCAATAACGGGAGGTGAACCAAAAATATAATAGATTCTTTTCCCTAAACCATGAGAGTATCTCCTGAACCAGAGATAAACCTCGACTATAAATGATAACTAGAGTATACATGAAGTCAACCACACCGTAAAGATGCTATCTTTAAAGCTATAGGTTTTTGCCAGTAAGTTGTAAATGATTCTCATGAAATCCACATCTTCAGCATAAAAGATCTATGGATTTTTAAGTTTATACTTACTCAAAAATTCAGGAATACTCCAAAGAGTATTGGAGAGGGAGAGACACAACCTTTGGATATTTTAAAGGGGCACATCATTTGAACTTATTGCATAGAGACACAACCTTTGAAATTATATATTTTCTAATTAGACTTAATTCTTCTCGAAAGAATATGTCTCTTCATTCAAATAAAATATATTTATTAGTATATGTAAGTATTATCATATATACTACAATCCCCAATTTATTTATGTATAAAAATAATATAGCATTACACTATAATTACAATATCCTTGATCGTTACATAGTGAATGACCATCAAGTGGACGAACCTTTAACTTATGGTTGAAGATGTAGCACAAAGTAAATAAATTCTGCCTATACATGAATTCGTATTCGTTCGTAAAACACTGTGAGTAGGCAATATCGCATGGCAATATCGTAATAAGGACATATGATACAACATTAACCTCTACGACAAAATCCATTTTCTCTACCAAAAAACATAAAATCCATAATATTCCATCTCGATATCTAACATATATTATTTTATTTATAACTAAAAATTACCCAACAATAACTCCAACGCAGAATATAGTATAGGTTAATGATCGGTGGAAAATAAACATCGAATGCAGCCAAGAAGACACGGAATCAAATAAAGGTCTCAAAAATCCCGAATCCTTAAAAATGAAAATCAAACACAAAAACTTATAATAATTCTCATTGTCAATTTATTATTCCTCGCGAGCTACTACACATACATCTCTAGAAAGGTACAATTAATTAACGAACACAAGCGCAGCTTCCATCTATGTCGCAAGCGAATTCCTTTGTTCCTTGAGGACATGTTTTCTTGCAGTCGTCATCGGTCTTACAATATGTCGGGGGACATGTGCAAACACCGGCCAAGCACTGAGCTGGTCTGGGCTTATTCGGACAGTTGAAGTCTAAGCAGTCCGCATTTGTTCTACACTTTCGCGTTGTTGAAGATGCTGCTGCTTATACGTAATTATAAATTATATATTGTGAGAGTATATACATATATAATATATATATATATATATGAATGAAAGATGATATACAGTGCAAAAACATATGTAAGAGAAACATCTACCAACCAGCAACCACGAGGACAAGAGCCATCATAAAGATCAACGTCTTCTGAGAAGCCATTTGAATGTGATAACTTAATTAGATTCTTGAAGAGTAAGAGGAAAGAAAAAAAAAAAGAAGATAAGTCTTGTGTTATGAGAAGAGTGCTTTGAAATGGTGTTAAGAAGAATAGGGTGCAGCTTAATTAGGTTAAAGATTTCTGAAATATGCATGTGTTATGATTAGGGAATAATGATATTAATTAGTATGCCCACTTTTAGTGACATTTATCTCCATACCACTTTTAATGATGACATTTATCTCCATTAACGAAGAGCTTACCCTAAAAATACAGAAGGAAAAGAAAATTTCAACAGTTTGAAAGTTCATGTTCGAATTTTATTTTAAACTATTTTATATAATATATTTCGCTTTTTACAAAACAGATGTTTGACAAAATAAAAGATACAATTTTATATAGAAAAAAGAAACCATTATTTTCGCTGTAATGTTTTCTTTGTATTACTGCAAAGTCTATTAAGCTATTTTAATAGTAATTATAATGATAGTGCATTTTTTTTATATATACTTATATTTGTGAAAGTATTTCTTATTTGAAATATCATTCATTTTGAACGTCTGACATATCATCTCAACATTTATATCCTCCTATACAATTCATGGATGTCCACATTATATACAATAAGCATGTTTGATGGGAGGTATTAGTGGATTAGATGGATTTTAATTAATTAAAGTAGTGTTTGGTTGGAGGATTCTTTGATGATATTTAGTTAATATTATGTTAATACCTCTAATAAGGTATTAACTAATCATTCCTTACCCCGACCTTTATCTAATCCCTATTTTCTTTTTAACAATTGTATCTTTTTTTAAAATTTCTTAAATTAAAAAAATGGTAGGATTGTAATCGAATTAAATTTAATATCATCTGTTAGGCTCGTGGACCGGTGTTTTAAAATACGACTTCGAGAATTTCTCATGTTTTAAACATTTGAAAAATACTTTAGTTGCAATAATTTGGTTTCTTGAAAATAATTTAGCACTGAGAGGTTAAGCGGGTTTAAGTTTTAAAAAAAGCGGAAAATACTCGAACTAATTCTCTTAAAATCGATTTTATGGGCTTCTCGAAATACTCCAACATCTATGCAATTTAAAAAATTTGTTTTGGTTGAAGCATTTTATCAAACACTTAAAATGCTTGAACTATGCATGCTAGAATATAAATGAATGCAATGCAGTGAACACATAATTTGTTTATGGAAGTTCGAAGCTCAATCTCCAACGTCTCCCCTTCTTCCCCGCAAGGAAGGTACTATTCGGTTTACATACTACGGTGTACAACCTCTTTAGCTAGACGTACACAATATAACCCACTAAGTTATATTTCGCTAACTAAACTCCTAGCACACACTTTACTTATCCTACAAGGTCCACCGACTTCGATAGTTTTTTAAAGTCCATCGGTACTAACGATTGTAGACCGCAACCTCACAACTGGCACGCATATTTTACGTCTTTGTGCGAAGACTACAAGCACTTGTTTTAAGTCTTTGTGCTATGACTCTCACCCAACTAATCTATGCTGCTCATCTCTCTATTGTGTGAGTGAAATGTGTGGATTTGAACTTTGCTGTCAACTCTATCTTTTGTATCCCGTCAAGAAAAACTCTCGTGATTTTATGTCGTTTGCTCTTGTTTTTCTCTCTTAGAATGTCTTTATGTTGTCTCTAGAATCCATATATTCTTATGATGTTCCCTTGTGTATTTATCGTCTTCCAACCTTGATATAGTTGTTAGACTCATTAAAAGAGCCGTTGAGAGCATTACTAACGTGTACATGTTGTTGTATGCTGTAAAAACTTGTATCAGTCCTGGTGATGGTTGACCAGTCCTGTATGGGTTGACTTGTCATGTCCTATACAAGACCGATCCAGTCCTGTCTAGGACCGAACTAGCCCTATCATGTCATGTCCAAACTAGTTCGGAACATTCCAGGACCGAACCAATCCTGGTTCAATCAACTCCTAGTGTAAACCAGATTCAAACAAGTCCAGTGTAAACTAGTTCTGGTTCAAACAAGTCCCAGTACCAGTCCCAATGCGACGCATTGACCAACTCGGTTTTTTGCACCGAGCTCATATTTGATATTTATTTTTTCTAATTGAGCTCGTCTGTACACTTGAGTAAATATGTTAGTAACACAATAATAAGTTTTGTGTTCATTATACGGGATTGCTAGATATTTAAATCCAAACATAATCTAACAATCATCTACTAAACACATCAGAAGTTACTATAACACCCCATCAACCAAACACCCCAAAACTCGTATTCCCAGTATCTAAGCCCAAATAAAACTAATAATATCTAAGCTCGTCCTCTCAACCAAACAATAACTTTTTGATTGGTCGAAGTTGATATAATTTGTTTTTAAAAGCATATCATTAGTCTTTACTCAGCATGCAAAAAAAATATAAAATATATTATTTTTTGTTCAACACATGAGAATCAACATACATCTTGGTGAGGGTTCACTTAAACCCGTTCTAAATAAATTGGATAAACATGTCAACTCGGCATGTAATGCAAAATTACAATTTTCCTCCTTTTTACTTTATTCAAATATATACCACCGATAAATTTGTCTTTTTAAATACTTAAAAATAATGGAAAATTAAAATTAGATTATAATTCATATAATTGACATTTTAAATTAAAAATAACTCTTGAAATAAAAAAATATATTTATATATTATTGCATTCGCATTGAATGTGCTTAAAATACTAGTTAATATATAGTGGGTGGTGATCAACAAGAGAGGCAACCACAGCTTCGATCTCCTGAGCAAGAAATGACTTCGCATTGCTGAGGGCAAATGCTTTTACAATCTCCATCACTGTTGCATTGTGGAAGACAACTGCAGAAGCCCTCCATGCCCAGAGCTCCTCCGGGCTTGTTCGGACATTTTATGCCGCAGCAATCCTCTTTGGTGGAGCACGGCTTTCCTACAACGGTTTGTAATTCTCTTCGTAGATCTTCACCATTTGAAGATGCACTCGCCCCCAGCACTATATAACATATATATTCAATATCGCAGATAGATTAGATAATTGATTATAGAGAGAGAGAGAGAGAGAGAGAGAGAGAGAGAGAAAGAGCAAACCCATGGAAAGAAAGAAGAGGGTGATAATAAGTTTCGAAGCCAAAGCCATCTTCTTCAATCGTCACGTGACGAGTAGGGACTAGGGTTTATATAGATTATTTATAAGACAGTGACGAGATGATATGTAAGCTTATCGCAACCACCTATATAAAAATAAATAAATATCTATTATGTAATCCTAAATTGTAATTTTCCAGATAGTAAGAAGGTTTAATTGGATATGACTCAGGTAAAATTGTCTATGTGTTGGTATTAATTAACATTGCATATTGACTAATTCTTTATGAAGGGAAAAAATTAAAGGTCAAATTGATAAGTCAACATAAAGTATAAAGTGTGATGAAATCCTTTTGCGTATAATAACGTCATAATTAATCATTCATAGAGAGAGTCAAAGTTTATAGATTTTTTCAAGATTAAACATATTACAAAATAAAAGTGAAAGCATAGTCGCTTCAGATCTCGCTCTGTGTAATAAATAAGTAGAATGCCAAGAAATATTTGCCAACTCCGGTAAGGAACCGATGTCCAATGAAGGATGGTAGTCGATAATTTGTTGAAAGAAGTCAATCATATCCAAGTAATATTTAGAATTAACTAATATTATAAATATTTACATATTAGAGTTAGAGCACACTCTAGAGTGCATAAAATAATAGTATATATTATCAGTTCTTTTTTGGGGTAACTTGGTAATATGACCCCTGACCTTTGGACCAAGTAAATCCCGAAGATTGGCGCATTAGCCTGCAAACTACGTTAACCAAGTAAACCACTCTAGTACAAGTCTATTACGTATGACAAATTCGCTCAAAATATATGATAGTCATGGAAATACGAACATTAAGGTTTTGCCAGGTAAACGTTGACGTGTGAAACGAAAAGGCACAAAACCAAGAGTCATGAAGCTAAGGGATGTTCGTTCTGTCAAAGAGAGATGATGTTTGATACATTATAACCCATTCGTCGAAATAATGTAACTTTCCGGTTTCCACCAACTATAAAATTCCACAATCTCCCAACAAAAAGAAAACAATCTCTCATTTGCTTAACAAAAAACTCAGATACTCATAATAATACAAATTCAACACAAGAGAACACACATCAAAGACAAGACACTAAACTCTCCCGATCCTCGCGGACTGAATAGGCAGTCTTCTTCCTGATTTCAGTGGCAATCCAAAATGGAGCGTGCTCATGTGCCCTAGAACAGAGTGCTCGAGTTTTCGCTCGTTTCATTTGTTGTCGTCTGTGGGAACAGCCATTTCGAATTTTAGGAGACAAGAGTTGGAAATGCAAGTATTTTGTTCGGATTGTAGCTTTAATTTTGATTGTTTTCAGGCTTCTTAATGCTGTTTATCTTGATTCGAATTCAAAGCTCAAATACTTGATCCACCTTCTTGACTGGGTTGTCCTTACATACTGATATCTGTAAAACCAAAGTATGCTAGATTGTTCAGCTCAGTTAGTGGTCCAGTCCGGTTCTTCAGTCTTCACTCATGTCCTGGATTTCCTATTCTTGTCTTTTATGACCAGTTTTTTGTCTATGTATTAGGTCCTGGTCTTATACCGACTTCATTTGTTTACCAATTTTAGTCCAAGTTAAGTTATTCAATCACCAAAACAGAACTAATTAGTTTAAATCCGTCATCTTCAACAAAATCCTTTGCATATAATAATTCATAATTATGTATCCATAAAAGCCAAAGTTTATCGAAGTTTCCAAGATTATGCATGCTAGTAGATAAAATAAAATAAAAACGAAAACATAGTCACTTCAGATCTTGATCAATTACTATAATTAGAGGTGAAGATGAGCAGAGCCACCTCGATTAAAGCTCGTCTATAGCACGTGAGAAACGAACTCGAGCTCGAAAGCTCATGAGCCGGCTAGTGAGCCTCTTATATCTTATTTTTTATAAAAAGCTCGAGCTCGTCGAGCTTCATGATCTCGAGTTTCATAGTCTCTAATCGAGCTCGAGCTCCGAGCTGAAGAGGGCGGCGAGCTCGGTTCATGTCCTAATTGTAATGAGTAGAATGGCAAGAATTTAGATTTGTGACTAAGAAACTGATGGTAATAAAGGCCATATTACACACACACATATATATATATATATGTGTGTGTGTGTGACTATTATTTGTTTTCAACTATCAAAATTAAAAGAACGAACTATAAGACTGCGGTTGGATTCATGTATTTGAATCAAATTGCATTATTTTAAATTATAAATTGCAAAATCTTAATTTTCAAATTCAAATCAATTGTTTGGCAAACGTTAGTATTTCGAAATCCGGGTCTCAAAATAGAACTCGAGCTCGGTTTCAAGCTTGTTACTAAAAAATGTAAAAAGTACAAAAAATAAAATAATAATAAAATAAAACAAGTAGCTTTTGAGCACTACGGGAGAGCTCGTCGAGCTCGAGCCGAGCTTTGCAGCTCATTGAGCTCAAGCCGAGCTTTTGTCGAGCAGACTCATTGAGCTCGTCAAGCTCGAGCCAACTTTTATCGAGCCAGCTCATCGACCTCGGGCCGAACTTTTGTCAAGCAAGCTCATCGAGCTCGCGAGCCGACTCGACTCATCGTTCAGCCCTAATTATTAAACCTTATTGCTGGAAACTGAAAGATGTGATATCCAAAAAGCAAATGTTGACTGGAAAATTATCCAACATTCGCTCCAACATTGAGAAATCATTGTTGAAGAAAATGTCTAGAGGTAGTTCAGACAACATTAGTTCTGGTTCTATGAATCACATGAATACAACTTTTTGGAGTCCATCAGTTCAGAAGAAAGCTTGGGTACGAAAATCACCGGTTCTATGTAATGTTGTTTACACGTCCTTGAAGGCTAACGTTTCAGGATCTTGGTACTTCGATAGTGGTTGTTCACGACACATGACAGGTACCAAAGACCACTTGATAGACTACACTCCATTAAGTAACGGTACGGTTACTTTTGGAGGTGGGGCGAAAGGAAAAATTCTCGGACGAGGTAAACTTAATGTGGTTGGTTTTCCTGCCCTAAGGAATGTCCTCCATGTTGACGGATTAGTTGCAAATCTTATTAGCATAAGTCAACTATGTGACGACGATCTCGAGGTAAGGTTTAATAGAGAATGCTGTGAAGTTTTTAATGACAAAAACTTGTGTGTGATGGCAGGTAGAAGGTCTAGTGATAATTGCTATCAAGTTGGTGATAAAGATGACAGAAAAGAGGTATGTAAGATGTCGAAATCCGAAGATGATATTGTTCTTTGGCATGATAAATTGGGTCATGTCAATATCGAACCTTAGAACAATTGATTCGGCATGAGGCAATCAGAGGTATTCCCAATCTTAAGGATTGTGGAAAGATTATTTGTGAGCAATGTCTTAAAGGCAAGCAGAAGAATGTCAGTCATAATGTTGACCAACATATTGCTCAACATTTTAGAACTGCCCACTGCTTTCAGCTACTTCACATGGATCTAATGGGTCCTATGGAAGTAGACAGCATAGGTGGTAGAAAATATGCGTATGTTTTAGTTGATGACTTTTCTAGGTTTTCATGGATATTTTTTCTTAGGGAAAAATCTGAAACTTTTGATTTTTTCAAAACCTTTTGTGCCATGATCAAAAATAACTTTTGTGTTCCCATTTTTCGTATTAGGTCCGATCATGGTAGAGAGTTTGAAAATCAATCTTTTAAAGATTTTTGTGACAAAAAAGATATTATCCATGAGTTTTCTTCTCCTAAGACACCTCAACAAAATGGAGTAGTCGAAAGGAAGAATAGAACTCTTCAGGAAATGGCCCGTGTAATGCTACAATCCAAGAATCTTTCTAAAAGATTTTGGGCGGAAGCATTGAACACGGCTTGTCATATCTCCAATAGAGTTTTCTTTCGTCTTGGGACAAAGAAAACCTCTTATGAGATATTGAAGGGTACGAAGCCTACGGTTAATTATTTTCACGTGTTTGGATGTACTTGCTATATGTTGAATGATCGTGAGTATTTGACTAAGTTTGATTCAAAAAGTGACAAATGCATATTTTTGGGATATTCTACTAATAGTCGTGCTTATCGTGTTTACAATCTTAGATTGAAAACTATTCAGGAATATGTTAGTATTGTGTTTGATGATTCCGCTGACCTTAGCAGAAATACTCCTCAAGTTGACATTGCAGATGTAGTTCCGACGGTTGGTCCAGCAGAGGATCTGGAAGCTAACAATGTTGAGTCAACATCCGGCTCAACGCTCCTGAACAAGATACAGAAGATGAAACCTTAAATGTTCAGAGAAATCCCCCTGCTAGGATTCAGAAGTCTCATCCCTCTGATCAAATCATTGGCAGACTGGATGAAGGAAGGAAGACCAGAGATAAACCACGAAGAGATTATAGATCAATGGTAAAAAATGTATGCATGACTTCCGTATACAACGAGGTAAGGTTTAATTGTTTTGTATCTGAAATTGAACCGAAAAACGTTCTTGAAGCTCTCAATGACAGTTTTTGGATCAATGCTATGCAAGAAGAGCTTGTTCAATTTGATAAAAATCATGTTTGCACTTTGGTTCCACGACCAAGCGACGGTAACGTCATTGGTACAAAGTGGATCTTCAAGAACAAATCTGATGAGTACGGAAATGTTATTAGAAATAAAGCTCGGTTAGTTGCACAAGGCTATACCCAAGTTGAGGGTATAGTCTTTGATGAAACCTTTGCCCCCGTAGCAAGATTAGAATCTATAAGACTCTTACTTGCTATTGCATGTTGGCTCAACACTACCCTCCACCAGATGGATGTTAAGGGTGCGTTCTTAAATGGTTTTATTGATAAAGAAATTTACGTTGAGCAACCGAAAGGTTTCGAACATCTTACCATACTGATCATGTGTATAAGTTACAAAAAGCTCTCTATGGTTTAAAGCAAGCTCCTCGAGCTTGGTACGGTAGGCTAACTTCGATTCTCTTAGATTTTGGATTTGTTAGAGGCGAAGCCGATAGAACTCTTTTCGTGAAAAGAGTTGGTAATGAAGTGTTAATCTCTCAAATCTACGTGGATGATATAGTCTTCGGATCAACATCTCGATCTATGTCGGATGAGTTTATCCAAGCTATGAATTCCACATTTGAGATGAGTATGATCGGTGAACTAACATTCTTCTTAGGTCTACAGGTGAAACAAAGCAAGGATGGCATATTTATGTCTCAGGAAAAATACGCGAAGAATACTGTGAAGAAATTCGGGTTAGATAATGCCAAGGTAATGAGAACTCCTATGGGATCTACGCAGAAGGTAAGTAAAGATAATGTTGGAGAAAATGTTGATCCAACATTATACCGTTCCATGATTGGAAGCTTGTTATATCTTACTGCGAGTAGACCAGATCTTATGTATAGTGTTTGCGTATGTGCGAGATATCAGGCCGAGCAAAAAATTTCACATTTAAATGCTGTTAAAAGAATTTTAAAGTATGTTGGTGGTTCTTGCAGTCTCGGTTTATGGTTTTCCAAGGATACTAACACAAATTTAGTTAGTTTTAGTGATGCTGACTGGGCAGGTGACGAACATGATCGCAAGAGCACAAGTGGTGGATGTTTCTTCTTAGGTAATAATCTAGTGTCTTGGTTTAGTAAAAAGCAAAATTGTGTTTCTCTCTCTACGGCCGAATCTGAGTATGTGGCAGCAGGCAGCTGTTGTACACAACTCATATGCCTTCACATAGATCGTAGATTATCTGTGTAAAGATTAGGAGAATCGTTAGATTCTTTACTAGGTTGTTTTTACTATCTTTTGATAGTTATTCTTTTTGTAATCCATTCAAGTAGTGGAATTTTGCCCTGAAGGCGTGCAACAAGTTATTTAACTTGCTGCATATTTTAAAACCGCGTCTCCGTCGTTTTTACTGCTAAGTTTAAATTTTCCGCTGTGCAAAAATATTCTGATCCCGAATGTTGTTTCAACATTAGGGTCAACATTTAAGTTTACTTTTAACTTAGCTATTTCCATATCAATTTTATCGGGACCTCGCGCCCCGCCGCGCTCCCCGCTCCCTTTTAGTATGCTTTCAGGGAAACTCGAAAATCGAAATCCGGGTATCCAAACGAATCATAAATGAATTTTACCTTAAAAGTGGTGAATTTACAGGGAAACAACCTTTTGTTTATCAAAATATGTAGATTGATTTATATATCAACCGCGATGAAATAATATATTTTTATTATCAACTATTCAAAATCTTATAATGCTATGTTGAGTCATTATCTTTGCATGAAATTCACAAAACATCGTTGAAACGTCGTATCCCTATATCTCGATTCCCTACCGTCGTCCCCATACAACATATTCTTGAAAGCTGACAATATATTGTTGTGTACTTTTTAACATATTTACTTAAAAATAATTCAATGTTTTTCACACGGACGAGTATAAAATAAAGCACTGCTGTACTTACACAAGCATAAATATACGTGTGCTAGTGCACTAAAAAACATAGTAATAATAAATTAATTCCTGAAATTAGCTGTTAAGAATCTTCACTAATTCATTATTTGGTTTGACCAAAAGCTGTTCATAAACATTTGCATGCAGTCCAAGTCATCATAGATTCACTTTGTAAAATAATGTTCATATTTTAAGGCGCAATTATAAATGGACCACTAATTTGTTGTGAGTCAAATAAGCTACTAACTTCATTTGCCATAACAAATTCCGTTCTTGATTTTTTTCCCCACAAAATAATTCGAAAATCTTACTTTGTTGATGATGTGGAATGTTTCCTATCGCTTTAGCCGCTGATAAGGAATGTTGTTAAGTAGGATTTTGAACTTATTTTGTTAAGTAGAGATTTTGACCCAAAAATTATTGGACGTACCAATGTATTTTACATTTAAGAGGTACCTTCGAAAAATTCGTATAACTAGAGATCCAAATGTATATAATTTTGCTTTTTTTTCTTTCTAAATATTAAATAATGATTTGACGTGAACACTAATTCAAGAAATAGTTCGTGTTTATATATATAAATATATATACTACGCTTCGAAATATATAAATAGTGTCAGAGAGAGTAATCATCGGATGAACATGCTTAGAGTATGATTTTAGATTTTAGATAATTATAAAGCTCTAAGATGAGAGAGGTCTCGAGTTCCATCTCCATTTTGTTTTGAAAGGATTTGTTAGGCATTATTCTTTAGCTTTTTCAAAAAGAAGAGCCAAACTAACTTTTTCATTTAGTTTATTCTTCAATGCTTTATCTAATATATCTACTTGCTTTTATTTTAGTATTATACAAATGTTGATAAAGGATGGCATGGAATCAAAATCAAATCATCTTTATATTTCTTTATTTATATACATTTTTTTCTCTGCGATAGACATAGGTGTTAGGTTGTTTTTATTGCATCGTCGTTGTCTCCTTTGTACTATCGTCCCTCTTGATGTTTCCTTACATCATTAAAACTTGATATTAAAATTGAAGGCCCTTAACAAAGCCATAAAGTAAAAATTATATCTTCAAGTAAATATTGCAAATTCTTATTTCAAACAATGTGTTGGATCCCTTTTTTTGCTAAATATAAACATTTTAAACATGTAGCCGGCGAATTATCGTTTCGAAAGAAAAAAAAAACATGTACCGGCGACTTTGAATCAAATATAATAAAATATATGTAACAGATTTATTGCGGACGTTCGAATTTGATTTCATAAATTCCTAGTAAAACCAACCTAATCAATGCAATAAGGTCGAGCATTGATATTTAATTTAATTTAATTTAATTTCATATGCTTCAGATATATATATATATATATATATAGAGTATTTATAAAGGCAGATTCCATTATTCCAATAATCTACGACTTGGGTCTATGCGAGGTTGCAAGTTCCGAGGCCAGCTAATAATTGACACACCAAAAAGTACAAGTGTACAGATCATCATCGAATATTATAAAATACGAATGATATATGTTTATTATTAGTACAGATCATCATCGAATATTATAAAATACGAATGATATATGTTTATTATTAGGAAACTTACACTTAAATAAGTAACCGTGATATTATTTGATAATAAGGATGTTAAAAAGTTATCTTAAAACACTTTTGTTAGAGGTTAAAATTAACAATATTCAACCTAAAAACTATGATCTCAAAAAAAAAATACTAAAAATTATGTTCGATATATAATTTATAATTCTTCTATTTGAGATTTATTCTTTTTAATAATTCGACGATACTATGATGTAAATTTAAAAACAAAAATCGTGTAAACGTCGTCTCGACGGAGCTCTAGTTCAGAGTTTATAATAAATATTACTTGTATAATAGAAAAATGGAAAACTTACACTTAAATATCTCTTTGTATAAAAAATTGTCAATATGGCAGGGATTGAATTAATAATTTTTTACACAAAAAGGTATTTAAATATACATTAAATTAAGGTGAAATGTGCCTATTTCAGTATTTTGATTTGAAAAAAATAGTTGGTACGAGACTCTTCATGACATTATATGGACGGACACGTGAGACATGGTACGTGCAGTCTACAAGCTAGCCGAGTTGTACAAATAAAGAAACCTAAGTGAGGGTGATAGTAACACTTGAGGTTAATTTTTAATTTTATATTTTATACCATTTAAAATAAATAATACCATGGAGACCAGAAAAATAAACGAATAAAGTAAAGTTAGGAGTAAGGACAGGTGAATAAAAGCTGTAAAATTAGCAACACATGCCTTAAGGTACAAATCATGAAACTTGCATGTAAAGTTTTTATGACACTGTAAAAGGTTTAAAAAGAATATTGAATTCATTTGAATGTACTGTAAAAATAATATTAAAATTGTGAAGCATTAGCGTATTAAAAGTATCATTAATGTTACAACATTATTTTACTGTTCTAATTGTGTCTGATTATGGGGTGTCACACGCTTGTAAGGAATTTCTTTAAGATGGAATGACGGACGAGAGCATTGGTGAATGGTTTATTATTATTATTATTATTATTATTATTATCATTATTATTAGATTTTACCTTAAAATAAATTGATTTCACTTTTTTTTAAACATCAATCATAAATATATTAATGCTGATGATCCGGAGCTAAATGTCAAACAATAAATTGATTTCACTTGATATATTAGATTAAAATTTTTTTTATATAGTTTGACTAGTCATACATTCTTTATAACTTACTTGCAAATTGATTCACAATGTCAAAATCTAACAGTGGACAACTAATTTACAGAACATCACTTTCATACAAAAAAATAAAAAAAAAAAAACGAAAAAGAAAAAGCCTAAAGACCAAAACTAAAAAATAAAACCGAGCAATTTAATATTAGGAAGAAAGAGTGTATCGGCTCACTAACATCACTGTAATGATAATAAATGAAACCATTAAAAATGGTAAAAATATCGTACGCGATGATTAAAACGAGCTCTCTCTGTTTTTCATGTAAAAGCAAAGGGCGTGAGCGTGGGAATATATAAATTCATCAGCAGCATCTTTCCTAATCCTTTCTCTCTCTTTCTCTCACTTCAACCAAATAGCTCCATTTTTTTTTGCTTTCCCTCTTTCTATGCATCACTGCCCATCCCTCTCTCGGCGTTGTTTGCCTCCGTGAGAGAAAGTAAGAAATGCCTCAGAAGAGTACTTTCTTTTTTTTTTCTGCAAGTTACGAAGATCGTACGATCTTGGAGAAAGGGTATCTTCATTTACGCGTTTTTCCGCTTTTAGTTCTATTTTACTATACGGAGTACTTGTCTGTGGGTTCTTCGCTCAACTTCACTCTTGTTTTGAATTCACCATTGGTGTGTGTGCTTCTGCGTGTATCTGCATTTATGATGCTGAAATCACTGTTGACTGAGTTCTGGGTATACTTTGGGGGCTAATAGCTCTACTTGGGGCTGTGTACTTTTCCTATTTTGATTTCTAATTTCTCGAGCATTAATGCTTCTTTTCTTTGGCGGGGCTGCTTTTAATTTCAGTGTTAAAATCTCTGGAAATTATTCGAGCTTTGTTTCTGGGCTGTATTTGTGTTTCACAATTCTTGGCTTCACTGTGATTCAATGTTGATTTATTCATACAAAGATGCTGAAATTAGGTTTGTCTTTCTTTTTGGGACAGGTTGAATCCTGAAGAAAAAAAAAAGAAGCCCTTTTGATTTCTTCGCAACCTAGTTCGATTGGTAAAAGATGGATTTGCCTGAAAACGGTGAAGAAGGCGAAAACCCGTTGAATTACGATGCTATGGCTCCGCAGTGGCCACAGTTAAGTGAAAGCAACCTCATCGACACCTCCGTTGCTGCGATTCGAATGCCCAATTCGATGGTGGAGTCCTCATCTCGTTCCTTCTATGATGCAAACATCGCAAACGAGGCTGCTCCTTCTACGAGCCACGGTCTCACAATTTGGGCACAACACGATGCTATGTTGCAAGGAAATAACGTTCTATTACCGTCGGTTCCCCCGACGATTCCTCCGATTTTGCCCCATTTTCCTGCCGATTTGGGCTTCGTGGAGAGAGCGGCGAGGTTCTCGTGCTTCTTCGGCGATGCCCCATTGAACCGTTTCCCTTATCCTCAGGGCACGGGGATGATGATGATGATGCAGGGAAGAAACGAGGTTCTTGGAGTCGATGGTTCATTGAAACCCTTGTCTGAAAATCAACCTCAAAGCCAAGAAATGATGATCCCGGTGAATAATGACAAGGTTAATGAAGCCCATGATGTGATTAATAACTTTGTAGGCCAAGAAGAGTCGAACCCCGAGTTTTCTGGTAAAGGGTCTGCTTGTAAGAAGAGGAAGAGAACCGGGCAGGTTTTGATTTTTAGAAATCGTTCCCATTCGACGTAAAATTGCATAGTTTTTTGAGCTTTTTTTTGCCACACTTTGATGTGATTTTCTTGAAAATACTCAGAATGGGGAACGCGAAGAACGTGAGAAATTGACGAGCAACGATGCTACGGAGCCTTCTATCGAAACGAGCAGCAACAACACCGTAGGGAGTAAACGTGGTGGTAAGAACGTTAAGGAAGATTCGGGCCAACAAGCAAAGGAGGGATACATACACGTTAGAGCACGTAGAGGTCAGGCTACAAACAGCCATAGCCTTGCTGAGAGGGTAAGAATCTTTCAGGAAATTTTATTACACCTCAAAGATTCGTTCTAACATCGTTTTTTCTTGCTAATTTGGGGATTACGTTAGGTTCGAAGAGAGAAGATAAGCGAAAGGATGAAATTTCTTCAAGATCTCGTGCCGGGTTGCAGCAAAGTAATGCAGTGTTAGAAGAATTAAAAAACTAATTACAGGACCTATTTAAGTATATCTGATAATTATTATTTCCTATTGCATTAAGGTCACTGGGAAAGCTGTTATGCTCGACGAGATCATCAACTACGTGCAATCGCTGCAGCGACAAGTCGAGGTTGTGCTTTGAAAAATTAAAATTAAATCAATCCCATTTTTCTTAGCTACATAAAAAGATTCTCTTACATCATTATTGTTGCATTCTCGTGCAGTTCCTGTCGATGAAGCTTGCCACGGTTAATCCGCGATTAGACTTACACATCGAAGGGCTTCTAGCTAATAAAGATGTAAGAAAAATCTCAAAGATACGTTCTTTCGTAACTTTTTAAAGCTCCGTTTTTTGAAATTTTTTTATTGCACGGGCAGATTCTGCAACACAGAGGAGTCGGCATATCATCATCATCATCATCATTGCATTTTCCTATGAACGCGTCGTTGCCTTTTCCACAGTTTCATCATCGTACCATCAATGGCTTGTGTAATAACAACGCTTCACCACAGCTAACGCAGGCTTGCGGAGGCTTTAAAGAACCTATGTCTTCTTCTTCGTCCCAACTGAATCTGCAGGTGCCGAATATGTGGGACGATGATGAGCTTCACAATGTCGTCGAAATGGGATTCGAATCGAGTGGTGCTGCTCCTCTCGATCGCCGAGGCTCAAGTGGTAAAT